>SJYO01029184.1:9723305-9806843 GCA_006410555.1 Capra ibex | reverse complement strand
GTGGTGGGAATGCCGTCTTTCACTTCTCCTTGATTTTTCGGATAACTACTTTCACTTTCTCCTCTCACTTTTTCAACCGAATTTCGAGTTGTAAGTCTTTTGCTTCTAGTACCGTAGGCCAGGGTAGTGAAGTACCCTTTATCTACCCCTTTGTCACCTTTGTCACAGTCTGAAATAAAAACCTCCCCGAGGTATTAGTGAAGTCTACCACTGACGTCGGTACTTTAATTTTCTACGAATGAGGAACCTTCTTTTCAATACTGGTTGGATCTATCGTATAAGTTTTCGTCACTGTAATGAAACGGCTGATTCCAGACAGATCAGTTCCGATACCAAAAAGGTCATCAGTACATACCTACACTCTCAACCTGACACTTCTTTCGCCTCTCGGTTTCTTAACTACGAAAACTTGACACCACAACCTCTTCTGAGAACTCTTAGGGAACCTGTGGTTCCTCTAGGTTGGTCAGGTAAGACTTCCTCTAGTCGGGACCCTAAAGAAACCTTCCTGACTACGATTTCGACTTTGAGGTCATGAAACCGGTGGCGTACGCTTCTCAACTGAGTAACCTTTTCTGACTACGACCCTCCCTAACCCCCGTCCTCCTCTTCCCCTGTTGTCTCCTACTCTACCGACCTACCGTAGTGACTGAGCTACCTGCACTCAGACTCACTTGAGACTCTCAACCACTACCTGTCCCTCCGGACCGCACGAAGCTAAGTACCCCAGCGTTTCTCAACCTGTGCTGACTCGCTGACTTGACTTGACTTGACTTGACTTCTCAACTCTGGATCTTGGCATCAGTTGGGCTTGTCCCATATTTAGGTTTCCCTTTGGAATTCACAAGAAACTGAAACACACTTAGTCTGAGTGACTCGGTGAGAACGTAGAGTCATTTTACTCCTATAATTAAACCTAGCAACTCTTTATTACTATACATGCATCTACCACAAGATACTCGTGTGTGATATATATACACACACACACACATATATATATATACATCACACACACACACACACACACACCGTGTTGTGACTCCTGCCAAGTACTAGTCATTTACTCTTGATAACGGAAGTGACTAGAAATAAGAAACGGTGGTGTTAAGAGAAAAAAAAAAAAAAAAAACGGCGTTAAGAGCTATACTTAGACCCCAACTTTTAGAAGGGGATGTGAGGTTATCCAGTTCGTGTGGTTATTGTCAACAAGGTAAAGATGACACGAGTAGACACATCGAGGTCGTGGGTGGTGTCGCGGATCGTGTATCAACCACGGACCTTACGACCTCTGGGTCCAAGCTAGGGACCCAACCCTTCTAGGGGACCTCTTCCTTTATCGTTGGGTGAGGTCATAAGAACGGACCTCTTAGGGTACCTGCCTCCTCGGACTTACCCGATGTCAGGTGCCCCAGTGTTTCTCAGCCTGTGCTGACTCACTGAAGTGAAGTAATCCCGGTGACTGTCCATGCACCACCCTCCTCTAAACACTTTGACCCGTTCAGTAACTTGAGGCTCGGAATCAGAGAAAGAGTCAATGCTTGAAAAACATGGATAGAAAACCACTAGTACTCACATAAAGGTAACCCATATCTATCTGCAACTGTAAGTATAGTCGTGTAAAAATAATGAACAAGGAAATTGTTTGTCACAACGGGACCCTTCAATTAAGTCTCTTCAAAGCCAATATGTAAACCGGACTGTGTACGCCTGAGTCGACGGGTGGAACCGAAGATTTAGTGAACTAAATACTGAAGTCTTGGGAAGGTCGAACGAAGATGAAACGTCAAAGAAAGAGGTTGGGGATATGAGGACGTAAAATTGTCTCTAAATTTTATTTAACACTTTCGGTCACTAAATTTCTATTTTTCTTTGTTCAGTAATAAAGTTGGGACAGTAACATCCACTGTTGAACCTCACTTTCGTGAACACTTTTTTTTTTAGATTTTGTCGTTTGTCACGTCAGATATTCTCCATTAGGAAAACAAACCATTCACTTTTAGACCAAGTATATACTGTAGAAAACGACTAAAACCTGTTATATAAAATTTAACTTTACATAATAAATTTAAAAATTAACAAAATTCTGTTCTACTTTGTTCTTTTATTACCAAAAATGATTAATGATAAAAAAGACATCATTAATCATTATTGGTAATAAAATTGTCTTTTATTAAAACAGTCTGTCCGTTTTATTAAAAGAGCGTATTAAAACAGTAAGACCCACAGTTTATTCGATCCATACGGTGGTAAGAAGTGATCTTCTAGACGTACGTCCTTCTTTATTTCTTTCGTACCCATATTGTGTTGTAAGGGGACGGACGGTGTGGGGACGGAAAGTTCTTTGTTAAAACATTAGGTGAATACACCTGTCTTACTCCTTAATAAAGACATGATGTCGGTTAAGACTCATATAAAGACGAGGTGTCCAAAGAAACAAATCATTCTTGGAACAAAAATGGTACCACGATGCATAAAGATACCCTTTTTTTAGTGACGTTTTTAGGCATAGGATTTACAACTTAAAAGTTTGACTTAAATGTTATCGGAAGAGTTACAGTCTACAAAGAGGTAGTCTTATTTAAGGGTAATCAAAATGAAACTAAGGTACTTAACCTACTCTTTGACTTGTTAATGACCCTAATTGATTACCCTACCAAGTAAAATACACGGTTGAAACGACCCAACACCACGGGTCTATAAAGTAGTTTGTAATAAGACCTACAAAGACACGTCCACAAAAAACCCACTCTAATCGTAAATTTAATGACCTAAAACTCATATGGTCTAATGGAAAGGAATATACCCACCCGGAGGTAAAGTTCCGGATTTATCTTGTTTCCGACTGGAGGGGACGTCCGTTCTTTCTTAAGACGGTCGGTCTGACCTTGACGTCGAGAAGGGTCAGAGGTCGGATGATCGGAAGAGGTGGTCTAAAACCTGAGTTGGTCCGGAGGTGTTAGTGTACTCGGTTCAGGTATTTTAGAGAGAGAGAGAGGTGTGTGTGTGTAGGATAATCAAGACAAAGAGAATTCTTGGGACTGATTATATTGACTAAAAGTTAAACTTAGGAGCGTGCTATAGCCATATTTTGACTGTAGTAAATTGACACTTCAAGAGGACGATCTTCTCGATGTAGAATTTTCGATAACAAAGTGAAAAGTAGTACATGTTCCTTTGAACTGTAGTTTTTCATTTACTTACAACTTTTCATAAACTAGATTTGTTTTCAGTAAGTATTCGTTATACTTCGATGGGAGAGACGTCGACCTGGAGGAATTCAGTAGGAGAAACCCGTGTTAAAAGAATTTTATTGATGTTTGGAAACTCCATCTACTACGACAGAGACGTCCGTACGTATGCAAAAGACCAAAAGTACACTAGTCACTATAGTGACTCCTCGGGGTGGGTGCACACCTACCATTAATAGTTGTTTACAAAACAAGTGTAATATGTAAGTACTAGTTAAAAGAATTTATTGTTCAAGTCATGAAAAGTAATCAATACGTGAAATCAAAAAATTTAAGTACGACTTTCCCACCTGACGTTCAAAATTTTTGTTATTCCCAACATCTAAACGTTGTATATTACTTATTGATAACATGGTTCTCGTAAGTCTGATAAACGACATAATACAAGATACCGTCCTGTATAAAGATGGAGATAAAGGACTTATATAAAATGTATGTACATGTATACATTGAAGGATACAGGTGACCGGATCACCGAAGTACATAGAACGTCCAAAACCGTACCCGTGTGGGTTGACCGTGTCGGTTACAGGTCGTTCTCCGTCTCATCACTTATGACGAGAGGGTTGGGGGTGGGTCCTGTTCTTACTCAGCCAACAGAGATTGAGTATCACAGTCACGTGGACGACTGTGGTCACTTGTGGGTTGTGTGACAGGAACTCTCCTTTTCCCTCTTGCAAATAGTGACCGACAGGTGACCAACAACGAATCCAAATTGACACAGTTTCACTCTTAAACCAAGAGACGTATAACGTAGAGTGTTCGATCATCTGTTCTCGTTCCGTCTTCGACCTTAATTTTTCACCATACGTTGACTGAGTGGGACCGAATAAAGCTAAGTTGATAATTATGAATGTGAACCCTGAAGGGACCACCAGGTCACTGATTCTTAGACGGACGGTTACGTCCCTTGTACCCAAACTAGGGACCACGTCCTTCTAGGGTGTACGGCACCATGTCGATTCGGGTACTCGACGTTGATCACTTCGGGAGTACGGATCTCGGACACGAGGTGTTCTTCTCTTCGGTGGTGTTACTCTTCGGGTGTGTGTCACGTTGTCTCACCGGGGACGAACGGTGTTGATCTTTTTCGGGTGTACGTCGTTGTTTCTGGGTCACGTCGTTTTTTATGTAATTAATTAATCATTTTTTTTATGAACTATCCTTTTACTTTTTAGACCCTGTTTACGATTTAACCTGTTCTACGTCCCATTATGTATTTGACCCCGACAGAAACCGTTTGACCTTATATATCAGGGGGATATTACAACATCCGGTCCAACTCCTACGAAAGGTTACGAGGACTAACCGTCGAGGGTTAGAGACTGGTCAAAAGAAGGAGAGGTCAAGTACAACCGGTGGTACGGATTGTATTAAACACGAAGTCTAAGTGTCGTCCAAGGGGTTAAAGTAGTAGATCGTAAGACAAGAACCGAGAGGAATGTTGGAAGTGAAGGGTCAAGTCAAACCTAAGGTGAACGTGGTGAGAGTGGTGACGGTCTCCAGGAAACATGGGAAGATTAAGACGAGACGGTGTTACCGTCACGGTGTGGGAACAAGTTGGGTGTCGGACGAAACGGGTGGGATAATCCGGTACTTCCCGACGTCCTCTTATAGGGTACCTGTAACTAAGGAGATGTCTAAGTACCAGAGTTTGAAGTTGACCCGGGATTTGTGGGTACATGTTAGGAAATGTTCACGAACCAGTCAAGGGGGAGAACAAGAGGAGTCCTTACAAGACTTGTGTAAGAGGAAGTTGAGGTAGTCTAAGTGAGATCTTGTGTCTAAGTTGGGTAATTGAATACTTCTCTACCTTCCTTAGTCTGGACTTAGGGTAGTCAAGGAAGGCGGTTGTAGATGTGACGAAGAAGTGGAGAAAAGAGGTCCGGTTCTCTACTACTCAGAGAGGTATGAACGAGGTAGACGAAAAAGTAAAGGGTAGAGGAGAGTTGTTTGGAAGTAATGGAGACAGAGGACTTGGTTGGTAACATGACTTTTTTTTGAAAATTGTTTCTTGTGGTAACTGACGATAGAACGGTTTAGGTTACCTGTAAGAAAAACCGGAATACATTAACAGGAAGTGTAACGTAAACTATGATAAATAGTGAAACAAGAACTTACAGAGATATAGAGAAACCGACGACCTCGTGACGGACGAACTAAGAGGATGACGGGATAAAGAAGAACGAGGAAGAGAGTTTGAAGGGTCATATGGGAAGGGTACAATTGTAGGCTATGTTAGTGTGAATCACGTTACTAGTTTTAGTCCTTTAATTGTAACGATGTTGTCACAATTGATTAGATCTTGGGAATAAAGTTAAAGTGGGTAACAGAGTAATTACAGGAAGAACCTGGTGTTGATCAAGGTCCTTCCGTATGACGTAAAGGAATTGAGAGGAAGTAAGACCTTGTCAAGGGGTCAGAGACACCAGAACTGTAAAAACTTCCCGTGACCACAATGAGACTTGTCACAGGGAGTTAAACCCAAGCAGGTTGTCATACTGTAGTAATCTAAAGTCCGTCAGGTGAAACCCAGTCTTTAACAGAAAGACAGTTAAGACTGTCAACACTACCACACAAGGAGTGTCACGAAGTGGAATCCACCGTGTACGATGGGTAGACAGGGTAATACCTACAAGTGAACCTAATGAATCAATTCCGTCACAGACGATCCAAAGAAGTGATATTTCTATGATAAAAGGGGAAACATTGATTATTTCTAAAGCTCCTTACTATGAAATTCTGATACATTTTTTATAACAAAGAGTATTTGAAAGTGGTTAAAATCGTAAGAACGGACTTTATTAATAGTGACCCTACAAACAGTTTACAACTAAAAAGGATAATTGTATTAAGGAAAAATCAAATCGAACTTAAGGTAATGTTACTTCTCGAAAGGAAAGAGGGATAAGTAATTCAATAAATGTAGTAGTATCTGAGTCTCTAAGGTTAAAATGGAATATGTATTACTAGGTGATCATTGTACTGAAAACAATGGGTTTAACGGGTTCTAAACCGGTAACCCTCCGGGAGATACAACCGAGGACATAGAACTATAAAGGGGTGACAAGAAACTCGTGGCACAAAAAGAAAAAATCCGATAAGGTGTGTCGTAGGATCAAGGGACTGTTCCCTAGTTGACCACGGGAGATAGAACCCTCGTACCTCAGAATTGGTAAACTAACGGTCCCTTTAGGACTCGTGAAAGATTAAAGACCGTGACGTACTAAAAGATACGAGTAATACACGAAAGGGTCGGGATCGGTACCTTAGTCGGTAAGGGGTTTTTCGGGACCAAGGAAATCCAATATTGAAAATTAAGTACTACCATTTTTGGTTTACAGAATAATATTCGAAAATCTCTAAGTAAGTAAGTACGGAGTGACGGTTGACCGTCCTAGAATCAAGACCTGGTCCCTACCATGGGACCGGGAGCCGTCAGTTTAGCATCTCAGGATTGGTGACCTGACGGTCCATTTAGGGTTCTCATTAATATAAAGTTTTTGATTCCGAATTTTAAATTACGGTAGATAGTCATAAATCATACACACGACACACACACGAGTCAACGACTCAGTACAGACTGAGAAACTCTGGGATATCTGACATCGGGTGGTCCGAGGAGACAGGTACGTTAAAAGGTCCGTTCTTATGACCCCACCCAACGGTACGGGAGGAGGTCCCCTAGAAGGGTTGGGTCCCTAACTTGGACGTAGAGGACACAGAGGATGTAACCGTCCGTCTAAGAAATGGTGACTCGGTGGACCCATACACATACATATGAATTCAAACATGTAAATTTATGACTATATACATGTAAAACTCCATACAATTTAAGAAAAAACTTTTCTCTTGGAATGTATTTTATCTTAATCATCGAGTGTTTTTATTTTTTCCCGATATATGACTCATATGTCAAACAAGAGTTCCACTCCGTTATTTTTTTAATTAAAGATGTACTTCTGTCTCAACAACGGAGTGGGTTGTATTTACACATGAGAATTTTCCAGATGGAAAGTACGAAGACACGACGTAAACTCGTAAAAACGATATCTTTTGATATTTTTAGTCGTTTACTCTGTCTTTCTTATTATTCCCAAGGAACGAAGATCTCTTCGATTTTAGGGATTCCAATACAATGAAAGACAAAACCAAAAGTCTTTCGTGACAATGAGACCAATAATTATGTCAATTTCGATACGATGAACTGCAAGAGTCCATAGACATACGATTGTACTGTAGAGAAAGACTACCACGAGAAAAGGTCCTAGTCCGAGTTTTAAGTCTTATAATTTCTGTCCCATAAAATGTGGTTTGATAGAAATTGTGGAAGAACCTACCGACGATCGTGGTTTCCGAATGAGGAAGTAGAGAACTGGGTGTCACACCATAGTGTTTGTTTTCCTAACTCCCCACACACAATCTTTAATAATCCATATTACTATACGAAGTATATAAAAATTACTCAAGTTGTCACTTGACAGAATATGTCAAGTCCGAGGGTAACATCCTCTTCAACATTCAGTTTCTTCGAGTCCAATAAAATCCAATTAAAACATATCCGGTTTATGATGATATCCTTTAACACAGAAAAGTTCGACCCGTCATTGTCCCTCTGTTTAACTGAAGATTTTTTCTAAAATAACGACTCGAATTTTATGGAGACAACAAACTTTCACTAATAATATACCTTGTGTACCATGCCCTGTCTAACATTGTGACTCCTAAATAGTTCCGGAAGAGACAAGTATACAAGAACGGAGTCCCAATAGTATGTGATTCATTTATTTTTCAATGTTCATCCAAGTAAACGAACACATGATAAGAGATTAGTCTGTAAGGTAAAGGGAGGTAAGACTATGAAAACCAATAAGTTTACTTCGTTAGTAAGGTAGTAAGTCGTGTCATCAGTGACGAGAGGGAAGTACGAATGAATTTCCCGGGACGATATTTATTCTATCTCGACACGACAGATTCTCTCGTCGGTGATTGGTGTACACCGAGAAATCTATATTAAATTTACTTGATTTTATTTTAGTTTAAATTTTTAACCAAGGAGTCAGGATGAATCGGCGTAAAGAAATTTTTTTAAAATTTAACCTCATATTAACGAAATGTGACAACACAACCAAAGACGACATGTTGTACTTAGTCGGTATACATATGCATACAAGGTAGGGAGAATCTGGAGGGAGGACCACCGAGTCTGCCATCTCTTAGACGGACGTTACGTCCTCTGGGTCCAAGCTAGGGACCCAACCCTTCTAGGGGACCTCTTCCCTTACCGTTGGGTGAGGTCATAAGAACGAACCTCTTAAGGTACCTGTCTCCTCGGACTGTCCGATGTCAGGTACACTAGCTTTCCAGTCTGTGTTGACCCACTTATTGTGTTGCAGGTGGAGGGGGTTAGTCAAGGGAGATCCAGTAGTGTCTTGTAGTCCGATTCGAGGGACACAATATGTCGTCCGAGGGAGATCGATAGATAAATTGTGTACCATTACATGTACGTAGTTTCGATGAGAGTTAAGTAAGGTGGGCGAGGAAGGGGTCCAGACAAGAGACACAGACACGGAGATAAGCCCGAAGGGACTATCGAGTCAACCATTTCTTAGGATGTAACGTTTATCCAAATAGTCATGGTAACAAGATCTAAGGTATATATAAATCGGTGTAAAGTTTACGAGTCATTGGTAAACGTCGATCACCGATAACATAATCACACCTGTGTCTTGTAAAGGTAGTGACATCTTCATCTCACCCAGAAGACCTTCCTTACGGTTTCTTGTCAGAGTCTCGGAGTCCTCCTTCCTTCGTCCGAAGAGTCACATTCGACTATGACTAGGGTCCACGTATTTTGACTGTCTGACAAGGTGACATGGTTTCTGAGTGTTAAAGGTCCTGATAAAATCACATCTCCCTCTACTCAAGTGTTTTCGTCTACTGATACCCCCCTTGTGTACATATGGACACCCACTAAGTACAACGACATACCGTTTTTGGTAGTATTATGACATTCATAGGAGGTTAATTTTATTTAATTAAAAAATTTTTCATCTACTGATGAGGTTCACCTTTTGTTTTATCCTGACTCATTTTACCTACTCTTTAGATACATACCGTTTTGGTTATGTTATAACATTAATCGGAGGTTAATTTAAATATAATTTTTTTTCTTTCTTTAGATCAACACCAACAAAATCTGAGAATAGTCTTAACGAAAGTTATAAGATAAAAGACTGTTTCCGGGGTAAGAAAAACGAGGTAAACATTGGGAGTCAAATCGTCCTCCGTAGTTCCAGGAACTTTACTTGTGTAGACGAGTTTTTAGTGATAGTCACCTGAAGGTTGACTTTGTTGTAAAGATTTTGTTTTCGTATTTAAGGAGTGTGACTGTGCAATAAAGGTAATAGACTCCCTCCTTATCTTCGTCCTCTCTCTCAACACCCGTTTCTATTCGGGACCTGATTAGAGGACGTCCTCAGGACGGAAGTTCGGGTCTACTGTTCTAAAACATAAGACCATAGGGACCGATGGACCCTTCTACCCCTCACCTGGGAGAGTTCGAGGATAGTCAGTTCGTGTTCTTTGGTCTCCAGGGACACATTCCATGTGAACTTCGATTACGTCCTACCCCCGTATCTATCATTTCCCCGGACCGTCCCGTGACGGTCGTGTCTCGGTATCCGATGTGTTTTATCGATGGTCACCTTTACTTCATAGTACCCTAGAAGGAACCTTTGTGGAAGGATTATATCCTTTGATCAAACTTCCTTATAATAGTCATACTGATTTTATTACGATTTTCACTGAAACAATGATGTATTAATTCTGATACGGATTAAAGGTGGTAAATAATCTTCGTCGACGAAAAATAAAAAAAAGGAAAGAAAAAATAAAAAATTTAAAATTTTAGAAATTAAGGATGTACGTAAGGGTTTGTACTTGGGGGGAGGGTGGAGGGAGGGGAGTTGTAGAGAGACCCAGTAGGGGTACGTGGTCGGGGTTCGTACGACATAGGACGTAGTATCTGACCGCTAAGTTAAGAATGTACTGTCATATGTACAATCTTAAGGGTAAGAGGGTTTAGTAGGGTGGGAAAGGGAGAGGGAGACTCAGGTTTTCAGACAATATGTGTAGACACAGGAAAAAGGACAGAACGTATGTCCCAGCAGTAACGGTAGAAGGATTTAAGGTATATATACACAATCATATGACATAACCACAAAAAGAAAGACCGAATGAAGTGAGACATATTAACCGAGGTCAAAGTAGGTAGAGTAGTCTTGACTAAGTTTACTTAAGAAAAATTACCGACTCATTATGAGGTAACACATATACATGGTGTCGAAAGAATAGGTAAGTAGACGACTACCTGTAGATCCAACAAAGGTACAGGACCGATAATATTTGTCACTTCGTCGACGAAAAATTTATTGAGTAAAAGTGGTCATCGATAACGTTTTATTAAATTACAAACCGACTTAGGTCCATTCTAAGACATTAAAAGTACTTATATATCTTTACAAAGGTGAGTTGAAATACACACCTGAAAATTTCCGTATGATAGACTGTCTACAAACACTATTAATAAGTCGTTAACATAAAACGGAGATAATAAAACTAACATGGAGGATTATAAGAATTCATAGAAACCCTTCAAATTTAATCGTAATTTGATCTACTTATTCGTGAACTAAAATTTATAGATGGTCTTAACGGACATTGTATATGGATATATTGTGTTTTATATCCCCATGAATATTCACTTAAAACTGGAAATTCTACTAAAGTTTGTTTTGGAGTTTTTGAACACAAACGAAGAAGGAGGAGTTTAGACACCTTTAAGTCTATTATCGTTTGTGAATTTATCGCGAATGGTAACCTCTTTAAATTTGTGACCTCCCCAAGTTATTATAATAACACTAATATAAAAAATTTCAGAAGTACGATATATATATATATATATATATATATATATATATTTTATTACCCTAAACTAAGTTTTATTTGGTACCACACACCCTCTCCTTATCCATCCCCACATATACTTTGTTCTAACCTTTAATCATTAACAACATAGACCGATGACACAAGTGTTATTTTTAAAAGACGTCCCGTGAATCAATACACTTAATTACCTGAAATTTTTTACACGTGTCTTGAAACTGAACCCTCAAAGACAAATCTTTAAATGGAGTTCCTCTATTAGTCTGTCCCGTCTTTCGATATTCAAATTCTTACAAGTAGAGTCGTAATAAAAATTTATAAAAAATGAGTACATAGGATATTCTTTTTTTCTTTACAATGAAATTGTTTTACTTTTTCTTTAGTTTATGTTTCGTTTTGTCAGCGTCCACTTCCCAGGTTTGTCGAGTTTTCTGGTTAAAGAAGATAAAACCCACATACAGTCATCTTTTCCATCTCTTAGGAGACTAAGAACTAAGGATTTACCCTTTCCTCTCTCAGGAAAGATCCGGTGGGTTAGGTTTATATCAAATATGGGAAAGGAGGTCTACACCAAGGAATCACGTTGTAGGACTACTGAGTGGTTCCGAATGACGACAAAGGACTCTAACCCGGAAGGAGTCCGAGGGAATTATTCTTGACGACAAAGACGATCACACAAATTGAAATTTTTATTTATTATTAAAGTTTTAATGTCTATTCAATGTTCTCATCATGTTTCTTGAGGGCATGTAGGAACTGGTTCTGAATGGTTGGACACTGTAAAACGAGATAAACAAAATACAGAAAAATATGTATGTGTGTGTACCTAATGAAAAACTTGGTCAATTTTACGTCTGTACTGTGTGGAAATGAGAATTTGTGAAGTCATACATAAAAGATTCTTGTTCCTATAAGAGAATATATTGTTATTATTAGTGTTAGTCTTTTAATTGTAACTATGTTATAGTAGATTATAAGTTAGGTATAAATGTAAATCAATTGTCAGGGGGTTTACAGGAAGTGTCGTTCTTAAGAAAAAGACTTGGTCCTAGGTTGAGTCCTAACGTGTAACGAAAATCAACAGTACAGAGAAACCAGTGAAAATTGAACTTTGTCAAGGAGACGGAAACAAAAAGTTCTGCAACTGAAAAGACTTGTCATGTCCGGTCAACAAGACATCTTATAAGAAGTTAGATCTCAAGGGACAACGGAGAAGTACTAATCTAGTCGGGAGAAACGTGAGCGTTTTATTACCGTTGTTGTATTGGACGTTTGTTGAATTGACAGACCACTATCCCTTTACCAATTTATTTGACACTATGTTGGTGTTTTACATGATAGTACGTTGGTTGTTTTTACTATCTCATATAAATGACTCGACACTTCTGTAAAAATTAACTTTTTTCGTCTTATGTTTAGTTATCAATATTGAACTCGAGTAAAATATATTAATATACATACGTATCTTTGGGACTTCTAAAATGTTTTTGTATATTACCACTGGATACCAGTTGTCCTTATACTACCTAATTTAATAAAAAAATATAAAAATAAAAAAACCACGGTACTGACTCACTACCTAATTTCAAAAATTTTAAATAGAAATAAAAGATACTGATATGATAGTTTACGTTACATGTCTAAGTTACACTAGGGATAGTTTAATAGTTACTGTAAAAAGTGTCTTGATCTTGTTTTTTAAAGTGTTAAGTATACCTTTGTGTTCTGAGGTTTGTCGGTTTCGTCGGAACTCTTTCTTCTTACCTCGACCTCCTTAGTTGGAAGGACTGAAGTCTGATATGATGTTTCGATATCAGTGGTTCTGACATACCATGACCGTGTTTTGTCTTTATATCTGGTTACCTTGTTCTATCTCTTGGGTCTCTATTTGGGTGCGTGGACACCCATGGAATAAAAACTGTTTTCTCCGTGTTTATATACTACCCCGTTTCTATCGGAGAAGTTATTCACCACGACCCTTTTGACCTGTCGATGAACGTTTTCTTACTTTAATCTTGTGATGGATTACGGTCTGTGTTTCTATTTGAGTTTTACCGAATTTCTGGATTTACATTCTGGTCTTTGATGTTTTGAAAATCTCCTTTTGTATCCGTCTTGTGAGTTACTGTATTTCGTTCTAGAAGATACTGGGTGGAGGATCTCATTACCTTCATTTTTGTTTTTATTTGTTCACCCTGGATTAATTTGAATTTTCGAAAACGTGTCGTTTCCTTTGATGTTTATTCCACTTACCCTCTTTTATGACCATTTCCTTTGTTGACTGTTTATTAAAGGTTTTATATGTTCGTCGAGTATGTTGAGTTATGGTCTTTTCGTTTGTTGGGTTAATTTGTCACCCTTTCCCTGGACTTCTCTGTAAAGAGGTTTCTTCTGTATGTCTACCGATTGTCCGTGTACTTTTCTACGAGTCGTAGTAAGTAATAATCTCTTTACGTTTAGTTTTGATGTTACTCTATACGGAGTGTGACGAGTCTTACCGGTAGTAGTTTTTCAGATGTTTGTTATTTACGACCTCTCCCACACCTCTTTTCCCTTGTGAGAACGTGACGACCATTTGACTACCTACATTTGACCATTTGACCTTACATTTGACTATGTCGGTGATACCTTCTACCATACCTCTAAGGAATTTTTTGATCCTTATTTTAGTGGTATACTGGGTCGTTAGGGTGAGGATCCGTATATGGGACTCCTTTGGTTTTGACTTTTTCTGTGTACATGGGGTTACAAGCGACGTCGTGATAAATGTTGTCGATCTTGTACCTTCGTTGGATCTACAGGTGACTGTCTACTTACCTTTTTCTTCAAACCATGTATATATGTTACCTTATAATGAGTCAGTATTTTTCCTTGTGTAAACTTAGTCAAGATTACTCTACCTACTTGGATGTCGGATTATATGTCTCACTTCATACAGTTTTTCTCTTTATATTTATAGTATATGACTGTGTATATATACCTTAGATTTTTCTACCGTGATTAATTAAATAAAAGTCCCGTCGTTACCTCTTTGTCTGTATCTCATATCTGGATATCTGTACTCCCCTCCCCTCCTCCCTCTTCCCCTCTACATACCTCTTTTATTATACCTTTAAATGTTATGGTATACATTTTATCTATCGGTTACCCTTAAACGACATACTGAATCCCTGGAGTTTGTCCACAAGACACTGTCCGACTTCCCACCCTACCCATCCCTCTACCCTCCCTCTAAACCCTCCCTCCCCTGTACCACATGGATACCGACTAAGAATAACTACATAATAACTTGTCTTTTGGTGTTTTAAGACATTTCGTTAATAGGAAGTTAAATTTTTAAAAAAATTTTGAATTTTTTAATAGACGTAGAAGATTAAGACAGTATACTCGTAGTTCAGTAGACACTTATCACTTTTATAGAAAATCTTTGAAATTTTTCATTGTCCTACCGAAGTGAAAATATAGACTTCCTAGTGGTACACCTTTTCCTTTATAAATAATGAAAGGACATGGTACTTGGTCGATTAAAGTGAATTTTAGTGAAGTAGAATAAACGAGAAATACTGTTAGGTCACCAAATTCCCTCTATATAATGTATATTGTACCTATGATAAAACTGTCTCCACATCCCCGACTCTGACTCTCCTCCTTCCATGGAACGAGTCTCAAATGGTGAATGACCTGTGTTTCGATCCTGAGTTGAGTCCTGAAAGTATTTCAAGGATTAAATAGGTGGAGTGAGACGAGAACACACCGAAAAAGTCCACAGACGACGGACTGAGATAGACGTATTACCCGAATCTTAAAACTGTCAAAGGATCTAAAATCAGAATGGTAGTATGGAGACTACTAAAAGTATCCAAAGTATTCATCCGTGTATGGAATTGAAATTAAAAAAGATGATTCGTTCTAAATATATACACATAGATACATGTGACCTCCTCCTTTACCGTTGTGTGAGAACGGACCTTTTTAGGGTACCTGTCTCCTCGGACCACCCGAAATCGGGTACCCCAGTGTTTCTCAGCCTGAGTTGACTCACTGAGTCGTAGATACATGTACTTTACTAAAACGAAAGACTACACGGAGTTCGAAACTCAATAGAAATAATACACCGTAAAAGGGTTCGTTCCACCGATTAGTTGAAGTAATGGAGTACTGTGGTAACCGGAGTTGTAGAAGGAAGAGAGTTGAAAGGGAAGGTGGTAAAATGGAGAGTCCATGGATGTCAAGGCAGGTGAGACAGAAACATCCAGGAGACGGTTCCTTTCCTTTTGTCTACACTAAAACGTGTCCGTGGATAATTTGGAGACGATAACCCCTCCCCGACCCATCTGTCAGGTGTGTGTCAGGGTTGGTTGTCTTCCTGAAAAGTCATAACCAGAACAGTAAACCACCCAATGAGAAGAGAAGCCCAGTAGACGTTTTCGTCTAACCGTCTCTTGGCACACTACCACGCACCTGATAGTACCTGTGATGTATCTCAGTTCCTTCAGTTCATTTCATCCTTGAGTTTTCGCGTTTGACAGAAATCGTTGTCAGTGACCACTTGACACGGACGGATTCACCAAAATCACATCAACTCTCTTTACCTCTCTACATCTGTCTTCACACATGTCACTCGATTTCTCACATATTATTTTTATAACTTCACCTTAGTTCACTTCTGAACTGAAAGTTCTTTTAATATACTTTTTCTTCCCTTTCATTTTGATCTTCCCTCGTGTCCTTGTTCCCTGTCGCATAATCCCCTACCTCTGGAAGGCAGACATAAGAGAGGAGATTAAGAGTGTCGAGATATGTGTCTCATGATCAAAGTTGACGTAAATTTTCTACTCTCTATTACCTTCACCTCTCAGTCGTTGGAGTAGTTCCGGTGGCCTTAGACCTCCGGTAGACATTCATGTTTCCCTCTTAGACTCTGGTTTGCGGTCATAAATGCCCGTAGTCAGACGTAACCCTAAAGGAGATCGTCCAGTAGAAGGCGGTTTCATTCTCATACCATTCGAGATCCGTCTCCTCTTCGTTTGTCACCTTCTCTTAATGTTCTTCACCCTTCGACGCCGGTCACCACAGTTCCCCATTACCTCCAGTAATTGGTAGAATAGGTTTGACCCATCAATTCCTTCGTTCTGGTTTCTTTTACTTCCTTGATTCTCAGACCACTTGTACCCGTGTCTCATCTTCAATCCTTAGAACCGTTTTTCAAGTTTTCTTTTTGTATGTTTGTTCGTTTTGGGTCATCTTAGGTTTGATCAAATAGTCACCATTTTTGTCTAGGTTTTCTGTCTTACTCTAAGATTTCTTCATATTACATCTTTAGTTTCGTCTAGTTAAAACAGTGATACTAACTACCATAGTAATTGTCCGTCTATTTTAAGTCCAGTCCTGTTAAACTACACTGTGAGTACGAACTCATCGGTCGTGTAACCCATTTTTGTAGGTCTTCTTATCGTATCACAGGGTAAACTCTGAGTCGAAGTCACTCACCTCGTCTGACACCTATGCCTGACCTTGAGTAGTCGTCTGGTGTGTCCACTGTCAAACTAGTCGACTAACACCCCTGTTTACTCTTGTTATGTTCTCCCGTTTCTGGTCTTGTGGTACTTTGTGAATCTAGTCCCATCCCCCTTCTCAGTCCTTTCCTCATCAGAACTTACCCACCATATCTAGTACCTTTATCTCAAAGGTCCTCCTGTAGTTTCCTTTTCTTCTTATTTCTATCCTTGCAAAATTTCAAAATACAGTTGGTGGAAAGATCCTTTACCGGATGTTTGTCAACCGACGTAAAGGTTCAAAGTACTTTACCTCACTGAGATCAATAGTTTACGTCATTTCCGCCTGATTTATGAAAGGATGGAACGGAGAAAGGGTCCCATTTTCTTTTGGACAGTTCGGAAAAAGGATTCGTTGCATACAAAAGAAATTGGGGAAAGGGACGGGGAACCGGGGGTGGGGGTAGAGGTGGCGGTCGTATGACCTATGGACGGGATCCGACGAACCTGTGTACCCTATTCGACTTAGTGAATTCTTGGTAAGAAGGTTCCCTCCAGACTCTTCTGATAACACAAACTCCTATTACGGTTTTAAAGTCGAGAAACTAGACGTTTGAAAGTCTGTGACGAATAGAAGATACGAACCAGAGATTGTCTCTTGTACTCTGGTCCCAGGCTTCTTAATGACGAAGGACCATTATGATTTAGTTATGATTTATATCTTGTATTCGGATAAACCGAATTCCTAGTCCTTGTAAACTTTTATTCGGAAAGACAATTCAACAGACCGATTTGAGACTTTACTTTTATTATGGTCAGAAGTTATAGTGATTTCAAAGTTCAATGTTTTTACTTGAGAGATCACATCAATAAATTATGATTGTACTAATTCTAGAATTCACTCACCCATTGACAAAGGTTCCATCATAATTATAAATCTAACATAATGACTAGAAAAAAATTTTTTCGTACGTCGGTATTGTCCCTGAGGATTGTAAAAATGGTTACCATAACGTAAACTTTAAAGAAAATTTTTTATAAATGACAATAGTGTTATACAATGTTACAAAGTCGTCAGAAAGTCAATGAATTTGAACATATTGACTTGTATACAGAGCAATAATCTAAATTATGTATACCCCAGACCCATCTATAGTCTCCCACATAATTGTATAATAACTGACCCCCTAAAAGTGTCTTTTATTGCACATACCAACCGTTACACAATACATTCCCTTATAACTTTGTGAGACCAGTTATTGTAAGCCCATTGTTTCTGTAGAGACCAGTTATTCAACGATTACTTGAGACGGGTAGTATACCATAAAAGTGACGTATTGGGTCGAGTCACCAATTCGACGAAACCATTGTCAGAAATAAAGGGGGAGCACATATAGGGAACCAAAGAACCAGTAATCTCGACGGAAAACATTTGATCACGAACCTCAGTGGACAATATAGTGGTTCCGTCAGGACACTTGGCACCGTACTACGAAATATCCGGGAACTGAACCGTTGATGTACGTCCTAGGGTCCGAGACGTCCGTACTAAAGAATCATCATTATCCTCTAAAAGTGTAAAGATTCAGAACTAACATGTTCAACTTAACAGTGTGTCGGAAATACTCTTACAAAAGTCGGAAAATGTCTAAACATCCTTTTTACCTCAATGTCTGACTTACACATTAGTGTCGTGGACGTACATAGAATGACTATAATGTCTCGGTCCACACTTCAAAACCATAAAGATGAAATTCGCACAACTTTGTCTTGGGAGGGTACAGTAAAGAACTTACGAATAAGTATTTTAATGAAATAATGTTTATTATTCTAAGAGACCGATTAAAATTCTCATTAAGACTGAGTTCTTTCCTCAAGACTAGAAACTTCCTGTAATCAACGACTTGATGTCTGAATTTCCGAGTCGATTTACTTGTTTTATGTAAAGTAATATAAGGGTAATAAAAACGTATGGTCTGAATTCGAAAGTATTACTTTCAAACTTACTCTTAAACTTTTGAACTACACAACACACGAGTCAGCGAAGTCAGCGCAGGCTGAGAGACGTCGGGGCACCTCACATCGGACGGTCCGAGGAGACAGACACCTTAAGAGGTCCGTCTCGAGGACCTCACCTGACGGTACGGGAGATGCCCTAGAAGGACTGGGCCCTAACTTGGATATAGACACAGAGGACGTAACGTCCGTCTAAGAAATGGTTACTCGGTGGTCTCTTCGGGTTTTGAACTAATGACGATCTATTAAAACCTTTAGAGTTAGACCAAACACGAAATTTTCTCATCAATACAATACCGGTATGGTGGGACTTATGCGGACTAACGTCGATATTAGCTCATCAACAACAACAACAAAAAAATCACTGGAGAAACTTCCCTTTAAAAAATTTTTAGTAAAATTAATAAAAATTCACACGTGAAGTCACCGTAATAATTCATGTAAGTGTGACGAGACGTTACTGATCATAGGGAGAGGCATTGAGAAAATAGCAGGGTTTGACTTTAGACATGGATAATTTATTATGGAGGGATTAGGAGGGAAGACGATTGGAGATCATTGGTACCAGGATAAAAGACAGAAATTTAAACTGATAAGAGCGAAAAAGAGGACATAGCACCTTTTATCGACTAAAACTACTATAAAATTTCTCAAAAATTAAGAGAAGAAAGATGGAGTTTACACTTTGACAGTGTCACCTTGTCTTTGTTTACTCCTTTTAATAACCGTTGAGATCTCCCAAAATACAAAGATTAATGACTTTCTACTGTCAAGAAGACTTCGTCATTCCATCGTTCTAGATGTAGGACATAATTAAGGACAAGAAAAGCAGTAGGGTGAGACGACAAGTGGGACCCTTTTGGTTTTGATATTGTCGAATCATTGAAGAAATGGACGGAATTCGATAAATACAACGGTACGGTACACCTGAAATAAACATAAACCTCCGACTTCCGTTCACCTTAAAATTCCAAAGGACTGAAAAAGTATACAGTTTCACCCACCTATGAATTAGGATATCATTTTCAATTTGTAGTAAATTCGTGGAAAAAAACTTATATAGAAAAAAATTCTCCAGTACTTTCATGAAAGAAGAGATTTTTGATTTCTGTTCGTTCTTTTTGAATTTAGAAAAAAACAAGTCATTTTGTCTTAACACAAGAACCCAAGTATGAAGGTACATACTGACCTAAAGTCTTTGATCTGGTTCGATAAAACGATCAGTTTAAAGTCTCCGGACACAGGAGAATGATGTGTGTATTCAGAACCATCTTCCCCTTGAAGTAGAACATCCTAAAGTCACCAAGTCATTCTCGGTAATTACATGACCAAAAAAAAAAAGGGGGAACAGAATTGATAAAGAGTGAAATTTTTGGCAACGGTCTTTCTTTAGACAAATAGTCCCCACGAGAATGTGCACAATAAAAATAATTCAAATGAAAACATATACAAGAAACCACTCGAACTCCGTTCTCCCGGTCTCCCTATAAAACCCCCTCCACTACTGTCCCATAATGATAAACCTCTCAACTCACTCAATGGAACTACAATGTATTTTAATCCGAACATCTGAGAGTACCAATGTAACTTACGACGATCCTTTACCCCAGTTAGAATCCTCCAGTCAAACTCAAAACTAACGGTCAGACTATAATGATCTAAGACTTGTGTTGTACTTTAACCCGTATAGAAAACGTTATTTACTCCCTACAAAAAAGGAACACAACACTCTCGAATGGATTATCAAGGAGATATATAATTTATAGAAAATTGTCTCCTTTAACTTTTACAATTGTATAAATTACACCATTTTTTAATGTCTTATGTTTTAATATCGGAAGTAAAATCTAGAACTTTCTCATCTGACTAATGTCTGTTTTATTAATTACATTTTTTGTAAATGAAGAGAAAATATACAAGTGTAAAACACTTTTTGACTTTATTAAAAAAAGATTCTCGAATTTCCTTGGGACTCTAGTAGGTAAGTTGGGGAAGGACTGAAAATCTAACAGAGAATAAATTATATTTTAGAAAAACATAGTAAAATGATGTCTTCCTTAGATTAATAAATCAGTTTCATCCGAAAAAAAATGAGGGAAACTCCTACATTTAATATAACGAATGACCGAGATAAATCTCATAATGTGACTAAAATGAAATGGTCATCATTGTCTTAAAAGGAATGTGCACGAATAATCTGAAACAATCCAACGTAACATAATAAAACGTCACTCAGAATTTTAAATGAAGTAAAAAACTACCTAAGTAAATACGTGAAGTACATATACAACCATTAGTCCACATTCACGTAAATACAAATGACAGTGTGTTAGGTAGTATCCCCATCTTGAACACAACAATAATAACAAATCAGAGAGTCAACACAGACTGAGAAAACACTGGGGCATCTGACATCGGGCGGTCCGAGGAGACAGGCACCCTAAAGGGTCCGTTCTTATGACCTCATCCAACGGTAAAGGAAGAGATCCCCTAGTAGGACTGGGGTCCCTAACTTGAGTCCAGAGGACGTAACGTCCTCTAAGAAATGGCAGAATCGATGGTCCCTTCGGGTACGTATGTAAGTCCATTTATGAGATCAATCCTTTTAACTGGTTTCATTCCTCTGATCCTGATGGGAACCAAACATGTTCGAAGATGTAAAATCCGGAAAACCTCCCCTGGGGACTGCCGTTTCGACTGGACAAGACTGTCATTACTCGTTCCAAAAGATCTCCTCAAGAATTGTCTCGCGGACTTGAAGGGAGATTGTAACTTTAAAATCGGGAGAAGTAGAATGTTCAATCCAGTAACATTTAGACTTCAACCATCATCTTTTTACAAGAAAGTTACCGACACGTGACAAAAAAGGGAACCTGTCAGACCGTCTTTTTTTAAACGTCGTCAATAAAACTCTTCCATGGAGGTCACAGATTATATTTGGGTTCAAAAGACAATTGGATCAGGACTCTCTTTTATAATAGAACATAAAAGTAACACAAGACCTGAATATTGTTCACACACGAGTATCGTACATAAACCACTGTTTCTTTTGTCTCTGAATTTAATCACCAAGAAACTTCTAACACATCGACGTTTTATACTTTCCCGACCTAGCTCAAATCCAACAAATGAAAACAAGACAAACAATAGAGATTATGTTGGACAAACTTGATTCGGTCAAATAGTACTTTCTGACCTGATACTTGGAGTCACAGGATTAATTGTATCAATCTAGAATTAAGTAAAATTCTATCAAATCTCCTTGGTACAGTCTGAAAGAAGAACTTATTAAGGTAAGTATAACTCGACATTACAAAAGTCACAATTAAAAATGTTACTCTTTCAAAGACTTTTACCTCATTTACAAAAAGTATACAACACGTATGTCTTTCAGAGTCTAGTTTATGGGGAAACAGTCTAAAACCTGACCTGAATTCCTTTAAATCGAAAAATTTCTAAACACCAAAACCCCTTATGAACTATTACCTAAAAATCACCGGTAAAACACATAGTTCTAATAGGAATACGTTCAAATGCAGAGGTGAGAGGGGAGTCTCATCAAAAGTCCATAATTATAAGGTATATCGATTTGTATCAAACGAAACTAAACAAATGTGAATAGAGTAAAGGATATTTTAAGTGATCCAACTTCCAATACCAAAAAGAAACTTGGACTTCCACAACGACAGGATGATCACAATAATCTGTAATAATGTAGATCTTCCTATCTGGTATGAACAAGTGTGATCTCCGATAATAGACTATCTTAGTGTACCGACCATTAACGGAGGATAATCACTGAAGTGAAAGTGAAAAATGAAAGTACGGAACCTCTTCCTTTACCGTTGGGTGAGGTCATAAGAACGGACCTCTTAGGGTCCCTGTCTCCACGGATCACCCAACGGTAGATACCCCAGTGTGACTCAGCCTGTGCTGACTTCACTGAATCGTCATCGTCGTCACATCAATAGGACAAACACCGATGAGGACTTTCTGAATTGATAAAGTATTCGTATATTTTTTTCCCTTCCTTTGTACTGGTTTCCAGTTCAATAACCACTTTATAAAAAATTTTTTTAAACATTTTTTTTTTTTTTTTCCTGTTTTTTATTTTCTTTTTTTATTTTCGATAAACGTTATAATATACAGACTGAATTTAGATAAATTCATTTTATCAACAAACCGATTTCAGTATTTATGGGTTAATCGTGTTTTACAATTTGATTACCGTAGTTCAGGACCAAGGTTTAGTCCTTTCCTCATGTAGTTCCGACATATGACAGTATGACGAATAAATTGAATATACGTCTCACGTAGTACTCTTTACGACCCGACCTACTTCGTGTTCGACATTAGTTCTAACGGTCCTCTTTATAGTCATTGGAGTCTATACGTCTACTGTGGTGGGAATACCGTCTTTCGTTTCTTGATTTCTCGGAGAACTACTTTCAGTTTCTCCTCTCTCTTTTTCAACCGAATTTTGAGTTGTAAGTCTTTTGATTCTAGTACCGTAGGTCAGGGTAGTGAAGTACCGTTTATCTACCCCTTCGTTCCTTTATCACTCTCTGAAATAAAACCCCCCGAGGTTTTAGTGACGTCTACCACTGACGTCGGTACTTTAATTCTGCGAAGAACGCTCTTTTAGATACTGGTTGGATCTATCGGATAATTTTTCGTCTCTGTAATGAAACGGTTGATTCCAGGTATATCAGTTCCGATACCAAAAAGGTCATCAGTACATACCTACACTCTCGACCTGATATTTCTTTCGACTCGCGACTTCTTGACTACGAAAACTTTACACCACAACCTCTTCTGAGAACTCTCAGGGAACCTGACGTTCCTCTAGATTGGTCAGGTAGGATTTCCTTTAGTCAGGACTTATAAGTAACCTTCCTGACTGCGACTTCGACTTTGAGGTCATGAAACCGGTGGACTATGTTTCTCGACTGAGTAACCTTTTCTGGGACTACGACCCTTTCTAACTTCCGCCCTTCTCTTCCCCTACTGTCTCCTACTCTACCAACCTACCGTAGTGGCTGAGTTACCTGTACTCAAACTCATTTGAGGTCCTCAACCACTACCTGTCCTTCCGGACCGTACGACATCAGGTACCCCAGTGTTTCTCAACCTGTGCTAACTCACTGACTTGACTTGACTGACTTACCGTAGTTAAGTAAGAACTGATGTAAGTTAAATAAGAAATCTTTGAAAAAACTATTGGTTTATAAGTGTAATAAAAGGGGGATTAAATAAATGAATACCGATACGACCCAGAAGGAACGACGCGTCCAGACAGAGAGTAACACCGCTCGTCCCTGAGGAAAGATCAACGTGACATGTCCGCAGAGTGGGACACCAAAGAGAACAACTTCGTGTCCGAGATCCCGTGAACTCGCGATCGTTGACGTCGTGGACCCGAATCATCAACACCGAGGGCCCGAGATCTCGTGTTCGAGTTATCAACACCGAATACTCGAACCGACGAGGTACCGTACACCCTAGAAAGGCCTGGTCCCTAGTTTGGGTACAGAGGACGTAAGTGTTCTTCTAAGAGATGGTGACTCGATGGTCCCTCCGGGGATAAGTGCAATAAAATGGGAATAAAGAATAAAATATAAGTCTGTACGTCCATTGACCACAAACTTTAAGAATTTACTTTTTTTTAAGATCGTCCATTCGATTTTCGTACTATACATATAGTTCAGTAAAAAAGATCAATCAGAATCTAAAATAAGTATGTTCCTGTTTGGTTGATCAACTTTTCCAGTTCACTAAGATGGAATAAAAAATGTATTAACTCGTCAACAATCTGTCACAAACCCCTCATCCTTGGTAGAGTTGTCTTTTTCCAGTATCCTTAAGAAGTTGTTTTGTCATGTTTTCGGGAAGTTCATGTGACTTGACTCAGTGTAGACTGGGACCTGTGTGTCTCTTCTAGGTAGACCGCTGTCACTTGTCGATACTCGTTCGACAATGAAAAGTCTTTCGTCTTACTTCCCTTTGCTAAGTGGTTATTATATTTATTATTATGTATGTTTTGACAAGTATTATGTATACTTTGTTTTGGAAAACTGAATTAGAAAAGTGTTTACTTTATATCACAGGTCAAAAGGTTTTATTAAGTATAAGGTGAAACTCTATATCAGATAAACCAGAAACGTTGTTTTAGTTTTGAGGTGTCTTAAGAGATATCTCGTACATACAAAAAAATTTCCGAGGTGTGGAGAAAAAGTAATTTTTCGTGAGGAAACCTCATCGTCTCGTCCCTTCGAATCAGGGATATCCACCTGAAAATTTAACCATGTTTACAAAACCTACCACTAAAAAAATTTAGTTTTGAAATTTACATGTATGGGAAATGAATCTTCAAGGTGAAGATTTTATGTCGGATTCTTTCCTTAACGAATTCTTGTACTTCTATATGTACTCTGACCTGTCTTGAGGTCAAGTAGGTGTGTGAGGTTACGGTACCGCGACGATTTGTCTTACTCTCTTTAGATCAACACGACTGTGAAATATCACTTTTTCTGTTCCACGTCTTGACCTTCATGTCGCACTCTGATAAATACGATTCAATATAGAATTGTATTCGTAAACCGTCTTATGTATAGCTCATATCCCCTTGTCCGACCACCTTTTCCCCGTAAAATCGTAAAACGAAATACGTAGACATATAAAAGTACAACGTGTTACTGATGTAAAAAAATTTGACTCCATTCCAAGTGCATTGTATTTTAAGTGAGAAACTTCATATATTAAACACCAAAAATCATATCAGTGTTTCAACATATTGGTAGTGATGATAAATTAAAGTGTGTAAAAGTAGTGGGGGTTTCTTTGAGGTACGGTCAGTAAAGAATGGACGGGGGCGGGGGGTGTCGAGGACCGTGGGTGACTAAGGCAGAGATACTTAAACGGAGAAGACCTGTAAAGTGTATTTGTCTTAGGATGTGATACTACTAGTATCACATCATTCGACCGAAGTAGGTACAAATCATACTTAGTCGTGAAGTAAAGAAAAATACCGATATATACTGAAATTATTTATTTTTAGACATTTATCGAGACTAAAATTTCGATGAGTTTGTCTTTTTGGAATGGGAAATCATATATACTGAAATATCTTTGAGTTGTCGAGATTTAGGTCACAGGTATAATGTCAAATAAAGATGGAGGGACGAGGATTGTGAGGGAACTTGTAAAAGAGAGAGTCCAGGGTAAATTTTATTCCAACGGAGAAGTTTGTCATGAAAACAAAAGTGTATTTAGATAGTCTGATAATAGTAGTGTGTCGTCTTACGAAAAACGGGTCAACATGGAAGGGATCGAGGGGTGGTGACCAGGGTGGGGGTTGTATTTTGTGTAAACATTCAGATATCTGCACATATCCGTTTCCATCTTAAACCCTCGAATACCTAGGTGATAGAACTGTTCCTGGACCCAGACCAACTGAAGTCATGTAAATGGTGTCCGTCTTTACAGACGATGTCACATTGTTTCATTTTGCGAAAGTAATTGAAGGTATCATTGAATACTAATTGAAGGTATCCATAAAATATCAAAAGTAGAAGACTTATTTTTAGTTCTGATATAAAAACTAAACAGGAAGTTCAAACCAACGGAGTAATAGACTTGTTCCATTTTAATACATTATGACCAACTATGTATTTCGTCGTGACAGTGTCCCTGACCCAAAAAGAGAATTTTTGTACCTGACCGGTATCTTAAAAGGATCCTTTAAGATGGCGTAAATACGAGACCTTACTGGAGTCGTTACGACTTTTTTCTTTTGTTTTTGTGGGGTTAGGGTTTGGGGTCGACATTTATCAAAGTTAATCGATTTCTTTTCGTGGGTTAAGAGAAGAGGTATAAAAATAACCCATTAATTTTACTTCGATTCATTACCTCAAAGTTACACGCACGTGTGTGTGTGTGTGTGTGAGAGTGAGTTTGTACTGTCCATTGTAGACGTTATTTCGTGTGATATCAAGATCAAGGTCGTAATTAGTCTTTAGAGAACGAACTAAAAAAAGGAGAAACTCATCCCTACGTCCGTACGTCCAATCTTTAATAAACATACCTTACTCGTATAAGATGGTTGATTTTGAAACTAAAGACGGGAGTTATCCTGGTGGGGTTATATACTCGTGATGACGATCTTTATTCAACAGGTGTCATTTCCCTCATGTAAATTTAGAAATTCCACCTTAAGGAAATACTGTTCCTATAATTGGAACGTGGGAATACTCGTTCGACTATTTGATATGATCCTCAAACCCAAATAGAAATTTTAGTGGAAGATTGATCCAAAGTCTCCTGGACTACATTCAGTGTCCATATACTTAGGACATTACTATTTTCTTTGTTCTACATTACGTCAAGATAGTATGAAAACTTTCTAAACGACAAAGAGAGCGACTATTCCGGAATACACACTTTGCAATTTTAATTAAGTTTAAGTGTAAAAAGAGAGAGTATGAATAAATTGGTGTCAATAATTTGTTCGATCCGTAAAGTGGAACTTTATTATCGTTCTGATTTTCCTTGTATTATGATAACGTCAATGTCTATTCGAAGTAGTATGGGAACGTGTTTTTTCTGTATTCATGTTTGTACTTTCAGTATTGAGTAAATAACTTACTTATCATATACGTTCTTATGGTTATTTTCCTTTGATTATGATGTTTGATGTTAAAACTTTTATTTCGGTTATATTGTCCTTGTTTTATATGTATTATACTCTCCTTACAAACTAAAACTGGGTATTACGTAAGGAATAGAAATGTTATTGGATTTACAGACAATCTTGTTTTGACATATGGAACCAGATTGAAATCACGAAGAATTTTTTCGTTGTTGTAAGATCTTGTGAAAAGAAAACGAAACTCTATAAATTCTAAGTGTGTAAACAAGTTCATGTATCTAAGACTAAGTTGTCATCTAGATGTATAGAACAATAAGAGAATCATAGAACTCATTGTGCATGAGGACTCGTTCATGATAGACTTTAAGAGTTTGACGACTAGGAACTTTATTTTACATGAAGTCAACACCCAAAAATTATTTAACTCTACTTTCATTTTGAGTGGGAAGGGTGGGGGGAGGGGGGTCCTTGTTTCTCGAGTAATTTCATATCTTTGAGTTCAGATAGAAAGATGAGATTTCTTGTAAAGAATGATTGTAAAGACCATTCCGTTATTTACGAGGTCTTATTAGAAGTTATATACGAACGTTTCTAATGTGACAAATTATAACTATTGTTTTTGTTTTGTTTTTTTCCCTTTTTTCCTTTTTTCTTTTTTACGAAGTTTTAAAATTCGATTTTATACGTATTTCCTGTCAGTACCGTCATAAAAATCTTTACTACATTTACAATATATGAATAGTTTATTACAGTACGAATAATTTTGATGTCAATTCCTGAATTCTCTACTTGTCATTTATGTGACGACTCCAGGTAAAAAGATTTATAAGTATGGTGTTACATTAATGATGGGTTTTCTACTACTACGATGAACCCTTGTATTCATGACATGTTAAAAATGTAACATTCCGTGAAAATGAGTCGTACACTGCTTTTGTACCTATCTCTTAGTTTATAACCTTCAAATGTTGGTTTCCACTAAAAAGTACACTGAAGTTAAATGTAAAGTTAAAAATTACTTTCTGACAAATCGGTTACTGTGGTGTCACTCTTTTTATCCATCGGTCGGTGAATAGATCGGTTGGTTTACCATTTCACGATAAGACCAACGATCACCGTCTCTTTCCCAACTTCTTTGGGTATGTTTCAGTATGTGAAATAATGTATTGTTTAAATAATTGACTGTCGATATCATAAACTTCTAGTAATGTACTAATAACTGACCGGTAATAATGGGGAACCGTGGAAGGTAAAAAGGATTTTTATAGTAATGTCATCAACAGGTTTTTACTTCCACGAGATAATAAGGCACCCATTCAGATACCGTGTGTTACATTTTTACTAGATCTGTGTCACTAAGTTTCTAAATTTTATTACCCAAAGTTCGACGACATTCCTTTATTTCATGTCTAGGAAACCCTTTTCAGTGTATCGAACCATTTGTTTGTAGATCTAGACAGCAACGTGAAGTTCAGTACCACTTAAAACTTTTAAGTAGTGTATGTATGTGTTTTTTTAGGTTACCATATAAATCTCGTTTTCCTCTTCTTGCATATCCCGTTAGGTGATGATTTCGATCAAAGGAAGATTTTTATTATTTTCTACCAATTTTATTTCGTTAGTAACTCAGGGAACTAAATTCATTTACACACTTATGTGTGAACTGTTTACACTGAAATTCCCTGATCGTCAATATTTTTTTTAGTCAGTAATTCGTGTCACATTAAAAGGTGGACAATGTAAAAATTCTACGAAAAGGTATTCGACATCTTGTAGAGTTACATGTCAGTTCAATTGTACAATAAAGAACAACCGATTAGACGAAATTACACCATCCAATTATTTGGTCTTTAGTCTTAGGGATGGGAACTATGACTCCACGATACCATTATAATCCGTCTTGTGTTGATTTTAAAAAAAACCAAAACGGTATTTCTTTATCTATTTACACGAAGTCGTCCATTTACCTTCTTTTATAGTGATCGATCTTTACGGTCACACTTTTAGGAAAGATTTTTCGACCCAAGAATCCGAAACTCTTTGTTAAGACTACTAGTTATTTTGTTATGACTTGTAATGGTCTTCTTTTTATCCAGTGTCTTCGGATAAAATATCTATTCGTTTCGTTACTTACTTTTGTAATTTTTGTAATTTATTTCAAAGATTTTATCACCAGTGTTTTAATTTTTATTTATGACAAAATACGTTTCTGACCAAAAAAAAAAAATAAGATGTCGTGTACTCTGGAGGAATGTATGAAACCCGGTTATATACTTCACAAGGTGTTTTTGTGCCGTGAACTCTCCTTGTTCAAAGTCTGTACCACCGATTTCAGGAATTATTCACCATTGGGGAATTTAGAATTTCTCCAAAGTAAACGACAACGGTTTACAATCAAATTTGAACTTTCCTAGGTTAGTAAAACGATCTTCGAGAAACATACTGTACTTTTCTCTTCTCCAAATGACAGTTCTCTTAAAACCGTATTCGTGACCTCGAGTTTCGAATATTAGTGGTCAACGGGCTCAGGTACGACCAGTCACTCTTGTTGAAATTGTCCTTGGTTTACTTTTCGAAATCGTGTGAAGAACCTTCTCTAAAAAATCGTACACGACAGTTTCGGTTCTCTTTTTCTTCCAAGAGAAGTAAAGATCGGAGGCAATGAACTCGCACCTTTTTTTTAAGTTTTTAAGGGTACACAACGGTGGTCTCCGTACAAACGTGACATTTCACTTTAAACGAATGCGAAAGGGAACTCATACTTAGGTGATTTGTTTGAATCTGTAAGATTTGTCATCTTGAAACAAGTCAGGTCTTTATATCGAATGAAGTAAAGTTACAGACGAAATTGACAACTGTGATATGTGTCCCAATTATCACAAAGTTAACGAAGGGTCTTTGACGTTTGATGTCGATGCATTATAGTTGTACAGTTTAGACGGTAGATCACTTCCGAGTATTTTGTTTGTTCTACGAAAATCCGTCAAGTTACTTCCTAGATTCTCAACCCGTCATTTTTCAATGTTTGGGAAAAACTAAAATCTTTTGTCACTTTTTTCTTATCATCAATACCTACAGAATAAGTAAGGGTCAAAAGATTGAGACAGGGTACTTGGACAAATTTTCTACTATTTTTTTACATTTTATACTACGAACTTCCCTCGTGTTATTTATTTTACAATAACTCCTCGTTCTTATAGAATAACCAAACTGTGATGTTGATGTAAATAACTATTTCACCTATCGAACAAAAATGTCAATGTTTTAGTCGATCAATTTTCTTTTTTTTTGATACGTTCGGATGTGTAGGAGTCGTAAGATCATTGTACGAATTGATTTATATTATCGTAATTTTTTTTGGTTTGACGTGTAATAATCAAGTTATATATAAATAGTCACACATGACATAAAACTGTTGTGTCGGTTATATCAATTGAAAGTATGGATCAAAGGTAATTCGACGACGACTCAATCAACAACGACTAGTTAAAGATGAAAAGGAGCCGAAAATGAGAGAGCAAGAAGTAGAAGAAGTAGAGAGAGTAGTAAAGGTGATACTAAAAATGTTATATCAGATGTTACTACTTTCTATTTTTAGAGTTTTACAAAACAGTAATAACTACTCTTGTATAAATGTAGTAATCACCTACTCCAACTACGGGTAAATTTTATACCAGAGGAGTAGGTACGAATTTTTGTGAGGTGTTAATCCATTTCCAAGTAAAGATAAATTATCTTTCCTTTCGTGAGATAATTACTCTATGTTTTGAAGTAGAGTTTATTTTGGAGACCAAATCCTACTTTCAATGGTGTATACAGGTTTATATTCCGTTAAGGAGTGAAACGGGTTACTCTAATTTTTCCAAAAGTCGGTTGTATTTTATTATAGTTAAAAGTCATATATACACTTTCACAGTCAACGAGTCAAAATAGACTGAGAAACACTGGGGTACCTGACATCGAGTGGTCCAAGGAGACCAGTACCTTAAGAGGTCCGTTCTTATGATGTCACCCATCGGTAACGGAAGAGGTCCCCTACAAGGGTTGAGTCCCTAGTTTGAGTCCAGAGGACGTAACCGTCCGCCTAAGAAATGGTAGACTCGGTGGTCCCTTCGAAATGATAACCACGAAATGATATATGCGTGGTTGTATAAAACGTGTTAGTTAGTAGAGGTGGTATCAGTTTCTTCCCACCCCCTACTAGACTCGAATCAAAATTCTGTTAATATGTGTTCTACTGTTCTACCTTGTTACGAATTTTTTACAAGTCATCTACGGGAGAACACCCGTCATTGCCTATTTTCTACTAGTGCATTCTTAAGTAGACGGTGTCTGTTACATTCTCTCGAAATTGTACTTTCAAAGATTGTTCACTCATCGTATTTGCCGTCTCCACCCCAGCCCCCCCGTTGTTCCTATTAACTGAAGACTGTATCAAAACGAGTAGTGAAAAATAAGAATTTTGTAAAAGTTATTAAAAGTTTCTTGATACCTCTTAAAGATGAGAAGTTTGTGACGCGTAATCCTTAGTAAAAAATTTAGTACTGAAGTTTATAGTTCTCACTCTGAAAAAATATCACATGGACACTTCATAGAAGGAAGTTTTATGTTGGACTTAGATTAATTCGGAAACTTGGTTCACTATTTACGTTCTTTATCTCCCCATGCTTTACTCCATATACTTTGGTGTTTGTTCGCTTATCTATTTTAGATCCTGTTCCCCGAAAAGGTCCTGTTGAATAGTCCCAAGAAGTTATTCGTCCTCCTTTTCCGTTCTCACCTCACCCCTGACGAGAAATAACTGTCTTTGAATTCTCTGAAGGTAATTTACGATATATTCCTGACACTTACATAACTTTACACTTGTTTAGTTCCGGTTTTCTTGTAAAAGTTCTGTTGACCCCTTTCCACGTTCACCTGACCCATACTCTACTATGATTCTTAAGTGACAATTAAAATTTTTCACACTATTATTAGCGTATCACTATGATTTCATATATTCCTATTTTACTGTCTTCTAGACCCTAAGACGAAATTGTATCGAGTCTTTCTTTTTTTTACATCTACTTTGTTAACACCGTTATTGAACCATGGACGACTCTGATCCTCAACATATCAAAATCTTTAAAAATATTGTCTCAAAATAGATTTTCTACTCGAGAAAGAAACAATCTTTTTATAATTAGAAAAGACCCTAATAAAAAGTGAGTTCCTGATAAAGGATATCCGGATAATGTACAGAAAGGGGTCATTCCTGTGGATCCGGTGTCCTCAGTTGGTCAAGTTCTAGAGACGACAGTGTCTTGAATGACAAAATACCACCCTCCGATTTTAAAATCTTTTGATATATAAATATATCAAATCTTTATTTTATTTTGTCCTATGTTTCTAGTGATATATTAGAAGGGAACGAAAAAATTATACTTATAGAAGTACTAGGTAGGATTTCCTTTAGTCAGGACTTATAAGTAACCTTCTTGACTACGACTTCGACTTTGAGGTTATGAAACCGGTGGACTACGTTTCTTGACTGAATAAACTTTTCTGGGACTACGACCCTTTCTAACTTCCGCTCCTCTTCCCCTGTTGTCTCCTACTCTATCAACCTGCCGTAGTGGTTGAGTTACCTGTATTCAAACTCATTTGAGACCCTCAACCACTACCTGTTCCTCCGGACCTCACGATATCAAGGACCCCAGCGTTTCTCAGGCTGTACTGACTCGTTGACTTGACTTGACTAAGTACTAGGTCTCTCCTGACCATTTCTTTCTTCCCTTCCTTCGGTAAAGTATGTCTTTATAAGGAGGAAAGTAAAGGAGGATAGACGGGTAAGAAGAGAGGGGTTTGATGAGCCAATACCTGAATAAACTTGAGTTACCAGAGGTACTTTTTTCGATCTAAGGTGGAAGATCTTTGTTTAAAATCTTTGTTTAAAGTTACACTTTTTTATTTTTCTTGTAAAGTTTAGTAGTATCTAGGGTCAGGTTTATAAAGACAAGTCTCTACTGGTGACGTTGTACCACAAGATTGTTGATTTTTTTTTTTTTTTAGATTTGTAGATTTTCTTGACTAATTTGTTCGATTTAGTGCGTGAGTTGCCTTATGATTTGTTGGTAATTTTACCACTCCATGATGACAAATTGTAGTGTCTTTTTTACGGAGATGATTTCTATGTCCTTCACCTTTTATCCAATATTTTATAATATATATTCTTTCAAACCTAAAAATTCACATATGTACATTTATTAGTGTATTTACAGATCTTCTTTTATAAGGTTTCTAAATTTTCAATAGAAACTACGATCTTAATTTCAACTATGATTCAAAATAAAAATAGATATCAAAGGTAAAAGAAAGCCTTTACTTTTACCTATTGATAACGTTTTTCTTATAGATTTATTTCAATTTTAAATTTATGTTATTAAGAGGTATATAAACTAAAAGTTATAAAATTTACTCGAACAATAAGATTTTATAATAACCCCCTGAGGGGCCACCAGGTCACCGATTCTGAGGTACGAGGGTTACGTCCCCCGACCCCAAGTTAGGGACTAGTCCCTTGATCCAGGGTATACGGTGTTGATTCTGGGTCGGGTCGGTTTATTTTATTTATTCATTTATTTTAACTTTTATTTCATAATAACCGATGAAATTTTTTATTACATAACGAGTACTTGATATATTTCCTCTTATATTTTAACAGAGAAGAGGAAGGGATACGTTACTTATTCTCCACTGTTGATAATGTAAACGACTGATATGAGGATCTTTAAAAAGATACATATTTTTGGTACACTGAAGGGGCCACCAGGTCACTAATTCTGACACGAAGTTTACGTCCCTCGTACCCAAACCAGGGACCAGTCCTTCAATTCTAGGATGTATGACACGTCATACCGGTTTTTGTTAGGATATTACACTACCCTAGATTTATATTAAACCTGTTTATCCGAAATTTTTTAGGTGTATAGAACATACGTACATATGTACATATGTGTATAGAACATACGTACATGAAAAGTATACGATTTTGTCTTAATACGTTGAAAGGGGGGGACTGACCTTTATGGAGAAAGTGTTGAGACGTGCACCCAGATGAAATAAGAAATTGACGACGTATCGTAAGGTGATCTACGAACATACATGATTTTAAGTAAATGATTCAGAGAACTACCTTAAGACTAGAAAAAGGAAAGAAAGAAAAGAAGAACGATAACATCCACTTTACAATTATTTTTATAAAGGGGAAAGACGTACTCTTAAAGTGGAAACCAATTGAGAAATCGAGACAAGGGGACCGTTGAATTGTTTGTAAGTCAAGTCAAGTCAAGTCAAGTTAACCATCTGATATAGCCCTGACTCCCGAAGGGACTACCGAGTCGTCCATTTCTTAGACAGACGTTAAATCCTCTGTCTCCTCTGTGTCCAAACTAGGGACCCAGTCCTTCTAGGGGACCTCTTCTTTTACTGTTAGGTGAAGTCATAAGAACGGACTTTCTATTTAGGGTACCTGTCTCCTCGGACCGTCCGATATTAGGTTTCCCAGTGTTTCTCAACCTGTTCTGACTCACTGATTCGTGTAGTGACTTTGTAATGCTGAAGAGATTCGTCTTTCGGAGGTTGAGACACTTGTAAAGGGAAAGATTTTAATCAAAATTACCGCAGGTTCAGGAATGACCGTTGTGTGTGTCCAATTGGTCCTCTCCTTTGAAGGAGACGTTTGAGACGAAGGGGGGTTTATTTTCGTTTTATAAATTTAAGAGATTTCTTGGTGTCTATATTTTACCTCTCGTCAAATAGTGACCTCTGGATTTGGAATTTGTTATATATAGAAAATGATGATCAGACGAACACACCTGACTCGTCTGTTGTCACGTTCTTGTACATACACATTCTTCAAGGTAACGTAACAATCACGGTTATGGGTGATTCCGTAGAAGAATCTAAGATTCTAAGGTTGTTTCTATACCTAGACAGAAGTCACTAGAAATAGGGACCCGGTCATGGTATAATAAAAGTGATGATATGATATACTAACCGAAACTATATATTGTCCTTCTAAAGAGAAGAGTTGACGTAATTTTTAAAAGAACCGAAGTACACTATTTCTAATCAACCGATGAGGTTGTAGATAGGGACGGGAATGGATGTATCATGATTTGGTATAAAACAAACCCATCGTTACACAGGTGATTCTCATATAAAGGGTCTGAGGAAACCTGTGCACTGATCTAAGACCGTTTACTCTACGACTCACATACCTTTAAGGTCCTTCCGACTAATTTCGGACTGAGTCCACCTCGTTGTCGTTGAAACAGGAAAGTACAAGGAAACGGGGACGAAGGAGGATGAAGGATACCTTCCTCCTCTGTTACCCTTCTTCCTTTACCCCTGGTTACTAATTGTGACTTTTCGACGGATGGTGACGAAAGGGGACCTGCAGAAAGTCCTCTCTTTGTTTGAAGATAGAACAAATTCAAAGATAAAGAAAAAGGTCAATATATTCCGTTGTTAGTAATGATTGTCTGTTATAATGATGTAAATGAAAAAATCTATTTTGACAGTTTTTCAACCCAAAGCAATTTTAACATAATTTTATATATTGAACCCTTCTTGTCCATAGAAAGTTTCAACTCAGATAGTTCCTAGTATTATATGAACCAGTAAGTGACCCCAGGACACATTCTACGATAAAAAAATTTTGTTTCAAGTGGAAACCATATATACACATACATACACTTCTCCCCATTCTCAACCTCTCCCTCACCCTCTGTCAAAAGGAAATGTAAAAAATTGATCGATAAACAACAAATCAACGATTCAGTACAGAGTTAGAGAATATTGGGATACATGATATCGGACGGTCCGATGAGACAAGTACCCTAAGAGGTCCGTTCACATGACCTCACACAACGGTACCTTGACGCCCCCAAAAAGACAGTACCTTTCCAAAAATTTTTAAGTAGAGTATAAGTCGTCGGAATGACTCACTCGAGAATATTTAACAATTATTTAAGTCTCAACTAAATAAACGTAAAAGAACCATCTGTTACTTTAGTTACTATAACTGTTAAAAAAGAGGAAGTGTTATAAATGATATGTAAAAGGAAGGAGAGGAACAACATGATCGAATTGGGAGGTCTTCTTGTCACTTTTCACTGAAACCATCAACCGTGGGAACAGAACAACGACTAGACTTACTTTCACATAACCATGTCACCAAGAGTTAATCTCTACTTGAACTCTTAGTGAATTCACTTCACTTCAGTGAGTCAGCACGGACTGAAAAACGCTGGGGTACCTATCGTCGGACGTGATTCGAGGAGACAGGCACCCTAAAAATTCCGTTCTCATGATCTCACCCAACGGTAAAGGAAGAGGTCCCTTAAAAGGGTTGGGTCCCTAGCTTGGGTCCAGAGAGTGTAACATCTGTCTGCGAAATGGTAGACTCGGTGGTCCCTTCAGGACCACTCAGTATTTTGTGTACCAAACCCGGGGTCGGATGACACTCCCATCCCGGGTCCGTACTGGTAAAAATTTCTCCCGAGAGAGATGGAAGACCAATTCTTGGTACCAGGTAAATGAAATTGCGGTTTCGTCGACAAAAAAAGAGAATTGTGAGATCATTCTGAGGATCGAATGTTGGTTCTCGTGAAAACGATGGAATGAAATTTTAAGTCTTTACCTACAACTTACTATAGTTTGCGGAAAAGTCAAAGGTAATCTTTCGCGATCCTAAAAAGAAATCATTAACATTATCCAGTGTAAGGATTAAAACTTATTAGAACTTTGACAATCTGATGTCGGGACCTGAACTAAAAGCTCATAAAATAAAACCTAAAACCATGTATATAAATATTTTCATTCTAGTCAGAGATCAAGAATTTAAAGACAACAATTTACCATAGAAACAGTCCAAATCACAGTGTTGATACTTTCACAATGTCTTACTTAGTTTTTCAAAAGGTAAAAAAACGATACACGACCTGAAAATTTTTATTGTGCCCTTAATAGACAAGGAATTTCCGAACTACCTTAAGTAAACCTTTTGTACACGGAAATAATAATTCGTTTCAAACCGGTTCAAATATTGTGTCGTAATCGTGGAGGACGTCAATGGGTTTACCGAACCACTGACGACTGTGTTTGACGAAACAGGTACTTCATCAACTGGGACCCAGTAACCAAATAACGTGTGACCCTTACACTCTCGTTTCTTCAGGAAATGTTGAACGTTTCTGTTTGGTTTATTTATTTATAAGTCCCTAGGGATAGTTGAATGAGAGGTAAACTGATTTGTTAGTCTTGGTAATATCTAAGTATAACTATGGTGATCAGGTTACGTCGTGTCCATTCCTCTTCTGTTATTTTTTTACTTCCATTGTATATTAGGGTTTAGAGGTTTGGAATCTGAGAAAGTAGTCAGAAGGTTCTCATGGAAATCTGAAGATAGAAGTGTTGATGATAAGATTAGATGGTCGTTAAGAGTGGACCTGAAAGTCGTCATCAGAGGATGGTAGTGGGGGGGTGGTAAACGTGGGACCGAACCCATGGTAGAATCCCGGAACGTGTGTGACAAGAGACGGATCTTGTGGAAGGGTTGTGGGTGTAGGTAAAACGGAAAGTATAGAGTCGAGTTCGTGATAAAGGAATTCCTTTAAGGATCTGTGAAGAGATGATGTCTGATCCAATCGAGGAGGAGGAATATACGAGAGTGTCGTGAAACATTGTCTTGAAAATGTAGTCCCCAGGGTTGGGGGTGGTCATGGTCAGGTACCGGACAAATCCTTGGTCCGACGCGTCGTCCTCCACTCGCCACTCACTCCTTTGGTTCAAAGTAGACATAAATGTCGACGAGGGGTAACGAACGTAATGGCGGACTCGAGGTGGAGGACAGGCTAGTCACCGTCGTGACTTAAGAGTATCTTCCCGCTTGAGATGACACTTGACGTGCACGTTCGCTAGATCCAACGTGTGAGGAATACTCTTAGATTACGGACTACCAACCTCCACCTCAACTCCACCACTACGATAGCGACCCCTCATCGACGTTTATTTCTAATAGTAATCGTGTTATTTACATTACCCGAACTTAGTAGGACTTTGGTAGGGAGGTGGGGGTGGGGGTTCAGGTACCCTTTTGACAGAAGACCAAACCTTGGTCTTTGGACCACGGTTTTTTCAACTCCTGGTGACAAAATATGGTAAATACTTCAAACACTAACATATAAATAAATACACCGGTAAACTGACTATACAAAGAGGGTGATCTGACACTCGAAGGTACTTCTGTGTCAGACACAGGTAAAACTGGTGACAACATACGGGTCGAGGATCGGGTTACGGTCCGTGTATCCTTCGTATTGTTTGTGACCTATTTGTTTGATTAGGTCTCTACAGATCCGTGTCCTTTTACGGTAACGTCATGAGACATGTCTCGGGAGTCATAAGATATGAACCGATTTGTAGTGGATTCTTCTCGCTCGTTCATTTGATTACAGTAGATAAATTCCCGTCAATGAATGACTGTTCAAATCTTTTTACCTGTTAACAACAAGAGAATGAACATTTAAGGAGCACTGTATAAAAGTTACATAAATCGAAACAGAACTTGAGGTGTCACCATTACCATTCAGAATTGTGTCCGAAAATAAAGTGTAGGTTATCATCGTGGCCCGACTGACGTTTCACATGTAAAGACAAATTCCCTTCTCTTTCTTATTAATATTCGTCATAAAGGTTCAAATACGTTAGAATAAAAAAGATAAAATCGGTATAAAGTCGGTTTGTAAGGTACAATGTTTCTTTTCAAAACGATAACTTTCTCTCACGTGACTTGAATATCATATCGTATATAGAATTTATTACAACGTTAGATTTAGTATGAAACTGAAAGATTATGTATCAGTGGGGACTACAAAGGTAATAAATTGAGATGATTGGTAATCGTTAGACTGTAACTTTGTATTTCCCTTGTGAGGAATTATGACCGTTTGTGTGTATTTTTAAGATACAAAATCACCAACCGAAGAAGAGAAGGGACGTTAGTCAGGGAAAGAATAATACTGACCCCCTTCTTACTCTTCTATCCTTTCGTTACGGGGGGTCTTTCCCTAACGATGGTTCATCCGTTTTCCCTCTTTCTCTGATTCCCCGACTTTAAGAGCATTCTGAATTCCACTAACAACCGTTTCTCAAAGTATCAGTTTCTTCAAACTCTTTACGATCAAAAATTTGTCTAATGAACTAACGTCTTGAAGATTGTCGGAGAGGAGGTCCTTCCTCCCATATCATTTGTCAAAGGTTCAAATAACTTAAAGTCTACGGGAAAATTAAAACCTCGTCACCCTCTCGTAGAACTACCTCATTAAAGGAAACTTCGTGTATACCCTTTTACGATCCAATCACGACTGTGATTACCAGTTGTCGCATCTTCATTCGTTCGACTAGTTCTCTTGACTTAACAATAGGATCAGTGGATAAACTGAAGTCTACATACTGTATTGTTGTAACGAGTTGTATTATACTAACAAAAGGGGAAATAAAAAAAAATTATGAGGTGTAAGACAAAATTTCCTCAAAGGAAAAAATTTTCTTATTAGTTTCATAGTTCTTTGACTTGACCTAAATTTACCTTGTCTACTATAGTTATTAGAAACGTGGAACTTTTTACGTCAAGGTGTCTCTTTTTCAGTAAAGATTAGTTGAGTCTGTTTCTAGTCGTTACAGACTTTGTCTAGCTTCCCCTTGAAGTGTTACCTCCCTAACTGAGTGGTGGACTTAGGTTCCTAGTCTGTAATACTGAACAGACTACACTATTTTATACCTACTATATCAGGGTGGACACTTCTCAAGAATGGGGGGTTTTACAACTTTTGACTTAGATTAGTCAAAAAATGTAGATTGAAGGTGAAATTTTCTTTTAGACCACCTATCTCCCTGTTCCATTTACCGTAACACTTTTTCGTTCGTCTGTTTATTTTGTACGCCCTACAAGATGTCCCGTTAATTAAGAAAAAGAAGTTGTTCAGTTACCGTATGTTGTTTTGTCTTTGTTATTTCTGTCCCTCCTACCTCACGGGATTTAATGAATTCCCTATACATTGTTGGTTTACATTACACACTTGGAGGAGACTAAGTGTGTTTGGTTGAAATTTTTCTATCGAAATTCTGTCGACCCCTTTATGTTTGATCCATAATTTACTATGACTTCTGAGTGACAATTAAACATTTAACATTATTGTAACACCAATCCATTCTTTTACGGGTTGAAAATTCTCTATGTATGACTTTATACATCTCCACTTTACTATACTTCAGAGTCGAGACGAAATTTTATGAAGTTCGTTGTTCTTATTTTCCGTATCTACTTTACTCACGGCGTTTAAGAACTACTCAGTTCCACTACCTATCTGTACAATGATCAGAAAGATTGAAACTACAAACTTTTGAAAGTGTTATTTTAAAAAAATTTATTTCAGTAAAGATATTGACGACAGAATTTATAAAACGTAAGGATCTTGTAAAATATTATAAGTATTTGACATTTCCTCATTCACTAGTTTATTTCTACGGTTATAAAGAATTTCGATAAATAATCATTAAGTCATACAAATTTTTGTGCTCTGAATCCGTGTAAAATATTTCCTTTGAAATTTCGATACTATTTGTATAATTTTCTGTTGATACATACACTTGAAATTTGTCTTCCGAGACTTTTTTTAGAAAAGGAAAATAAATTTTTTTTCTTATTTATTGTTGTACCCCTCCAAGAGTTATGAGATAACCCCAGTACTTTAAAAAGAATTTCTCTCGAATTTGTTAAATTGTAAAATTTGAATTATACCACACAGTGTAAGTGTAGAAGTAAATAAAATAATTTTCTGAGAGTTTTATGGGACTTTATATTTAGAGACATATTAAGAGAATTCATTACTTCAATGTATCTTTCTTATTGAAAGTCATTGTAGTCGTAAGAAATAATATAATGTTTATTCAGTTTATATATGAAACGAAATTGTGTACTTGATGAAATATAATTTTAAAAACCATTGACCTACTTAAATTCTATACAAGATTTAAATTTCGTGTTTCAGTCTTCTCATTGCAACGTATCGTATTTGTATTTTCGTGTCTGGTAAGAAAAGGGAGCAAATTAGAGGACGTCATGTCAAAATTATAGTTTTAGAGGTTTAAGACGAGAACTTCAACAACACTCGACGTGCCACGGTCTTCTTTTGTTGATCTCTTCTTTTTACATTTTTGTACATTATAAGTCTTAGGAACACTCTTTTTCTAATTTGTTACACACGTGTTTACACAATGTAATAAAATTATAGGACTCTTTCTACTGAAAAGGAATTAGTTTATGCTGAGTTTATAAAAAAAATTAGATCAGTGTACAGACTAATTTTATATTGAGTTTTATTCTTGTTACCTTATTTTGATTATAACGGTCATGTCTTTGTTCTAATTTACGAAGTAATTTGTTTTTCTCAAGTCGTCACAGTAGGACAGTACAGTTGATAAAATGTAAAGGTGTTTCAAATTTTTTTAGTAAAGTTTACTGTTTAATGTTGGTGTCTATGTCTAGTCTTAGTGGACCTCTAAAAAAAAGGTTGATCTGTACAAACCCTAGATGAGGTCCCTATACATAAAACCTTTTTGGAGGGGTCCATTTAAACTATACGTAGAGACTAATTCTTGAGGACTTTATTCATTATATTAAAAAAATTTTTAAACCCCGGTACAGTGTACTGAACACCCTAGAAGGAAGGGACTGGTCCCTAACTTGGGTCCGGGAGTCGTTACTTTCACATCTCAGGATTGGTGACCTGGTGATCCCTTAAGATATTTATTATATTAAAAATTTTCGATTAGTAGTTACCCTATTTATTAAAGTTATGTTGGATAAAGTTTTTACGAATGTATATGATATACAGTCTGGACATAGATTCCTACGTTTCTATTCTATATTAAAAATGGGAGTTCCTTAATGCCGAATATTTACTTATTAACGTTATGTCACATTCTTTATGTTATTCTCTTTAAAAATGGTCCAATATCACCCCAGATTTGTGTCGAAGGTTCTGTTCAAATATTTCCACTACAAAAATCAATATTCTGACAATTGATACCTAATAGACCTTGTATCATTGATGTTAGTCCTAATGAAATTTAGGGTGATTTTAGTATTTGTGATATATAAAATTTTAGATCTCAAATACTTCTAAACCCTAATATCTTGTATTAGATTTTCTCTACGAGTCTCCCGAGTTTGTTTGGAGCACACGTGGTCCTGTGTCTCTGGGGTGTCTCTGACTTTGTCTTGACACAAACTCACAGGGACACCTCCATGTCCAGTCGTCACCTGACGACGTCCCCGTCCCCGAAATCTACGTCGTCTGGACCCACACCGGCGGAAGAACCTCCTACGACGGTAATGGGGGTGGCATCTCGGGGGTCTTGAATGTCTCCTGACCCCTTTGTCTGAGAACCTCCCGTGTTTGTCTTCGCACACGTACGATCCTGGGTCCCCTTTCCTCGTCACTGGGTGTTCTCTGACTGGGTCTGAACCGGTACTCACAGGTCCTCAGAGCCGTTTCCGTACCCAGTCGCCACTGGACGACGCCCCAACCCCCGTGACTCACATTGTCACGGACGTACCCTGGAAAACTTCCTCCAACGGTAATAGACGTAACGGAGGTGGTATCAAACCGGGGTCCATTTATTGTCCCTCTTCCTTTACCGTTGGGTGAGGTCATAAGAACGGACCTCTTAGGACACCTACCTCCTCGGACCACCCGACGACAGACATCCCGACGCGTCTCAGCCTGTACTGACTACGTTGAACCGTACGTATCGTCCGTACGTTTATTGTCCTTCCCTTGTGTCGGGATGGGTAGTTGTCTTTTGACTTAATTTCTAAATGACTCGTACCGAGGTGGGTGGTCTTGTTCTGGGTCAAAGGGGGAGTCAGTCAGAGAGGGTAGTCCTTCGAAAGTATTTGGAGAATAGGAAGAAATAGTCTCCCGTCTGTCTGACTTTTGGTCAGTGTCTCTTGATTGGTTAGACTAGTGGACCTGGTGTCGGAACCGATTGAGTTACTTTGATACTCGGTACGGTACATCCCGGTGGGTTCTGTCTACCCAGTACCATCTCTCAAGACTGTTTTGTACGAGGTGACCTCTTCCCTTACCGTTTGGTTCAGTTCCATAAGAACGGAACTCTTGTGGTACTTGTCGTACTTTTCCGTATTCTATCCTGTGACTTTCTACTTGAGGAGTCCAGCCATCCACGGGTTTTACGATGACCTCTAGTCACCTCTTCATTGAGTCTTTCTTACTTCTCTGTCTCGGTGTCGCTTTTGTTTTGGGTCAACACCCACACTCACCACTACCTTCATTTCTGACTACGACATTTCTTGTCATAATGTACCCTTGGACCTTAGAATCCAGGCACTTAGATCCGTTTTACATTCACCAGTTTGTCCTCTACCGTTCTCAATTGCCGCTGTAAAATCCTTAGTCGTTTGATTTTACCTGACCTTACCCACTTAAATTAAGTCTACTGGTAATATAGATGATGACACCCGTTCTTAGGGAATTTTCTTTACCTGATCGGTAGTATCAGATGTTTTCTCAGGTTTTACGTCATGAACCTACGTTATAATTTTTGCCGTCTTACTAGAGATAAGCAAAGGTTCCGTTTGGTAAGTTATAGTGTGATTAGGTGCAGATACGGGGCTGGTCATTACGACTTCTTCGACTTGTCAAGATACTTCTGGATGTTCTGCAAGATCTTGATTGTGGGGGGGTTTTACAGGAAAAGTAATATTCCCTGACCTTTCGGTTTCATCCTTCAGTTCTTTATGGACCTCATTGTCCGTTTAAACCGAAACCTCATGTCTTACTTCGTTCCGTTTCCGATTATCTCAAAACGGTTCTATTGTGTGACCAGTATCGTTTGTGGGAGAAGGTTGTTGTGTTCTCCTCTGAGATGTGTACCTGTAGTGGTCTACCAGTTGTGACTTTAGTCTAACTAATATAAGAAACGTCGGTTTGAACCTCTTCGAGATATGTCAGTCGTTTTTGTTCTGGTCTTCGACTACCACCGAGTCTAGTATTTGACTTCCTTCATCCCTTTTGGTGATCTGGTAAGTCCATACTGGATTTAGTTTAGGGAATGTACCTTCCCTCTTTATCTAAGTTCCCTAATCTAGACTTTCTGTCTCACGGACTACTTGATACCTACCTCCAAGCACTGTAACATATCCTCTGTCCTTAGTTCTGGTAGGGGTTCTTTTTCTTTACGTTTTTCCGTTTTACCGACAGACTCCTCCGGAATGTTTATCGACACTTCTCTTCTCTTCGTTTTCCGTTTCCTTTTTTCCTTTCTATATGGGTAGACTTACGTCACAAGGTTTCTTTCGGAAGGAGTCATTAGTTATGTTTCTTTATCTTCTTTTGTTGTCTTATCCTTTCTGATCTTTAGAGAAGTTCTTTTAGTCTCTATGGTTCCCTTGTAAAGAACGTTTCTACCCGTGTTATTTCCTGTTTTTACCATCCCTGGATTGTCTTCGTCTTCTATGATTCTTCTCCACCGTTCTTATGTGTCTTCTTGATATGTTTTTTCTAGAGGTACTGGGTCTATTAGTACTGCCACACTAGTGAGTGGATCTCGGTCTGTAGGACCTTACGCTTCAGTTCACCCGGAATCCTTCGTAGTGATGTTTGTTTCGATCACCTCCACTACCTTAAGGTCAAGTCGATAAACTTTAGGATTTTCTACTAAAATACTTTCACGACGTGAGTTATACGGTCTTTTAGACCTTTTGAGTCGTCCTGACCTTTTCCAGTCAAAAGCAAGGTTAGGGTTTCTTTTCGTTACGGTTTGTTACGAGTTTGATGGCGTGTTAACGTGAGTAGAGTGTGCGATCGTTTCATTACGGGGTTTAAGAGGTTCGGTCCGAAGTTGTCATCCACTTGATACTTAAAGGTCTACAAGTTCGACCTAAATCTTTTCCGTCTCCTTGGTCTCTAGTTTAACGACTGTAGAAACCTAGTAGTTTTTTCGTTCTCTCAAGGTCTTTTTGTAGATGAAGACGAAATAACTGATACGGTTTCCGAAACTGTCACACCTAGTGTTGTTTGACACCTTTTAAGACTTTCTCTACCCTTATGGTCTGGTGGACTGGACTCTTTAGACATACGTTCAGTCCTTCGTTGTCAATTTTGACCTGTACCTTGTTCTCTGACCAAGGTTTAGCCCTTTCCTCATGCAGTTCCGACATACGACAGTGGGACGAATAAATTGAATATACGTCTCATGTAGTACTCTTTACGACCCGACCTACTTCGTGTTTGATCTTAGTTCTAATACCCCTCTTTATAGTTATTGGAATCTATACGTCTACTGTGGTGGGAATACCGTCTTTCGCTTCTTCTTGATTTCTCGGAGAACTACTTTCACTTTCTCCGTTCACTTTTCAACCGAATTTTGAGTTGTAGTTTTTTGATTCTAGTACCGTAGGTCAGGGTAGTGAAGTGCCGTATATCTACCCCTTCGTTACCTTTATCACTCATTGAAATAAAACCCCCCGAGGTTTTAGTGACGTCTACCACTGACGTCGGTACTTTAATTTTCTGCGAACGAGGAACCTTCTTTTCAATACTGGTTGGATCTCTCGTATAATTTTTCGTCTCTGTAATGAAACGGTTGTTTCCAGGTAGATCACTTTCGGCACCAAAAAGGTCATCAGTACATACCTACACTCTCAACCTGATATTTCTTTCGACTCACGGTTTCTTGACTACGAAAACTTGACACCACAACCTCTTCTGAGGACTCTTAGGGAGCCTGACGTTCCTCTAGGTTAGTCAGGTAGGATTTCCTTTAGTCCGACTTCGACTTTAAGGTTTTAAAACCGGTGGACTACACTTCTTGACTGAGTAAAGTTTTCTTGGACTACGATCATTTCTAACTTCTGTCCTCCTCTTCTCGTACTGTCTCCTACTCTACCAACCTACCGTAGTGACTGAGTTACCTGTACTTAAACTCATTTGAGACCCTCAACCCCTACCTGCCCCTCCGGACCGTACGACGTCAGGTACCCCAGTGTTTCTCAGTCTGTGCTGACTCTCTGACTTGACCCCTACATTATATCTCGTATCCTCTGAATCAGTTATTATAACATCATTGAAACATACTATGTACCATTGATCAGAATAACACCACTAGTAAATTATTATATATTTTTGTAACTTAACGATACCACATACGGACTTTGTATATTATAACATTCAGTTAATATGTAAAATTTTTCTAAATCCTAATATCCTATACGATAAGGATTAAGATTTTGTGGTTATGACACCTCCCTTCAAGATATAAACCAGTGATCGATTTACGGAAAGGTTTTGAACCTAAATTTTCGTATATTTTTCTTAGCATGAATGGTACGTGAATATTACACGTCGACGGAAGAACCGTAATTTATATACGTCAAAAGGAGAACGAACTAAAAGAAGGAGGGGATGTACTGTTTTAGGTGTAAATCCGGACCACAGTGATCCCGACGAAGATACACCTCTGGCTAGAGAGACGTTACACTTTCTTTTTCTTTTTGAAAATTTTTTAGGTAGTTTTTATACGATAGTCATGGAGTTCGAATCAATTGTGAAGTTTACTAATTGAAATGGATATTTGTGTCCATCGGTGTTTTCATTCTTAGGTTGTAAAAAGATGAATGTATCCTTGATGAAAGGTAAAGTAGGCAAGGTACTCTCCTACATCTGGACCATAGAAGGCTGTCAGGAAATTTTAATCAAAAAGCACCGGAAGGAAACGCTGAAAAGAAAAATGAAAATCCGCTACTTCCGAGGTCAAGTACAAGTAATTTTGAAAGAAGATTTAGTCGACGAATTTTTACTTGTTTTCCAAATAAGTGTACCTGGTTAGAATTTTACTCGTAATCAAGTACCCAGGAATCTTGTATGCAAAAAGGAGTCTTATAGTGGAGTTCTATACTCCTCTTTACCAGACACCATACAAACTACATTGTCGGATTGTAAAGTATATTTACGTTACTTTTAGTTTATGTTTCTTTGTCAAAATAATATTAGTAACATTTAATTAATAAAGGTAGTTTAAATATTAAGATACGTTTACTCAAAACACTAGGGCTGACACGTGTATTAAGTCATTTGTAAAGGTTTATGATTATTCCCTTTAAAATCTTAATCTAGAACAACCTGAAGGAGCCACCGCGTCACCTATCGTTAGGCGGACAGGTACGTCCCCTATGTCCAAATTAGAGACCAGGTTCTTCTAAGGTGTACGGTACTTCGTTCCTTCGGGTACTCGGTGTTGATGACTCGGGTGTTAAGTCTCGGACAATCGGTGTTGATGCCTCAGGCACCCGGTGTTAAGGACTTCGGACGTGTGACATCTCGGACACGAGGTGTTCTCTTCGGTAATGTCACTCTTCGGGTGTGGTGTTGATCTCATATCAGGGGTGAACGGTGTCGATCTCTTTCGGGTACGTTCCGTTGTTTCTGAGCCACACCGGTTTTATTATTATTATTTTATTTATTGAATTTTTTTTTCTTAATCTAGAACACAACAACACACACACACACACACAAAAAAAAAATGGTATCCAAAGTATCTCAAAAGGGAGTGTGATAACCACTTTAGTCTTTTTAATGGGTTTTAAATTTGAATGGTATTGAACCCTTTGATTTACTTTTATTTCATCCATATTATACGTACACACGAGTCAGGGAGTCAATACAGACTGAGGAACACTGGGGTACCTGACATCGGACGGTCAGAGGAGACAGGAACCTTAAAAGGTCTGTTCTTACAACCACACCAGACGGTAGAGGAGGAGGTCCATCACCACCACCAAATCAGTGATTCAGTACAGACTGAGAACGCTAGAGTACCTGACATGGGACGGTCCGAAGAGACAGGTACCTTAAGAGATCCGTTCTTATGACCTCACCAAACCAAAGGAAGAGGTCCCCTAGAAGGATTGAGTGCATAGTTTGGACCCAGAGGACGTGACGTCTGCTTAAGAAATGACTGACTGGATGGTCCCTTCGAGTCAGTGGAGGAGGTCCCCTAGAAGAGTTGGGTCCCTAACTTGGACACAGAGGACGTAACCGTCGACCTAAGAAATGGTGACACGGTGGACCCTTCGGGTACACATACACACGACGGGTTATGTCGTCGGTGACCGTCATACGAAAAAATTTTTAAATTCAGTAAATGTTAATTCATTCTAATTTGGTAGTCAAAGAGTCAGACTGACTGGTGTAAATTCATAACTAATCAGTGTACGTCATTCGACTCAGAGATGACCTGTAGTGTCTATATCTTACAAAGATAGTACCCTCTTTTCAAGATAACCCGTCGTGACAAGATGTATCGAGAAATTTGATTGTACTTTTAGTTTTCTGGATTAAGTTGTTTCTTCAGTAGATGTTTACTCGATTGGTTGACTAGTTCATTTGTTTATAATTCGGAACCACCGAGAGTCTACTAGTTCTTAGACGAACGTTACGTCCTCTATATCCTCTGGGCCCAAGTTAAGGGTCCAACCCTTCTAGGGGACTTCTTCCTTTACCGTTGGGTGAGGTCATAAGAACGGACCTCTTAAAACACCTGTCTCCTGGGACCGTCCGATGTCAGGTACCCTAGCGTTCTCAACCTGTGCTGACTCACTGATTGTGAAAGTGAAGGATTCATATTTTCCTTAAAGATTGCATTCGCCATCCTTTCGATACAACGTCCGACAGACATGTATAAAATTACCTAATTTGTTTTAATTACATCTTCAAAGTCTTGACATGAAGGGTCGTTAAACTTTTCTTAAACATGGTGATTATCTCCACAAAGTAAACCAATAAGCGATGTTTATAAAATAAGTAACTCCCACATGTCTTATATTCTGTTGCATAAATCATAAGTTTTCTATATTTTTGGTATATAAGTCAGAATCTCAGTTTGATGTCTTTCAAAATCCATGTCAAGATTATGGATAAAACTAAAAAGAAAGTGGTATTTAATAACTGATATTAAGGTACCTGATTAAAGAGGTACTCTTTCGTATAATTGAGGATAAGAGTCTACGACTAGAAAGGATTATTTATAAAATTCCCCAAAAAATTTCGTTATTTTCGTGTAATTAATACTATTCTTTTCCCATTAAATTCATCACATGAACGTATATATTTGAGGTCCTTGACTCTCGTAATCTAGTAAACGTCTTGTCAATGATTTTGAACATAGTTACATTGAAGTGGATTGATACCATCTTAGACTCTCTTCTTTTTCCCCTCCCCCTCTCAATATGTCCGTTTTTAGACCTATTGAGAGGGACACTTCTGTCTGTTCAGTTAATTTCTATATAAGGTTAGAATTGTGACATCGTTTAAATTATAGTCTTGTGTGGTGGATGAAAAAATTTGTAAATTAGACTCTTAAGAATTCTGTGTTCAAGTAATTTCGATAATCTTAATGAACATACATGGTTTTTAATTTTACTTTTTAGTATTGGTTTACAAAGTTAATAGGACCATGTATGATATAGTATATACATTTTATGTATTATAAGACAGTAAATGTTACTTTTGTTTTTAGTAATCGTGATATTATTATGATGTAACAATAACAATTTATGGATATTTCTTTAATGAACTGACTAAGGTAATAGTCCGGTTGTACAGATTGAGAGATGTACCGTAATAGACAGACAGGATTTATACTTTAGTAAGTCATATTTTAAAGTCCCCTGAAATTATCGTTATCATTTTTTTTTTTAGTGTTTTCTAACTGTTTTAAATTGATATCTGAGAATTTGAAGACTTTCATTTTTTTATTCACTATTTAAATTTTCCGTTTGTTATTTGACCTTTTTATAGAAGACATAAATACTGTTTCCTAATCATAGAAATACTAGACTATTCGAGTATTTTCTAATTCTTAGGTTGTCTTTTTATACTAGTTTATTAAGTATCTTGTATTTATCAATTTATATGAAACTCTTTTAAACTGAACAGACCTCAGTTTCACATTTAATTCACTATATAGTAAAAGTGGATAGTTTTGTCGTTAGAAATCAATATTTTTCGATGTTATTTAGGTTGTTTTTTACACAATCTTTATGTTTGTATTTTCTTTGGGGTGTTTATATGACTCTATTTACTACGAAGACCTACTTGGTCTAGTTCTACTCTTACCATAGTCAAGAACGATTGGAATAAATTACTTTACAACTTTTCTGTCTTGAATTCAACTAAAGGGTCAAAAGACCTTGTCATTTACATATTATGATGGAAAATTTTTTTCTATAGTTTTATATGGTATTTCGCTTTCATGAATTTTTTTGTGACCGTATCCTTATCTGGGTATAGTCGTCTTCTCTTTCGATCCAACTTTTGTTTGGGTATACCTATACCTTTTAGTCTCATACTATTACCACCGTAAAGTTTACTCAACCCCTCTCTGTATTACCGTGTTTACCGATGGATAAAAGATTTTTACCTCTAAGGATAAGAGTATGGTATACTTTTTTAATCTCTACCTCGGTTTTTTAGATCATTTTATTGTTTGATATTTACATTATCTTCTTTTACCTTCTCTTAAAACCCTAATCCTGTGGATTAATCTTCGGTAAATCACCGTCCCTTACTTATGGATATGAAATGTCTCTCGTGAATTTTAGTTAAAACTTTTCTATTTGGAACTTTCTTTTTGTACATTTTCTGTCTTCACTGTCAAGTGTCTTCTTTATATTTACTGGTTTTTTTTACCCGTCTTCGTGTTGGAATAATCACTATTATCTTTACCTTTAATTTACTCTATTAGTATACCCATTTTCAATATTCCGACTATTATAGGTTGTTTCCATATCCCTTGACCTGTGAGAGTATGTTACAACCATGTATAATGTCATGAATAAAGGTTACAATTTACGTATCTGATAGTGGACGGTAGGGGTAAAGATTCTAAAATAGGATATCTTAGTGAACGCATTCATGTATTCGTGTATACATATGCCTTCTAGTTACGTCAAAATAAACATACACCTTTTTCGTCTATATCCACTCAAAAATTTTGTGAAACAAGCATAAATAAACCAACGTGACCCAGAATCAACGTCTTACACTCTAGATCAAGGGAGTGGTCCCTAGTTTGGGCCCCGGGGACGTAACCCTCGCGTCTCAAAGTTGGTGACCTCGTAGTCCCTTCAGGGTTCCACTAAAAAATTTCATCTCTTTAGATATTCATTTGATGTCAAGATAAATAAGATACCCTATATTTATTGTGATAAGTTTTCTTACTCCAACTAGACATACGTCTGTCTCTTCCCACAGACTATATGGTGTCTTTCTTTTCTTGTTCGAGTGTTGTAGTGGATATATATAGGATACTACGGTAACATAATACTTGTCACGTATTTACCTATGTATACATTCTAACATGGATACATTCTTTCCAAGACTCTTCTATATGTTCGGTAATAATCATCAATGAGTATCTCACACTAAGACCCCATTTCTCTCCCGAAAGACTTAATGAAATTATCATGATGACATGATAAATTTAAAAAATTTGTTACCCGTCATATGATGGAAACATAAATTTTCTTAAGTATTGTATGTTACACCACTTTCCTCCCCCCATTTCAGTCGGTGACGACTACCCTTATATTAGATCGTGTTAGAAAGATCTTTTATCGTACCGTCACACCTAACTCTTGGAATTTTTCTAATTTGGAAAACTGGGGTCGTTATAATAAAACCCTTTACATAAGACTTTTGATAAACGTGCACTTTTACACTCATCCTTCGATCAGGGTCGTGGAAACAAATTTAAAAAGTACCAACGAATGACCAAAAAAAGGATAAGTTTTGACACTTTTATAAAATGTAAAAAATTTCAATAGTAAAAATTATTATTAACATTTTCTTAATAGTCGTACTTTCTTCCTTTTTAGAAGGAAAGGTGGAAGGTTAAGGTTGACGAGACGTGAGGGTCGAGAACAGGATTAAAAGAACGAAGGGAAAGAAGTATAAACGAAGGAGGGAAGAGTTCCATGATGACAATTCCGAAGAAAAGAGTTAGAGTTCCCATCTCTCGAACCAAAACTTAGGGCCTAGACAACAGTCTCTGAGACACAGGAACCTGGACTCTGGATGAAATCTCCCAAGAAGTTGATTTTCTCAATTCCGTGAATTAGACCTTGTCCCGGACCGTGTATTCTGTGAGAGTTATTTACAGTCGACAATAAAAGATACGTATACGTTTAGGTTCGTATGACGAGACGTAGAACGGGAAAAGGTAAATTATATATTTACGTTTATGGGTTTTATATTCTGGATAGTAAACTCAAAAATGATATGGTCTATACGATACGTCAAATGTACGTAATAAAATAGACTCAGAGCTTTGTTGGGGTACTCCAAGATAGTCAGTAGTAGGAGTAGGGGGTAAAATGTCTATTCTTGTCATTTAAGTCTTTCAATTTTAATAAAACGGGTTCTAGTGTTTCGATCCCTTCTCGTCTCGACCCTGTCTGTACACAGTCACTCACTGATATACGAGATCTTCATAATTATGGCTGATAGTTCCTTTATTTGTAAAAATATACGAGGACGTTCCATCTTTTAGTTATCGATATGTATATGAATACATACGTATAATCACGAGAACTTCCTGTGTTTTCTTTGACTAGGATCTACAACGGAAGTCGCTTTTTGAAACCTTTGACTCTTTGTTCCTGTTCATACTCTCCTTTCGACAGAAAGGTCATGAATCATTTAGATAAGATACGTGGATTTGAATTTTCCAAAAATTTCTGGAACTATGGTGTAATTCTAGAGGGATTTAAAGGTAAATTATTTTCATTACTTCTAACCTTTAACGATAGTAGGACCCACTAAAGTGACAGGTGTACCTGTTAGGTTCGTTGTGCATCAGTAAGTCAAGGAATTAGAAGTGATTACAGGAGGTAGTTGGTGGATTAGGGATATTAGTGTGGGTCTATGGAGTATTAGTGGATTTTCCTAAGATAGAGACTTTAGTGACGGAGTATGGCACCCTGGTGTCTACTGACGAAAGGATTCATCAAAGCAAGAGTAACAAGAAGTTAGAATGGTCCTGAAGGTCAAATAATTAAGGAAAGTCAAATAAAGAGAGATCGTTTATAAGATTTGAAGGATAGGGAAATGAAAAAACAACTTGAGTGAACCTTTTTTAGGACTAAGACTTACTTGGTTGATCGGTGAAAGAGACACGATGTGGGTCCTAGGGCTTAACGATCTCCTTTACAGTGTGTGGACTGCCGTAGTAAAATATTTAAGTCCCAATGATTGGAGTTGACGAGGTTATTCCAGACCTTTGAAATGTGAAGAAATACATTTGAAAGAGGGGACCAGAAGTGTTGATCATAAAGTTTGAGAGAGGTTGAAGGTTGGGAGTGGGTAGGGGGATGTCAAAGGGAGTGTCTCTTTTGTCTGGATTATCCTTGGTGGATAGAAGGAAGAGAGGATAATGTCACCTTTCCAAGAGGAATAGTGTCCCGTCAACAAGGTGGACACGCGAGTTAGGAGGAGGAACATGGAAGTTAGAGAAGGACAGGTAACTTAGGAAAGAACATTCGTAATTGTTGAGTAGAGGGAGGGGTGTTTCCGGTTGATTCACTTTCTTTGGTTAGACTTTTCCGATGTATAACATACTAAGGTTCATATTATTGTAACACCTTTTCCGTCTTCATACCTTCTACCATGTCTCTAAGAGTTTAAATTATAAAGTTTTGTGTCAAGTACAATATAGTTCGATTGTATTGTCTGAGTTAATATATCATAAATAGTGAAATTCATAATTTTCATCCATGACTCGGTGTCTACCGTTTACTAGTTATGCGACGGTTTTCATAGTTAAGGAGAAACGAGATATCTGATCACGCCATGTCAAGAGTTTCTGTCAGGGACTTTATGTTAGGATATTGGGGGGTGGTATTTAATGTTAGTATTTCATCTTGTATACAAAGGGTAATCTTATTACTTTATTCACCTTCAAGACAAAGACTGTTACGTGGGTTATAGATTATTTAAGTTCGATCTTTTTACACTATTTTCAGATTCAAGTTATTTGTCTTTAACGGTATAAAAATTTAACGTTTCAATACGAGAGTTCAAGATGTTATACTCATATATGTCTGTGATGTACAGTGATTATGTCTCTTGGGGTTATACGATATTTCATATGTGGCTTGGGTTTAAAGTTTGGTTAACATAGTATTCAAACTTAACATCATAAGGACGGTCATGATGATTTTCTTTTCAGGAGAGCTTTTCGTACTTAAATCTAGAAGGAGTAATTTTTCAAAGAGTTTCGTTTTGCCACCAATTTTACTAAAGTGAAAGACATCAGACGTCACTGAATAGAGGTGGTGATCTACCATGATAGTCGAAGTCTTTCACTCCCTTATTTTCCCCGCTACAGATATACTGACAGCGGTGGGAATTTATGGGACGGGGTCATACGACTATGTGAACGGTCTAGTAATTCAGAGTTAGGAACCAAATGATGTATACGAGTGATTTTAAAACTTCTCTTAGTTTATTTATGTAACAATTTTAGACTTCGTTACCTTCCACTCTTTCGAATGTAAATTGGAAAGTGATTTCCAAAAAGTTGAGTTAAGGTCTTAATTTACTTTTTGGACTTCCTTTTGTGATATTTCAAATAGTCAACATGAAATAGTTAAATTTTTCTAAGACAAGAATATAAACAGGTCATAGAATAGAATTATTATTCAAAAACGATTTCTGTTGGAAATTGGTCGTGAAGATTTCATAAATCTAATTAGACCAGGATTTCCCTTTTGTTATGATAAAACATAATATTTTGGTTCTGGATTCTTCAGTTTTTCCCGGTGTATAAAATCACACGATTGTGACTATTAATCCATTCAGAAATATTTTCTCTGTTGAAGGATTTTGTTGTCCGAGTTTAGTAAGAATTAAGATTCGTTGTCCGAGAGTCTTCGAATGTTTTTGAACTTTCTAGAGATTAGATTTACTTTCCTATCTTGTTAGAGTCTAATTTAGACTCGAAAAGTATAACGATCTTTCTCATAGTTTTGGTAGACATACTCTTTACACTTTGTTCAGTCTTAAGTCAAAGTCTTGAAAGGGTATGGAAAATTTTTGGTTGATATGTCGAACCGATTGATATATATTTGTACTGACAGGACCAAAACATGTTTAAATTCACCTTTGTTTGGTATTTTATTGAAATTTCCAAACATACAAATTTAACTAATGAAGAATACTTGTACAGATATAATTCCCCCCCCTTTCATGACGTTACACTTATTTTTAAGTTGTCTTTCTGACAAATAGTGTTTTACATGGTCATACAGATCAGGAGCAAAAGAAATAGACTGTCATCGTTCCTGAGATATATTAATAATGAAAATGTTAGGTGATTGTATCAATGGACTTGTGTCTTTGGGTATTGGTGATCGTAGTAAAGGGGGATTTCTATTTATATAAGAGGTACATGAGAAATGTCCTTAAATTCCATTTTCAAAAGAAATTTTTAAGTCTAGAAAAAGTGATAATCAAATTACATTTGAAAAGTGTAATCAAATAAGTTTACGAAAAGAGAAAAAAAGGGTAACAAGACCAACTAAGTATTGAACTCATTAAAAATATCACGGAATTGAATTAAATTTTGCTTGTTTGTACAAGAGATATGAATCATAGAAGTGATATTTAGAATTATTGTCCTTATTTTTAAGTAAACGTCTATATTATTTTGACGAGGAGTTTTCCGAAACTTGGAGACATCCTTGACCCAATTCATAAGAATTTTTTTTTTGTTTTGACTTCATATCAACTAAATGTTACAACACTTTTTATACCTTACGAAGTACTTAAACATACAGTGCTGACGTGTCCCCGGTACGATCAGAGGAGATATAATAAGGTTAAAATCTCATACACGACGATTTCGTTCGTGGGCTCACGAAAAGAATTGAGAAGTTTATCGTAAGTTAAAATTCTGTGGAGAACACCACTTTTAATTGTATCATATTAAGTGAGTATAAAATGAGTTTAAAGGAGAACTTTAATTTTTCACCGACTTACTGCATGGAAGTCTTAATACACGTCAAAAGAACACAAAAGCTGTTATTTGGGATGTTTTTTACTTTTCTAATTTTTAATGGTTCATTTGTTTGGTTGAGTAAAAAGTTTAATTCTTACCCGTCATATGAAGTGGGGTAAGTGATCTAAGGTTTTTGGAATAGTAATTTGAAAGATACGGTAAAGAGCTTCGTCAGTTAAGGGATGGTTTTTGTGGGAAATGTTGTCTACTACTCTACGAACCTTAGTCCGCTTTCAAAATACGTTTCTGGATTTCTTTCATACTGAAAATTTTTTCGATTCTCTTCAATTTATTAATGTACATATAAGGAACACTTCCAAAGAGAGCATAAACTCGAAATAGTACGTTACGTGTCACCATCACCATACAGGACACTGTTCAAAAGTGTAGTGTTGGTTAACAACGAGGCCCTGTTACCGTGTTTCTTGTGTAGATGTCGTTTTGTTATTTTATAATAATAATCATATACCAAAACGATGTCGATACCATAGTCCAATCTCCGTATCGTTTAGAGACAGTTCCTTTTCTTTGACCAATAACTTTTCAAGATATTGATTATAACAATAAAAAGAATAAAAAGAGTGGATCTTTATTAAGTTTATTTTAAGATGACCCTCATAAAAAAGGGTACAATTTGTTACTGTTTTAATTACCTTATAATAACTACAGATAACAAAATAACACCAGTTCTCTTTTAGACTTTACAACGTCCTTACATTTGACATCTGGAAAAGTGTTAGGTCTAGAAGGACCTTTACTCATTGACCCCTTTTACCGAGTATGGTCTTTTTTGACAGGAAGTGTAAAGGTGAATAGTCACTCTTAAAAATCTTTTCTTTAGAGTGTATGATAAACCCTTGGACCGTTTTAGTTAAAGTTCACTCCCTCCCTTTCTTCTATTTTCTTAATCCATCTAAAAATTTAGGGAGCTCGGGATTTTTATAAGACACTACAGTTTGACTAACACTTTTGTACGAGTAGATAAAATTAAATTAGACAATGAATGGAGAGTGTTGTATGAAATTATGTTAAATGGAGATTGAAATGACCTATTAAGTATAGCAAATTGATCGAGTATGGATTTAAATCTTTTTTTAAGAAATTCTTTTCATGTATTACTACTGACAATCACCAAAACTAATTGCATAGTATCATATGACATGATACCACCACCAAATCAACGATTCAACACAGGTTGAGAACGCTGGGGCATCTGACATCGGACCGTCCGAGGAGACAGGTACCCTAAGAGGTCCGTTCTTATGACCTCGCCCAACGGTGAAGGAAGAGGTCCCCTAGAAGGGGTGGGTCCTTAGTTTGGGTCCAGAGGACGTGACGTCCGTCCAAGAAATGGTTGACTCGATGTTCCCTTCGGGTAATACTCACCTGAAAATTACTCCGAGAGAGGATTCGATATTTACGGTACGGTTTTATTTAAGTGTCCTTCCATTTAGAATTTTTGACAAGTGAACAAAGAACCATCCCTACGGAGTAACCCTTGACAAGAGTAAGGAGAAATGAACCGGGGATTCATTAAAACCACATGGTTCTCCGATTACATTTAAGATTATTTTATGGAAGATAAAGAGATTCGTTCAGTTTGTGAGTTGGAAAGTAAGTTCGATAGTAAATTTTTTCTGAGGATATATTCAGTCTTTGTCTTTGTAAGAGTTATGTCCATGAAGGGTCTTTTGTGCTCCCGGTCACGGGTAATAATTACGATTTCTTTATGTGGTGAAGGAATTTATTTATGTCTTTGAAGTTTCGTTATGACATTTTTCTTTGTGACACGGTTTAATAGTTCGTTCCTTTCAACAATTTAGGAAAACCCACCGAATATTTAACAATTCCTGTACCTTGTAAGCATGAGTCGAATGAATGCTCCAAGATAATAAAATCATTTAATATGAAGATTAATTTTTTTGTATCTGAATAATATCTTTAAAGTCTTTTGTGTCTTCTCGTGTTTCTTTTAATTTTTTAGTAAGTATGGTTGGTTCACATCTGTGGTAATGTCATAACGTTACGAATACACTTTCATAAAAAGAGACATTAAGATACGTATAATCAGTAAACCAAAAATTGAATTATTTAACTTGTAATGGTGATGTAATTCTTGACATGACGTTCATCGAGTAGAGTTTTAATGTAACTTTTACCCAAACGAGTCCAAGTAAAACTTTTATAACTTACGTTACTCGTTCGTTTTTATGTTCCTCTCCATGACAATTTTTAGGACATGGTCGAGTCGTGACCGTGTGTATCTCACTCTACCCGTGAAAGTCTATGACGACCTTTAACCATATGAGAGACCTGTCGTTGAACGCAATAAATAGTGTCTCGAATAATTTTCAAATATATGAGAGACTAGGTTATTAAAAGATAATTGGATCAGATGTTTTGTTCAGTCTGGATTAAATATACGTTAGTGTAAGTGACCTCTTAATCAATCTTATTAAGGTTTACATTTTGGTGGACACCTTTTGTCGGTAACTTTTTACAAATTTAATTCAATATCATGTTGGTATACATCCTTACAAGAAATGACAAAAGTTTTTGTAAAATTACCGTACCCTTTTCCAAATACATATTATAATTCACTTTTTTGTCCTGTGTTTCAATCCATACGTTTAATACTGGGGTTAATACAAATATTGAAATAAGAAACTTTTGTCGACTTTCATTTGTATCACTTTACGACTCACCGATAGTGATTAACCAAAAGACAGAGTGTTAAAGGATATAAAAGACTAAAAAGATGTTACCTCTTTAATGAAAATATATACTTTTTAATAAAATTTTGGTAACCCTTATGAGGTCGTTTATTAAAGTTAGGGGTAGAGAGTCAAATAACTCTTACTCTTCCTTTGGTTTATGGTTTTATATAGTTTTACACAAAACCAACCAATATTTAAGTTTAGACGGATTTCCTATTGGTCAATTGATGTCGTTGAGTCATGTTTATTTAAAAAACTCACTCTTTTTCGAATAAGAGTAAAAATAAAACAGTCAAAGAGAGTTCCTTCTTTCCTTTCTCCTTCTATATGGTTATTTTTACAAAAGTCTCTCCTTCTAAGAAGAGTTCCAATCCTCATCCTTAAAAAGAATTGATCTTAAATATCCTTTTTCTTCTTAAATGTTCTAAAATACGTCGTAAGTATATGGTCGTCTAGAAAGACGAACATTTATGTAAGACCCTTCCATGTTTCTTTTATGGTTTTATAATAGGTATTATTTTGATTTATACTTTACATTTAGACGAATACATGGACACTTATGTCTTACCCTTGTGATGACAATGCAAGTTCTATAGTAACGATATAACGTTGGGGACTTTATTATGAACTTGAGGATACCCTGAATTCTATCTGAGAAGTAAAACCGACAATGGTAAAATGAAGAAACATACTGATTAATAGAAACATTTACATGTCTAAAATAGGTGACTAACGAAGATCTGGTTCAAAAAACTTTCTATGTGTAACACTGATGGTACATTATGAGTTATTTGTAAAACTAAAATTCGAATGATACAATGACTTTTAAAATTATAGTATATGGTATAAAAAAGAGTAAGTACAAAAATTGTAGACGTCTGAACTGATGAATAGAAGTTCATACAGATTTTTCAGACTAAACTTTTCCATTTTACCTCTTGTTAGGTTAACTTCCCCGTCTCTTACTCGTCTCTCTTACTCCTTCTCTATTTTTCTGTTAATTTCTGTATTTTTAGGGTTAATTTCAATTCTTTGATCTATCCACCGATCATATGAAAAGAAAATTTTTTATAACACCTTTTATTTCTCCTGAAGATGACCTTTTTTTTTTTCAACTTATTATCCTTTTATTGGGGATGTGTCGTTCCGTGATCGACCAACCTGGTCTCACTACAATAGGACATAAGGAGAAATGTGTTTTGTAAATAAACGGGAAGTTAGTCAATATCCGAGATAACTCGGGAGTAGTCTTTTCACAATTGGACGGTAAATTGTGGTACGAACGTGACGTCAGTCTCAAGAGAGTTTACACCTCTTTACTTTCAATTGGACTACCCTTGTGTAAAAAGTTCCTGTTACCACCTGATGAAGGAGGAACTTTTTTCCAGAAAAGGGTGTATAGTTTATGTGGATAGTTTATAAGACAACTTCCGGTTGAAGGACAGAAGTCCTATCCGTATTACAGTTAAGAGTCGAATAGGACGGATTGGGACTAAAGTTCAAGAAATTTATCTCCACTTTTAAAGAAACAACAATTACTAAAAAGAAAATGAAAATAGGGAGATAAGTCAAACGATAGATCATCTGGATTGTTTAAGTTGTTAGACAGAAGGTTTTATCCCTCTAATCTTTTGTTCTGAGTTGTCTACAAACGTATTGTACCATAGAAAAATATTAAAAAAATTATTTTTAATGTATATAAATCCTATATGTCGTACAAAAGTACATATATATGTCTCACTTTATTAATGATATTAACTCGATTAATTGTATGGGTAGAGAGGTCATATCAACGGTAAAAAACCACGTAACCATATTCGGGGGCTTCAGATGACAGTCGTTTAAAGGTCCTATGGTGTCTCATAGTATTTGATACCAGTAGTACAACATGTTGTCTAGAGATCTGAATAAGTAGGATGCATTCACGTTGAAACTTTGAAAACTGTTTGTAGAGGGTAAAGGGACTGAGGAGGTCGGGGACCATTGGACCCAAGATGAGAGACCCTTCGATATGATATAATTCAACCCGGTATGTTCGTCTCAGAGTTCCTCGATTAGGTGTTTGTTTTCTCCTTGCTTCAGTTCGTACTCTCATCTACTTGTCTTGACTTTCCTGATACTGAATCGATTTCAGGACGTCCTCGGACTTTGAGTGAGATGTCTTCCTTCTTCAGAATTCATTATTTTCCTGTTTATGACGAAACAATCGTCGATACCCCCTTTGAGTCCCTTTTTGAGTTAATTCTGGTGTCTGTCTCTGTTCCGTTTTATTTACTCTATGGTTGAAGATCCTGTCCATCTTTCTTTGTCGAGAACTTCTTTTCAAGATTCTGAATCAAACGGGTCGAGTTAACGACACATAGATGATGCATGCAGTCATCGACTGGTGTTCACATATCCATATTTAAGAGTGTCGGTTCATGAATGATGAGAGTTCTGTGAACAAGGTTCTTTTGACGATGTTTACATGTCTCGTACATTCTCTAAAGGTTTTCTTTTCAGACATTCCTTTTTTTCCTGGTTTTCGTGAACCTCAACCCTGATCTCATGGATTCTATAAAAGTGTCCTCTCTACTCTGTTTTTTAATTCACTCTCGTCAAATGGAATGTGACCACAAACAGTGAAACATAAAAGAATTTATTGTTTTTTGTTATGGAGATCAATAATTATTATTTTATTAATCCAGATTTACCTTTCGATCTTTCGTTTTGATTTGAGAATTTCAACAGATTCAGTAAATTTTTTACTGAACTATCTAATCCTGAAATTTAAGAGGTTCACGAAGATTTTTTGTCCCGGTGACTTTTCATGAAATAATCTCACTGTCTGATTTAGATTCGTCAATGACTTATTTATTAAAGTCTTCAGAAAATCTTTAGTCTCCCGTTCCTTGATTATTATTTATTCATTCGGATAGTTCGAGAATGAATTGGAGCAGAGGACTGGAACGAGAGTTATAGTGTATGAGGTTGAGGTAGGTTGAAATACTTAGTGATAATAATCCCCTTCGTGTGACTAACTTTGACGGGTGGGACCGGTCCGTGGTATCATTGGTAAACGTACTCAACAAAATACTGTTCTCTAGGACTATTCCTTGTGCCTTGATTATTCGGTGGTGGTTGTCCTTCTCAAGCCCTTTTCAGTTTTCCTCTGTGGTGCACAGGTAGGTGAAGGGTCTTAGGGAGATCGATCGTAGATAGAACCGACTCGTTGCGCACACGGTGGTTCCTTTCTGACGCTTAATCTTACTGACTGGTTTCTGGTGGGTCTTTGATTAGGGTAGTGGTATTTTGGGCTCTGACGCTCTGACGCTCGGTGTCTCGTCTCGTCAAGAGGACCCAAGGAAATGGGCTGACGAGAGGTGGGCCCACGGGAAAGGGTTATTTTAGAGAACGAAACAGTCGTGTGCACAGAGGAGCCTGTTAAGTAAAGGCTCTTCTCGGGTCAAAGCCCGGGACCTTCCCCAGGGGGAAGGACGTTGTAATACTCCTTATCTTTAAGAGAATAACCTCGAAAACTTTAAACAAAATGAATAGACTTTCTAAGTCTAAGTCTCAAAAAGCCTCGAGTCTAGAAATACAAATTCGAGAAGATTCTACATCCAGAATGTCCGACTCCCATGTGTGACGAACGATATGAATTAGACACTTGTGGTTTTTAGGTACGAGTTTATTCATGGTTCTGTAGGGAAGGTTTAGTCTGTATCTAATAAAATATAATAACCAACCCAATAGAAGGTAATGGTGTTCATTAATGTATTACTGTATTTAAATGTCATAAGAGTTGACGTTTCTTCATAATTTACTTTCGTTTCCTCTTTTTGTAAACTTAAAAATTTTCTAATTAAATAAGTCATTATCGGTTTCTGGACTAAAAGAGGTAGTAATCTGAACTTCAAAGAGAAACCGGAGTGTAAATAAGAGAAATCAGTGGAGGTTTCATTTTGTTTCAATAAAAAGAAAAATATTTACTGTCCATTTTATAGACATGTGTAAAGTAGACGTACGGTATTAGACTCGAAACTTTTGTTAAATGTCAATATACTTATGGAAGTACGACGTACATGTGAATCAATGTGTCTACTGTTACTTCGGTCCCTTTAAAAGACCTTTTTTTAAATGGACAAATGGGGGTTTTTATGAGATTCCGTTCGGGTTAAACCGGGTAGTGGACAGAAGTGTTTCTTTCAAAATGACCTTGTGTCAGTGTGAGTGAAGAAACCCATGACAGATATTGACGTTGATTTGTTATACCGATCGTTTTGGAATTTATAATTCATAGATTAGGAAATATGTTTCACGCGGTTGGGGACAGGATTCCGTTACTAGGTATTGACTCACGAGTAGTTTTTAGTAAACCCTTGGAAAAAGTTGGGTGGGTGGGAAGAAAGACTAACGACCAATTCATAGGGACTAGATTCCTAAATCATCGTGGTAATTCAGGTACCCGTAAAACACGAAGAAACATACATCATTCGTCACCATTGTAAGATATGTGAAACCCACGAAGTAAAATGGGAATGACTTACGGTTTATTCGGTGTATGAGATTTATCGTGACCTCCAATATATACATATTAATACCGTCTAAACGTAACAACATACCGTCTTTGGTTGTGTTGTAACATTTCGTTAAAAGAAAGTTAATTTTTTATTTAAATTTTTTATCGTGACCGTAAATGATGAGATATGAACAATTTTCATGAAGGAGGAGGAACTTTGAGTAGGGAGAAACTCAAGATGTCATAGTGAAAGGGTCACCTTGTGTGAAGTTTACAGTGAGAGAGACTTCAGAAGACTAAAGAGTCCATCTTAATTAATACCAGGCGAGAGGGTCTAGGGGACACCGTAAGAAATGTAAGATTCCGATTTCATGTAAATAAGTACTAGCGTATGTTTCACAGATTGTAACACGAACCATGTTTCATCCACGAGTTAATTCATAGACTATTTAACTGTCTGTCTACTAAAGATCTGAGACCTATCTCCGGAACTACTTATGTTACGGATTCCTTTTGTTGTTTTTAAATTGTGGGATGACCCTCTTACTTCCAACTTCTTTGTACCTTTGCAGGAACAAACTCCGTATGTGTCGAGAAGTGGGAGGACTTGTTTATTCGTTGGACTAGAAAGAAAGATCTAAAGAGAGTAAGGAGAAATTTGACGATCTTAACGTTTGTTGTGAGTTTGTGACTAATTGGTTTTGTCTCCTTAAAATACGAATATGAGAATAGAGGTACCAGTTAAATGTGGATCGGGTAATAATTTCGAAGTGTGATAACAGGGTAACTTCGGGAAGGGAGGAAGTTTAAGTCGGTTGTTAATTCCTCACGGGTGAATTATCTCATGTTAACTCGTGTTTACTCTACAGTTCGTGGTACGATTCACAAAAGGTACGTAAGGGGGCGGGGGTGGGGGTGAATTAGGATACGACCCGTTTTTCTTATCAGAGACGAGAGGGTCTCGAGTATTGTGTCACCTCTTCTTTCCGAACGTGTGGACATTGTTTATGTTACGTCCCACAATTTGAGATACAGTTTCTGCTTCCAACTCAACCTGAGTTTTTGGCCTCAAGACTCTCCGTCGATCCTCTACTTATTACAGTCATGTACGTGTCGTCACCCCCTGTTCACTATAAGTCCTTTGTCGATCTTACTCTATCTCCTACTCTATTTGTTACTTTTACCACCCAATTCAATACGGAAGACTTCCCATCTATAAGATATCCGTCTTTCCTTAGTCATTTCCAAACCTCAGTCCCTCACTCGCTATAATCCAATATTTCCATCTCTAGTTCATTAATGGTCGTCATACGACCTTCCTACCTTTCTCTTTCTGACCTATATCCCAGCGTTATTCTTTCTTCCGACTCTGTAGGGTCTTTATCTTAGCTGCACTCACTATACCTTCTTCCTTCCATTTCCTAAGTCTCTCTCTTAGCCCAAAGTCCCGTTCCTCTGCTACTTGTCACCTTGTCTGTCCAACTCAAATTCTACGGACGTCCTGTAGATCCATGTCGTCTGTTCATACGACGGTAATAACATAAAGTAAAAGGTGTTACACATAGTGAACAGAGGACTTTTTAGGACGAAACAGGAAGGGAAGGGAAGGGAAGAATGGACTCAACTTTAAGGACAGATTGCAAATTTCTGGGACGTTAGTAGGGTGGAAAGAGTTAAGATTAGATAATGACGGTCAGAGTCACCGGGTAAGAGTATGTCAATTGGATAAAGTACCTGAGTATGAAAAAAAGGGAAAATTTAGAATGGTAGAGACCCTATATCAGAATCGATGAATTTAACCGTACTGAGGAGGGTGTGTTTTATTTTTCCACATAGATATTTAACAGTATGACGTCTAAGTATATACGTCTAGTATAGATCTAATACTAGAGAGTTTTGGTCTATAGGACAAAGCGACCCCACGGTTCGTGAGTTGATCATCTCTCATTTATTGTTTCAGTTATACATCTTAACCAGAAAAATAAAAGTCTCCGATGATTTTTATAGAACGTTCATTGTCTCTGAGTCTTATAAGAATCTATCATACATCCATCCTAAAAACAAGATTTTTGATTGTTACGATAATTGTCTGATATAATTATCGTCGGACTATTACAGGATTTAAGTCATAATAAAGGTAGAAATAATCTTTTGATAATTCAAAATTAAAATTTTACACTAAAACCCAATCCCTCGAATTTTTGTCAGATCGTATCGGATCACTAATTCTAAAGACCGAAACCTCAATTGACCGGGACCTAAGTTTAAGATCGAGACCGTGAATGGTCGATATACTAGTATCAGTCCAATGAAGAGACTCGGAGTCGAAGGATTAGACATTTCACTTTTATTTATGGAAGGATAGAGTGTTATACTGACACTCCTAATTTTTCCTAGTACATAAATTTCATGAATCGGGTCAGGGATCATGTGTGATTTACAAGTTATTTACAATCGATAGAGACGATGACTTCTTCTTTTGTCCTTTTTACAAGTCTCCTAAAGAGTTCTGCACTCTTTTTAAATCAAATTTTTCCTCTTTCAAATCCTTACTAGACTCCTATCAGTAGTTCATATACTTCCTGAAAAGTAAGAATTGTGTTCTTTTTTTTATGAAGGGAATTACCTTTCTCTGTCTGGATCTTATTTACTGAGATTTAATTTACTCTATCAACTAAATATATCTTCCTGCTTAAAGAGTTAACACTTCTCACAATATATTATAACCAGGACAAAGTCGAACGAACCCATCTTAGTGTTAAAGAATTATATAAATTTGTATTCTATCTGGGGTTTTTTAAACAATATACCGAACATCCATTAGAACGGATTCCCTTTCCTTTCACTTGATTTACCGAAGAATTGGGGAAAGCCAGAATTCTCAAGAACTATATCAACTGTGTCCATGGTTAATTTTGTCAAGTAATAAACTACATCTATAGAAAAAAAACTACCCCCCCCCCTCCTAAAATCAAGGGACTGGTCCCGAACTTAGACCCGGGTCGTCACTTTCACTCAAGACTAGTGACCCGACGGTCCCTTAAGGGCGTATCTATGAGAATTACTAGAGTGGTGGATCGAGGTAGGTAGTTCTCATACAAGAAGTTATAAAGAGGGTTCACAGAGGAATTTGTTTTGTTTTTGTCGTTGTTATTGAGTATTAAAATGAACCTTTAAACGTAAAGAACCGATCTATCGACCTCTTCTTCTCATTTACCATGTCTACAACATAGAGGTGTATACCTAAGTTGTCCTTGATCTTTGGTAAGACCTTTTTTTTTTAACAGAATTAACGTTTTTCTGAAAGTTTAATATTTTTGGAATATACGACGGTTTACAGAACTACATTTTTACTATTTGTACAAGTACGTCTTACCGAAAAGAGAGGTTAAGAACATCGACTGCACTAGTAGAACTTTTCACCTGATACCGTCGTTTTTGTGTCTTTGATCGGTGGACATGGGGGAAGAAAAAACACCGAAGGGTAGGAGAGTTCTGAGACTACGCGCACCGGTGGATATATAAATGTGGAATGTGGGGTCGGAGAAGAGAAATACCAAAGGAAACCCCGTTCGTGTTCTATGTCTGACCTTGGACGGAATTTTCGTGGATACCTGGTCGTGAGAACGAAGAGTAATAAAAGTCACCTATAACTGGGTGAAGAGTGGATCTTTAGGTCTACTTGTTCTCGGTCCCGTTTGTCTGAGTGTTCTATTTTGTGGAATTTTTCACTTAACACGAATCAACGAGTCAACACAGGTTGAGAAGCACTAGGGTACCTGACATCAGGTGGTCTGAGGAGACAAGTATCCTTAAGAGGTTAGTTCTTATGACCTCACCCAACGGTACGGAAGGAGGTCCCCTAAGACGGTATACCGTCCACCTAAGAAATGGTAGACTCGGTGGTCCCTTCGGGTTTTTCAGTTAATCCCTTCGACTAATAGATCAAAAGTGTGTCAAATGGATGAATGTACTTTGTGAAGTGAAAAAAGAACGAAAGACTAAATACGGGAAAATTAACGAATCTAATGTGTCCCTTTTCATTTCTTCTTTTGGTTAAACCAATGAACTGTTATAAAGTACATTTTTACTATATTACCTTCCCGGTTTTGATTCCCATTTTTCCTCTGAATTTTTAATAAAGTTTTAAATTGTGTATTTACGATGAGATCAGGATCCGGGATACATTTGATAAATTTAAGACTGTAAAATTCTCTTCCTTTCCCTCATTTTAATATGTGGACCGAGTTTTTAAGAGAGGAAGACGGTGATAATGAGTTCCGACCTACGAGTGTCGGGGTTTTAAAACCGACGTTTTGTGGAAAGGATTCCTTGCAGGGACCGTCAGGTCACCGATTCTGAGTGACGGTTCCCTCACCCAAGTTAGGGACCAGCACCTTACAGTTTTTTCTTTTCTTTTTTTTTAGGAAGGGATTCCAATTTGAGAAATGTAGAAAATATCGTGCAAAATCAATACGTTGTAGTGACATATCGTTCGTCACTATGTCGTAATAGGTAAATATGACGACCATTTTTATGTTTATTCCATTACTGAATAGATTTCAATGTATTACATAGTCACCGTCGATAATTGTTTTGTCCGGAGTACTTAAGAGTTGGGTCATCCGAAAAGTAATCGGATGTTGTTACAATCGTCCCAGAATAATAATGAATACTTGTTATTGATGTTGTCCCGACGGTAAAAAGTTCAGAATTGATACACGGTCCGTCGTACGATCCAGGAGATGTCAAAGAAAAATTAAGAGTGTTATAGGGACCCTCCGTCCCTGATAGCAATAGAGGAAATCCGTTCACTTCTTTTGTGCCGTATCTCCTCATTTCTTGAACACGTCCCAGTGGGTCGATCAGTCATTCTCTCGATCCTAAGTTTAGGGGCAGACAATGATATCGAACACCAGAATTGGAGGTCAAGACAAGATGAAGGATCTAGTTCCTTATTCGAATCAATACGTATTGAGTGATCCCGTCTTTTTAATTGAGGGATGTAGAACGGTAATTTTTAATTAGTTCTGTTAAATATTATCACTTTAAACATGTTTCAAGACTACGAAAGACGTGTTTCCCCTTTAAAATAGATTAAATTTATTTAATTTAGAGGTGACTTAAATCGTTATGACTATCTACATACAATGACGAAGAATATTTTTATCCGTAGCGTAAACAATCATTGTGTCATTGTAGTCCCTGGTCTGACGAGGACAAGACTGATCTCGTCGGTGTATCTTATTGTTGTTACGATTGTTCAGTCCCACATCTGTGTAAAAGATACTTATAAGTAGTACGGTTCCTTTTTTGTTACCCACTATTCCCAATGTCATGTTGATCAAAGTTTATTTATCATGAGAAAGAAGTATAGGTTTAACCAAAAATTCCTGATCCTTTATTTTTGTATGACGAGGCCAAGAGTTTTGAGTCGTTCGTGTCATTGTACTGCTTTAGATTTTGGTGGTTTACTATTTTTCTAGTGTAAAAAAATTTACCCCGTAAGATAACAATAGACGTCAAAACCCCTACCCTTTCTATTTGTAACAGTACCAATTCCAGAGTAACGTTGTTGTTGTTGTTTTTACAGACTGGAGATTTAAGGGTAAAGACGGATCAAATTCTGATAAATAGGATTCTTGTTTAGAGTTTACAAGAGAAACTTGAAGAAGTATGACGAAAATAAAAATTTGATATCTTTTGATGAAAAGTTTTATCTAATAAGGGTTATAGTTTTACTATCGGGAGGAAGGGTAGTTCTAAGAAATACTTCATACTCTAATGAGTCACAGATGTACAGGACGGTTTGGGTAGATATTTTATTACTTTGTGAATTATCACTTCGATAACTTCCATGTAAATGTCTAAGTTATTTCTCGAATCTTCTCTTTTTATTGGTTTATTCTTCTTTAACAAAGTTACATTTGATATTACGTAGTTTATGGTGGACTCTGTTATGATGAAAAGGTGGTCTTGTTATGTCATAGAACGGTTTGACCAATGAACCATCACTTCTGTTGACGTCCTTGTAATGTGACCACTTCAAAGTCTTTTTGACATTTTAAGTGGTTTTCAATAGGTTTCAGTATTTATGACACAACATATTGACTTAGTGTCATTTATGTCACAAGTCTGTGACGATTGTAAAAGAACAACTTTGTCAAGACAGTAGAAGTAAACATTACTATTGTTAATGAAATAGTACCTTTCATTTTTGTAAAGTCTTAAAATTAATTTCTTTTTGAACTTGCTACTGAAATTGTATTTTTTAAGTTTAATTCGTTTGACGAACAAAGATTCAGTTGTGTCGGGGGTTCTTCTAAAATTATGAAACCCCCCCCCTTCTATTTATATGTATAACTAAATGAGGAAAAAACAAGTGACCGTCTGTTTTGATCGGAACGTTAAACGACTAAACCCCCTTTTTATTCTGACGTTAAAAATTTTTTAATGTGAGTCAATTATTCCGTTATGTGAAATTTTATTCGTTAAAGGAGGAATTACTCGAATTTTATTCAAAATAAGAGTTCTCCGTCTTTATCGTTGAATGGTCGAAGCACGGAGAAAATTAAAGGAAAACCTGTAGAAGTTATCTTTTAGGTGGTTCTGAAAGCAATAGTCTCACACTACTATGGTTTCGCCTACTCTTCTCGATATTTAATGTAAATTTTCTTTAATTCCAAGTATATTTTTCTTTAATGTCACTTTGCATTAAATATCACTTATTCTACGATTTAAATTTTCCTTTATCATTTCATTTTTACTGTGTTGTAATCGCTCCTTCGTGAAGAATCGGTAAATTGACCAAAACCACAACAAAACAAATCATAAGTCCTGATAAGTACCAATTCTAAGAGGCGAAGTCCAGAGAGCCGACGACGCGCGTATGAATGGTATGTGAATACCACACGACGGTGGAAGACCAAAAGTCTATAATCATTGACAGGTGTAAGGAACAGAGATAAACTGAATGTTTTCGGTGTGAACGCGACAGAACATCCGGGAAAAAAGACAAGTTGTCTCGAACTGTACTAAAAATTTAACGGAAATCTTACGGTGAAATACGGAGTTCTTTTCGATGTCTCCTATTCTTCCCGTTGTTTTACCAATTAAACAAAATTTTTAGTTAAATATGTACGTACATTTAACAAATTATAAACTGGATCCAAAATTATACATATTAATTTTTATCGATGAATCATGTGTGTTTACTTGTGACTTTGGAGACATTAAAATGTTTCACATGATAGATACGTATTTCTATTTAATTACTTCATTGACCCTTTTTAGTTTGACGAGAGTTTAATTCCCTGTACACTTTATTAATCTTGATGAAGACGTACCTATTTATTTTGTACTTGTTACACACTTTAATTTTATCAGTAGACGATTTTATCAGTAGACGACTGTATGAATTACTTTTTGTAAAAAGTACATATGGTTCCACGGGGAAGTTCCTCTGTTTCTTAATATATAGATTCTCGTCTCGTTTTTGGTGACTCTTGATGTGCTACAGGTCTCACTTGTCTTGAGAAATTAACGTGTCAAGACATTTCAAGTGTATAACTATTAGGTTGTTTACTCTTTATTTAAAATATATTGCTACTGAAACCTTGTGAATAAAAATTTTAAACTCAAGAAAAGTTCAAATTTTTTTATTAAATATGTAGAAATAATCAAAAACGATGACATAAGGAAAACGTTCATTTCCTTTTGAATTCAAAATGCCGTCAGATAATTTTTTGTCTGAAATTCTTGGTTAGTAAATATTTTTGTTGATACAATAGACTGAGACTCTAAATGAGGTTTTCAGACGAATAATTTCAATGTTTGACTGTCACCACAAGATATACGTCATTGAAAGTATGATTTTAATCATTATGACATATTTCCTACCCTTTAAAAAGACTTACTCGGAAGTTAAATCAGTTTTAATATTAATATCCATCATATCAGTTTGTTTTTTTCCCTTTTTTTCAAGATTGTACTTTCCAAAGTCTAAATCTAGTAGTCAGAGTTGTGCCTAAGAAGTCTTCTTGTTTTTGTTTACATTTTAGTCAATAAACTTAACACGGCAAAAGGGTTTAGTTTTCTTGATTCATCAAGTCCTGGATCCAATGGTATTGTGTGTAAAGTTAGTTATTTTAGAGTTAAAAAATTAGAATTTTGAATGATTTAAGAAAGGTAAGAAAGTATATAAACTTGGAAAAGTATTTTACGACTTTTGTACCTGATTGTGATGTGTGACCGAAAGACTCCTCGCGAACAAGTGGTTCTCGTCGTCGTCGACCTACGGTCGTTCCACCATCGACGTTTGGTCCGTCACGAAGTGTTATATTTTTGTGTTTATGACTTTTCACTTGTATTTCAGTGTTTCTTTGTCCAGAAGAGTAGTTAAATATAGATCCAAAAAGCCACATTGTTTTGAAGTGTCCGGGACTGTCAGAGCGTAACTACCCAAATTGTTTGAGAATTACGATAGTTGTTAAAATTTATGGAGGGAGAAAGTTTACCGTAGCCTATGAAATGTTGTCATGACATAAGTGTCGTGACCGATATTTGACACTTTGACTAACTTTTGTCCGTCGTTTATGAAAATCCTAATTTCTTTTTTTTTTCTTGTATTGTCTCTTTGTTTTCTTTGTTTTCCCCTTCACACAAACGTAAACGAGTCCGTTTATACACAAGTCAACGAAATAGTTCTTATATCGACGGTTGTAGAAATCTTAATTTATACGTTTTGTGGTTTTAAGTATTTATCGTGGTCTTAAACGATGAACCTCAAGATTTAATCGAAAGAAATGATGACACGTTACTTGTCATTTGTGAGACTCTCGTGACATTACATAAGTCGTAAAAAAGGCCAGTAGGAACCGATCAACTTTCCTACTGTGGTGATGCTTAGGTTAGATATGTCTGTAGAATTACACATTAAAGACATGTGGGGTCGTATTCGATATTTTAGTCGAATTCTATTTAAGGATCTAATCTTTTAATGAGAAATAAGAATTTTAATTAAGACTTTTACCACAGGGGTTTTAAGGTGGGTATAACTTAAGATGGAGAAAGACAAATATTTGTCTATTTACAGAGTAGGATTAAAACTATAGATGAAATGATCTATAGTTTCTGGGATTTTAGATTTTCTCTTTTTTTCCATGTGAAATAAAACGTAAGTTTTTATAAGATCACATAGAAAAGATAGTAGTCAAATTTATATTAGACAATTCACTTGTCTTTGCGTGTGTTTTCACGTGGTTTGGTTAATTTTTGAAAGGGGTTGCACGTTACTGATTTACCTAAAAAGGTGATTTTAAGTTTATTACGTAGACACGTATAGAACGATTAAAAAAAAATGTTGGAGGAACATTTTGTACTTCACCTCTTGTAGTACCTTTGTTACTGAGGATCGTTTTTTACAGAAATAGTATTTTTATATCTAAAAATAGATTACGACGGTGTAAACACCAAAGATGAATTCTTCTTTTTCCCGTAAGGTTCCTGGTTATAATTCAAGTATTACTAGGTATGTTATGTACCGTAAAATCAAGATCAGATTTTCCAAAAAGGTCCGTACGTCTCTAGTTTGAAACTACGAAAGCGGGTTGTTACTTTGGAAAAGGAATTTTCTTTATGTCGTAATACTTAGGACAATATTTCGTCTTTATTTATCCGTTTCTATGGTCGGACTCTTTGTAGCAGACTTTTTTATCTTTTCGGACAAATCAATCCGACTTCGTTAGTCACGTAAAGACTAAAAGGTTCTACGACATTTTGTGGTTCCACCGTTATTGGACTTTGTAGTTCCTCTCGGAAGTTCTTGGTTGAGCTCTCGAGTAAGTTACAGACCATAGACTTTCTGGTAAAAGTATCTTTTTGTTTTGTTTTTGACGTCAAGGCCTTCTAGTTTGTTAAGGTGTGCGTTCGTTCAACTTTATATGTCTAGTTTTATATATATTTGTACTAGGTTCTTCGTCATAAAGATAGTCAATGTGACCTCTCTTTAATTGCTCATTCTCTGCTTGGCCTTCCCGTGGACTTAAACCAACGTGCTATAACAATGTACGAAGCGTGACAAAAACGCCAATAAGTTTTCCTTTGACTTCCTTAAAAGGTCAACAAAGTTTGGGTTCCCATCTCTTTCTTAAACTTGACATACTTCTTCTGGACTATAATGCATCATTCGGCTACTTTTCTTTTCCGTAAAGTTTTTATTTCCTAAAAAGTTGAAGGTGCGTCTTATAGCTTTGCTTCTTTAAAGTTTTCTTACGGCTCGACGAGCAGGTATATTATTTCCTACCATGTGTCTTGCATGGCCTAAGGAGAGGCAATAAATAAGGAGCTATGTTTGATCTGAGGTTCTAGAGGGAGATTAGTTCGCGATCTATTTGAGCGTTTTGATAGAGGGTGAATTTGTGAAATCGTCCAAGGAAAGCCAGCACTTCAGTCCCAGGGGATTAACAGGAAAAGGTTAGGAGGACCTAGGTCCTTTTCTAGTGGGATGGTGAAAGAACTTGGGAGGAGGGGAGTCCTCAAGCGGGAGATTATCAGAAGCAAAGCATAGAGTCAAAGTGGGGGTTAAGGGGGTGGGGCCTCAAAAAGGAGTAAGGCTTTCCGATTGGAAGAACAGTAGGATTGTTAAAAAGGAGAGTGAGAAGGGTTTGACGCTCAGGGGGAGGAGGGTTTTATACAGGATTCGCTACCCTTTCTGATTTTTAAGGGACATAAAACAGGAGGAATTTACAGCGCGGGGGAGGGGGCTTCAGATCCGAATTCGGATTGCAGAGGGAGGCGAGGAGGCTTCGTGAAAAGAGTCGTCGGAGAAACGGTTCGCGGAAGTTACTCACCGCGAAGACCCCAGGGACTGTTATTTCGCTCTGGTGGTTCTCAGGGGGAATTGTTGCCCGTCCCCGCCGCCGGACCGGTGGCGGTAGGAGGAACAGAAAGGGGCGACCCGTCTCTTACCCCCCGGGGCCCCATGGCACCCCTGAGTGGCCGCCCCGGGCCTCCGCTTCCCTTCCCCTCTTCGCGGTTATTCCCCTTTCTCTTTCTTCAGCTAGAGCCAAGAGGCCGTCGCGGACCCTCGCCCCGAGACAGCGGCCTCCAACAAAGGAAAGTAAGCTCCTCTCTGCCCGAGCGCCTCGCGGGAATGCAGCGGGGGGAGCGTGCGTTGCTGTGTGACTCGCAATTATGCAGAGCTCGCGCGGCGCCCGGGACTAACCGGCGTCTCCCCTGTCGACTTCGGCGGGTCGGTCCTGCGTACACATCTTCGGTGGGGGTCCTACCTAGGCCCGTCGTCCGGGGTGGAGGACGAGCGCGCGCATGGAAGATAAGAGGCCAGGTGGCGAATCGGTTCACAAACCCCCGTCTTAGGATCCTCTACCTCTTTCTCTAAGGTTCTATCGCGACACCCAACCCGCCTCTTCCCTGACCCGACCCTGATCTTTGGCAACTGGTCCCCGGGACCCATTGGTCAAAAGTTGTCACTAAGTTCACCCATCCGGAATAGGGAACGTGAACAAGTGACTCCGGAAAAGTGTAGGTAATAAAGTAACATGAGAGCACCGTAGAGAAAGTCCAGGAGGTAAGAGAGCAAAATGACGGTCCTTTTTGACTCTTCGACCATCACCTCAGTCAGACGGACCTAAAGTCAGACACCCGCTTAGTACAAAGTGGAGACACGGAATCTAAACACACATAGAAATTTTACCCCTATTTTTATCATCAAGTGCCCAAATAACACTCCATCTTTACACTATTACGGTCATTTGGCACATAATCGCAAGGACTGCATATGGTCCGGGACATATTCAATACTCTAAAAGTGTTAGTCTTTTCTATTCACTAAAAGAAGTATTAAGCGTGTCCATTTGGGTTGTGGATTTGACTCATGAAAGGAGAAATTACATACTGCGGTCTGACGCGCTCAAACTTAGAGTCGACGGGGGTGAAGATCAAGTTACTGGAACTCGTGCAACACAATGGACACAGGGAGTCAAAGCTCTATAGCTTTTACCTCTAGTGTCGCCACAGGTAGAGTATCCCAACAATTCTCTTTACCTAACTATAAACATTTAGTGTATCTTCCTACGAACGCGTGTATCATGCGGTATTCCCAGTCGAAAACAATAAAAAGAGGACCCGAGTGTCTGACGATTGATCACCAAATTTTCTTGTTGTTTTTCGGGATTATTTGGCTGAATTTCTACAGGAAGTTCATCGATAAAAAGGGCAGATTTTTTATTTCTCCTCTCGTCACCTAAAGGTAACAAAACTAGGCGATGGTAAAGTTACGACAAAGTGGTAAAAAAATTAGGCTGGAGTCACCGTTGTAATCTAACATTAGGAGTTCTTTTGTCCTTGGCGCAAACTATATTGTGACATAGGGCAAACTTTCACAATCAGCGGGTCAAGACAGGCTGAGAAACCCTAACGTACCTGAATGCGGACAGTCCGAGGAGACAGGCACCCTAAAATGTCCGTTTTTGTCCTCACCCAACGGTAAAAGAAGAGGTCTCCTAGAAGGACTGGGTCCTTAACTTGGGCACAAAGGACACAACGTCTGCCTAAGAAATGGAAGACTTGTACATGGGTTATTCCCATCTGTTTCGTCCTGGGAAACGGGAAAGTAGGTCCGGGACATGGGAACTTTCCCTCTCTGATCTCTAAAAGTATTCTAGGTCTTACACATAAGGTTTATAAATGTCACACAAACTTTTGTCCAAGAGGGGGTGGGGTTGGGGATCGTAGTAAAAGGTGGTTGAAGTGTGTGAATGACTACACTCCTACTCTGACTACTAACACAGTCACTGTTTTACATCACGGACACGTCATACAGTAGTAAAATCTAAAGGAGTTTTTAGGGATATAAAACGAGAGAAAATAATTAAGAGAGTAGGTACGTAAGGAAGATTGTGTTAAACTAACTCATTTGTAGACGTGTCGATGATTCAAGGTTTGTGTTCTTCTCTGTATCTAGTTGAGTTAGGGACTGGAACTTGAGTACCAGATTTTTCCCTCTGTCTGTTCGTTTGTTTTTATAATACTACACTTTATACGATATAATCCACACACGGATCATGTCTGTAGGAGATAATACATGTTTCATGATACGACTCCGTGTTGCGTTGACACTTATTCTGTGTCAGAAACGGGAGTTGAGAAATGTCACATTGTTCCAATTCTACTGATCGACGCTATCCCCTATCTGATATCGTTCACGGAAATGTCACCTTTCCTTCACGTTCCTCTCAAGTCCTCTTCTGTAGTCACTGGGGTCAATCAAAGTCCAGGGTCTAGACCATTGATCAAGGTCAATCAGACTGACTATCTACGTCGGACAATGAAGTTTCCGATGTCTTTCCTCAGTCTACCACTATTGAACGAGAATTGTTACGGACTCCTACCTTGTAGTCTAGAGAAGTAGAGAATGACTAAGTGGTCGTGTGAGGGTGGGTTATGAGAAAGAAAAGGAAAGTGAAAAAGAAGTCCGAGATCCAGACCAAAAAACACGGACTAAGAGTCGTTTCAGAAATTGAAGGACTGAATAAATCACATCCCGGTAGACTCGATGCGATGAAATAGAACATGTGGGTAGGAGAGACCGAAGGAAGTTCTACATCTCTCTCTTAGCAGGAAGGAAGAAAAATTTCAATTTCGACATCCAAATTAGTGTAACAAAGACATGAGACCTCCTTGACTAAGGGATGAATAAAAGACGAAGTCGTCGTAGTTAACGGGACGAGAGTAAATGGAAGTGACGGTCTGAGATGGAAGTGACCATCTGACACAATAAAGGGAGTTTAACGAGAGGGTAGTGAGTAAGTCGTTCGTAAACGTCTATAAAAGATATACGGTCCATAATACGGTCTGTAACGTACAAACTTTTCCTTATTCTGTGTCGAGGACGGAAGTTCCTTAAGAGTTAGATTACTCTTTCTGTCTTAAAGAAAGACAGACATCCACTTTACGGTGTTATCTTAATGTATGGAGGTTCTAAATACCTGAGACAGGTCACCTCGTCCTTTATGGAGGGACGTCTCATTTACAAAACTCAACTCAGAATTTTCTGTCCAGGACCAGATCTTTTTAGACCTAGGGTAGAAGTACTGAAAAGACAGAAGTAAGAAATGTAGAAACAATGTAAACTGAGAAATCCGGTAAATGAACAAGACTTTGCAAGTGGAAGAAACAGAACATCGTTCCTGAGACTGAGACCGAAAGACCGACAATAAAGTCAGAGAAAACATCCAAAGGGAAGAAGAGAAAAATTTACGTCCGAAGACGGATCTGTCTTAGGATATGGAAGGGGACCAGATGACAAGATATTCGGACACACACACGATTCAACGAAGTCAGTACAGGTCGAGAAACGTTGGGACACCTGACATCGGGTGGTCGGAAGAGACAAGGTACTCTAAGAGGTCTGTCCTTATGACCTCACCTAACGGTAAAGCAAGAGGTCCCCGAGAAGGGTTGGGTCCCTAACTTGGACGCAGAAAATACAGAGGACATGACCGTCCGTCCAAGAAATGGTGATCACGGTGGACCCAACTTGGGTCCAGAGGGTGCAACGTCCGTCTAAGAAATGGTCGACTCGGTGTTCCCTTCGGGTTCTTATGACCGCACACATCGGATAGGGAAGAGGTCACTTAGAAGGGTTGGGTCCTTAACTTGACCCCAGAGTACGTAACGTCCGTCTAAGAAATGGTAGACTCGATAGTCCCTTTGGGACATAGTCGGGTCGGTCAGAATTTAAAACCTCCACTCTTAATGGATTCCTCAAACAATTTTTACGTCTTAAAAACTGTGGGGAGGAGACTCTTAAGACTTCCAAACCCAGGTCCTTAGACACAAGAATTTGACCGGTCTATCAGACTACACCTATACGACCCCTAGTGTGTCATTCTTTGAAGGGACACAGGAAAAAAACATCTTGTCTATGTTAGAGAACTGAAAGTGATTGAACATTTGTTGGTAAATCGTTGACACGAACGAGACGAATCTAGTCGGGACAGGAACTCGAATTTAGTGATTCAGGTTATATTCGTTTAAGTAGGAGAGGTCGTTGATGTTTCATGAAAAAGAAGGTAGAAGTCACAAAAACACATTCTATGGTGATCGTAAAGACGAGGACGGATTTGGTTTCCGATTTAAGCGGATCACGGTACTGGAGGGAAGATCGACATTAGTTGTGGTCACCTAATACGTAAGTAAGTAATTCATGGATAACTAATGGATGATGTAACAATCTATTTATACCTGTACCAGGTAAACCCAGCTCACCCCCTCTGTCTGTCATTAGTTAATTAGTGTATTTGGTCACATTTTAATATTAATACTGTTTAAAACGTGTTGAACAAGGTTTTTTTGTTTACAGGGAATATACTTTGACTTCAGATAAACGTAAAACATATAACCTATGTATAAAAAAATAAGAAATAAAAATTTTCACCTACCTAATTCGTAAACTTTACAAAGACACTTTTTTTATGTTACGATACATAAACACACTCTGCGACGTACTCTCAGTCTTCTGGACTCAAACTTAACGACCGGACGGTGATTGATCGTCTCAATGGAGTCCAATAAGTAAACCGAAACAAATGTGTAGTCAGTCTACTCTAATGACAATGAACTTTTTAACTGACGTCCAATGAACGTTCTAACGACAATTGAACGTTCCTGTCTATTACTCCATGTCCTTACAAGAACGGGTTATTTATACTTCCTGTTAAAACATAGGGACTTGACGGCATAGTAGACGAACTAGATGGACGATTGCATCCGAGGGTCGTAAACCGGTCATATGAAAAGATGAATCAAAAACAACAAAAGTTGAAGGTGAATCAGACAACTACTCAGAAATATTATAACAATTGAGAGAGGTGGGATACCTCGATAAGACCATGGATTCACTCCTCTACCCCCGGAACTCCCTTAAACATATCTAGAGAAAGGGATCAAATCGTTAAACTTCGACTTACACCTCTTACCCGTTACCTTTTCTCTCATCTTTTACCTCTTACCTTTTCTCTGACATTACTTCTTACCCTTCTTCCCTTTAACCTTACCCTACTGTAGTAGAGTTCTCAAACAATTATTATGTCGTCAGGTTCGGGGATGGGGTTATTAAGACCGTATCCATACTTTACTCCGGCCGTTGATATAAAAATCGTTCGAGGGGTCCATTTTTTGACACTATCTATGTTTTCAAACTCTTGTTGACTGGATATCGGTAGTCCGACTTTCGTTCTTTTTTTTTTAGTGAACCCGTTAAGTAGTCAAAGTGGACTGACGGATTCTATAAAGTAAGACTATTTATAGTAAGAATCCCCAATTTCCTGAGGCCTCGGCTTATTCCATCTTGACTTATCTGTTGCACTGGAAAAAATAACCTACCCAGGTCTCTGGTCTAGAATCCCATGAGTCACACTTCTTTCATCTCTTGATCACTTCTCTTTGGTATCCTTTGTTATCTCTCTCTTTTTTGCAACTGTGCCTTGAAGATTGAATGTTAGGGAGTTTTCATTCTCTGATCCTAATCACCTAAATTCATGTCATCTTCCCAAGGCTTTATCTCCCAGTAATTACCTCTTATACCCTTTTCTTAAGCTCCAGTTCAAGGAAGCTCAATTTCTTGAACTAATTCCTGGACATGCTCTCTTGGATATCACTATCATCTGCAACTCAACTTGTCCAACCTGGACTCATCTTCACCCCTATCCTTTACCCTCACCCCAGTTTCCTTACTTAAAGCCAGAACTGGCCATGTCTTCTGAGCTTCCAGGGCTCTAAGTGATGACATCTTCTTTGATTCAATCTCTTCTTTTTCACCTATATCCTGTCAGACAGATCAGGGCTTAGCTCCAATCTCATGGCCTCCATGAAGCCTGTCCTCTCTGCTCCAGGGTCTGGAGTCTGTCACACTCCAAATTTGCCTGCACAGCTCAATTTCTCTCTTGATCAGGAATGGGGCTTCTATAGACATTTAACTGTTTCATAGGCTAAAATGAATGAAGTCTTGTTGTTCTTCACTTGAAATCATTCTCATTTTCATCTCTTCCTACACTTTTACACCTTCCTCTATTTGTTCTTCTCATGTCCTGTCACCTAACTTACAGCCCTAACCCACTAGGTGTCTTCCCATCAACAGTGCACTTAACTGCCCTGTGCCAGTTCTTATGCTCACAAAGGATGCCCCTTGTCTTACTTTGTGCTTAGCCAACTCCTCCTTATCTTCTAAGAATGAGATCACTGCCCATCTCAACCAGGAAATCTTCCTGGCTCTTTCAACCCAACTGGAAGCTTCTCCTCTCTGGGAGGGAGTGTTAAGTGTAGGGGAGGAAAATGCATTTTGGAGCTAGTCCAACCTGGGTTTGAATCCCAGTGATGTTACGTATTAACTGTCTAGCCTCAATTTCTCTGAGACTCAGACTCCTCATCTAGAAAACAGAGAAAATAATTTTTATCTTGCAGAGCAGCTGTGAGGATTAGATAAGGTCGTGTGTATAATGTATCAGGCATATGGTAACAACTGTTATTAGCGAGTAGGTCTTGAGTGTCCTCCAAGGCTGATACGTTGCACAGCCCCCGGGGGTGTCTCCACGAATACTGCCCCTTGAGGTTGTCAAGCGCACAACCTGCATGTGTAGTCCAGTTCTACTATATCTAGTACCAGTTTGCTATGTTATTTACAGGTATTTTAGTGTTTAATAATCCATAAGCTTGTGAAGAGAGGATGGGAAGGGCAGTCCTCATTTTCTTGTACATAGCCTTGTTTATTGCTACTTTTCTACCCCATTTCCCACCTCTGTCAACTGCCCTCTACCCCAACTATATTGGATTAAACTAATTGTAGTTTCTCTGATGGCTGCATCCCTGATCCTCAGGCCTCTGAACAGGCCCATTCTCTGGGCTAGAATAGCTTCTAGCTCTCTAGGCTTGTTTACTTGTCTCCTCCTGATTAGACCATGTTAGTCTTATTCACCAATGCATGCTCAGCATCTAACATAATACCTGGAGCATAGGATGAGGGTGCTAAATGTTGGTTGAATGAACACATTGTTTTCAGGGATTGTTACCCAGTTTTCTTCAAGAAGGGGCAGGAGATTTTTAAATGAACAGCTGTGTTTCTTCGATGGCCATGACTGTGATATACTGGGTATTTGTTCCCCCTCCCTAATTTGTATATTGAAATCCTAACCCCCAGTGTGATAGTATTAGGAGCTGGGAAGATAATTAGGTCATGAGAACTGTGTCTTCATGAATGTGATTAGTGCACTTATAAAAGAGACCCAGAGAACTCACTGTTGAATAAACTGATGTACCTTCCCTTTGCAAGTCTTTGAGAACAGTAATGGATAGCCAGGTTTGGCTGAAAATTTTCTGTTCACATAAGTTGGGCAACTTTTCAGAGTACTATCAGTCTGTGACTGAGTATAAGATTTACCCCTTGGCCTCAGGAGTATACCTTCTAGTTGGTGGGAAGTGAGTTGAGTGATTCCTAGAACCACTGGTGATTTATAAACCACTAGTGTGAATTCTGCCTTCCATGGACAAAAAGTGATACAGAAAAGTGATAGATCAAACTAAGAAGGTATGTGGCTAAGTGCTAAGTTGGGTGGTGTAGAGTTTCAAGGACATGCATAGACAGATGGAGGGATTCACTGGGGGCCCTTAAAGGAGACAGAAGTCATCTTTGAGAAGGGACCAGGCACTCATATTTGTAAAGCACTTAGAAGAGTGTCTGGTGCATAGTAAAAGCTTTGTATGTGTTTATGAAATAAAAATGCCCAACTGATATTTCTATGCCAGCAGGATTTTATTTACTCCTAAAAATATACAAAAAAAATTTTCTTTAAAAAGCTCATTCATGAAATCACCATGAGTTGTTTTTTCTCAAAAGCACACATAGGAGGGTCATAAGAGCTTCTATTTGTCTACTTAGTGACGTGGGGCTCGTCTCTGCCCTCTTTCATTGTAGACACAAGACAGACAATAGCAGTTGGGCCTTTGGCTGGACTGTGACAAGGTGAACACTTCATAGCATGTCTCGCCATTCCGGGTTGTGACCCCTCCGTTGGGGGCTAAGTTCCTGGAGCAGGACGTCGTAAGCCATGGGGAACATAGCGGGGCAGTACATGACACTGGAATCACATACTTAGATGAGGTATGCTTGGAAGTGTAGTATATTTCAGAGCTGTAGAGAACCATGTCCTGAGAGATAGCCTTGGCCCTGATACCACATTCTGTCACACGATAGGTGAATTGGTAGGCATATGGCTGAACATGGTTGGCAGGGCAACCCAGGCCCAAGTGTAACTCATGGAAGTGTACATATACTTCGTTGTTCAACATGAAGGGGTGTACCGTGACCATGAACCAGTCTGTCGAGCATAGTACAGTCATTGGATTTTGTCCGGAACAGGCGGAAAACACAGAGGTGAGGATGATCAGCTCTCTTATCAGCTCGAAAACTTTCATTCTGGCAGCTTATCAGGTAACGACTCTCAGGAAACAGGAAGCTATCTCTTGAGGAGTTCTAGAGCACACAAAAACACAAAAGGCAAATCATCGTATTTCTTATGTAAGTTCAAACATGAGCATTAAAAAACAAACAAACAAACAAACAAAACAAAAGGCCAGGGACTTCCTTGGTGGTCCAGTGGTTAAGATTCCTTGCGTCCACTGCAGGGGACATGGGTTCTATTCCTGGTCCAGGAACTAAGATCCTGTATGCCACAGTACAGCCAAAAAAAAAAAAAAAAAAAAAAAG
>SJYO01029184.1:9540359-9723298 GCA_006410555.1 Capra ibex | reverse complement strand
AAAAAAAAAAAAAAAAAAAAAAAAGAGGCCATTCCTAAAGCATCGAAAAAAAAAAGTGAAGCAAGTAGAACTTAAATGTTCTCACTGAAAAGAAAAAAAGCTAAACATGTGAGGTGAGGGATGTGTTTAATTAACTCAATAGGGGGAATTCTTTCACAATGTAAATGTATGTCAAATCAGCACGTTGTACACTTTAAATCTCTTCCAATTTTATTTGTCTATTATACCTCAATAAAACTGAAAAAAAAATAAGCAAAGGAAAATATCTTTGTGAGAGAGAACTGAATTTTTCATTCATTGTTGGAACGCATGGGTTTCTTCATAACTACAATGATTTCTTTAAATGACTTTACCATGTTGTTTTGGTATAAAACTTCCTCACATATGCAATGAAAGTCTACACTGATTAGGAGTGGCATTCCTTTGTGTGCAACCCCAACAAAAAAGAAAACAAAACTGTTTTCATGACAAACATTAAATAAGGTGACAGACAATAACAGTTTAATTCAAGCTGACAGCACTTTCCTCCTGAAGGCCCCAATGTCCTCCCCTATACCATACTAATGAACTCTTCTCTATTGCCTTCTTTTGGTTAGCAACAAATTTAATTAAATGAAAACCCAGCAAGAAATTGTGGTTTATTTCTGACAAACAAGTGGCTCATTTAAAGTGATCAAATGAATGCTTTAAAAATGCCAGCAGTGGCTATTGATTGTGAAAATGAATAAACATCTTTTACTCTTGTGATTATGTAACTATTACTCACTTAATACCATTGTATCATGATTGGTCAATAGAAAAATAATGTAACTCTATATCACCAAAAGTGGGATCTAATAGAAAAACCTATAATCACTTTTTAAAATCTGGATGCATGTCAGAGTTATCTTGAAATTTTTTGAAAATACAAATGTTCAGATATTGCTTTTTTCTTCAGAGCTCCAGATATGTTTCTAATCAGTAGCCATGTTTAAAAACAACTGGACTATATGATGACCTTTTACTTTTATCTAGTTAGTTTCACTTTTTCTATTTCATATCCAGTACTCCCATTTCATTTAGTTTACATTCCCCAATTTCTGCATCTCTTCTTTTTTTTGATGTTCTTTCTCAAGCCTTTATCAAGTGTAGTAGAAAAAATTTTCTATACATATGTGTAAGTATGTACAATATATATATTTTAGAAAACTTATGAATTCTTGCCTAACTAAAAAAATTATGATATCTTGATTCTACTTATTTGACTTAATATGAATAGAAGGCTAGATTTCTAATTAAAAAATAGATATACAACAAGCAACAAAGACTTACTGTAGAGCTTAGGCAACTATAGTCAATATCTTGTAATAACCTATGATGGAAAATAATTTCAGAAATAATATATGTGTATTTGTATAACTGAATCACCTTGCTGTGCACCTGAAACATTGTAAGTCAACTATACTTCAATTATATATATATATGTATATATATAAATGCCAGCTGTAGCATCATAGGCCATTATAACCAATAGATTCCCTAATATATTCCTCAAGACACTTTGTAAAATAGTGAAATTGCAGAAATAAAAACATAATGGTTTTTATTTGGACATTTCCCCATCCGTATTACACATGAAAACTACCCAAAAGTCCCATATTGAAGAAAGCAAGTCATGGGTTTGCAGTTTACACACTGATTGTCAAGGCATCTCTTAAGGTGTTCTTTGTGGCCATGGCTTGGACCTCATGGAGTCATATGCTTTGCTTGACATTCTTTTATTTTCACTGGTCTTTTAAATTTATTTTCTTTTTCAATAGGAAGCTTTGTAGCCATTTCCCAGTCCTATTGCCTTTACCTCCTAAAGAGTGACAGGCAGAGTAATAAAGAGGAAAAAGGAGTCATGCTAAGAACAAATGTCTAAAGCACTGCTTCAGAAGGGGTACACATGAAGAAAGAAGGAAGGAACAGGAATATCATCACGTACTGTTCAACTGAGCTTTCATTTCAAAAGTGAAAATAGAATAAATCAAATAGAAAAGTGACTAAAATTTCAAAGGAAATGTCTATGCAGGGTCTTACTTTTGCTCCTTGATGAGTTAAGTAATCCTTGAGTAAATGAACTCATTTGATCTATTGAGTGTCTACTATGTGCCCAGCACTGTGCTAAATAGAAAGCATCCCAAGACAGTTCTTTCTTCCCCTCTTTCTCAGTTGCAAAAATGCAGCTTTTTCTTTTCCTTTGATACTGATGAATTTGCTGTTTTCTTTAATGGCAGAGGAGCCCACTAGCCAGGTGCTGTGGCCTGGATGGAAAGTTTTGTTTTTATGTCAGCGCTTGATCTGATTGGTGCCCCTGTCTTTCCCTCCCTTGTTACTGACTCCTCATTCTCTTGAGGATATTGAGGTGTAAAGAGAAGCCTAAGAGGTTTACCTGGCTCCTTCCTTTCCTCTTTGTTCTGAAATGTCTCTCTTAAGACTATTTTTTGGTTTGTTTTCCACAAAGCAAAAAAAGAAAAAAACGAACAGAAAACAACAGCCACACCAAACCGAAAACTCAACCCTCTTACGCCTCCAAAAAACCAACCAAACAAAATACAATGGTGATGACCACAGCAACAACAAAAACCAAGTGAATTCTGATGCCAGCTGCTCCTGGATAATGACTCAACAGCTAAATAAACAAGCTACTTGCTCCAGAATGATGTACATTTGCTGAGGTTGCTTCTGGAAGCTGAGGTCATCGCGCCATCACTGCCGTACTACTGTCTTGGTCTCAGGAAGACCACCTTGTCCTGAGCTCACTTTAGGAGTGTTCTTCTCTCTCTCTCTCTCCCTCTTTCCTCCTTCCTACGTCGTCTCACAGTCTGGACCTATTTGCCCTGAACAAAAACTTCCCTTTTAAGTACTTCCTGGAAATAGGCCAGGGAAACAATCCTTCCACTCCAGTTTTGTTGTTCAAACTCCTAAACTGAGACCAAGTTTAAGGCTGTGTTCTCATCCGGAGAGTTAGCCATCCATTTATTCTCCTTCCCTCGAGCATGTTTTCTATCTTCCCTTCTCCTCCTTTAATCCAAAGAGAATTATAAAAAGCCCAGATTGTCTGAGAAACATTACAGTTGCCCCCCAACCAATCATTTTAGACTACCTCACTCTCACCCCCAACATTAACTTTTTGAATTACATTCACTGAATCAGTCTTGAAGGAAGGGTTTTAGTAAACATCACTGAGTTTGGGAGTTTATTTAGCATAGGACAGAATTTGTTTCCTCTGATTTTCTTGTAACCACAAGATTGCCAGAAGATTGGAGCAATAAATGTGTGTGACAACATAGCTTGGGCTCAGATAAAACTGAAAAATGAAGTTACTGGGACCTATGTTTAAGACTGCATCTCTAGGGACTTTCCTGGCGGTCCAGAGGTTAAGACTCTGTGCCTCCAATGCCGGGGGTGCTGGTTCAATCCCTGGTTGGGGAACTAAGATCCCATAATCTGTGTGTGACCAAAGGAAGAAAAATGGCTGCCTGTCTAAGGTGAGAGAGAGGAGTTGGGACATCAGGAGAGAGCAGAAGGCACTTGTTAATGAACTTGCTAAGGCTTAGCTTAATGCCACTCTTGGGGAGTTGCTCTGTTTTGCTGAGTACAGGTCATCAGAACTGGGCAGCCTCCTTTCCCTAATGCCTGCAATTCCCAGGGAAGTTAGAGAGTGTGTGTGTGGGAGTGTGGGTGTGAGTTAAGGGATGGTTATAACTCATTCACAACACAGTGTGAATTCATCAGGTCAGCAGCCCTTTCTAACATCCAGCTGAGATGCGCTGGTAGAATGGGATCTTGGACTTGACTGGGGAGGGAGAGGGTGGGCTTTGATTACAGGGTGAGGGGGAGCAGAGGAAAAAGAGGGCTGAAGGGCTAAAGATGGGAAGGGGGTTCGAGAAGAGAGGGCTGTGCGGGGATGCCAAATTAGAGCTATTTTTAGCCATAGTTGGGTCTGTGTACAGCAGCCCAGGAGCTAAGGGAGTTAAGATTTGGGGAAGAAATAACTGCAGAGAAGGGAACATTCACCCTGGCTTCTTAGAGGAGGTTGGACTGTTAGAAAAACCGCAAATTATCCCTGTGACATCCCAGAATCTATGAGCTTTGATGCATTTGTATAACCAAACAGGGCTCAGCTATTGGTACTACAGTCCTGAACTGAGCTATAGAGAGGCCAGTAAAGCCAGAGCTGCTAATGACACGTGGATGCAAAATGTTTGCTTTCCTTGCAGCTATAGAGTACAGTAGCTTTCTGTTTTTCTAAATGTGGTTCATGCATACACAGTTTCCATCAGTTCTTTTAAAAGAGTTTTCCTCCTCTCCCCTTTTAAAAAAATGCCCTAATAAGCCTAAATCTTAATACATCCTTTACATTAAAAAAAAAAAAAACATGAAACGTTTCATTCTGGGAATATGAACTCTATTTCTTAATGTCTTACAAGAAAGAGATTGAATATTGGTCTAAACACAGAGCGTTTTTAATCTCATGGTAAAGAAGATATTTTTTAAGAGAGACAAAAGCTGAAGTCTAACTTAGTCTTGTGATGTTGGTGAGCAAATGGAGATGTGTAACACAAATCTCCTTGAAAGCAGACAGGACTTTTGCCTCCTCATCGCCTCTGATGTCGTTAAAGACACATATGAACTCTTTGCATGGGGAATGGGGAGGGGAATTAGCTAAACATTTCCACATCTGGTTTGAGAACAGTTTGGAAAAAGAATTCACTCCATAGGCTCCTGGAAGCTTTTGGGGTCAACAGTTAAAATTCAGTATACTCATGACAGCAGAGTTATCACTTGTATATTGTTTTCCCAGAATCTTGTTGTCAAAACAAAAGGAAACAGAGGGGAAAAGGAAACTCCAAAGCAGTATGCAATTATCTCAGGGAAATATAACTGTCAGGGCATTGATTTGCAGCAAAGTTTGTTCATGCTCTTGCAGCTGATTTGAAGAAAAATGAATCTGAGTTGGAATAAAAATCCTTCTAAAAAATAAAAACAGAAGAATCCTAACACTCTGTGGACCCTTTAGTTTAGAAATTCAAATAGTCACATGTTGACTTTGCCCAGCCAACTATCTCAAAGTTTGGGAGCCTTTTAAAACTGAGGCCCAGTTATAAAGAATTACTTGGTTTGCTGCTCTCAAAGAAAGTGAGGATTGTGATTATATTAATGATGTTGAAGGTACATTAAGGTGAGTTAGAAAATTTAATTACTGCTTTTGTAGAACTTACATTTATTCTAAAGAAATCTGGGCCCAGTTTTGTTTTCCAGCCTCATGAAGCAAGCTGTTAAAGTAACCACACATTATTCATTGTTTGGTGAGGAAGAAGAATTATGAACTGCTAATGCTTAACAATGTCCATTCTCTCAACCGAGGAAAACACCTTGACTCAACCCTAGGAAAGATTTCATTCAAATTAAACTAATCATTAAAAGTGTGTTTTTTTTTTCCCCTCTGATTCTAAAGGTGGAAACAGTGGAGGGGAAAAAAACTATAGAAAAATTGGGAGATAGAGAAAAAACAGAAAGCATTCTTTGATCTCAAAATAATGATTGTTAAATTTTTAGTTTCTATACTTTTAGTTTTGCAGGGAGCAGAAAAGTCTATATAAATATATATGATCCAAAGTCATTTCTGGAAAAAAAAAAAGGCAAGGCTTTTTGAAAGCTGTTTTTAATTTTTGACATTGAATTTGAAGGCAATCAAAGCATTATTTTTGTTTGGGCCATCTGGTTTTGTTCTTATAATCTGTTAAGCTATCAAGCATAGTTTAAATGTCATGGTTCATCTCATGCACAAATAAAGGTTGCGAAATAAGTAAGAATCCAAGCTCCTTGTAAGAGAGAGAAGTTTTCGCTGGGTCATAAATTTGGTTACTAAAAGGTGAGGAGTCTGATGTGAAATCAAGTCATAATAAGGGTAAACCATACCCTGACTGAACATAAGCATTTCCAAATAAATATAGAAAGCTGTACTTTGGTGGAAATGGTAAATATCAGGTTATGGGAACCCGTTCCCTTTCATGAAGAGAAGCTGAGTTAGTTCAGTCTTTAAAGTTGAACGAAGGGATGTATTTCATAATTTCCATAAAATGTAAGGAAAATCCCAAATGCGTGCCCCTAATCCAGTTCATGTGTTAATTTAATAATTTATTTGAGTTTGATTTTTCAGAAAATGACACCCTTTGCCACAAAGCCTCAGAGTCCCTTCTCATTTCAAAAGACAAGGTAAGTTTATGTCTGGGCAGAGGTTGCAAGTCCGCAGCAGCATGGCCGCCTTTTTAACCCATTAGTCATCTCTGGAAGGCTGCCCAAACCAGAGAAAGGCTCCTTCGCCCAAGATGACTTCCGGGTGTTACCATCAGAAGGCAGAGGACTGAATCAGACGCTCCTTCAAGGGCTTCACCACCTCTTTGATACACCTGTGTCAATAAACAAGGGCTCTAGGTGGCTTTCAAAAACGGTCAGGCACATTCCTCTCTCCCTTTCAAACTTGGGATTTTTGGGTACAGGTTTTCTTAAAGTGAGGTGCATGTCTATGGCCCCAGCTGAAGGATGGCTTAAGTCCAAATCAAACCACAGTTTACTTAACAGACTGTTTGGCTGATTTTTACCTGACTTGACTAATATGTGGCTCTCTCAAATCCAAAGCTACCTTGTGTATGCCCCCACCCAGATTGTGGCCACTTGGTCCATGTGCGTACACCCTGACTGAGGCCATTCACCATCCCTTGACTCCCGAGAGGGAGAAAGGGTTTAGAAAAGGTTTCTTTGGTAGGAAAGCTGTTGCCCATTGTTAGGGAGCCTATAGCTTGGGAGGCTTGCCTGCATATTGGAATAGGTAAAGAGGCATTGCCCTGAGGCCAGGACGTTGTGGGAAAGGCAAATCCTTCTCTCCCGCTCTTTTTCTCTCACACACATATACAGGCACACACAGATGGACTGATGGACGAATAGACAGACACACACATTAAGAAGAAAGGAAAACCCAAATCTATTTCCCGCTGTTGCCATGATCCTTACTATTTTTTCCCATCCCTTAATCCTTGGGCTGTAAATTCCTTAGGGAGCTGAGTCTTGATCTACTATAGTGTCCGGTACATGGTAAGTACTCAGTACATAGTTATTGAATAAAAGAATGAAGGAACCACCAGAAATTACCATCTTCCCCTGTGCCTCCTTATCCAGCCCCTAAAGGCCTGAACCTTGTTACTGTAAATCTTTCCTCCACTCATTCCCCAAACTCCTCCTTGAAGTCCCGGGGCAACAGTGAAAATTTTCTTGGTAGAAAGTGTAGGGCCCACATCAAGAGTCCTGCCCACTTACCCACCTGCCTGTCTACTGAGCTCACTGATGCCAAGGACTGTATGTTGGCCCAGGCCAACTGTACTCACTGCCCTCTCGATTAGCTCCTAACCAGCCACTCGAAACGGAGCCCGCACTCCATGCACTAACTCCCCAACCCAGGTCGCTGCCCTCCTTCCTGCTATCAAGCAACCAAGCACAACAAGTGTCAGCATGCCTCGATGTAATGGGAGATTCACAGGCTACCCCCACTCTGATGGTATCAGATAAGTAAATGCAGTCAACCTCTACACAGAAGATAGGTGCAACTTTCTCTGGTTTGGCTTTACATAGGAGGAGAGAAGAAATTCTTAAGACCACCCAGACCAAGTCAGGCAACTGAGAGACACAGTATCATCAGAACTGAAAGTCCCAGGTCCGCAAGGTACTGAAGAGCGCTGGGTGCCTACAAGGGGCTTCCTGGAACCACTGGATTGACTGAAGCCAGTGGACACACATCTCCTAAGTCATCCGTGGATGGATTCCCTTAGCTACAAGGAGGAACCAAAACATGGGCTGGATGTCTGTTCCTCCTCAGAGCTCATCTACGTGTCCACTGTCAGTTCTGAGCACAGAGGTGGAAATCAAAAAGCACCAGAGGTTCCTGAAAAATCAGAGGCAAGATGGATTAAGTCTCCCCCGGTGCAAGCTGACCCTTGGCTCACTCTGGGCCAGACTTGCTCAATCCACTCCACCAACTCCAGACTGAGAGAGATCCAGGCTAACTCCAGGTTTTGTTTCGTGCCCCCAGCCTAAGTGCTCCCCTAGAATGCTTTAAAGTTGACCCCATCTCTGCATATACTATTGTATTTCGCTGGTAGATATCACTGTCCATCTTTGCCATCTGTAACTTTTATATAACAAAAATTTGACTTTTGGTATGATAGGTCCTTATCCCCGCAATGTCGAAATACTTAAGGCAGAGTGTTGGCTTGGTACCTTCTCTATGCAATTAATCTTTTGTTAAAATAGATACATGATACATTGAACCTGTGTTTATCATCTGTCTATTATAATGTATATATATTTAAAAGTAAATATGTAGCATATAAATAATGTTAGGCTAACCTATTACATTATTATATCTGATAATATATACATATGTGATATATAATACTATTAAAATATATATTAACAACAAAAAGAGGAGGGCCTCTCCTCCTGAAAATCTATCTTCCCCTTAACTAAGAACAAAGGCCTCTTTTCTAAAATATTTCTCAAGGGCCAAGCTGTTGAACTTAACATCATTTAGCTATAAATGTATATGTGTGTATATATATGTGTATATATATATGAGGGGAATTATGTCCCCTCATATTCATATGTTGAAGTCCTCACCCCTGGTACCCCAGAATGTAACCTTATTTGGAAATAGGGTCTTTACAGAGATAATGAAATTAAAATGAGATCATTAGGGTGGGCTCTAATCCAATATGACTGATGCTCTTACTAAAAGGGGAAATTTGGACACAGAGGGAAGATGATGTGAAGTCACAGGGAGAAGACAGCCATGTGACTGGAGTGATCATTTACAAGCCAAAGAAGGCCCAGGATTTTCATCAAACATCAGAAACTAGAAGAGGCAATGAAGGATCCGCTCTTAGGGCCATCAGAGAGAGAGCATGGCCCTGATGACATTTTGATCTTAGACTTCTAGCTTCCAGAACTGTGAGAGAATGTATTTTTGTTGTTTTAAGACTCCCAGTTTGGGTTACTTTGTACATCAGCCTTCAGTTCAGTTCAGTTCAGTTCAGTTGCTCAGTCGTGTCTGACTCTTTGCGACCCCATGAATTGCAGCACACCAGGCCTCCCTGTCCATCACCAACTCCCGGAGTTCACTCAAACTCACATCCGTCGAGTCGGTGATGCCATCCAACCATCTCATCCTGTCATCCCCTTCTCCTCCTGCCCCTAATCCCTCCCAGCATCAGAGTCTTTTCCAATGAGTCAACTCTTCGCATGAGGTGGCCAAAGTACTGGAGTTTCAGCTTTAGCATCATTCCTTCCAAAGAACACCCAGGACTGGTCTCCTTTAGAATGGACTGGTTGGATCTCCTTGCAGTCCAAGGGACTCTCAAGAGTCTTCAGCAGCCTTAGGAAACTAATACATATATTTTTTCCAACAAATTGAACAGATACACATGCCTCCTTCCTGAGATAAGAGTTTGAAAGGATGAACATTCTGACTCTTTGTCTTGTTACAACGTTAAATTCTACTTGGGATTAGGAAGATGATAACTAACCAGAAATGGAGACAGGGAGTTAGAAAGAAAGGAGCCTATCTAAAGGTACTGTCTAAAGCTGCTGATGGTACTGGCTGCCTGCAAGAGAGTGGAAAGAGGGAGGGAAATTTTAGTGTAATATCAGGGAGACTTTTTCTAACTTTAAAAGTTGTCCAAAAATGCACAGAGAAGTCTGTTGTAGAACTAAGCTTCCTTGGTTCTCTGCAGGCCTTCCGGTAGAGTCTGGGTGGTCACTTGTCAGGATGGCTGGAGAGGGAATTCCTGTCCTATGTGCGAGGCTAGATTACAGTGTCTTGAAGGCTCTATCACCAAATGCCACGTGTGTGTTCCCATGTGTGTGTTCATAATATATGATCATAATTCATAATGTGTTCATAATCATGTATCATAATGTGATCAAAATTAGTGTATATATCATGAATATAGGCAGGAGAGAATACACACACACACACGCAAGAGTATGCAGTTATTTATATACATCTTCCTGATATATACAGGACTACACAATACGGCCTCACAGGGACCTGAGTCTTCAGCCAGGTTTTTGTTGTGACTAGCCCTTGCTGATATTGGTGGCAGTGACAAGGATAAGGTGCCAGGGCAGAAGGGAGGGTGAGTCACAATGTAGCCATCAGAATGGGGCTTACTGTCCAGCTCTAAATGACGGGGGGCTGACTTGGCCCTTTCAAGCAGCACAACCTCTGAAAGTCTCACTGGGGGTTCTCTTTACAAAGTTCCTGTGCTGAATGGAAGGGTTGGGGCTCTGCTCCTTGGAACTAGCATCATAGCTGTAAGGCAAGTGCTCAAAAGTCTAAATATTCTCTATTTAACCTAGAAAGGAGTGGGGGAAACAACTCCCCCCTCTTTTTGTACTTCTTTGCAATGTTCTAAGCAATTACAGAATCCTAGGATTTTTGGAAGTTTGTTTCAATATATATGAGTCACATATGGCAATAAATCTCTGCTTTTTTCTTTAATTTGGCTATCTTTTCTGTGTATAGAGACACCCCTCCCGTAGAGTGTGTTCTCTCGTTATCTGCATTGATCCTTGCAGCAATCCTGTAAGGTCCTCAAAGGCAAACATCACATGTTAAAACTGGAAATGGGGGCCCAGAAGGGTGGAGACTCTAGGCCTTGGGCCTTCCCAGGAGCCTGCCTGGTTTCTCTCCGCCTTTACACCAGCTACAAAATTGGAAGATACTACAGTGAGCAAATCATTGTGGCAAGGAAGGGAAAGTCCTGCAGTGACTTGACCTATGGACCACTGCTTCAAGATACGTGGTGAATTCTGCGTCAGTGCTGGCGGCCGGGTTGTTTAGGAGAGGGAGAAGAATTGACTCTCAAGCTCAGCCAAGGGAGCAGAGCAAACAAAAGGAACAGAGGGCCTCTGGGAGCAACTTCCCACAGCTGCAAAAAGCTGAGAGAAGCTCTAAGAGGGCAAATGGCAGTGAGGGGCAGAGACGAACTTTCCAGAATAGCCCAAGGTTTGAAAATGACAAAAGGAAGAACAGAGTATTCACAGGCTGAAGGTGGCAGGCCTGTTAGACAGCGGCTGAATGTGTCATTTGTGTTTCCACTATCACTTTTTAAAGTTTCCTTTGTATCCCTAAGTTATGGGAACAAAGAAACTGAGTCCACCTAAGGCTGTTCTTTAGAGGCAGCTATCTGGTGGAGAAACTGAAATTCCTCTGAAGAAGGAAGGAAGGAAAGAAACAAACATTTACTGAGACACTGTGCTAAGGGGCTTTACTTGCAGTATCTCACTGAATCCTCACAGCAGCCCCATGTGGGAGGTACTCTTAGTAATAGCCCCATTTTACAGAAGTTGAGGATCAGATACATTAGGGAACTCACTAAAGACACAAAGCTAGTAAATGGCAAAAACAGGATTGGAAGCATCTGCCATAAGCATGGAGCTTCCAGAGTTTTCTCTCTAGTATTTGCCAGTGCTAGGAAAATAATACAGGGCAGGTGTCTGACAAAGAGGACATTACAAAAAGAGGCATAGATTATTTATGGGGTGATGACAGATGGGAAGGTGAGGAAACTAATAGCTTTTCAAACAGAGGGAATCGAGAAAAAAAGCAATAAATAAGAGACAGAAATTCAGAAGTGCTCAGAGAAGATAATTCAAGGTCACTGATCACTCCTTGTAGTTTTGATTTCTTAAGACCAAGCTATCATTCCTGATTTCAGTGGAACACATTTATTCCATGAGCTGCATGGTGACCCAGAGTATAATGCACCTTAAGACATGCTATATATTCAGGCCTTCTCCATCTATTTTTGACAAGGGAAATGTGCATAGCTTCTGTACAAAGCCACCAAATATGGCAACCCCAACTCTGAAGAATGGCCTGCAAGCTCAACCCTCAAGATCTCTATGACTGGAAAAAAGGTACCGCACTTTCTCAAACTCTTGCATTTGTTACAGAAGTGGGGAATCACATGGTCCTACTTTCACCCCGAGGACAGAGATTGTGTCTCTTTCTGATTTCATCATGTCTTTAAAAGGAATGCTGGGGTATGTTTACCAGGCCTGGATGTTTGTGAAGCTATGTGCAGGGCTTGGATGGGAGGGGGAAGGGAACAGACTGCTGAAAGGGACTTCACATTGGCTCCTTGTTCTAAATAACTTGCTGGGCAACCCTGGTGCCCTCATACAAGTTGAGCTTCCAGAAACATTTTAGTACTCACTTTAAGAAAGGCCCACGTGGTGAGCATTAAGAAAGCAGTGGGGCTGGGATGTTCTTGGTTCCTGGTCAAAGGCACTAGCTTGAGATGTTGGAGAAAGGAACTGAGCTGGTTTCCCCGAATACTACCATCTGGCATTCTCTCAGACTCCTCATGAAGAATCTTTCATTGTTTGAGCCATGTACTAGCTCACAATAAGAACTGAACAACTGTGGCCCTCAGCTGTTAGAAATCAAGACAGCGCTATTAAAACCAGCAGGGCTGACCCAGCAGAAGAGCCTGGCCATTTTGCATGGAAGGCGACCCTCTCCTAAACCCGGGGATTAGTATGTTCACGTTGGGACAGTCACTGAAGCAGGTGTTCATTCTCTGGGTGGTTCAGAGTTATTTTTCTGACTGCCTAGAGGTGGAGGCTGAAATAGAGTAAGTCCTCAAAGGGCATGACCCCATCCAGGGGATTGGGAGATAAGAGAGATATTCCTTGTTCTTTGCTCCCTTGGAAAATGGAAAGACAAACTCTCGGCACAAAATGGCAGCTGCCCTGGTGTTTGTGCTACAAAACCAGGGGGAAGGAGCAGATTAAAGAAATAGGAAGGATTGTCCTTCTCAAGGGATATGGTCATTCTGGACACATCACTAGGAATGTATGTTTAAATTCTGAATCACTAATTAAGCAACACTTTTGAAAGGGCCACCTTATCATTGTTTATAAAATAAACCGATTTTCAGGAAGGTGGATTTTCCCCTTCATTTGAGAGATTTTGCTGGTGAGAGATCACCAAACTAGGAGGCATTTTTTAAAAAATCAAGTTTTAAGTAGTATGTGTTATTTCTAAATATAAGAATTTATGGCTTTGTCTTCTGAAGATTCCATGAGCTTATCTATAAAGGTGACTAAAAATTTGGTGCTAGTAATGTTCTGGTTATGAATCCTCCTATATGGATACATGCTTGGGATGTCTAGGCTGATTGGGTATTGGGAATAATAAGTGGTCTTGGGGTGGAGATTATAGAGGAGACAGTGCCGTAGCTCACTTACAGGACAGAAATGGGTGAGATTTATATGGACAGGGAAAGGGTGAGATGAAAGTCTGAGGAAAGACTCTTCAAAATAATATCATAGAGGGCTCAAGGCGAGATGATACTCTAGCAGCTAAGTGGCTTTGATGTGTCAGATGAACCTGGTATAAAGCTGTGCTCAGTTTTTACATGCTGAGTAACCCTGGGCTTTCTAAGTGTTGCTTTCCTCATTTGTAAAATAAGGATAGTAACAACAACAACAATACTTCCTAGGGTGTTGTGAGGAGTAAATGAAACCTATGAGTGTAAAAGTGCTTAGTATAGTTCCTGACATGTAAGTGCTCAATAAATGGGAGCTATTATTAAAAACCATTCCTTTTGTTTTTTTGGCCGTGGCACAAGGTTTGTAGGATTTTAGTCTCCTGGCTAGGGATGGAACCCAGACCCACAGCAGTGAAAGTGCTGAGTCTTAACCACTGGACCACCAGGGAGTTCCCTAAAATCATAATTCTTGAATACAAAAAATAAAGTAAACTAGGGAGAGAAACAGGGCTGATAGAACCTTTTAGAAGCTCCTAAACTACTTCCCTGGTGGCTCAGAATCTGCCTGTAATGCAGGAGACCTGGGTTCAGTCCCTGGGTCTGGAAGTTCCCCTGGAGAAGGAAATGGCAACTCACTCCAGTATTCTTGCCTGGAGAATTCCATGGACAGAGCACCCTGGAAAGCTACAGTCCATGGGGTCTGAAAGAGTTGGATACGACTGAGCGACTAATACTATACTTTCAAACTATTTTAATGCTGACATCTAAGCCACATTCTGAGTTTTTAAAATCCCTGGGCATTGGAAATAGACCTAAGCTTGAACTGGGGCTATGTTGCTTCCTAGCTGGGTGACCTTGGGCAAGTCACTTCCCCCTCCTGGCCTTAGTTTCCTCATAAAGAAACAGGCCCAGGTATAATAATTATCTCATGGGTTGAAAGGTTGAATGAGGTAGGAGAGACAGCACAACCAGAGCCTGGCACAGAGCAAGTGCCTGATAAACGAGACCTATAGCTTGGGCTTGGGCAGACAGCCTGGCTGCAGGTTTCCTTTCACCCCCACTTCCCTCCACCCCCTTGTGAGTCCCAGCTGGACTCTCATCAATCTGCCACTCTCCCCAGGGGGTTGCTGGAAATTCCTGGCAAGGATGTCTCCAACAGGGATGAATTTTGGATATTCCTCCATCCACCCCTGTTACCACTTGAATTATGGGGAGAGAGAGAAGGAGAGAAGACCCATTGAGAGGGAGAGGAGAAAACAAGCGTCTTCTGTACACTCCTGCCCTGGCGAGCCCAGGCTTATGCCTGAAATAGGTGTTCGGTAAATACTTGAGGAATGTATGTACAAATGAATGAAAAAAAAGAGGCGGTGGTCAGGCATCCGGGAAGGCAGAGACAGAAATGAGATTTGTGGCAACCTTTTCCTGATGATGTACCACAATATCTCTCAATCGCAGGGGCCTCCCCAGGCAGGGGACCAAGGCCAACCCTAATCTCCTTCTCAGGCACAGGTTACCGGCAAATACCCATCACACCCCCTCCAAGAAACCCAGACAGAAGTGTGGTGGTGGATCGAAGCTCTCCACTTGGGGTTCAGAGCACCTGAATCTCTCAGCTGTGTAAGAAAACAGCTTAATTTCCTTGCTCATCCAGGGATGTGCAGATAGAATCCCATACAGCATTGTGATCCCTTCTTGTCCTGAGGCTGAGCAGTTGGGGAACCAGATGACCAATCCGCCAGCCACTTCCATTTCTCATACACAAGCAGTCTGATTACCAGGTTTTGCTGTGAACGATGTGCAAGTGAGTGAGGACACCTGTACACAGAGATGGGCCATCCAAGCATCAAACGTGCGTGACGACCGTGCAAGGCACTGAGGTGGAGGACTGTGCTTTTTACCTGCAATGTCTTAAAACCTCTGTGCCATGGCTTCTCAGTGCCTTTCATAAGCTCAACTGCTGTTCTGACATTTGTTTCAAAGAAAGTTTCCTTCCATAAAAATACCACTTAAGGACACACATGCAGGAATGTGATTTGGCCTTTCCTGGGTGTGAAATATTTTATTTGATGTGCTGATTGTCAAACTACATTGCTGGAAAATTAATATACACTTAATTGCCTGGGTGACAACCTCTCACTACAGAAGCAACAGTGATTTGATCCTGAATCCTTGATTCTCGACCTCTTGCTGCCCGGGACTCCCAGCCTCAATGTCACACCCAGTCTCCTGTTGCCCACAAATTCTGCTAATGACACATAGAAACAGGCTCAATATCTTGAAAAGAAAAAAAAAATCCACCACCACCACCAAGGATCTGGAAAAAGAGTGTGAGGATTCCATCCTACATGATTGAAAATTTTAAAAATATTTTAAAGAGAACCATTAAGCCAGGCCTTTCTAAGCCAGGAAACTTTTGATTGGTTCCACATTCACATCATCTCTGGCTCGATTTGGTTCTTGGGGTTTGACTCAGCAAGCTTTTGTATTATCTCATTCCACATATGCTGAGGGTGAGGGGTATCTCTAAGTTGCCCTTTTATAGTTACAAATATATATATATAAGTGAAAATCAGAGCTGACTTTCACTGTGGGCAATTCCAGCTAATGGGTCAGCATATGAGCCCTAGGCAATGTGTGGAGAGGACCCCGAGGTAGGGATAATTTTGGCCTGGTGGCAGCTGGCTGGGCAGCTGGGAGTGAGCAGCTGCAGGAGGGGACTGCTTCCACAGAGGGTAGAATTTAAAGTTGGACTTCTGTGCAGAACTGTTCAAGTTGACCTGACCCTGGGTCGAATTCTATCCCTCGGTGTACATTACCAGCTTATGCTTTGACGTGAGATGAACAGCGGTGGGGAAGTGAGCCAGGGCTATAACAAGGACCCTTGCCTACTTCTGGAGTCACAGCATTACTGGGGAGACTTCAGGTCCTGAAGGTGGCAATTCTTATGTGATCTCCTTCCTTTCAACGCGATGTTTGGGTGGAGCTTCGCCAACAGGGTTCTCATTTAAAGTTTAGAATGTCCTTTCATAACTGTTGGAAAGGAGGTTTGCATACATAGAGAGTATCTAGGATTTGTCCACTTGTGTTTTTTTTTTTTAAAACCCTTTTTGACTTTAAATCCTGTGCTCTGTAAATATGTTTGGGGTCCAAGAAGACCAACGACTCACATATTCATACCCCACTGTCCACCCTGCTTCTGGAGCCCACAGCCACGGGAGGGGGAGGCCTCTGCCTGGGAGGGGCCACAAATGGACCCAAACAGACATATTTAGTTAGTCAACAAGCTCTTCATCTTCTGAATTTTAAAATTCACTGTGAGCAAATATAAGTGCAGGCTCCCTTTGAAAAAATGTACAGCATTTCCCTCAGAGCAACTCAGCAACTGCAAGAAGGTGAGAACCACATTCCATCCAGGTGTGCGGGACTGAACACCTGTGAGTCTGGGAACAAAGTCTCAGCTGTTCAACCTGAGGGGCCACGGCTGGAAAGGCAGAGTGCCTGGGCAAAGAGACACTGGCTGTCAGACCCCTTCTTTCCAGTAGGATCCAAGGTCATCTGGCCATTGGTTCCGTATCACTTCTCCTTCCTCCTCAGCACCTCTAACATTGACTGTGCGCTCACAATATGCCCAACACCCCACTAAGGGCTCTCTGAGCCTTCCTAAGTTTCCTTTCTCTCTCACTTCATTCATGTGCTACTTACAATGGGCCTTGCCTGGCACATCAGCTTATTTAGGAGACCCGCTAGGTTTCAAGGTAGCAGATGGGGGTAGGGAAGGGGACAGGTATCAACATCAATGTCGTTGTCCTTTCCGTCCCCCTGCTTAACCTCCAAACTAGAAAAAGGAGCAAGTTTCATGCAGAATAAATCAAATGCCAACACATTTCTTGGTTTTCTGAACTGGTAACACTTTCCCTGCTTAAAAAATGTGGTCAGGCCTAGAAATAAGCCCAATGTATAAAGTTCTGATACTTGTATTCTCAGAGAATGCTCCTAGGAAAGTGTTGTAAAATGTCCTTGAGTAGATTTTCATGGATTATGATTTGATTAGCCATTCCCAGTTCAAGCTATTTTGCTGAAAACCGCTCTCATCAGAAAGCGTGGTAATATTTGTATCTTGCCTTTTTTTTTTTCTACAGGCATCTGCCCTGTTCTGTGTGTTCTGGAATTAGATGCTCTTGGCAGGGGACACTGAGGTGATTTCAGGAAACTGTGTGTGTTTGGTGATTGCCAGTTGCTGATGGGTAAAGGACCACTCCTGAATCCAAACAAGAGCCTGGGCCAGGTGTGGGGAGGGGCATTATGAGAAAACAGTCCACTTGAGTATGACAGGCAAGGGGAGAATCCTCAAGGATGTAGAAAGCTCAAGCTGGAGGAAGGGAATAGAAACTCGGGATGAAATCAATCAAGAGCAGTAGAAAGCAGAAGGGCACCTTGGGAAATAGTTGATTTAGTCAAGGGCCCAGGGAACCAAGTTAATTCCAGCCCTGCAGGCATGGGAATGAGGGAGGGTTGAGCAACCGCTCTGGTGTCAGGTGGCCATGAGGAGAGCAGTGTTCATTGTAACTTGGGAATTGCATGTGAAATTCAGCCAGCAAGGACCTTGTTTCCCCTAAGGGACTGGGGGTTGAGGGGAGCCCGGGTGGCCTGGGGCTGGATCATGGTATATTGAGAAGAAAAGGCAAGTTTATGAGTTAAAGGCTAAACAGGTTGGACCTGTCCTTGAAATGTACTGACGTGGAACATCTGCACCCCCCTTGCAATTCCTCCCACTGGAAAAATCTGGCTTCCTTGCTGGCTGGTGGGGAGGGGGGCTCCTATGTGAGTGACAGGGAATGGAAACTTGGAGAAGCATGGGAAACAGTATTTGGGTTCCAGGGTCAAAGTCTAAAGGAAACTCTTTTCTCAAATCTTTTGTGCTCACTCAACTTAACTCAGTTATTCCCATGGGGGAAATAAATAAAGGTAATGGAAACCATAATTTTTGATCCCTAACAGTCCTTATGTAGCCTGGGCAGGCACTCTAACCTGGCTCTGGCTCCTGCTGGGTGATTTGGAGAGATCCCTGGTGGGTGGAAAGAAGCCTCCTAGAGGTGGACACATTGTCATACATAGCATCTCCAGGGCCTAGATTCCATGAAAAGAATGTACAATGGCTCCCCAAACTCAATAGGTAGGGAGCCTGTGCTTTATTATCATTAGCCCATGGACTTGAATAGTGTTTTTTACTCCAGAGTTTCTCCATATCTATTCAGTCTATCCAGTGTGACTTCCCAGGAGGTGCTAGTGATAAAGAACCCACCTGCCAATGCAGGATACGTAAGAGACACGGGTTCGATTCCTGGGTCGGGAAGATCCCCTGGATAAGGAAATGGCAACCCACCCCAGTATTCTTGCCTGGAGAATTCCATGGACAGAGGAGCCTGGCAGGCTACAGTCTATGAGGTCACAAAGTCAGACACGACTGAAGCGACTTAGCACAGCACACAATGTGACATGGGGGATAAGTAATATTTTTTCCTATTTTCATAATAAAGAAAATAAATACAAATCAAAGTTTATTTTTCTTAAAATGGTTTTCAGTAACTATGTTTAATTCAATGAGAATCTTGCTACCCTCTTCCTCTTCATTCATCTAACAAATACGTACTGAGCACCTTTTAGTAACACTAGTGTGTTAGATGCTTGCATGCATGCATGATAAGTCACTTCATTTGGGTCCAACTCTTGGCAACCCTATGGACCATAGCCAGAAAGGCCCCTCTGTCCATGGGATTCTCCAAGCAAGAATACTGCAGTGGTTTGCCATGCTCTTCTCCAGGGGATCTTCCTGACTCAGGGATCGAACTCACATCTCTTATGTCTCTTGCATTTGGAGGCAGGTTCTTTACTACTAGCACCACCTGGGAAGCCTTGTTGGATGCTTGTGAAAGTGAAGTTGCTCAGTCATGTCCAACTCTTTGTAATCCCATCGACTATAGCCCACCAGGCTCCCCCATCCCTGGGATTCTCCAGGCAAGAACACTGGAGTGGGTTGCCATTTCCTTCTCCAATGCGTAAAGTGAAAAGTGAAAGTGAAGTCGCTCAGTTGTGTCTGACTCTTAGCGACCCCATGGACTGCAGCCCACCAGGCTCCTCCATCCATGGGATTTTCCAGGCAAGAGTGCTGGAGTGGGGTGCCATTGCCTAGCCTCAAAAACATGTAACTAAAATTGTGATAAGTGACACCAAGGTCAGATTCAAGTGCTGTGAGAGTGTGTAACACAAGGATCTAACTTAGTCTTGGGGTCTGGCCTAAGGCCTCCCTGAAGAAGGGCCATTTCCACACCAGTTCTCAGACTCTGAACTGGGGTTGCAGATGGGGAGATAGTGAGCACATGTCAACAGAATGACCAAGACCAAAGCTACAGAGCTGCAGCACAGGCCAGCACAAGCCATCCCCTTCAACTCTTATCAGGTTTATCTTCCTCTCTTTCCTGCTACTCTTTCCCCTACGCTGCCACCAGCCCTTACTTTCTCCCCTCATCTGAATACAGCTTGGGTAGGTTTCTATCTTTCATCTTTGAAAATGAGGCAAGAGAGATAAGACAGCATGAAAAGCCCAACATCCTGGTTATGTATATGCGTGCATGAGTGTGTGTCATGTAGATGTGGGAATATAATGATAATATTTAAGAAACATTGCTTTAGGGATCTCCCTGGCTGTCCGGTGATTAAGAATTTGCCTGCGAATGCAGGGGACATGGGTTCGATCCCTGATCCTGGAAGATTCCACATACTGTGGGGCAACTAAACCTGTACACCACAACTACTGAGCCTGTGATCTAGAAAATTGGAGCTGCAGCTACTGAAGCCTGCATGCCCTAAAGCCCATGCTCTGCAACAAGAGAAGCCATCACAATGAGAAGCCCGTGCACTGCAACTCGAGAGTAGCCCCTGCTCGCCCAAACTAGAGAAAGCTCATTGATGTATAGCAAAAACCGTCAAATATTGTAAAATAATTATCCTCCAATTAAAATAAATGAATTGAAAAATAGAAAGCACATGCGCAGCAACAAAGACCCAGTGCAGCCATAAATAAATAAATAAAATATATAACTTTAGAAACTACCATTCCTCATACACTGCCACAAAATTGAAATCACCAGGGTGCTTATTTTTATCAATTTATCTTTTGAATCTTAGGGAACTGAATCTAGAATGTTTGCAACTGGAGTGGTGGGGTACGGGGACTACAGAGTGAGGGGTGGAGATCTTGATGCAAACAGTTTTGCCACTCAGGATAATACCCTTGAGGTCCATCCCAGTTGTTGTACATTCCTTTTCATCACACCCAGAGTTTGCCTAACTGTTCATCTATCAAAGGACATTTTGGTTGTTTTCAGTTTGGGGCCATTACAGGGAAAGGTATAAGCTGTAAACATTAATGTACAAGACTTTATAGGGGCATTAGTTTTCATTTCTCTGGGATAAATGTCCAGGGGTGTGATTTCTGGGTTCTATGATAATTGCATGTTTAGTTTTATAGGAAACTGCCAAACTATTTTCCAGAGTGGCCGCAGCATTTCACTTTCCCACCCACAATATCAGAGAGTTCTGGTTTTTCCACATTCTCGCCAGTATTTGGTATTGTCACTGCTTTTTATTCAATTGTTCTAATAGGGGTGTAGTATTAATAACATTTCATTGTCTAAGTTTGCATTTCCCTAATGGTTAATGATGGTGAACATCCTGTGTATTTACCATCTGTATTTCCTCTTTGGTGAAATGTGTCTTTATGTCCTTTACCCATTTTCTGGTTGGATTGTCTGTTTTCTTCACTGTTGAGTTTTTTAAAAGTTCTTCATATATTCTAGATATGAGTCATTTGTCAGATGTATGGTTTACATATGTTTTCTCCCATTTTATAGGTTGTATTTTCATCCTCTTTAACAGGACCTTTCATGGAGGAAAAGTTTTAAATTTTGACCAGGTTCAATTTATTGGTTTTTCGTTTTCTGTATTGTGCTTTTGATGTCAAGTCTATGCACTTTTCCCCTAGTCCTAGGTCCTGAATATTTGCTGTTTGTTTTTAAAAATTTTAGTTTTACATGTAAGTCTGTGATACTCTTGACTTAATCTTTGTATGTTATGAGCCTTAGGATGAGGTTTTTGATGAATAATTTTATGTGTCAACTTGGCTAGGCCATGGTGCCCAGATGTGTGGTAAAACAGCTGAATGTTGCTGTGAAGGTATTTTTTATTTTTAGAAAAGATTAACATTCAATTCAATAGACTATAAGGCAGATTACCTTCCAAAATATAGGTGGGCTTGATCCAATCAGTCAAAGGCTTTAAGAAAAAGATTGACCTCCCCCAAGGAAGAGGCAGTTAGAAGACTACCTTCAGATTAGAGCTGCAATATCAGCTCTTCCTTGGGTCTCCAGCCTGCTGGCCTGACTTGCAGATTTGGACTTGCCAGTATCCACAATTGCATGAGCCAATTTCTTAAAATAAACATCTCTCTCTTTCTTTCTGTATATATTTAAAGTACAAATGGAATTCAAAGAAGGAAAGGTGGATAGTCTTTTCAATAAATGGTGCTGGAGAAATTGGATGTATGTATATACACACATATACATACATACATATATATATACACACACATACCCACATTCTTTCTATACACACACAGTCTCTACACAAGCACACACAGTTTATTGGCTATGTTTCACTAAAGAACTCTAATACAAGGTTCTTTTATTTTGACCATAGATATCCAACTTCTCCAGCACCATTTATTGAAAATGCCATCTTTCCTTCATTGAATTGTATTTACAGTTAAAAAAAAATCAGTTGAGCATATTTATGTGGGTGTATTCTGGATTCTATTCAGATATGTTGGTCTACATATCCTCCTGCCAATACCACAGGCTTAAAAAATATTTGTTTGGTTGTGCTGGGCCTTAGTTGTGGCATATGGGAGCTAGTTCCTTGATGAGGAATCGAACCCAGGCCCGCTACATTGGGAGCTCAGAGTCTTAGCCACTGTACCACCAGGGAAGTCCCTACCATAGTCTTGATTACTTAAGATACATAGTAGGGCCAACTGATTCTTTCCTTTTTTTTTTCTTTTTTGCTTTTTTCAAAATTGTTTTAGCTATTCTAGTTCCTTTGACTTTTTGAATAAATTTTAGACAAAATTCTACAAAAGTCTTGCTGAGATTTTTATTAGGAACTACTAACTTGTAAATTAGGAGCTACCAACTTGATTATGAACTACCAACTGAAGAACTATGGACGGATTTTCGAGACATTGTACAGGAGGCAGTCATCAAGACCATCCCCAAGAAAACGAAATGCAAAAGGGCAAAAAATGGTTGTCTGAGAAGGCCTTACAAATAGCTGAGAAAAGAAGAGAAGCAAAAGGCAAAGGAGAAAGGGGAAGATATACCCATTTGAATGCAGAGTTCCAATGAATAGCAAGGAGAGATAAGAAAGCCTTCCTCAGTGATCGGTGCAAAGAAATAGAGGAAAACAATAGAATGGCAAGGACTAGAGATCTCTTCAAGAAAATTAAAGACACCAAGGGAATGTTTCATGCAAAGATGGGCACAATAAAGGACAGAAACGGTATGGAACTAACAGAAGAAGAAGATGTTAAGAGGTGGCAAGAATACACAGAAGAACTATACAAAAAAGATCTTAATGACCCAGATAATCATGATGGTGTGATCACGCACCTAGAGTCAGACATCCTGGGATGCAAAGTCAAGTGGGCCTTAGGCAGCATCACTATGAATAAAGCTAGTGGAGGTGATAGAATTCCAGTTCAGCTATTTCAAATCCTAAAAGATAATGCTGTGAAAGTGCTGCACTCAGTATGCCAGCAAATTTGGAAAACTAAGCAATGGCCACAAGACTGGAAAAGGTCAGTTTTCATTCCAATCCCAAAGAAGAGCAATGCCAAAGAATGTTCCAACTACCACACAGTTGCACTCATCTCACACACTAGCAAACTAATGCTCAAAATTCTCCAAGCCAGGTTTCAACAGTAGGTGAACCATGAATTTCCAGATGTTTAAGCTGGATTTAGAAAAGACAGAGGAACCGGAGATCAAATTGCCAACATCCGCTGGATCATCAAAAAAGCAAGAGAGTTCCAGAGAAACATCTATGTCTGCTTTGCTGACTATGCCAAAGGCTTTGACTGTGTGGATCACAACAAACTGTGGAAAATTCTGAAAGAGATGGGAATACCAGACCACCTTACCTACCTCCTGAGAAATCTGCATGCAGGTCAAGAAGCAACAGTTAGAACCAGACATGGAACAACAGACTGGTTCAAAATTGGGAAAGGAGTACGTCAAGGCTGTATATTGTCACTCTACTTATTTAACTTATATGCAGAGTACATCATGCGAAATTTAGGACTGGATGAAGCACAAGCTAGAATTAAGATTGCTGGGAGAAATATCAGTAATGCAGATGACACCACCCTTATAGCAGAAAGCAAAGAAAAACTAAAGAGTCTCTTGATGAAAGTGAAAGAGGAGAGTGGAAAAGTTGGCTTAAAGCTCAACATTCAGAAAACAAAGATCATGGCATCTGGTCCCATCACTTCATGGCAAGTGGATGGGGAAACAGTGGAAGCAGTGGCTGACTTTATTTTTGGGGGCTCCAAAATCACTGCAGATGGTGATTGCAGCCATGACATTAGAAGACACTTGCTCCTTGGAAGGAAAGTTATGACCGACCTAGACAGCATAGTAAAAAGCAGAGACATTACTTTGCCAACAAAGGTCCATCTAGTCAAGCTATAGTTTTTCCACTAGTCATGTATGGATGTGAGAGTTGGACTATAAAGAAAGCTGAGTGCTAAAGAATTGATGCTTTTGAACTGTGATGTTGGATAAAACTCTTGAGAGTCCCTTGGACTAAAGGAGATCTAACCTGTCCATCCTAAAGGAAATCAGTCCTGGGTGTTCATTGGAAGGACTGATGCTGAAGCTGAAACTCCAATACTTTGGCCACCTCACGCAAAGAACTGACTCATTAGAAAAGACCCTGATGCTGGGAAAGACTGAAAGCGGAAGGAGAAGGGGCTGACAGAGGATAAGATGGTTGGATGGCATCTCCAACTCAATGGACATGAGTTTCCGTAAACTCTGGGAGTTGATGATGGACAGGGAGGCCTGGCGTGCTGCGGTTCATGGGGTCACAAAGAGTCGGACATGACTGAGTGACTGAACTGAACTGAACTGAACCAACTTGTATATCATTTTGAGGAGAACTGACATCTTTATTATGGTGAGTCTTCATATCCAGGAACATGGCATTTCTCTCCATTTATTTAGATCTTTTTCAATTTCTATTTTTTTTTTTTTTTTGGCCATGCCATGAGCAGCTTGTGGGATCTTAGTTCCCCTGACAGTGATTGAACCCAGGCCCCTGTCTGTGAAAGCATGGCATCCTAACCACTGGACCACCAGGGAATTCCCCTCTTCTTTGTTTTCTTTCATTAACATTTTGTAGTTTTCAGTATATAAGTCTTATGCATATTTGTGCATAAATATATCAAAGCCTTTTTTTTTTAGCAATTTTAAATGGTATTATATTTTTTATTTTGGTGCCCATGTTTCATTGTCAGTATATAGAAACATAATAGATTTTTAATGTTTATTCTGTGACCTTGCTGAACTGACTTATTAGTTTTAAAAGTGAAAAAAATAGATTCCTGGACTTCCTGGTGGTCCAGTGGTTAAGAATCTGCCTGCCAATGCAGGGGACACAGGTTCAATTACTGGTCCAGGAAGATCCCACATGCCTTGGGACAACTAAGTCCATACCTTACAACTACTGAGCCCACATGCTGCAACTACTAAGCCTGAATGCCCTAGAGTTCATACTCCACAACAAGAGAAGCCATCACAATGAGAAGCCTATGTACCACAACTAGAGAGTAGCCTCTGCTCACCACAATTAGAGTAAGCCTGTGCACAGCAATGAAGATCCAATGAAGCCAAGAAAAAGAGAAGATTCCTAAAATATGACACAATTGAACTTATCTATAAAACAGACTCATAGATATAGAGAACAGACTTGTGGCTGCCAAGGGGGAGTCAGGAGGGGGAGGAAAGGATTGGGAGTTTAGGATTAGCAGATGCAAACTATTATATAGAGAATGAATAAGCTACAAGGTCTTACTGTATAGCACAGGAAACTATTCAATATCCTGTGATAAATGGAAAAGAATACAATATATATATGTATGTATATAACTGATTCACTTTTTTGTATAGCAGAGACTAACACTGTAAGTCAACTATACTTGAATAAAATGAATTTAAAAATAGATTCCTTGAGATTATCTATGTAGATTATTATGCCACCTGCAAATAGAAAGTTTCATTTCTTCCTTTCAAATCTATATGTCTTTTCTTTTCTGTCATTATTGTACTAACTAGAACTTCTAGTGGAGAAAGCAATGGCACCCCACTCCAGTACTCTTGCCTGGAAAATCCCATGGATGGATGAGCCTGGTAGGCTGCAGTCCATGGGGTCGCAAAGAGTCAGATACGACTGAGCGACTTCACTTTCACTTTTAACTTTCATGCATTGGAGAAGGAAATGGCAACCCACTCCAGTGTTCTTGCCTGGAGAATCCCAGGGATGGGGGAGCCTGGTGGGCTACCGTCTCTGGGGTCGCACAGAGTCGGACACGACTGAAGCAACTTAGCAGCCGCAGCAGCAGCAGAACTTCTAGCACTATGATAAAAAAGAATAGTAGAAATGGACATCCTTGCCTTCTACCTGATCTTAGGGTGAAAGCATTCAGTTTTCCATCCTTAAATATAATATTAGTTATAGGGCTTTTTTTGGGGTAGGTATCCTTTAGCAAGTTAAGGAAGTTTCCTTCTATTCCTTGCTTGCTGAGAGATGTTGTCATGATTGGATGTTGAATTTTGTCAAATGTCTTTTCTGCATCAGTTGAAATGCTCATGTGATTTTTCTTCTCTCGGCCTGTTAATATGATGGTATACACTGATTGGTTTTTAATATTCAACCAGACTTGGATACTTGTCACTGTCCCACAAGATGGTGGAGTAGAAGGATGTGTGCGCATCTTCTCCTGTGAGAACTTCAAAATTGCAACAAACTGATGAATAGCCATTGACAGGAGAATGATCTCAGCAGAAAAAGATACCCCACATTCAAGGGCAAATGAGAAGCCCCAACAAGATGGTGAAAGGAAGAGTGAAAGTTGCTCAGTCATATCTGACTCTTTGCAACCCCATGAACTATACAGTCCATGGAATTCTCCAGGCCAAAATACTGGAGTGGATAGCCTTTCCCTTTTCCAGGGGATCTTCCCAACTCAGGGATCAAACCCAGGTCTTATGCATTGCAAGCAGATTCTTTACCATCGGAGCCACGAGGGAAGCCCAAGAATACTGGAGTGGGTAGCCTATCCCTTCTCAAGCAGATCTTCCCGAGCCAGGAATCAAACCAGGGTCTCCCATATTGCAGGCGGATTCTTTGCCAACTGAGCTATCAGGGAAGCCAATGGTAGGAGGGGCAAAATTGTGCTTAGAATCAAACCCTTTACCCACCAGACATGCTTGGAGGGCTCAAACAAAACCTTGTGCACACTAGGACCCAAGAGAAAGGAGTAGTGACCCCATAAAAGATTGAGCCAGATTTACCTATGAGTGTCCAGGAGTACAGCCATGAAATTAAAAGATGCTTGCTCCTTGGAAGAAAAGCTATGATCAACTTAGACAGCATATTAAAAAGCTGAGACATTACTTTGCTGACAAAGGTCCATCTAGTCAAAGCTATGGTTTTTCCAGTAGTCATGTATGGATGTGAGAGTTGGACCATAAAGAAAGCTGAGTGCCAAAGAATTGATGCTTTTGAACTGTGGTGTTGGAGAAGACTCTTGAGAGTCCCTTGGACTGCAAGGAGATCCAACCAGTCACTCCTAAAGGAAATCAGTCCTGAATATTCATTTGAAGGACTGATGCTGAAGCTCCAATACTTTGGCCACCTGATGCAAGGAACTGACTCATTGGGAAGGACCCTGATGCTGGGAAAGATTGAAGGCAGGAGGAGAAGAGGACAACAGAGGATGAGATGGTTGGATGGCATCACCAACTCGATGGACATAGGTTTGGGCAAGCTCTGGGTGTTAGTGCTGCAGTCCATGGAGTCTCAAAGAGCCGGACACGACTGAGTGACTGAACTGAACTCAACTGGATACTTGTAATGAACCCTACCTGGTCATGGCATAGAATTCCTTTATATTGCTGAATTCTACTTGCTAATATTTTGCTAAAGGTTTTTGCATCTATATTCATGAGGGATATTGATCTGTAGTTTTCTTGTTTTGTCTCTAGGTGGTTTCAGTATCAAGGTAACGCTAACTTCATAAAATTAATAGGGAAATGTTCCCACTACTTCTATTTTCTGGATGAGATAATGTAGAATTGCTGATACTTTAAATATGTGGTAAAATTATCCAGTGAAATCATCTGGAACTAGAGAGTTCTTTGTTGGGAGTTTTAAAATTATGCAGTTAATTTCCTTAATAGTTATAGGGCTATGAATTCTATTTATATTGGGTGACTTGTGGTACTTTGTGTTTTTCAAGGAATTGGTCCACTGCATTTAAGTTTTTAAATACAAGTGTGTAGAGTTGTTCATGGTACTACCTTACTGTACCCCACCCTTATCTGTAGGATCTGTAGTGATATCTCCTGTTTTGTTCCTGATATTGGTAATTTGCTTCTCTTTTTTCTTTGTCTGTCTTGCTAGAGATTGTCAAGTCTATTGATCTTTACAAAGGAACAGCTTTTGTTTCATTTATTTTCTTTATTGTTTTCCTTTATTCAATTTCATTGATTTCTGCTCCTTATGATTTCCTTCCTTCTGCTCGCTTTGTGCTTATTTTGCTCTTCTTTGATAGACACATACTTTCTTTTTTATTAATGTTTGCATGANCTTCTTTTATTATTTTCTTTCTGCTTGGAGAAGTTCTTCTAGCTATTCTTTTAGGGTAGGTGTGGTGGTGACAAATTCTCTTAAGTTTTCCTCATCTGAGAATGTCTCCATTTCCCTTTCATTCCTGATGGACATTTTTGAGGGATGTAGGATTCTGGGTTAGCAGTCCTTTTCTTTTAGTGCTTGAAAAATGTGCCAATTCCTTATTAGAACATTGTCTCCTTGTTCTCTTTTCTTTTTGCCTTCAAGACTTTCTTTGTTTTTAGTTTTCAGAAGTTTGACTATGATGGGTCTTAGCGTGAATTTCTTTGCATCTATCCTGCTTAGGGTTCTTTCAGCTCTTTGAATATGTAGGTTTATCTTTTTTCCCAAACTTGGAAACTTTGAGATTTTATTTTTTCAAATGGTCTTCAGCCCCTTTTTCTTTCTTCCCTCTTCCTGAGACTCCAGTGATATGAATGTTATATCTTTTGTTATAGTCCCATATGTTCCTGAGGCTCTTTTCATCTTTTTCCAGTTCTCACTGTGTAATTTTTATTGTTATACCTTCAAGTTCATTTATTCTTTCATTTGTCTGCTCTATTCTGTTGAGCTCATCCACTGAATTTTCATTTCTAAATTTTTCATTTAGTTCTTATTTGTATCTTCATATTTGCTTGCTGAGATGTTATATTTCTTTGCTGAGACTTTCTAGTCTTTTCATTTGTTTCAAGCATGTTTGTAATTGTTCACTGAAGCATTTTTATGATAGATGCTTCAAAATCTTTATCAGATAACTGTAACATCTCTTATTTTGATTTGGGCATCTGTTGATTCTTCTTTTCACTCAATTTGAGATCTTCCTTGGTCTTGGTATAATGAATGATTTTCAGTTGAATACTGTTCATTTTGGGTATCATGTAATGAGGCTCTTATTTAAGCCTTTTGTTTTTCCTGTTTGAAGAAGTTTCCCCTACTCTAGCAGGGAAAAGAGAGTTGCTGCCTTGTTAGTGCCACATTGGGGTAGAAGTTCAGGCTCTCCACTCATCATCCGTTGGCATGGGTGTGTGTGGAAGTCATAGTTTTTCCTGTGGTATTTGGCTACAGTAGAGTAGTACTTGTCTAAAAGTTGCCTACTTTGCTAGGCTGCCCCTTTCTTGGTCCTTTGGCTAAAGAGAGCAGGCCTTTTTTTGTTTGTTTGCTCCCATTTGGTTTTTTCTTAACTGCTGGCATCTCCAGCATCCAGTCTGGAATCAATGAGACAAAAAGAAAATCCAGGGAACTCACCATCACGTCATTGGTTACTGAGGTCTTTAGCCATTCTGCCTTCTTCTTTCCACCTTTCTTGGTCCTCTTATATTTGTTTTATATATAACACCCAGGGTTTTTAGCTGTATTTAGTGACAAAAATAGGGACGAGTACATCAATTCCAGCTTCTTTTCTTGGAGCCAGAAATCCCCATTTGATGCTTTCGACTCCACACCTCTTATTAGCTAAACCTCTTCACTTATCCCTGAAGGTATGGTGTTAAAAAGTCAGTTTGATATGCGGTCTTCATTGAGTGAGTGGATCATGCTCATGTAGCCTGTGAGATATTGAGGCAGATCCATAGATTAAGGCATCCCCAGAGTTCTCCAGCTGCTGAGCTGGTGACAGATTCCTTAAATCTGTTCTGCTCTTGAATAAACAAGTCTTCAGTACGTGCCCAGAGCTGCAACGGATGTTTAAGAGGTTATGGAGAAGGCTGTAGCCTTCACTCTCAGGATGTTTGATGTCTAGTTGAGGAGAAAAGACAAATGAATTCTCCATCTCAGGACTTGGCATATAGTAGACAATCAATACTTGCTTGATGCTAGGATGAGTGCTGCTGAACAAATGTTAACTGTCCCTGAATGACAGGTGCTAAAATAATTGTGTGATGCAGACTAGAATTGTTGCCTGAGCCAGAAGACAGGCAGTGGTGTGGTTTGGAAGTAGTCAAGAAGGAGGTAGAGGTTGGGTTGTTTTGTAGGTTGGGTTGGATATAGAAGTATTTTTTTTAATTGGGGTATAATTGACATATAACATTATATTAGTTTCGGGTATACTGCATAGTGATTCAATATTTGTATATATTGTGAAGTGATCATTACAATAAGTCTAGTTAACATCTGTCACCATACATAGTTACAAATGTTTCTTTCTTGTGATGAGAATTTTTAAGATCTACTTTTTAGCAACTTGCAAATATAATAATACAGCTTTATCAATTATAGTGTCCACGCTGCACATCACATCCTCATGACTTAATTATTTTGTAACTGGAAGTTTGTGCCTTTTTGAAGGTATTTTTTTGAAGGAAAAATGGACAGGACTTGTTAACAGACTATTTATCTGGAGGGTAGGGCATGAAAGAGAGTAAAAAGCCAGACTGGTTCAGATCCTGGGTCACTGGGAGCCAAGCAGAAGACTATATGTTTGATCTTGGACCTGATTAGCTTAAGTTGTTAGCAAAAGATCCAAGCAAACTGCACAGTTTTTGGACTATCTGGAACTGAGGGACAAGACGATATTAGAAAAACTCATTTTTTCATCTGAGAGTCTCCAAAAGATATAGGCCCTAGCTCCAGCTTTGCAGCCAAAAAAACTATGTAATCCAAGGCAATTTACAACGCCTCCCTGGGCTTTGATTTCCTTATCTGTAAAGTGGAGTGCATTGCTAGGTGGTTTTTAATGAGATAACATTTGATCAGCAACCAGCACAGTATCTGGGATTTGGAAAGAACTCTGGACTTGTTGGAATATATTCCTTCTAGCTGTAAAGTTCTAGGATTCTGAGATTTCTTTGAAATGTGAAGAATACTTACTGTATCTGCCTTCTGCGACTGAGTTTTCACTTAGTAGCTTTTTTTTTCCCCAGCAGAGCCCACCAGTTTTTATTATGTAAAGGTCAGAATGTGAGGGAGGGAAGGTTGTACATGTTGTGTCTCAATCTTTTCAGACTTCCTAAATTTTGAGCATCTGCAGTTTTCATGCTTGAATCAGAAAAGCCTCCATTTCGGCTGACTCCAGCCCTCCACTCTGGGGAGTACAATGGGCCGGTAGCCATTAATACACAGGAAGGGAGGGCTTTGTGATATCTTAAAGCTATTAGATTTTATTTATTTCCAGTTTGCTCAACATTTGTTCCACAGATCTGGAGAGTTTTAAAATGGGTGGGGATGGGGAGAGAGAAGGATGAAACCTAACTAGGCCTAGAGAAAAGGATGAACAGTTTTGCCTTTCAATACCAAACTGAGGCTCTTAATAAACTTCGAAAAGACTTGTAGGCATAATTTTGCTTTTCTGAAAACAACGCTGCCATGACTTTCCACGTGGCATCTGAAGAGTAGACTGTGGTTTGAGAAATCGTTTCACATTTTGTGACTAGGATAGTATTTCTTTCTTTCCAATTAAAAAGATATTTTTCAGGTTGTAAAGTACTATAAGCTCATTGTAGAGAATTTGGAAGTTACAAATATTAGAATATGAAAATAATTCATAATTCTACTATTAGAATCATTGTTAATATTTTGTTTATTTCCTTTCTGTCGTCTTCCTTTTTGCACGTGCACACACACACACAGGAGATCATACTGTATGTTCATCTGTATCCTCCCTTTCTCCACTTAATTTAGGTTGTGAGCATTTTCTCATGATGTTATAGACTCTCTTAAAAATGATTTTAAATAACTACATAGCATTTATAGTATAAATGTTACTACATAAGATTTTATAATTTAGACATTGAAGTTGATTTCACTTTTTCTCTAATTTAAATGATATTACAATGAGTTTCTTAGTATTTATATCTTTTGTGCATTTCTGTTTTTTTTTTTTTTTTTTTTTTTAGGGTAAGTCCCTAGAAAGAGAGTTTCTGGGCCCAAAGACAAGAACACCGTTAAGGCTTTGGCACATTTTGGCAAATGACCCTGTGAGAAAGTTGTATCAATTTGCATGCCCAGTAGTGTTTGAGAATGCCTGACTCACTACATTGATACAGAATACTTCACCATATGTGTGCATGACAATATTTTGGATCATTTCCATTCAAAAGGCATTTACTGAGCACCTACTATGTGTAGCATACCGGGTTAGGTATGAGACTCACCCCNTATGAGACTCCCCCCCCCCCCCCCATTATGCAGTGTAAGTGCTAGGTAGATAACACACATACAAAGATGGTTAAAAATACAAGTAAGTGTAATCACATATCACTCTCTATGGCCAGGGTTGGTATCATTCAGCCTTCAAATAGCTACTTTTTGAGGAAAGACACTGTGCTAGCAAATTTTCAAACAGAATTGCAATCTCATACATGCTTTAAAAAAAATGTACTAATGTGAACCTTGCAAACAACAGGGGTTCAGTTGTAATCATTTACACTGTATTTCCTGATGTAAATTAAGGTCAGAATGGAGAGGAATATGACAAATCCACAACTTTTCAAAAAGCAAAAAACCTATTTGGGTGAAAGGACAATTTCTGCTTTTGTCAATTCCCTTTAGAAAGTTAACCTGTTAATTATCAGAGAAGGGGGACACAGAACACACAGAAAGCTAACCTCCTTCTGGCAGCTGGGGATAATTTGTCAGTCTCCTTTGAAATGTGGCTTTGTGCTCACTGGTGAAGGCAGCTGAAATGGCAAAAGCATGATAGACAAAAGCTGAAATCCACATGAAGAAATGTCCCCCCCCCCAAATTACTGCCTGAGTTAGCAATGGTCAGAACAGAAAGTACATGTATATGTTCCCAGCAACAAGCATGTCCAGAGCTAGAGAAGGCCCCTGTGCTACAGGAGCCATTGAGAATAGCAGTAGCCCTGAATGAGGCTGCTGGATAGCATTTAAACAAGCCCTCTCACCCACATGAAAAATTATACCATCAAATGTAATCCATTTAAAACAGAGATGAAATGAATGAAAGTATCATGTTTTAAAATCTAGTCAAAAGCATTTACTATTCTGAAAAGGAAGACCTACTTAATATATGGTGGATATTGTCTAGAGATATAGAAATAGAGGTTTTAGCATATGATTTCAAGTTAAAAGGTAACCAATGGAATTCACTAAAAATAATACTATCCAACTGGAAACAATGCAAATGTCTTTCAACTGGTGAATGAGTACACTGGTACATTCAAGCAATGGAATACTACTCAGCAATAAAAACAATGAACTACTGAGACATAAATCTCAAAATAATTAAAATTAGTGAAAGAAGCGGTATAAAAAGATCACATATTCGCTGGTTCCATTTCTATGACATTCTGGAAAGGGCAAAAGTATAGGAACCTAAAACAGATCAGTGGTTACCAGGGGTTGGGAGAGAGGGATGGGGTTGATTACAAAGGGCAGCATAAGGAAGTTTTGGGGGTGATATATATTGATTGTGATGGTAGTTATATAAAAAGTTATATGACTTTTTGTATTTGTCTAAACTCATAGAACTGTATAACCCAAATAGGAAATTTTACTGAATACTATTTTAAAAGGTGAATTCAAAAACCTCATAAAGATAATACTATCAAACATGGGGAGGTAGAGAAAGAAAGGAGGTTGAGAGTAATGCTAAGTGACCTAAATCCATAGTTTTTACAGCAAAGGGTTAATAGATAAGGGTTCAAATGGATAAATTAAGAAGTAGGAGTAGAGACATATTTAGAAATATTTAAATAACCACCAGATGAATTGAAAACAGAATCGCTTAAAAATGGTTGCTTCTGAGGAGTGACACTAAGGGTAGGGCAGAAAACTCTTTTTTTTTTTTTAATTACAAGCATTCCTATATTACTTGATTTTTAAAAATCATTCTCATGTATTGCTTTTATTTAAAAATAAGGGCAGTGGAAAATACACTGGACTGGGAATCATGAAACCTGATCTTTAACCTTCAGTCTGCACTAATTGAACAACTCCCTTCTCTCTGAGTCTTGGTTTCTATTGATATATCCATAATATAAAGGGGTTGAACTAGATGACCTTTAAGATCACTTTCAGACCTAAAAGAATTTATAACACCAGATGACTGGCATACCTACAACAATTCTTTATTGAACCCAAAGCTAAGAAACAGACATTCTTATTTTTAAACCTAGAAGGGACTCAATCATCAAATTAAAGACTCTTTTTAACCACTGAAGAAACCAAGACACAGATTTGTTAAAAGACCCACTTGAAATGACAGTTAATTGGCACAGAGCTAGGACTGGAGCTTAGGTCTCCGCCTGAACTCTTGCCATAGCACCACCCAACTTCTACTGGGTCTAATGGAATTATTCCCAGGCACCAAGGCTGACAGAAATTCCCGGAGATGACACCAGACATGAAACTCATATGCTTACATGGTTCCACTGGCCTGGGAAATGAGTCAGAATTTTGGAAGTGGTCCTTGACATAAGCATGGATGATGCAGTACTGTAGGCATCCCCAAGTTGATTAAGGCTATGTTAGAGCCCAATCTGAGGACTCCACTTACTAATGCCTGGAGAATCGACCACCTTAGACAGCTCCTGCCAGTCCACTCACTTTCTTTTTTGTGCGATAGGAATCCCACCACTCAGAAATACCACCCTTTTCATTCTGATTTAAAACAATATTTTTCTCATCGGTCTTTTATCTCTACAGCCTCTAAGCGCATGACATATTTCACCGAAATCTATGAAGTATGATAGATACATCTACTTGGAAACATTTATCAACCATCATCAAATTAAAACAATACCTGGGTATGGTTTAGCAATCCTCCTAGAAAGCGAGTTGAAACAGGCCCCAGACTTTGACCACACTATCTTCTTAGGAAAGATCTTCCATGTTGGCTAGCAAGCAAGCTGTGAGCATGTGCGTTGTGCCAAGTGTCTTGCCCATGCCCCCCCCCCTTTGCCTGAGCCTGAAGGCTCACTGGCCCCTCATCGCACAAGGTCTGAGATTTAGAGAATAAGGACACCATTATGTGGGGCTATCATTCTTCCCCGGTGGAAACAACGCTGCCCTTTGTAAGCTCCCAGCAAACTTCAAAGGGTGTGGCTATCTCTCTGTGCTCCCAGGGAAGCCTCCTTGGGAAACATCGCTCACAGTGCCCTTCAAGCACTAGAATCTTCTTCAGCTGATAAGTGAGTTAAAGAAGGAATTTTTAGGCTGCTCTCCCACAGCCCATTGGTACTCTGTCTACCTTAGAAACAAGATTGTATTTTTTTAGTCTTCCTCCCTTGGAAAACACTTGTTTGCCAACTTTTGTGCCCCCCTCCACTCCTGAATCAGGGCTCCCACTCAAACCTGGCTGTCTGCCCAGTACTGAATCTTGCCTTACCTACTGCCTGGCGTTTACTTCACAACAGCTGGCCCAGGGATATTGAGTACTTAGCCTCAGCTGCCAGCTTAGGGAAGGAGAGGCCCCTGGAGTTGAGCCTGTGACAAAGACAGCACTTGTTCCCACACCAGTATTCTCAATGTCAACAGCAGTGACAGGCTTGGTGAGAACTCCACAAGCCCAGGGATGTTTAGACATCCAGCTTCCAGACTGGCTTCGACTCTCCCCACAATGCTCTGAGGTGACTAGAAACCAGTAATAAGATTCTCATTTTACAGTGTGGAAAGGCAAACACCTGGACACTAGGGATTTACCCAAGGGAATGATGATCATAGTGTTCAAAAAAAAAAAATCAGGATACCTGGTAATGATAAACACTGGTTTCTGTGATTTGCCAATTTGTTGATGTGAAAAGTGCTATAACCTGGTTTGCTTGTCACTGAGTGATTGTGGTGGTGCCACCCAAAGTGATGGAGGATGGAAAGGAGGTTGATGTGAGAGGAGGGGTGGTTCATGCCCTGTGGCGGGATGGCAAAGAGAGGCTCTATCCAAGACCATCTCTTCCAGGGGGGCTGCATGGCATTCCTGTCTTCCTTCCACCAACAAATGTTGACTGTAGTGGAAACATGGAATCTTAACCACCTGAGTACCAGGGAAGTCCCAATATGTAGATGTATATATATGTACACACTGTGTGTATATAACACATACATACATATATATATATATATATATATATATATAACACACACATATATATATATATCTTCTGGTGGCACAAACGGTAAAGAATTTGCCTGCAATGCAAGAGACCTGGGTTTAATCCTGGGGTCAGGAAGATCCCCTGGAAAAGGAAATGGCAACCCACTCCATATTCTTGCCTGGAGAAATCCCATAGACAGTGGAGCCTGGTGGGTTACAGTCCATGGGGTTTCAAAGAGTTAGACATGACTGAGTGACTAACTTTTTTCTTTCTCTCTCTCTATTTTTGTAATGATATCCTTGCATATCTAAAAAACCTGAGATGTGAGTGAATTATAATTTTACATCAAAAGTTAATGAGAGTTCAGTAGGGTAGTTAAATGTACAGTGAACATGCAGAAATAAAAACTTTCTTATATACCAGCAATAACCAGTTAGAAAATATGCAAAAAAGACACAATTCATAACAGAGGTGTACATGGGAATATTACCCAGTGCAAAGAGCTGGGTGTCTCCTCGATACAATTCTAGGACACCTGGGCCTAAGAAGCAGTGCCATGGTACCAGTTTCCCAGGCCTATTGGCCTCTGGCTTTGGCCTTCTCCTTCATAAGGCTCAAGCCCAGTTCAGGGACTAGCTGTCCAGCTCCAGGTGGTCCCATCAACTTCCTTGTTCTCTCCCCAGTCAAGATACAATTGCTCCCATAGCACACTAGCTTGCACAAATGGTTCACAGCCTCACTCACAGACAACTATGTATCTTTCTTTCCCAAAGCCACTTTTGCTTCTTGAATCACATATTAATTCCCTTAAAGAGTACCTACTTGAAATTTGCAGGGAGAAGAATTCTGAGCAATTTTGCCAGGGAAGATTTGTGTGGTCACTAAGATTGTGGGTTCAAGTATGGAGATTCCTTTAAAAAAAACTAGGAAAAGTACCATATGATTCAACAATCTCACTACTAGGCAAATACCCCAAGGAAATCATAATTGGAAAGGACACACGTATCCCAGTGTTCATTGCAGCACTATTTACAATAGCTAGGACACAAAAACAACCTAGATGTCCATCGACAGATGAATGGATAAACAAATTGTGCTACATATCCACAATGGAATATTACTCAGCCATAAAAAAGAACACATTTGAGTCAGTTATAATGAGGTTGATGAACTTAGAGCCTATTATACAGAGTGAAGTAAGTCGGAAAGAGAAAAACAAATATCATATATTAACACACATATATAGAATCTAGAAAGATGGTACTGAGGATCCTATTTGCAAGGCAGCAAAAGAGATGAAGACATAAAGAACAGACTTTTGGACACAGTCAGGGAAGGAGAGGGTGGGATGAATTGAGACACTAGCATTGAAACATATATATTATCATATGTAAAATAGTCAGTGGGAATTTGCTATACAACACAGGGAACCCAAATCTGGTGCTGTGTGACAACTTAGAGGGGTGGGATGGGATGGGAGGTGGAAGGGAGTTTCATGAGGGAGGGGACATATGTATATATATGGCTGATTCATATTAATGTATGGCAGAAACCAGCACAATATTGTAAAGCTATTACTCTTCAATTAAAAATGAAATAGATAAAGCCAATTAGATCTTAAAAAAAATGATTACAGGTTCAAATCCCACCTCTCCACTTAGTAGGAGCCTTAATTTAGTCAAATCCCTTCAGTTCTCTATCACTTTCCTCATCTGCAAAGTGGGGGATAAGTGATCCTAAAAGTGATCTTCACTTTTAGGGAGACAGTGAAGCTTAAATGAGTTTATGTATGTTAAGGGTTTAGTAGAGTCAGGCACATGGGAAGATCTCAATATATAGGAGCTGCTGTCACCACTAAAACAAGAATAGTTTGTCAACAATAAAAATCAAAGGTTTCATCTCTTGTAAGCTACAGATTGCTAGCAGCAATTAAATAGGGTTTCCAGACCCCTAGAGAAGGAAATGGCAACCACACCAATATTTTTGCCTGGGAAATCCCATGGACAGAGAAGTGTGGTGCGCTATAGTCTAAGAGGTCACAAAAAGAGTCAGACGCAAGTTAGCTAACCAACAACAAACAAGACCCCTGTCTTCCATCCAAGAAAGTTTCAAAAATATCAGTCTTAGTTTCAGCCTGGGACCCCCAAACACAACTGCCTAGGACCCCTTAGAGTACACAGGCTCAGATATTAAACTAAGGACTTACCACCTAGATGGACAGACAGAAGTCACCCACAGGAAACAACCAGTTTCAGTGAGAACCAGTGACAAGCTCTCAGGCACATGCATATAAGGAAACATATCTATATAGAAACATGCATAAGGAAATACGTGGTCTCCCCACAATGCTCCCTAAGCCCTTGGGCCACAGGGCTCTATTTATCCAGCAAAGGTAATTCAAACACCACAAAGTCATTTCTATATTCCTTTAAAGTTTGTAAAAACAAGATTCTCTTCTTCCTTTGAGCATGAATGTATGGCACCTTCACCTACCCTGCTGAGGAGCTGAACCCGGAATGAATCCAGTCACTGTCGGCAGCCTTGATCAAGTGCACGGCCCCTGCCCTCTGGGGGTTTCTGGGGCTGATCCAGGCTTGGCCTCTCAGGCACGCAAGGCAGGTAGAAGCAGCGCTTCAGAGCTCCAGCCACCACAAAGCTCAGAGGGGTCAACTCTCACCACTCCTCACCCAGCGTCCAGAGCAGGAGTGAAGAACTGCTTCACAGCCCTGGGTTTTCTCAACCGAGGGAAGTGCTCAAATCTGAGGAAGAAAAGCTCAGGACAACCCAGGGAACTGAATCCCGAGCCCCCTTTGCAGACCTTGCTTCTGTACCTTTCATGCTGAAATGTCAACAAAATTGTTTCACTGCTGGACTAGGGCCTTGACCAATCTCTGCAGGCTGACAGAGGTGTCATTCCATCAGAGAAGTTTCACAAGACCTGTTACATTAAGTATTAATAGAAACCTGGGCAAAGGCTGAGGAGGGGGGCTGCCTAGGGGTTTTGTCACCCTACCCTCCAAAGCCTCTCAGGACACAGGGTGCTACCCTGCACATAACCTAAGGGAGTTACATTCCTTCCCTTTTCCCCTTTCCTTTGCTTTTCTTTCCCCCTTCCTTCCTTCCTCCTTCCCTCCCTCCCTCTCTTTCTTTCTTTTGATAGCGTGCAATTTAGCTAACTCCTCTTAAAGTTTCATTTCCCTCATCTCTGAAATGCGGAGAACACCTCAAAAGACTGTTGTGAAGATTAAACAGGATAATGACTTTAAATTGTTTAGTAATATGTCATACTTAGCAAGCCTTCAATACACATTGACTACTGTTATTATTACTGGTTAATCCTCATATATTTCATCTCAGTAACTTACCATAGCTTAGTATTAATTTCAGAAAGTGTAAGTTTTATACAGTTCCCATGTATCATAAGAAAAGACAACTGGAAATATTTGGCTTTTTTTCCCTCCCCCCACCTTTTTTTTTTAACTTTTTAAAGCTATTTAAACAAACATTTTCGATAGAATTTCTGAATTTGTTCATCCTACATTCAAAAAGGCACTTCAGGGAGGGTTTAAGTCAAGGCCCTCTTTGCATGTCCTTTGGTAAAGAATCATTTCGCAACATGAAGAATCACCTCTTGGTTTCTCTCTTTCGCAAGTGATTTTGCTGACTGTCTTAAAGCCAGGCAGCCACGTGCTCCTGAAGGAGGCATACTGAAGAAATAGAAATTTCTCATGCCAGAGAAATAGAAAGACCCCAAATCAGTTTGCTCCATACAGAGAAGAAAGTCTTTGTGCTCCTCTAGGTAAAGGCTCCAGGGACCAGCACACCCTCCCTTGCATTGTTCACCTTCCTGGGTTTCTGTGGCTTCATCCCAGCCTAGACTCTTAACCATTTAAGTCTGGATTCTCGTTCCTGGCTCCCAGCTGGACACTTTGGCTCCATTCCCTCATTTTGCCCCTCTGATGCCACACTTAGCTGCTCCAGATGCCTTCTGTTTTCATTTGGGCAACTGGGTATGATCTCCAGAACCTCTTTACCCAAAACTCTTTGCAAAGCAGCACCCTGGATCATCACCCTGTTTGAGCTCCTCCCTTCTCCAGCAGGCTCTTCCCAGCTTCTCAGCTCTTGCTTATCTGCCTCCCAGCCTTTACGTCTTCCCTCTGCCTCTCTGAACAGCCCAAAACCTGCCTCCTTTCTTCGTTATTTTTTATTATTTTTTTTTAAAACCTGCCTCCTTGAGGAAGGCTTTCTGGTATCCTGCAACTGACTTAGGACTTCCTGTCTCTAAAGACTTACTGCCCTTAATTGGATGAGAGCATCCAGTGTTCAATTAGACTCTCTCGTGTTTTTTCGTTTTATGGAATTCTAGACACCCCAATGTAGGTAAGCCTTTCCACATGCCCAGCTCTGTGCTATACTCATTTATAGACTCAATACTCACAAACTAATATTCAATTACCATTTCTTGCTAACACACTCACTTTTGTTTGTTTGTTTTGTGCAAAACACTGCATTTTCACCAAGTCCTCAAAACTCCCAGATTTGCTTCTATTATTGCTGTAATAAATGGCTTCTCCAACATCTGTCCTTCTGACCTCATCCAGATGTTTTGAGGCTCAGATAGGAACAGGGGTGGGAAAACCCTGTGGACACTATGATTGCTGCTGGGCCAAAGCACTGAATGAAGGTTTTGAGCTGATTGACTGCACCAGTTGCTCCAGCCTCCTATACTCACTGCCTGAATCTCTACATAGAACTCCATTCAATAATCAAATGTGGTATCAGGGTTCCTTAGCAGCTTTTAGCAGAGGACAAGTGTTGAGCAGGCCAAAGCCTATATTTTGACAAGATGACAATGGTCCAATGGGTTTTGTTTCTATGCCCATGAATGGGTCACCAAGCATGGCCCCAGGCAGCAAGGTGGGCCCTAGAGTGATCCATGTCCTCATGTCTTCTGAAAAGAGCTTTGGATCTTCATAAAGACTTGAAGATCCAAACAACAGCACCCAGTTGTGGATGTGAGTAGTGATGGAAGTAAAGTCCGATGCTGTAAAGACCAATACTGCATAGGAACCTGGAATGTTAGGTCCATGAATCAAGGCAGATTGGAAGTTGTCAAACTGGAGACGGCAAGAGTGAACATTGACATTTCAGGAATCAGCGAACTAAGATGGACTGGAATGGGTGAATTTAACTCAGATGACCATTATATCTACTACTGTGGGCAAGAATCCCTTAGAAGAAATGGAGTAGCCATCATAGTCAACAAGAGTCCGAAATGCAGTACTTGGAAGCAATCTCAAAAAAACGACAGAATGATCTCTGTTTCCAAGGCAAACCATTCAGTATCACAGTAATTCAAGACTATGCCCTGACCAGTAATGCTGAAGAAGCTGAAGCTGAACAGTTCTATGAAGACCTACAAGACCTTTTAGAACTAACACCCCCAAAAAACTATCCTTTTCATTATAGGGGACTGGGTTGCAAAAGTAGGAAGTCAAGAAACACCTGGAACAACAGGCAAATTTGGCCTTGGAGTACAGAATGAAGCAGGGCAAAGGCTAATAGAGTTCTGCCAAGGGAATGCACTGGTCATAGCAAACACCCTCTCCAACAACACAAGAGAAGACTCTACATATGGACATCACCAGATGGTCAACACTGAAATCAGATTGATTATATTCTTTGCAGCCAAAGATGGAGAAGTTCTATACAGTCTGCAAAAACAAGACCAGGAGCTGACTGTGGCTCAGATCATGAACTCCTTATTGCCAAATTCAGACTTAAATTGAAGAAAGTGGGGAAAACCACTAGACCATTCAGGTATGACCTAAATCAAATCCCTTATGATTATACAGTGGAAGTGAGAAATAGATTTAAGGGACTAGATCTGACAGAGTGCCTGTTGAACTATGGATGGAGGTTCGTGACATTGTACAGGAGAGAAGAATCAAGACCATCCCCAAGAAAAAGAAATGCAAAAAAGCAAAATGGCTATCTGAGGAGGCCTTACAAATAGCTGTGAAAAGAAGAGAAGCCAAAGGCAAAGGAAAAAAGGAAAGATATACCCATTTGAAGGCAGAGTTCCAAAGAATAGCAAGGAGAGATAAGAAAGCCTTCCTTAGTGGTCAATGCAAAGAAATAGAGGGAAACAACAGAATGGGAAAGACTAGAGATCTCTTCAAGAAAATTAGAGATACCATAGGAACATTTCATGCAAAGATGGGCTCAATAAAGGACAGAAATGGTAGGGACCTAACAGAAGCAGAACATATTAAGAAGAGGTGGCAAGAATACACAGAACTATATAAAAAAGATCTTCATGACCCAGATAATCATGATGGTGTGATCACGCACCTAGAGCCAGACATCCTGGAATGTGAAGTCAAGTGGGCCTTAGGAAGCATCATTACGAACAAAGCTAGTGGAGGTGATGGAATTCCAATTCAGCTATTTCAAATCCTAAGAGGTTATGCTGTAAAAGTGCTGCACTCAATATGCCACCAAATTTGGAAAACTCAGCAGTGGCCACAGGACTGGAAAAGGTCAGTTTTCATTCCAATCCCAAAGAAAGGCAATGCCAAAGAATGTTCAAACTACCGCACAATTGCACTCATCTCACATGCTAGCAATATAATGCTCAAAATTCTCCAAGCCAGGGTTAAATAGTACATGAACCATGAATTTCCAGATATTCAAGCTGGATTTAGAAAAGGCAGAGGAACAGAGATCAAATTGCCAACATCCGTTGGATCATCAAAAAAGCAAGAGAGTTCCAGAAAAACATCTATTTCTGCTTTGCTGACTATGCCAAAGCCTTTAACTATGTGGATCACAACAAACTGTGGAAAATTCTTCAAGAGATGGGAATACCAGATCACCTTATCTGCCTTGTGAGCAATCTGTATGCAGATCAGAAAGCAGTAGTTAGAACTGGACATGGAAAAACAGACTGGTTCCAAATTGGGAAAGTACATCAAGGCTGTATATTGTCACCCTGTTTGTTTAACTTCTATGCAGAGTACATCATGAGAAACGCTGGGCTGGATGAAGCACAAACTGGAATCAAGATTGCTGGGAGAAATATCTATAACCTCAGATATATGCAGATGACACCACCCTTAGGGCAGAAAGTGAAGAGGAACTAAAGAACCTCTTGAGGAAAGTAAAAGAGGAGAGTGAAAAAACTGGCTTAAAACTCAGTATTCATAAAACTAGATCATGGCATCCAGTCCCATCACTTCATGGCAAATAGATGGGGAAGCAATGTAAACAGTGAGAGACTTTATTTTGGCGGGCTCCAAAATCACTGCAGATGGTGATTGCAGCCATGAAATTAGAAGAGGCTTGCTCCTTGGAAGAAAAGCTACGACCAACCTAGACAGCATATTAAAAAGCAGAGACATTACTTTGCCGACAAAGGTCCATCTAGTCAAAGCTGTGGTTTTTCCAGTAGTCATGTATGGATGTGAGAGCTGGACTGTAAAGAAAGCTGAGCACTGAAGAATTGATGCTTTTGAACTGTGGTGTTGGAGAAGACTCTTGAGAGTCCCCTGGACTACAAGGAGATCCAACCAGTCCATCCTAAAGGAAATCAGTCCTGAATATTCATTGGAAGGACTGATGCTGAAGCTGAAACTCCAATACTTTGGCCACCTGATGCGAAGAACTGACTCATTAGAAAAGATCCTGATGCTGGGAAAGACTGAAGGTGGGAGGAGAAGGGGTCGACAGAGGACAAGATGGTTGGATGGTATCACCAACTCAGTGCACATGATATTGAGTAAACTCTTGGAGTTGGTGATAGTCAGGGAGGCCTGGCGTGCTGCAGTCCATGGGGTCGCAAAGAGTTGGACACGACTGAGCGACTGAACTGAACTGGATTGAAAGACTTGGTCATCTGGCATAGATACTGTTAGCACTGTTATTTATTGAGCACTTACTATATGTCAAGCACAATACATCCACCATCTCACTTACAATCCTCAGGCAACCATGATACTACCCCCATCTATTGGGTGAGGAAACTGAGGCTCAGATAAAGTGACTTGCTCACAATCAGAACTATCAGCCTCCAAAGCTCAAAATATGATGCACAAATGTCTGCCTTATAGGCTGCACTCTGGGATTGATGAATGAACACCAGTACTGGGTGGGCCAAAAAGTTCATTCGGGTATTTTGTACTATCTTACAGAGAAATTCAAATGAAATTTTTGGCCCACTCAATGACGGGAAATGTTATCAGGTATCTTATTCCAGTCTACAGTCCACTCACATCCTGCTAGTGTGGCCATTACCCTATAAATAGGTCAGGGAGAAGATCAAAGCATGGCAGCATGTCCCATGGGTGCTCATCCTTCAGAGGTCGCACAAGGGAAGAGAATCTGACCACGGACATTGACATAGATGTAGTCACTTTCTTAATAAATTGCAGTTGATATTGCATGATTCATAACACAATTACATTTCTACCTTCCTCTAAGCCCATCATTCTTAACCTTTTTGAGGGTAGAGCCCTTTGAGAATCTGAGGAAAACTTCTCTTCTCAGAAATACACAATTTTGCAGATAGTTTCAAAAAAATCCATGCAACTTTCTGTATCTCCTTTGAGAACTACAGACCCCAAGTTAAAAACTCCTGCTTTAAGCAAACCTAACTCTATATTTTTAAAAGTGATAAATTCAGAAACAATGATTCTTTTAAATCACAAACCAACCTAGGGCACAAAAACCAGGATGTGCTTTGTGAAAATTTTGTTTTCATATAACATTTTAGGAACATGACTGATGGCCTCCGTGAGGTACATTTGCAATCAACATCTCTGTATTCCCATAGAAATGCAGTCACAAGCGTCAGTGGTACAGACAGCCATCAGTAGAACTGGCCAGAACCCAGAGCTAGAAACTACATAGAGTGGTAGTAAGATTTTTTGTCACTGGAAGCTGGGCAGCCACTCAGCAGAGAGAAGTGTCTTCATTGGATGGGGATTGGACTCATAACCTGAATAGCCCCATTCAGGATATATCAAAGGTTGTAAGACCCACATAAACCTGGAGAAGTTTCAGACCACAAGTCCACTCCCGCTCAGCTGCTAATGGCTTCATGAGCGATACCTGATGGGGGTGAACTAAGTATCTATTGGCTCGCTCACCTGAAGCCAGAGTCAGTCTCCTTACACTGGCCCAAGCTGTTGCAAATAGCAACCATTAGTTCCCTGCCAACCAGAGGCCCCATTGTTCTTTTAAAAAAATATCAGATAATCCCAGCCCAAGTCATTCCAAGGCCATTTCCCCCTGGCTTCTTGTGTTTTGAGTGGACAGGTCTTAACTGTGATCTTGAATATCATTGCTAGTCATGGGCTGATATTTCTTCTGCACCCAAATCCAGTGTTTGAACCCTCATACAAAGTGTGCTTAGTTACAAGGCATTGATCCAGTAGCACTTTCTCCTTTAAAAACCTTTTCTTTGAAAATAGGAGGGTGTGTAGTATTGGGTTGGCCTATGGAAAAAATCCAAATGAACTTTTTGGCCAGCCCAATGTTTGAAAGCACACTAGATCTGGAGCCTAGTTCCTTCATGTATTTCTTCCCATCTCTCTGAGCCTCACCTCCCTCTATCAGACACATAATCTTTACTCTGCTTCTCTCACAGGCGTCTTGTGAGATTCAAATAAGATAGTGGGTGTATACTTACTTCATTAACTGTTAGACAAGCAGAAGAATTCATAACTATTTCATTTAAGTTTCAAACCAACTCTGTGGGCTGCACAGATCCTTATTGTCCTGTCTTACATTCTTGACTCTTTTGCCCTCTCCCTCCCTTCCATTCACTGAATATTTAGAGGCTGGATTATTATCAGGCACAATGTGTAGCTCAAGTAAGCACTTACAGAATCAGAAACAGGCTGAGAAAAGTGAAATTACACTTTTAAGCTCACACTGCTAGGTGTACAAGGAACTGGGACACCCTCCTTCTCCCCCTTCCCCTCTGCCAAGACCACATTGGCTGACCCAGAACACTCCCCTTCATTGGAATAAGAAATTGTTACTCACTTCTGAAAAATAAATCCTCGACCCTCTTAGAGACCCGTAAGGCAGTTGGTCCTGTTTTCTCCTTGTGACTGAGAGGCTGGGGATAGGGGGCATGGGGAGGGGGTGAGGCAGGTCCCTTGGACTTGAGTCCTCTGTGTGGGAACCTTTGCCGTGGTCTATGGCTTTCGGAAGATGTCTGTGTTTTCCTTCTCCCTCTCTGCCGGCCCCCCTTTTCTAATTTGCGAGTTATAAAAATGTGTCGACCCTAAACGCACCAGGTGTCTCCAACTTTCTAATTGAGCAAGGCAGACTCCTTTCCAGCCAAGAGCCTTGAAATATTTATCCACATTTTAGTTTCACTGAATTAATGCCTTAAGCTGGTGAGCAATCCAACTGAAGTCAATGTTCGTTTCCTAAAGTGGTCCAAGGTCTGTGTGGTATTCAGACCTGAAAATGATGACTCGACTCCAGATTGCAAACTCCCCCGAGTGCACCCTGGAGATGGAAGGCAGCCCACATTGCTTTCTGATCAGTCAGCAGAAATGATCCTCTCTAGTTCAAGGTGGGCTCAGGATTGAAGCTGCCTTGAGATAAAGCAGATCAGGCTCATTCACCCCTGGGGGAAGGCCTCCACGCAGGGGGATGTGAAAGGGCCCTCTGGTCAGGGGAGACATCTGCTCCCCTTGGCTTTGGGCTGTACCAGTTGGCAGATGAAACTCTGTGCAAATGCTGGCCAGACCAAAATGGTGCCGAGACAGCCACAGTGTTGTTTAGCAGAAAAGAAAGGAAACATCTGTAAACCCTGCCTTGGTGCTGAGCGGGGACAGCCTGCGGCTTTTCCTCATGGGCCCACGGTGGGCCAGCTCCTGACTGATCAGAATGGTTCCCTGAAACAAATGCATTCGAAAGATATTTTCCATCCCCCATAACCCCCCACAGGAAATTCTTGTGTTTAGTCATCCTTACTACATGGGCTGAGTCAGCAAGCTCTGCTTTAACCACAGCTGCTTTCAAATAGTAAGCTAAGAAGACCAGTTAGCCGGGTGAGGAGGCTTGGCTGAAACACTTGGACAGCCGGAGCTTCAAAATCAGATGGATACATGGGTGGACTGGCAAGTTGGGCCCTGCTCATTACCTTTGAGTCCTTCTGGGTGGGCCTCAATTACTTTTTAGTATGTTGGTACTACAGAACCAGAGAGTCTCTTGGATTGCTAGGAGATCAAACCAGTCCATCCTAAAGGAAATCAATTGTGAATATTCATTGGAAGGACTGATGCTGAAGCTGAAGCTCCAATAATTTGGCCACCTGATGTGGAGAGCTGAATCATTAGAAAAGACCCTGATGCTGGGAAAGAGTGAAGGCAGGAGAAGAAGGGGACGACAGAGGATGAGATGGTTGGATGGCATCACTGACTCAATGGACATGGGTTTGAGCAAGCTCCAGGAGATGGTGAAGGACAGGGAAGCCTGGTGTGCTGTGGTCCATGGGGTGGCAAAGAGTCGGACGCCACCTAGCAATTGAACAACAACAACGTGGTGCAATGGCCTAAGATTTTGGGATAGGATTTAAATCCTGGGTCTGCTAATAATTAGCTCTCTGGCTATAGGGAAATTGTCCCCTCTCTCTGGATCTTAGCATTCTCATTCTTATAATCAAGCCTTGGATAAAACGACCTCTAAGGGCTTTTCCTGCTTGGATGGTCTATAACACAATCTAGGACAGACGGCCAGCTACTCTTTGCACAATTTACCAGGGAAAGACACTATATAACCTGTTTTGGGAATCTAGCCCAGTATTTTATCCATCTGTGGTAAAAATATCTTCCCTGGGTCTAACCACAATCTGTTTTCTCTTGTTTGGACCTCTGTGGACATGGAGTACCCCCCAGGGAACATTCTTTTCTAAAGATGCTTTGTCAACTCCAAGAGCCTTCAAGTCAGAGTTCTGTTAAGTCCTCTACAAACTGGGGAGACAATTGCTTGGTTTAAATGACCACACTTTCCCTCTCATGGCATAGATTCTCACCCTTTTTTGGGGTCATTATCACTGACTTGTGAATCTAAAGAGACTAAGACTGGGGTAGATGGACTATCCAGTGGGCAGTTAGCTCTGCGGATGGAAGAAATTCACCTTATCCAGAGCAGACACCTCCCAAAAGGTGACCTAGACCCCAGAGACACATGACACATGAGAAAGGATAGCTCTGTGTAACATGACCCTTGCCACTCCTGGCTCCATACCTGGACATGGATGCCCGATGATGAAACTGGTTGGCATTTACTGAACTTAATAATGTTCAATGAACAATGTGTTGTACATTGTTCTAAGCACTTTAACATGCTCATCTGATCTCATTTAATCCTCACAACAGTATGATTATTAATCATATTTTACAGACTAGGAAACTGAACCACAAAGAGGTTCATTAGCTGCTCAAGGTTAAGTAGCTGCTATTCTAATCCATGGGGCTTCCTGGCTGGCTCAGTGGTAAAGAACCTGCCTGTGATCAGAAGATGCAGGAGATGCCATGGGTTTGTTCCTTGGGTCGGGAAGATCCCCTGGAGGAGGACATGGCAACCCACTCCAGTATTCTTGCCTTGGAGAATCCCATGGACGGAGGAGCCTGGCAGGCTACAGTCCATAGGGTCGCACAGAGTCGGACATGACTAAAGCAACTGAGCATGCAGACACATATTCTAATCTAGGACTGCTAGCTTGGGGGTCTGCCCTGAGCCATCATGCTTCTGAGTGGGACAAGCACCATGAGAGGACTAAGCTGGTAACTATGTTTCTGGCTCTTGTGAGGGCTGCCCACCCCACCTTCCTTATATGCCTGCATCCCTTGTCAGTCACAGGGGCTTGCCCTGGCTTCTATGGCATTCTGCGTCCCTTCTACAGAGAATAAAGCTTTCTCAGGCAGTGATGCCAAATGTTGACTTTATGACACTGGATATGGGTTGTGCTTCCCTCTTAAAAGGGTCATAGAGGGAAAGAACACTATAGAAAATGGATATTCCCAAACTACAGAAAGTGCTGGAAAATGGCCACATTGTTCTGTGCTGGTAAGTCCATTAGATTTGTCAAGTGTCAGAGTTTGGGAAGAACTGACAGCTTGTCTGCTCAAAGTCCTTCATGTTATATATAACGAAGCCAAAGCTGAAAGAGTGGGATTAGACTCATGGGGACTGAGGGTTAGAGGGTTCTTCGAAGGTTGGGAAAGTGACAGAAATGACAGAGTTGGCCTGGTTTATAATTCCTCTTTGAATCAACCATCCAAGGGAATCAGAAGGAGGGATTCACCCACAACAGAGCCACATCTTCCTGTGTGCTGCCCCAACCCCTGGCATAACGGGGATTCTGCAGCGTGGGCTTCAAATGCAGTGAGACATCATGCCACTGCCACATTCAGTTGGCCATGGTCCACAGCTAAATCGTAATGTCTCTATTACCTGTCTTAACACCAGACCCGCTTACGAAATGGATCTCATAGTGACAATCACAAACAACTTTGGGGAAAACCACTTCTGTTGAAAAAAACAGGTGATCAAAGAGTTTAGAGTGATGACTGTGATCCAAGGATCCCTCTCAAAGCTTATCATAATGAGAGCTCAAGAGAACTAGCTTACTTTTTCGTATTGAATGTGCAGACATTATTGAAATATTTTTCAGGCCAAAAGGCTTGTAAAGTATTATTTTAAAATGAATTTTATGGCCATATAAAATTTCACTGATCCTAACCGGGAGTCAGTGTGGAAAAACAGAAAGGACCTGAGGCTTTGTCTTTGGTTAAGCCGCCCAGGAATTGGCCTGAGGGAATGGTATCTTAATAGCTGTTTTCAAAGAAATAGTAGATCTTCTTCCATTCCCCAGTGTTAACCCACAATGTACTTTCCAGTTTCTTCCTCGTAAACTCAAAAAAGAAAAAAAAAAGTACCAGAGTTTAAAAATAAAAGGCACAGAATTGGAGATTTGGCCTAATTTGCCTGCTACTGAATTTTACGTCTGGTAACACCTTATGAAGTGTCTTGTCTCCGAGGTGCAACTATAGCTGCACTGGAACAGATCATTCAAAGACCCACATCGTGCTTTGGGGTATAGTCTACTACTGCCTACTGACTTTCCCACGTGGTAAAGTTGGCCACACACCATCTTATAAATAACCAAATGAACTCTCCTTCATTTTATAGGGTAGCTAAAGCCTGATTACCTTTCACAATCAGCCAACTTCTTAATTCATCCCAGGTTGCAGTTGGGCTTCAGAAGCATGGAGGAGCTGTGGTTCAGGAGGGAAGGCAGAGGGTGGGAGAGGGACAGGGCACATGTGGACGTGTACATGCCACACAGAGTCACTTCTGAAGATTTCTTATAGGTATTCATTACTTCTAAGATAGGGAAAAAAAACCCCGGCCTTTGTAGTGTTAGGGGATGACATTTCATTGCAAAAATAAATGATTTGGTCATTACCATTTCATGGTTGCTGGCAACCACCCTCCTCTGCTTTCTAACAATTTCCATTTTAGGCACTGACAGGCCCTTCAAAGTGATTCAGCCAAATATCCACCCAAAGTTGCGTATTTGGCAGTTTCATACTTGAGAAATCTGGGGCCTCTGGGCAAAAATGTCAGAAAGGGCTCCCTCCTTCTTTGTCAGTTGCAAAACAAACAGATCACCATACACAGTCACTGGGGCTCCTTGGGCAGCCATGCCGGAGGGAAGGGAAGGAGTGGAAGTTGTTGGCAGGGGCTGCCTCCTTGGCTCCGGCTCTTGCTCTTACTCTCCATTGCTTCTTGCGCTTTTCCTGAAGGCCAGAGCTGCCTCAATCCATCGTTAACCCTAACCAAGGTGAGGCTCAGTGTTTTGGCAAGCAGGCATTCCCCGCCCATGGCAAGCAATGAGCAGAGACGGAAATCACTGGGATGTGATTCTCTGAGGTCGGGAAGACTAGGAATCCTTTGGAAGCTTACCATATCGAACTGGCTGAACCTCCAAGCAGCCTGTCACCATGGATCCTCACTGGGTAACTTCCAGGTTGGTCTCTGGAACTTACTTGGGTCCCAGAGCCACCATAAGGCCTAGAGCACTTTGGTTTGTCCAGAGAGGGAGCAGCTCCCAGGTAGCCTCCTGCCTGCTCAGCAACTCTACGGGTCTTATTGCACAAAGTCCTTTCACACGTTTCCCTCAGCCTTAAAGGCTCTCTGCCTGGCTCTTTAAGCCACTCAGGGCTCAGACTAAATGCTAGGCTACCTTGGCAAGACCATCCTGACTCCTCAGGCTGGGCCCCATTTGAATGTTCTCTTTCCGAGAATCTATTTTTTTTCCTGCTCACAGCACTTATGACTGTTTATAACTATGGATTTATTTGTGTGTTTGCTTGCTTAATGCTTATCTATCCTCTGACACAGTAAGCTCCATGAAGGCAGGGACCACCTTCATTTTGTTCAATGCTGTACTTCCCAAATGCCTACCACAGTGCTTGGCACATAGTAGATGCTCAATAAATACTTGCTGTGTGAATGAAAAGAACGCTGGGATTCTGCTCACTAGTCCATTCAGTGGAAATTTAAAAAGCACACCTATTGTCTTCATGCACAGGTCTCTTACTAAAACTTCTTTCATTTGACCACTTGTCTCTCTGGGGAGAGACAGCTAGCTATCTCTCAGCTACCTCCTTTCCCTGTCTGCTTCCTCCATTTTTGTTGACCCATGATGCCCACTATCAGGTAGCTTTTTGGTCAGAGGCTGGGGATTTGCAAGTGGAACTGACTCTAATAGCAGTGTAACAAAATGTCACCTGGGGACCAGACTATGATGCTTAATAATAATACTTGAGTTTACTCTCCCTTCCCTTTGGGTGCTACTTTTAAGAAGTCTGAAAACAATGGCCAATGTTCTCGAAGCTACAAATAAAGTCAAATTCCTATAATGTCTGAAGACTTCCCTCCTTTCAGTTTGCCAGCCTTCCTTCTGGAAGCCTCTGTGTTCTTTATTAATGGCCACAGCCATCCTGTTATTACACCCTCCAGCTTAGCTCCTCTTCCTTTGAAATTAAGTAATGAAGAGAGATGAATTACCAGATTTCCAACATTAGAAAATGATTCCCAAAGGGTTGCCAGGCCTTCGGTTCCCTTTCTACCTGTTGTTAGATGTGACAATATGGGTGTTCATTTGTTTTAGAAAGGAATGGAAGGCCCTGTGCTTTTTGATTATATGATTGATTGGTGACCAGTCCATTTATTTCTGCTGTAATATATCATTCCCTAATGGTGCCAAGAAAGGTTTTCCTTTATCCCTAGTTTAAAATATTAATCATCTCAATGCTGAAAATCTTTTCAAAAAAGTCTATCACAATTTCAAATGTGTTTCTTTTAGCCTGGAAATTCTATTGCTTGGAATTAATCCCACATATATACCAGGATGCAAAGATGTATGCACATCCAGAGTGTTCACTGAAACTGTTTGTAAAGGTGGTGCTCCCATAGAATGGAACCCTGAGCAGTCACCAAAAGGGCAAGACAGATCTACACGTATGGTCACAGAGAGATCTCCAGGATGTCCTAAAGGAAACCAGCAAAGTTTGGTGCAGTAGGATCCCATATGTCTTTAGAGTCTGTCAGTTCCTCCTCCCAGTCATTTCACCAAGTTCTTGCTTTTCATCTCCTCTTATTGGTTTAGGCTCCTAACTGGATCCCTAATCCCAGGGTTTCTCTTTCCAGTTCATCTTTCCCGCCAACTGGAACGAGTGTTCTAGAACATCACTTTTGTCAGCTCTCTACTGCCAGAGGGAGAGTCCCAAGAAACCAAGCCCTTATGATGACAGAGGCAGGATGGTGGAGTGTTTCCATGCTCTGGAATGAAGGGAGACCTGGATTTGAGGGTAGCTTCTATCGCTGACTAGCTGTGTGACTTAGGGCAAATGAATCAACCTCTCTGAGCCTCAGTTTTCTCATCTGAAAAGTAGTGACAGGGTGGTTGTGAGCATGAAGTGAGAAAATCACATGAAGAGCTCAGCATGGTGCCTGGCACATAGTAAGCACTCAACAGATGGTGGCTGTTATTATTATTACACCAAAAATTGGGTTATTTGAAGTTTTCTGAGAAATGCTTTGTAACTTTGTAACACCTTTCAGGTGGAGAAGGTTTGTGCATTTCCGTCATGTTTACTGGGCATCTAGTACTCAAGGAGCCTGGTGGGCTACAGTCCATGGGGTCACAAGGAGTTGGACACGACTAACACTAGTACTCACTGTGTACAGTAAGGCTGCCTTTTGTCCATTTTTCCTGATATACACTACGAAGGCTGCCCCTCTCATACTCTAGAATCTGGAGGACATGTTTAAGTCCTTTGGATCCATGGCCTTCTGGAGTTTCTCTATAAACTTTGATCATATGACATCCCTTCTATGCCTTCATCTTCCCTAGCTAGTTTGCTCTAATATTTTCTGCCTGGCCTCGTAGGGCAGCCTCTCAGTGCCTTTGGCCCTTTCTCGGCTTCTTTAAGACTTTCTTAATGGTTGCCTGTTTTGTTTCTCTTCCCTGGGATCAGGTGACTATTTTACACCACACAAATTCTTTAAAACCAAAAGGTCTGTTAGCTGTTGCTATGGAATGAAAGAGCATGCCAGTTCTGTTTTTTTTTTTCCTTGTAGAATGCTAATTTTATGCTGTTATTGTGAAAGGGCAGTCATGCTTTTATATTCCATTTTGACTTCTGCCTCTTTTAGCTGGGCTCCCAGAGCGGAGTCATGTCTCAGCTCTGCCTGGGTTTCATTTCACTGTTGACCTTGGGCATATCAAAAACACTCCTGTACCTGTCTCGTCAGTGAGCTGAGAGTGTTGGATCATGGTTCCTAGTGTGTCTGCCAGCTCAGATATGAAGTTCTTCTACGGTATGGATGGGGTCCTGAAGGCAGTGAACAAGGCTGAAGTTCTCTCATTAATCCCCATGCCAGTGACTGGGCTGAGATGGCTCAAGTTGAAGTTAGCTCTTCTAAGAACCCAGCTTTTGAAAATTTTTCTATTGTATATTAAATGTCAAAAGAATTGGGTTTTCCTTTCCTCCAGGCCTCACCTTAGAACAGCAAGCTCTAACCCACACTTATGCTGAGAAGAACTGAACACACTGACCTCTGGTTAGATCTGATTACAAAGGACATTTCTCTCATCAACACCTCTGTTCCCAGGATTGCCATCCTCGTATGCTGACATCCCTTGATATTTTCCAGGCAAATACCGAATGGTTGATTATTTGCCCAGATGATTTTAGCATGCCCTCACTCGGATTTTGCCTCCAAAGTCTTTTTATTGAGAATTTTTATATTAAACATACACTAAGTCTCAAGCTTGATTTTAACTGATCCCACATGAAGGAATGATTTTCAACTCATAACACATGAGGAACATCTGTTCTGCTTATTTGCATTCAGGCGGCACCGTTATTATTATTAGAGAAGCTGACTGTCAAGTATCAATATTTGTCTCTTTCAGTTCCATTGAACTTTCTGGAGTGCCACTCCCATTGGTGGAGCTTTGAAACATACATCCTGGAGTCTAGAAAACAGTGGGACAATACCCATTTTCCTTTCCCTTTCCCCCAACTTTGGCTAGTGAACTTGAGTCAGGCCCTGACTATCTCTTAGATACGTGATTGGGCATGGGAGTCTGTGTCAAATGCAGCCAGAGTCAAGTTCAAAAGTCCAGACATCAGGCGTACAGCCTTCGAGGCTGCCTCATGAAGGCCACCCAAGACCTTTGTTTACAGTGATCTGATCTTCAGTCCCAGGGGAAGCTTGATTGAGTTGAGTTATACCTCTCTGAAGCCTCCAGATGGGTCATGAAGGAGAAAGTCTTTGGACCACAGGTTCTCATCTTTGATATCAGGGCACTCTGGTGTCTGACAATCAGTTAGTATTTGTTTCTAATAATCAAATACCAAAGCTTGTATCTGATTTACTTAAGAAAATAAACTCAAGCGGATTCAAGAGTTTCTTTATAAATAACTGTCACTAACATTCCCATATGCTGTCATGAGTAGGAGAGAAAGGGGTGGGGTCCTATTCCGAGAAAACTCTGGGTATGCCCAAGGGCATGTGAACATAAGGGGTGCTCATGCCAGGTTCCTATCCCTGGCAGCACAAGGGTATTTTAACAAGGGCCTCATGAGATTATTCCCTTGCCTATGGGGTCTTAAAGGCAAGCAAGATGGGGCAGGCAGCACATACCACAAAGGCAGTAGGCTGGCTCTAACTAAGCAAATTGGCTCAAAGTCGGGTTAAATTCATGATGAATAATGGGAGGACTTAAGTTGGAATCTTAACTTTAATCTACTAGTATGACCTTGCCTAAGTCACTTAATTTCTCTGTGCCCCAGACTACTCACCTTTAAAATGGGACATTACTATTACCTCCTTCAGAAGTTGTGAGGATTACACAGGGTGGTGCAGATAAATCACCCAGCATGTGACTTGAATGAGCTAAGTACTGTATTCCAAAAAACATAGCAGCTGCTGCTACCTGGCATGCATCTGAGGTTGGAGTCTCATGCCTATTATAGCAACTAGCACATGGAGGTACTAAAAAAATGATGGCTTGACACAAAGGGCCACATACTGTATGAGTCCACTTATATGAAATATCCAGAATAGGTAAATCCATAGAGACAGAAAGCAGATTAGTGGTTTCCAAGAGCTGGGGGTGGGGGGATGGGGAATGACTACTTACGTAGTGGGTATGGGGTCGCCTTTGGGGGTCATGAAAATGTTCCAGAACTAGACAGAGGTGATGATTGCACAACATCGTGAATGCACTCAATGCCACTGAATCATGCACATTAAAATGGTTACATTTTCTGTTACTTGTATTTTACCACAAAAAATTCACTGGCTTGGATTTAGCACTTTCCTCTCTTTTGTGGGTCTCTAACTTGCAGACAGCTCTGAGCCAGTACACACACGGAGGCTGATCATCAGTACCTGCCTCTACCCCACGGCAGGCTGGAGGCACGGCTCTGGTGTGTGCACACTCTAGGCAGATGCCCCGCAAGGTGCTGGGCCCTTGCACTCATCTCATGCCAGCTGGTTGGTCTGGTGGCTCTGTTGGCCTTGTCTGCCCCTGACCTGAGCCCATGTAAGAGGAGTAAGAACAGTAGGAAAGATGCCAGCAAGAACCAGAGGACTGATTTTTTTGCTGTTGAGCTGTGGGAGTTCCTTATACATTTTAGATATTATCCCTGATCAAATAAATGATTTGCAAGAATTTTCTTCCATTCTGTAGGTTGCTTTTTCCACTCTGTTGATTGTTTCCTTTGTTGTACAGAAGATTTTTAGTTTGATGTAGTCCCACTTGTCTATTTTTTGCTTTTGTTGCCTGTGTTTTTGGTATTCTTATCCAAGAGACCATTGCACAGGTTGTATCTTAAGGAGGCAAAGGTCTGTGGGGATTCTTTGGCTTTGGATAGGTTTGTGGTCTCCTTTCTTCAGTTATGTTTGAGCAAAGCTACTAACCTGAAAACAAACTTACATGTGAGCTCTCTTAAAGCATGTGAGTTATGGCTGTAAGCTTTAACCCTGTGCATCTGATCACGGGGAGTGAGGGGGCTGTCTAGTCCTTGAGATGCCTGGGAAAATCCTCAGGAAAAGATAACATTTCACTTTGGTGACAAATTTGTTGATTTTACAGATAACATCCACATTTTGCCTTTGAGAAGGAGCACTCAACAAGGACATTGGTTTGTATGTTTTTCTCTAAACACTCATTAGTACAAATTAATAAATCTTTTTGTTGGGGGAACATTGGGCTATATTTCATCTTTGGTCAACTAACAAAGACAAAAGGAATGCATTTCCGTGGGTTCAGGATATAAAGAACAAGCAACTTTGAAGTTATATAGACCCGGCATGTGCCCCTAAGTCATGCTAAGGACATAGTGCACAGGTTATGAGTGTGGACAGGGGACGCGTCAGTACATTTTTGCTTTCTCTGGCAGTGGAATTTAAAACCTCTAGAATAGAGGTTTGTAAACTTGAGTGTGCATCAGGACCACCTGGAGGGCTTACTGAAACACAGATGACTGTGTTTGATATCCTACCCTAAAAGTTTCTGAATTACCAGGTCCATAGTGGGCCCCTCAAATTTGCATTTATAATGAGTTCCCAGGTGATGCTGACACTGCTGGTCTGGGACCTCATTTTGAGAGCTGGTTGTCTAAGAAAAGGGCTTCCCAGGTGGTGCTAGTGGTAAAGAGCCCACCTGCCAATTCAGGAGACATAAGAGATGCAGGTTTGATCCCTGGGTCGGGAAGATCCCCTGGAGAAGGAAATGGAAACCCACTCCAGCATTCTTGCCTGGAGAATTCCCTGAACAGAGGAGCCTGGGCAGGCTACAGTCCATGGGGCCACAAAGAGTCAGACATGACTGGAACGACTTAGTTCCAGCTGCCTAGTTTGCATTATAATCTACCTTGAGATGTTCCCTACAGGGTCATTTTGACAGTTTGTGTTCATCTAAGCAAATTGGAAAGTGCCTTTCTCCCACAATTCACAAAAAAAAAAAAAAAAAAGGCAAAAATCTTGGCTGCTCTGAACTAGAACCATCTCCGCCTTGGACAAAATCAGGTCCATTCTCATCAAGCAAACCCTGTAGGGCCTGAATTAGCATTTCAACTCCTGTGAAGGCAAAAGACCCAGTGAATGTGGGCCTCTGATCTGTGCTGTTCCAGAAAGAGATCCAGAGGTCCAGAGGCTCCCAGTTTCAGGGAGGGGTGATGTGCAGGTTAGGATACTGAAATTTTGGCATTATTTACCTTCAGGTTCTATCTGAGGGAAGAAGTGAAAGGGGGGCTAGAAAGTGAGCCTGGAAACAATCTTCCCGGCACTAGTCCCAGGAAAGTGGAAATCATGGTTAAGCTTCCTTTCTCTAAGAGCCAAAGGGGCAACATACAGAGGCGGAGTGATGAGGAAGGTAGAGGGTGTGATGTGGTATCTCAAGGGTCTCCAGCGGTTATCTTTGGGGAGGCCAGAGGTGATTTTTTTCTTTTTATTTCTCTGCATTTTATAAATTAAAAACTTAATATGTACGTATGCTAATTAATTATGAAAAAACTCCTCACTATTTTTCCCTTTAAAAAAATTGAGGTATAACATATAGAGTTAAGCATATAAATTCCACTAAACTTAAAGTGAGAGTGTGAATACCCATGCTATTAAAATCTAAATCAAGGTAGAAAACATTTCTAACTTCCCAGAAAGCTCCTTCATGCCTTCAGTATTGAACTTCAGAGAGATGGAGGCAGGATTGGGCAAGGGGACTATTAGCCCACGGTATCCGCCTATCAAAGTCTACGAGCTCAAAGGGGAGCTTCAGAGCAAAGACTGCCCTCTAGGGGGGTCTTCTATGTGGTGGAAATGGGCCTTGGATCACGACCTTGATCAGTCATTGGCTGGGGACCACCCCAGGAACAGCATGACCTTGGCTCCAAAGCTGAGGCAGACCTTGAAGGAGCTGACAGCTGGAGGCTGTTAGCTTACTGCACTCCTCACAATTGGGCAGTGGGGTCTCTCCACAGGGGTTCTGAGCAATGTGCCTCCATCTACCATGGCAAATACATTCAGAATCGGATTCACACCCAGGTTGTTGTTGTTTAGTTGCTAAGTCCTGTCTGACTCGTCGAGGCCCCATAGACTGTAGCCTTTCAGGCTCCTCTGTCAATGGGATTTTCCAGGTAAGAATACTGGAGTGGGTTTTCATTTTCTTCTCCAGGGGATCTTCCTGACCCAGAGATCAAAACCAGATCACCTGCACTGGCAGACAATTCTTTACCACTGAGCCACCTGGGAAGCTCCACACCCAGGTTTTCTGGACCCAAGGTCTGTGCTCCTTTCCACTCTTGCACACTGCTTCCCCACAGCCAAGGAACTCTTCTGGTCAAGAGGTAAAGAATCTCTTCACAACATGAGCCAAGGTCATCAGGTGCTAGGCAGGGCCAAAGCTAGGTGGAGTTCAGTTTCCCTTTCTGTGCTCAGCAGTGGAAGTTCACTTCCAGAATAGCCCCACTGTTGCTGCAGTGCTGCCCGGAGTGTGAGGCTGCCTATGAGGCAAACAAGGCATGGGGCAAGACTGTTTTCCTTTGAGGAAAAAAATGAAGCCATGCCCCTCTGCTTTCTGAAAGTCTGAGCTCTAACCACAGCTTAAGCTCAGAGTGAGCAGTCTTTGAAAGGGTTAACATAGGATGAAGTGCCCAGCTAATGTGGAAAAGGCCTCAGTCAGAAGGGAAGACTTCTCTTAAACTCAGGGCAGCATATACAGAAAGAGAAACGGGGTCTACATTGAAGTGTAACTTTCTGGAGAAAGGAAGGTTGGCTCTGGAAACGCGTGTAACTTTCCAACATGATTTGCTTCCAGGTTGAGTCATTAGACCTAATTTCAGTGACTGTTTCCCTGGGTTGTGCCCTTTCTCTGCAGAGTGGAGGAGTAAGAGGCCTCTGGGTGTGCTAGGCTAAAACATTGGGACTATTGTGAGTCCTCCATATCTGACCATTATTTTCTGTCAGTTAAAAATGCTGTGGACCAGAAACAAACTCTCACATTTATGGTTAATTTACTTTCAACAAGGGTGCCAAGACCATTCAATGGGGGAGAGAATAGTCTTTTAAATCAATGCTGCTGTGACAAGTGGATATCCACATGCAAAAGAATGGAGTTGGACTCTTACCTTAAACCATATACAAAAATTAAAATGGATCAAAGGTCTAAACAGAAGAGCTAAAGCTATAAAACTCTTAGAAACAAACACAGGTGTAAATCTTTCTGACCCTGGATTAAGCAATGGTTTCTTAGCTATGACACCAAAAGCTTAAGCAACTAAAGGAAAAGAAATAGATAAATGGCACTACATCAAAATTAAGAGCTTTTGTGCTTCAAAGGACACAGTCGAGTAACTGAAGAGACCACCCACAGAATGGGAGAAAATTTTTGTGAATTATATATCTGATAAAAGGATCTGTAGAATATATACAGAACACTTACAACTCCATCATAAAAACACAAATAACTCAAAAACGATCAAAGGATCGAAATAGACAGGCCTCCAAAGAAGATACACAAATGGCCAATAAGCACATGAAAAGATGCTCAACATCACTAGTTATTAGGGAAAAGCAAATCAAAACCACAATGAGATACCATTTCATACCCACCAGGATAGCTATAATAAAAGATAAAATGAGTGTGAGGATATGGAGAAATAGGAACCCTCAGTCAGACATTGCTGGTGGGATTATAACATCCTGATGTCCCTTTGAAAAAAATTAGTTTGGCAGTTCCTCAAAAAGTTAAACATGGAGTTAGTTGCCCTATGTCCCAGGGGTTCTACTCCCAGGTATATACCCAAGAGAATCGAAAACATATGTGCACACAAAAATTTGTACATGGATGTTCAAAGCAGTATTATTCCCAATAGCCCCAGAGAGGAAACTCAAATGTCCATCTCGGATGTGATATAGTCATACAATGGAATTTAATTCTGCTTATAAAAAGAAATTAAATATTGACACAGTCTAAGACATGATGAGCCTTAAAAACATTATCTTAAGTGAAAGAAGCCAGTTACAAAAGACCCCATATTGTATGATTCCATTTATATGAGATGTCCAGAACTTATAAATCCATAGAGACACAAAGTAGATTAGGAGTTGCCAGGAGCTGAAAGGGAGGAAAGAACCAGAGCGACTGTTAAGGGCGACAGAGTTTCTTTTTGGAGTGATGACAATATTCTAGAATAGTGATGATGGTTGCATAGCTCTGTGAATATACTATGCCAGGTGAATTATAGCTCCATAAAGCTGCTAATAAAAAATGCTGTGGATCCCTAATCACCTGGCACTCATACCCTTGGATTCCTCTGAGATGTCCTGGATGGGTGGTCAGTTTTATTCAGTTCTAAATTCCTGGGCTTGCACAAACAGCCAAAATTAGGAATTAAGGTTGGAGCTGCCTTTGTCTTTTGCTCCCAAGCAACATTTTTCTAAATGATGTTAGCACAGAGCAGTCTTTCTTCTGAAGCAGCCACTGTCAGAGGGCCAAAATGTCCCTTAGATATTTTTTTACCCTGAGTGGAGTGCCTACTTCAGAGTCTATGCTAGAGATGGTTTCCTTCTTGAAGATCCACATCTGGCTGGTCAAAGCCAAACTGTAATGATACTCATGTGTTACCATCTATCAGCAACATAGATAAAGCTATAGTTAGGAACACACACATCAAAATGGGTAAGATAAAATGACGGACAATACTTAGCGTTGGCAAGGATTTATAACTAATGGAACTCCTGTACATTAGCGATGGATCTGTATATTAGTAAAACCACTTTTGCAATGGTTTGGCAATACCTACTAAAGCTAAATAGGTGTATGCCCTATGGCCCATCGATTCCCCTCCTGTATGTCATGCTCATGCTCAGTCATGTCTCACTCTGTGCAACCCTATGGACCATAACCCACCAGGCTCCTCTGTCCATGGGATTCTCCACGCAAGAATACTGGAGTGGGGTGCCATTTCCTTCTCCAAGGGATCTTCCCGACCCAGGGATGGAACCCGAATCTCGTGCGTCTCCTGCATTGCTGGTGGATACTTCACTGCTGAGCCATTGGGGAAGCCCCTTCTGTGTATACACCCAGTAGAAACACATAAATATGTTCACCAAAAGACACATACAGGAATGGATACACTATCCCTATTCATGATAACCTCAAACTAGAAACAACTCAAACATCCATCAACTGGATGAAGGATAAATTGTGATATAGCCATACAATGGAATACTACCCAGCACTTTAAAAAAAATACCCTATTGGTACACATAATAATACAGATGCATCTCAGAAATATGGAGTAAAAGAAATCAGACACCAAGCACGATTTTATGGTTCCATCACTTTGCCAACAAAGGTCCATCTAGTCAAAGCTATGGTTTTTCCAGTAGTCATGTATGGATGTGAGAGTTGGACCATAAAGAAGGCTGAGTACCGAAGAACTGATACTTTTGAACTGTGGTGCTGGAGAAGGCTCTTGAGAGTCTCTTGGACTGCAAGGAGATCAAACCAGTCAATCCTAAAGGAAACCAACCCTGAATATTCTTTGGAAGGACTGATGCTGAAGCTGAAGCTTCAATACTTTGGCCACCTGATGCAGAGAGCTGACTCATTAGAAAAGACCCTGATGCTGGGAAAGATTGAAGGCAGGAGGAGAAGGGGATGACCAAGGATGAGATGGTTGGATGGTATTACTGACTCAATGGACAGAAGTTTGAGGGAGATCTGGTAGATGGTGAAGGATGGGGAAGCCTGGCGTGCTGCAATCCACGGGGTCACAAAGAGTTGGACATGACTGAGCAACTGAACAATAACAGAAACAATAAGAAAAGACAGAACTAATCTATGGTGATGAAGATCAGAATACTGGTTACCTTTGGAGCAGAGTGTTGGCTGGGAGAAACAGAAGGAAACCTGTGATTTGCTGGAATTCTTCCAGAACTTAATCTGAGTGGTGTATCAGAAGCATGCACAGGTACATATGTATGTAACAATTCATGGAGCTGTACCACAAGGTTTGGACACCTAACTGAGTGTAAATCGCATCTCAAGAAAAAGAAGATATAAACTAAGGAAGAAAAAACACGTTGTTTTAGAACATGAGACCTGGAAGGGGCCCTAGGTATTAGGTCCAAATCCTTCTTTTACAGATGAGGAAACTAAAAAAACTAATGATTTCTCCAAGGCTGTGAGCTAACTGGCATAAGAACCAAAGACTGATAATAACAATTTACCATCTTTTGGCTAACAAACACATGAAAAGATGCTCAACATCACTCATTATCAGAGAAATGCAGATCAAAACCACAATGAGGTACCATCTCACGCTGGTCAGAATGGCTGCTATCAAAAAGTCAACAAACAATAAATTCTGGAGAGGGTGTGGAGAAGAGGGAACCCTTTTACACTGTTGGTGGGAATGCAAGCTAGTACAGCCACTATGGAGAACAGTGTGGTGATTTCTTAAAAAAACTGGAAATAGAACTCCCATACGACCCAGCAATCCCGCAGCTGGACATACACACCGAGGAAATCAGAATTGAAAGAGACACGTGTACCCCCATGTTCACTGCAGCACTGTTTACAATAGCCAAGACATGGAAGCAACCTAGATGTCCATCAGCAGACGAATGGATAAGAAAGCTGTGGTACATATACACAATGAAATATTACTCAGCTATTAAAAAGAATGCATTTGAATCAGTTCTAATGAGGTGGATGAAACTGGAGCCTATTATACAGAGTGAAGTAACTCAGAAAGAAAAACACCAATACAGTATACTAATGTATATATATGGAATTTAGAAAGATGGTAATGATGACCCTATATGCGAGACAGCAAAAGAGACACATGTAAAGAACAGACTTTTGGACTCTGTGGGAGAAGGCGAGGGTGGGATGATTTGAGAGAATAGCATTGAAACATGTACATTACCATATGTGAAACAGATCGCCAGTCCAGGTTCGATGCATGAGATAGGGTGCTCAGGGCCAGTGCATTGGGATGATCCAGAGGGATGGGATGGGGAGGGAGGTGGGAGCAGGGTTCAGGATGGGGGACACATGTATACCCATGGCTGATTCATGTCAATGTATGGCAAAACCAATACAATATTGTAAAGTAATTAACCTCCAATTAAAATAAATTAATTAATTTAAAAAATATTTTAGAAACCTATGAATTTTTGCTGAGCTAAAAATTTATGACATTTTGGTTCCACTTGCTTGACTAAGTATGAACAGAATGCCTATATGTTTTTGTTATGCATCTCTGGGTAAGACTAACTAGTATGATATCTATAAACAATGACTATTAGTTTTTAAGTCTTTTTTGTCCATTAGATTGTTAGGTCTCTGAAGAGAAAGACCTGGTTCTGTTTTTCCATACCCACAAAACTAAGCAGGACATTGTATAAAAAACACTCAATAAACTTTCATTTAATGAATGAAAAAAAACAGTTTACCGTCTTTGAATTCTTGTTACCTGCCAGGAGCTGTTTTCAGTTAAGTGATTTAATGCTGGCATTAACCCTGTGAGGTGGGTGGGTGTCGTTATTGTGCCCATTTTATAGATAAGGCACATAGGGCCATATAGCTATCAGGTGGTAGAGCCAAGATGCCAGTCCAGGCTCTCTTATTCCAGCATCCACAGCCATAGCCACTCTGCCCAGATTCATAACCCAGTGCTCTGGATCCTGGGTGTCATGTTCAACTTAAAAAAAAATTTTTTTTTTTACAGAGATATCTGTTTATTTTCTCAAAAGGGCCTCTGATAGTACTGGAAAGGACTGGTGGTAGGTCTAAATCCAGTCATAATGGTCAGGTTGTACTTGTCTGTAGGAATTCCACATAGGTGAAGCTTTTACACAAAGGCTTCAAGGCTGATGACAGAAAGTTCTAGAATTTGAAAAGATTTCCTCCTGGCTGCTCCAAATCTCCCTGGGATTGGAGCAGGATAGGATAGGCTAAGTGTGAATCCTCCAAGCAAAGCCCTCTCCCACTCTACCCACCCTCCCAGTGAACAAGTACATTGTTGTCTTTAACCGAAACCAAATGAGAAGTCATGATTATGCTGGTGGCAGTGAGGCAGGTAGGCCCAATGGAAATGGATCTGGTGTTGGGAAATGGCCTCCCAGAAACTACCTCCCTAGGTGGGGCCTAGGGCCTGGTTCTGGCCTTTGTGCTCTGGGCTGGAAGGAGGGATCTGCTAGGCTTGGAAATCTGTGCACAGAGGCCGGTAAGAAACATGCCTTGAGGGCCTATCTCTTCTTCTGCCCCTTCCCACCTTTCCCGGATCTTCTCTATAGGCTTAATGGTAAGATGTGGTTCAATTAAGTTCATCCAAAATCCCTGGAGGATCTGCTCTTGAGAATTCATATATGATTTGACTCATATGTCCTCATATGACTTAACTCATATGTCCCCAGTTTCCAGGAGGCAGATTCCAGAGCCAGACAGCTTGGGTTCAAGTTGTGGCCTCACTACTTCCTCCCTGTGTGACACTGGGCACCTTCCTTAACTTCTTGGTTTCCCAATTTCCTCATCAATCAAGTGAGGACACCAATCACACTATAGACTTGTGAAGATTAAAGGTTAATACACAGGAAAGCTATAAAACAGTGACTTGCTTAATCTAGGACAAGAGTGAGGTAGTCATTATCCAGTGTGAGAAGTCCTGGGATTAGAGAAAGCACAGCGTTCTGTGGAAGCACAAAGGGAATCAGGGAAGGCTTTCCAAGAAAGATGACCCCGGAAGTGAGTCTGGAAAGCTGAGTAGGAGTTAGGACGGCAAAGCAGTGGGGAGAGAACATGGTGGACAGAGGGAAGAGTGTGAGGGGTGGCATAGAGGCTGGAAACTGCTTGGCACGAGCAGGGTGCTGGGGTACAGCCTGGTGTGACTAGAGCAGTGTTAGTGCAGGCTGAAGAGGCTGCTGGGGTGGGCGCCAATGGCAGAGAGCCTTAGAAGCCTGACTGCTCTCCCTGAAGTCTCCTCTTCCTCCCTCTGAGTCAGGCCAGCCTGCTCTTGGCCAGGGGACTTGCCCTGGATCTCGAAAGAACCTTGGCTGGGGTTCACAGGAGGCTGCAACCATCTCCAGGAAATGCCGAGGTGATGAGGATGGCCCTGCATACGGCTAATGTAACTGTCACTCCAGTCTCCCCCCGCCCCTCCCCCCCGAAACACATTCTTGTCTCTGTCTCTGGAAAACATGTGTGCAAGCAGAGCTTGGCTGGGTGGTAGATGAAACTTTTTTTGACAACAGAAAGGCATCAACAGTCCAGCTACATAAGAGCTCCCAGCCAGCCTCATCCATTCACCTGAAAAACAAGTCTGAAAAGCCCCACGCCCCTGGGTGGTCCCATCCCACCTTGGGGACTGTCCTCAATGCATCTGTTTCCCACTGACCTTATAGCAGAGATCCAGCAGGCAGAGGGACCCTACTGCCTCATGCTTGAGGAATGCCTCCCCGGCTCCCTCCCACCTCCAGCCTCCTGGCTTCCAGAACTCAACAGCTCGCCTCTTGTGGGCCAATGTTTGCAGAAAATGTTTGTAGACCTCGTAGCATGCCACTTCCAGGAATAATTAGCAGTCAGGCTGCCAGTCTTTCACTCAGGTCTGGGGAATGAAAACCTCAAGAATGTGGAGCTGGGGGTGGGTGAGTGTGGTGGAGGTTAGGGGTGTTCACCTAAATGGGGTTTGCAAGCTCCTGGATCCCAGTCTCTAAGCATGTACCTATCCAAGCAAGCACACCACCCAAAGAACCTGCTCTGCTGGCTGCCACAGAACTCAGGGTGCTTGGCTAGTCTTTCTGTTGACCCAAAGAACATCATGCAAGCGACACAAGGCAATGCCCTTGCTCATGCAGCTCATACTAAGAGCTAGCATTCATGGGAACTTTCTCTGAGAATGTCCCATTGCCTTAAAGATTTGGCATCTGAAACTCGCCCTTCCCTATTGTCACCAAACAAAGTCATTGATGGGTTTTGAGTTCACAGACCCAATCCGGTATCAACCACACAATAAGCAGTTGGGGATTTCTCTGAGAAGACTGTGATCCAGGCTATCTTTTGGAGTTTAGTGCACTATTTTATGGACTCAAAGCAGAATATGATTGCTTTGTGTCTGGGTTTACAAACGTTTTTAACCCCATGGGGTGAAACTCCTGCAACACATTGGTATTGGTTTTTGTCAAACCTCCAACTTCTGGTTAAGAACCAGTTTCCCCCTGTGATACACCGGTGTCATGTTCAGGTCCCTGAGTAAATTTTGCAAAGGACTTCCTATTCTGCTGAATCCCAAACTGGCTCAATAGACAGGAATGACAGGATATTTTAGGAAAAGAAAATTTAACAGAAATCAATGAAAAGTCCCATAATTGGGTCCTCCCAAAACAATTTCACAAATATAGGATAGGAGAAAACTGGCTTAATGATATAATATGATTTTTTTTAAAGGGAAGGGGAGCAGGCTTATGGGTTTCTAGTGACAGTCAGTCCATTGTAAGTCAATGTGTGATGTGGCCAGTAAAGCAAAAAGAAAAGGTGGCTTCAGGTTGTATTCCTAAGAGTCTAGTCTTCAGAATAAAGGAGCTCTGCTCTGGCCCCATTGATTGAGCAAAATCTTCCAGTCCTTGGGTTACACTTTGGGCACAACAAACGTTGGGAGTCAGGGGACAGAGACTGACAAGCTGAGTGGGAGTTCTCCTCTTTTACTATCTGTCTCCCCACTAGACTGTAAACTCCATGAGGGCAGGGATCTTGTTTTAGCCACAGTCCTATCCCCAGTATGTCGAGCAGGGCCTGTGACAGAGAAATTTTTACGCTCATTAAATAGAAGTGAGAGACTGAGTAAATGAAAGGAAAGTCTTTTTCAGACAGAACTGTTCAAGAGTGCCACCTCCCTCCTCGACCCAGGTGAGATCCCCACCGTTGGAGAAGTGCAGGTAGAGGCTGGAGAGCCATGTGCTTTGGGAAATGTAGAGGAGGTTCAAGAATCACTGGATGACCCAGAGGCACCCCTCCCCCAAGTTCCAAGGACTTTTGATAACATCCACAAGTGGGAAATGAAGAGACTGACATGATGTTTCTGGGCTGTCCCAATACCCTAAGCTGGCTTTGTGCTTAGAGGCACGTGAATCATGAGTTCCCTCATTTACTTCCTTTCTCCTTGCTCTCTCTTCTCTTCTATTTTTTTTTTTTTTTTATTGAGGCTTAAGTTAAGTCGCTCAGTTGTGTCTGACTCTTTGCGACCCCATGGACTTTAGCCCACCAGGCTCCTCCGTCCATGGGATTCTCCAGGCAAGAATACTGGAGTGGGTTGCCATTTCCTTCTCCAGGGGATCTTCCTGACCCAGGATCAAACCCAGGTCTCCCGCATTAGAGGCAGACGCACTTGACATTTAACATTGTGTTAATTTCAGGTGTACAATATGTATGTGTGCTAAGTCACTTCAGTCGTGTCCAACTCTGTGCGACCCCATGGACTGCAGCCCACCAGGCTCCTCTGTCCCTGCTATTCTCCAAGCAAGAATGCTAGAGTGGGTTGCAGCGCTGCCAATGCAGGAGCCGTAAGGGACACGGGTTCCATCCCTGGGTTGGGAAGATCCCCTGGAGAAGGGCCGTGTACAACACAATGATTTGATATTTGTATATATTGTGAAATGATCACCATAATAAGTCCAGTTAGCATCCACCACTATGCAGTTACGATTTTTTCTTGTGATGAGAACTTTTAAGATTTACTTTCTTAGCAACTTTCAAACATGCAGTGCAGTATTGTTAACTATAGTCATCATTACTACATATTATGCCCCCAGGACTTAATTATTTTATGACTGGAAGTTTGTACCTTTTGACCCCCTTTACCCATTTAGTCCTACCCCCTGACTCCCACCCTGGCTCTGGCAAATATCAATCTCTTCTCTATATATGAGCCTTTTTTTTTCTTTAGTTTCCACATATAGGAAAGATCATCGTGGACTTCCCTGGTGGTCCAATGATTAAGAATCTGCCATACAGTGTAAGGGTCACAGGTTCAGTCCCTAGTCTGGGAAGATCCCACATGCTGTGATGCAACTAAGCCCGTGTGCCACAACTACTGACCCCTCACTCTAGAGCCCGTGAGCTGCAGCTATTGAGCTCATGCACTGCAACTACTGAAGCTGGTGTGCCTAGAGACCGTGCTCCATGACAATCACAATGCGAAGCCTGAGAACCACAATGAAGAGTAGCCTCCACTCGGCACAACTAGAAAGAGCCCTCAGGCAGCAACAAAGACCCACCACAGTCAAAAAAAAAAAAACACACAAAAAATAAAAAAGATAAATAAAGTCTTTTTTAAAAGAAGAGAGAGATCATCTATATTTGCCTTTCTCCGATTAATTTCACTTAGCATAATACCTTCAAGGGCCATCCATGTTGAAAAAATGATATCACTTTTTTATGACTGAGTGATATTTCCTGGTGTATATGAACCACATCTTCTTTATCCATTCATCCATGGATGAACACTTAAGATTGTTTCCATGTCTTGGCTATTGTAAATAATGTCATAATGAACATGCAGGTGCATATATCTTTTTTAATTAGTTTTTTTTTCAGATAAATACCCAGAAGTGGAACTATTTGATCACATGGTATAATTTTTTTGAGGAGCCTTTATACTATTTTCCATAGTGGCTGCACCAATTTACACTGCCACCAACTCTTCCCTTCTACTTTGATGTTAAATGGTGTCTAGGGAGTATCTTGTAGCGTAGCTGTGCTAAAATCAGGCAGTCCTCGGTTATCTTCCTCAGTGACTGACAATGTTGGTGCTGTTAATCTAACCAGCTTGCTTGGAAGCACATCACCATGCTCTCTCTGAAGAAAATATCTTTCGATGTTAACCTTAATAAAAACTCATGATTCTGATGAAACAGAGCAAGAAACTCTTTCAGAAGTCATGAGTGCTACCCCAAAGGGGAGCTTTGTTTGAAGAAACCCCAGTTCACAACATACAAGTAAACAATGATGGAGTGATTACTTACTGTGCAGAATCTGTTGCACTAACGATGCCTTTTAATAGGTGACTGGCTGGTGGGTGAAGAGAGAGGTCAGGCTTGGGATTTCAGAGACTGGATCTGGTGAGTTTTTCCTCTTTATTGAATGTGCTGCAAAGCATGCCTATAAATCTTGTCATTTTAGAGGCTCCTTTGACCATACTATTAAAGGCAAACTCGCGACTTGTTAGGGGCTGTGGGGAGGCTCAAACTCCCTGTGTAAATCATGAGAAGATGGATTTTCCCCCTCTGTGTATGTTTAAGCTGAAATGAGAATCCAGTCAGTGCTGACAGGGGAAAGGTGAGAGGGAGAGAAACATCCCAGGCTTGTGAACTTGCTGAAATTACACTGGGTGAGCATCTGCAGGTTTGTTTTTTTTAAAAAAAGAAATGAAAAAGGAAAGAAAGAAGAAGGAAAGAAGAAAGGAAGGAAGGGGAAAGATTAAAAAAAAGTTGAATGGATTTGTGACAGAATGTGAGAAAGGGAACGGCCCATCATTCCATGGCCATTTCCTTTCAGCCTAGAAACTCTATCATGTGAAAACCTTATCATAGTCCTAAAAATGAAATTCTATAAACAGGGAGATTTACTGCACCAAATGATCCCGAATGAGGAGTGGTATAGGATGCAGAGCCCATCCTGGTCCCCAAGCCACCTGACTGAAAGAGGCTATTCCAGATTACTACCTGGCTAGTAGAGAGATGGTGCTTATTGATAGTGAGTGTCAAACACTGGAGAGATTTGTGGATGGTTAGGCTGATACTGCCTTTTGATCTCCATCTGTAGAGGGAGGAAGGGGACTTGCCTTGTTCCCTTCCATAACTTAATTTCAGAATGAGGGCCCAAAGAACTTCGAACAATGTGACCTAGGTACTGTTGGCTGACCCCCAAATGTTCCTCATTTGTCTTTACTCTTCTGTTAATGAGAAAAAATGTGCCTGTAATCTAGTGCAGGGCTGGGCAGCTCTGTTCACGCAGTCTCTATCTATTCTGGGGATGAAAGGGAAAATGTTCAACAGATGGGTATTTCTAAAGGCTACCATCGTTTGCTTTTTTGTGAAGATACACATCTGTTAGGTATGATTACAACAGTCCCCACGGGGGTGAAATGCAATACGCTTGCCTTGGACACCAAAATCACGGCCCAACAGCCCACTTTGGAGCCATTTAGGATACAGCCTTTTGGTGATATTTCACAAGTTTAATGATATGGGGAGACACCAAGGTTGTTCACAAGGACCTGTTATCATGAATCTTCCCCATGATTCTAGCTTCAGGATGACATGTGAAAAAATATTCTAAGCTCTAAATCCTAAAACTCATGTTCTCAGCCTCATGCCTTGAAGTCTCTTGGGAAGTCATGCAGATACCTTCAGTCTTTGCAAAATCAAGACAGCCTCTATCCCAAAGGCCAATCAGGAAAGAAATAGGAGAGTAGAAGGCAGTGAAGTTTCTGTGTCTTCAACAGATCCAAACAAGGGAAGCTCAAACATCCTGTAAAGGAAGGCCAAAGTGAGAAAGGACCCAAGACAAAATAAACTTGGTTCCTACAGCATTCTTCTCACAACCTCAATTGCACGTACTCTGAACCCTAAATTTCTCTGGTGTGCTGAAATGTGTAATTTGGAGTTGTAAAAAACAAACATCAACACCCTCTCAAACAGAGGTTAACTGGCTTCTTCACTTTCCTACCAGCTATATTGGTTTCATATACATGTGGCCCAAGATAGACCCCACAAAATGTTGTGGGACTTCCAGGTCATGGAAGAAAGTATTTTGGCTCATTCAAGGAAAACTTGAAAGTGGTTCCCTCATTGGCTTCTCATTCTTTCCTTTTCTTCTCTCTATAGTTAGCAATACAGACTAGACCCAATCTTTCAGCAGATGGGGAAAAGAGTACTTGGGAAAAGCTGTGCTCCCATAAAAAGATCCATGGCATAGGAGTTGGTGGGGGTGTTTGGTAAGGAGAAACAGGATCAAGGAAACACCTACTGTTTACTGTCTTCAATTCTTAGCAGAGTCTTTGGATAAATTATGCAACCTCTTAGATCTCAGTTGCCTGATTCATAATACATAGAGAACAATAACATCAAGTCATTTGAGGTAGGGGAGTTGAATTGGTCATTACTTGAGATCACATCCAACTCTGCTATCTAGGATCAGCAGGCCTTGCTCTGGGACCAAAGATAGCCACTGTCCCTGAACTCTGTTAATGCTGAATTGGTTTATAATCCAGAAGAAAAAGTGATCACATCTTAGCAGAGTCCACAGTTGCCGTCTGGCTCTTTCCTCTTTTACTACGATGGAATTTGAGAAAAGGCAAGTCCCACATAAAAGTTGGTGTGGTTTGCTAGCCTCTCCATAAGCCTCCCCAAACCTTTCCTCTACTGTGACCTGGTTAGAAATAAAAGTAGCTTTTCCCCTTCCTGCTGCCTCTGTCCCCAGAGGATGAGGCACAGTTGGAACTCAGTGCGGACATCCAGTACAGAAAATCTGAGCTCACAAGATTCCTTTCGGGGTGGAGTTGGAGAGCCTCAATTCCCAGATGGACAAGGTCACCACATCATTGCTCAACCCTCTGCTGCTCTGAGTGAGGCAGCCTAGTCTCTTTCCATCTCCCCCAAAGGTAGAATGCACACTAGCAGAGCAGGAGCAAACGGGGACTTGGGAACAAAGGAGGCTTTCTTCAGCAGAGTGACCTTCCATAAGTCACTTAACCCTTCCATGCCCCTTGCTGCTGTGTGACTCAAGTCATAATTTATTGGTTACAAACGTTTCAGTTGCTCAATGAAAAGTAATGGCAAAAGGGTGAACTTGTATACTTATTCTACTAAGGAAACTTTGTCCATTCAAAGCCAGGTTACAGAGTGGCCTTTATTTTAATTAAAAAGCATCTGGAAATTGAAAAGCCTGTTCGGCCCAGGGCCTCCTTGGAGAGTAATTGATGCATGTCATCTGGCTGGGCCATCTCATGGTCCCTTCTGTGGGGGTTGCGGTGGGCGGGGGAGTGGAGGCTGCCTTGGCCTGGTGCACTTTGTGTGACTGGAGCAGATAAGCTTTAGTGCACATGCTGTTCCCTGCACAGACTTGCTGGGGGCTGTTCCTGCATACCATCCTCAACTAGCACTCACCCCACAGACCCATGCTTCTGTGCTGCTGGCTTTGTTAGCGACCTTCTGAGAGGAAAGGACCTATGCCTCTAAACTTGTATTTCCAGAGAAATGGTTAGAGAACCCAATGCCAGGGAGTGTTTCTGCATTCCCTGATAGCCAGCACTGATAGTACAAACATTTCTAGATAACCTCTTGTGACTGAGTTTTTATGTGGGCAATGTGATCCCAGGCCCTGCTCCTCATAGAAGACAGAATGACTGATCAGAATGGAGCACTCACTAGATTGGAAGACAGAGAATGTGTCTCACATCTGACTGGCTTTCAAGAGGTTCCTTCTCTTGTCTGGGCTTCACTGTCCTCCTCGGAGAAAATTCATCAATGGGTCCCAAACAGAATAGATTCATCACAGAACCTACTGTGCAGCATAAAACAGTGGTTAAGCGTATGAACTGCTTGAAATGTACAACAAGATCAATATAATTAGCATGGCTGTATGTTCTATACGAAAGTCATTAAGAGAGTTAATCCAGGGACTTCTCTTGTGGTCCAGCAGTTAAGACTCTGTGCTTCCACTGCAGGCGCACAGGTTCAACCCCTGGTTGGGGAATTAACATCTGACATGCCAAAGAGCATGACCAAAAAAAAAATAAATAAATAAGTCAAAGCTCCTAAGAAAAGACAGAGTAAATCCTAAGAGTTCTCATCACAAGGGAAAAACATTTTTTTTCTATTTCCTTATTTTTGTATCTGCTTGAGGTGATGGATGTTGAATAAACTTATTGGAATCATCATTTCATGACATATGTTAAGTCACATCATTATGCTATACACTTTAAACTTATGCAGTGCTATATGCTAGTTAGATCTCAATAAACTGGAAGAAAAAGCACAAGTATGGACTGCATGGGTTTGAATTCTGACTCTACTACCTCATACCTGGGTGACTTCAGGCAAATTACTAAACTTCCCTGTACTTCAGCATCCTCACTAGCAAAATGGGAATATTAAAATTATTATTACGAGGATTAAATGAGCCAATGTTTATAAAGTACTGAGAACAGTAGAAGGAAGGGTGATACAGTGTTTGTCACATAAGTAAACTTGTTCAAAATGTGGACTTCTGGACCCTGCCCTGGGAGATTTTGAATTATTGGATCTGGAATGGGCCTTGGTAATGTGGATTAAAAAAAAAAAAAAGCCCTCTGGATGATTCTGAACCCCAGGCACTAGATGGTCCTTAAGCTCCCGTCTAGCCGTGCACCATAAGAGAGGTATATTCACTCAATAAATGTTCACTGAAGGAGTGTTGTGTGTCAGGCACTGTGCTTGGGGCTGGCAATACAGCAGTGAACAAGTCAGGCATAAACTCTGCCCCAAGAAGCTTACCTTCTAATGGAGACAAATATTAAATAACCAGAAAAAGACAGAATAAACCAAACAAGTACCTGGTATAACATAATTTTAGAGTAAGTGCTCTGAAGAAAACTGAAGAACATAGGGTGACTGTCAGGGTCCTACTTTCATAAGGGTCCCCAGGGAGGTTTCTTAGAGGAAGTGATAACAGCTGAGAACATCTAGATCACTATTGGGGAAAGAGCTAGTGCAAAGGTCCTGAGGTAGGAACAAACTAAAAAGATTCAAGGAACAAAAACAAGACCAGAGTGACTGGCCTGTGGAAAGCCATAGTGAGAATGGCAGGAAGTGGGGTCGGTGAAATAGGTCAGAGCCACATGTACATATAGATGCTACAGTGTTTGGATTTTAAATGTACTGGAAAGCCATTAAGGGTCTTAAGCCAGGTGGGTGATAGGTTCTGATTTATGCTTTTCAGAGACTGATTTGGCTGCTGTGTGAGGCAAGGGTTGTAGCAGGGGGGCCATTTGGGAGGCCATGATCATGGGTCAGGCAAGAGATGACAGTGGCTTGGACACGGAGGGTTGTGGTGAAGGTGGTGAGACGTGCTCAGACTGCATATGTGTTTTAAATATGAAACCAATAGACTTTAGTGGAGTAGATGTGGGCCATAGGGAAAGAGAGTAATCTGAAATGAGTCCCAGGTTTGGGGACTGAGTAGCTGGATGGATGGGGACACCAGCCCTCCCTTTTCCACTGGCTAGAATCACCACCTGTACCTTCTTAGCTGGCCCTGCTGCCGGCCCTTCATTCTCCAAGAACAGCCACACTGATCTTCTCAAAATGCACATCAGGCCATGTCACCCCCGAGCTCCAGCCTCGGTCTATGGTTTCCCATTTCACTTAGTATAAAAGCAAAAGAGCTTGCATGCCACGCAACTAAAATATCCCGCATGTCTCAACTAAGACCCGGAACAGCCAAATAGATAAATAAATAAATATTAAAAAAAAAAAAAGTCCTTTCCATGGCCCACAGTTCCCTGCACGCTCTGGTTCTTGCTAATGCTCCCAAATCATTTCCTGCTGCTCTTCTGGTCACTCTCAGTGCAAGAGCCGGCCTGACTCCTTGTTTTTCTCAAACGTGCCAAGGAGGGGCCTTTCTAGAGGCCTTGGCATTCGATGCTCCCTCTGCCTCTAGCACCTTCCCCAGCCCTCCCTATTCCTGGCTCCCATGTTTCACCTCTCTACTTGAGTGTTATCTCTCCCAAGAGGCCTTCCCCAACATGCTATCAAAACTAGCAACCCCAGTCATTTTCCATCTTCTTTTCTTCTTACCCTGCTATATTTTTCTTCCTAGTAATATTATAATTAATTATATCCTGGTTTTACATACTATATGCTGACATTATATGTTCTATAGTTATCCATTTATTTTCCTTCTCCCTACAGTCTAGTATCAGTTTAGATCAGTTCAGTCACTCAGTTGTGTCCGACTCTTTGCAGTCCTATGAATTGCAGCATGCCAGGCCTCCCTGTCCATCACCATCTCCTGGAGTCTACCCAAACCCATGTTCATTGAGTCGGTGATGCCATCCAACCATCTTATTCTCTGTCGTCCCCTTCTCCTGCCCTCAATCTTTCCCAGCATCAGGGTCTTTTCAAATGAGTCAGCTCTTCACATCAGGTGGCCAAAGTATTGGAGTTTCAGCTTCAACAACAGTCCTTCCAATGAACACCCAGGACTGATCTCCTTTAGGATGGACTGGTTGGATCTCCTTGCAGTTCAAGGCAGTCTAGTATAATTTCCATGATATCAAGGACTTCGTTCTCCACTATATCTCCAGTGCCTATAATCTCCCTGGTGCATAGTAGGTGTGCTGGGTTGAATGATGGCCCCTAAAAAGACATGTCCATGTCCTAACCCCAAGAACCTGTGAATGTGACTTTATTTGTAAAAAGGGTCTTTGTAGATGTCATTTAAGAGTCTTGACATGAGATCACATGGATTATGTGGGTGGGCCTTAAATCCAATGACAAATGTCCTTATAAGAGACACACAGGTGGGATGATTTGGGAGAATGGCATTGAAACATGTATACTATCATGTAAGAAACGAATCACCAGTCTATGTTTCATACAGGATACAGGATGCTTGGGGCTGGTGCATGGGGATGATCCAGAGAGATGATATGGGGTGGGAGGTGGGAGGGGGGTTCAGGATTGGGAACTCATGTACACCCGTGGCAGATTCATGTCAATGTATGGCAAAACCAATACAGTTTTGTAAAGTAAAATAAAGTAAAAATAAAAATTAAAAAAATAAAGTGGTTCAGTTTCAAAAGGGTAAAAAAAAAAAAAGAGACACACAGAGGAGAGACAGGGGAAAGAAGGCTGGGTGAAGATGGAGGCAGAGGCTAGAGCCGTGTAGCCACAAGTCAAGGAAGCCCTGAGGCTACCGGAAGCTAGAGGCCAGGAAGGATTCTCTTCTAGAGCCTCTGGAGAGAGCACAATTCTACTTACACCTTGATTTGGGACTTCTGGCCTCCAGAGCTGTAAGAGAACATGCTTCTGTTTGAAGCCTCACAAGTTTGTGATAATTTGTTACAGCCGCCATATGAAATGAATGCAGTAGCTGTGCAATGTTGTGTAAGGTAAGAAGGAATACATGTAAGCAAGAACAAGATGGGAAAAGGGCAGGGCCAAGAATCAGGAGTTGGCTGTTGGACAAATTGTCTGAGATGCCTGTTACCTGTGGAAGACAGATAGCAGTGGATATATGAGACAGGAGTGGGCAGATAGAGGGTGAAGCTAGAGACCCTCCACCTGAGAGCCATTAATCCCAGGGCAAGGTGATATCACCACTGGTGATGGTGCAGTTGAGAGTTGAGAAGAGGGGTGAGGAGGCAGTCATGTTTACAGTGCTGTTCCTATTCAACATTGCTTCTCAATCTGAGGTGATTTTGTCTCCCGCCCTGTCCCCCAGCAGAGGACATTGGAATTTTTGGTTGCCGCAGCCAGATGTCCTTTTCATTCTAGGGGACTGGAATGCAAAAGTAGGAAGTCAAGAAACACCTGGAGTAACAGGCAAATTTGGCCTTGGAGTACAGAATGAAGCAGGGCAAAGGCTAATAGAGTTCTGCCAAGAGAATGCATGGTCATAGCAAACACCCTCTTCCAACAACACAAGAGAAGACTCTACGCATCGACATCACCAGATGGTCAACACCGAAATCAGATTGATTATATTCTTTGCAGCCAAAGATGGAGAAGCTCTATACAGTTAGCAAAAACAAGACCGGGAACTGACTGTGGCGAAGATCCTGAACTCCTTACTGCCAAATTCAGACTTAAATTAAAGAAAGTGGGGAAAACCACTAGACCATTCAGGTATGACCTAAATCGAATCCCTAACGATTATACAGTGGAAGTGAGAAATAGATTTAAGGGACTAGATTTGATAGAGTGCCTGATGAACTATGGAATGAGGTTCATGACATTGTACAGGAGACAGGGATCAAGACCATTACCAAGGAAAAGAAATGCAAAAATGCACAATGTCTTTCTGAAGAAGCCTTACAAATAGCTGTGAAAAGAAGAGAAGCCAAAAGCAAAGGAGAAAAGGAAAGATATACCCATGTGAATGCAGAGTTCCAAAGAATAGCAAGGAGAGATAAGAAAGCTTTCCTCAATGATCAGTGCAAAGGAATAGAGGAAAATAACAGAATGGGAAAGACTAGAGATCTCTTCAAGAAAATTAGAGATACCATAGGAACATTTCATGCAAAGATGGGCTCAATAAAGGACGGAAAGAGTATGGACCTAACAGAAGCAGAGGATATTAAGAAGAGGTGGCAAGAATACACAGAACTATACAAAAAAGATCTTCATGACCCAGATAATCATGATGGTGTGATCACGCACCTAGAGCCAGACATCCTGGGATGTGAAGTCAAGTGGGCCTTAGGAAGCATCATTATGAACAAAGCTAGTGGAGGTGATGGAATTCCAGTTGAGCTATTTCAAATCCTAAAAGATGATGCTGTGAAAGTGCTGCACTCAACATGCCAGCAAATTTGGAAAACTCAACAGTGGCCACAGGACTGGAAAAGGTCAGTTTTCATTCCAGTCCCAAAGAAAGGCAATGTCAAAGAATGCTCAACCTACTGCACAATTGCACTCATCTCACACACTAGCAAAGTAATGCTCAAAATTCTCCAAGCCAGGCTTCAACAGTGCGTGAACCATGAACTTCCAGATGTTCAAGCTGGATTTGGAAAAGGCAGAGGAACCAGAGATCAAATTGCCAACATCCGCTGGATCATCAAAAAAGCAAGAGAGTTCCAGTAAAACATCTCTTTCTGCTTTATTGACTACGCCAAAGGCTTTGACTGTGTGGATCACAATAAACTGTGGAAAATTCTGAAAGAGATGGGACTACCAGACCACCTACCTGACCTGCCTCTTGAGCAATCTGCATGCTGGTCAGGAAGCAACAGTTAGAACTGGACATGGAACAACAGACTGGTTCCAAATAGGAGAAGGAGTACGTTAAGGCTGTATGTTGTCACCCTGCTTATTTAACTTCTATGCAGAGTACCTCATGAGAAACGCAGGGCTGGAGGAAGCACAAGCTGGAATCAAGATTGCCAGGAGAAATATCAATAACCTCAGATATGCAGATGACACCACCCTTATGGCAGAAAGTGAAGAGGAACTGAAGAGCCTCTTGATGAAAGTGAAAGAGGAGAGTGAAAAAGTTGGCTTAAAGCTCAACATTCAGAATACTAAGATCATGGCATCCAGTTCCATCGCTTCATGGGAAATAGATGGGGAAACAGTGTCAGAGTTTATTTCGGGGGGCTCCAAAATCACTGCAGATGGTGATTGCAAGCCATGAAATTAAAAGACGCTTACTCCTTGGAAGAAAAGTTATGACCAACCTAGACAGCATATTCAAAAGCAGAGACATTACTTTGCCGACAGAGGTCCGTCTAGTCAAAGCTATGGTTTTTCCAGTAGCCATGTATAGATGCGAGAGTTGGACTATAAAGAAAGCTGAGCGATGAAGAATTGATGCTTTTGAACTGTGGTATTGGAGAAGACTCTTGAGAGTCCCCTGGACTGCAAGGAGATCCAACCAGTCCATCCTAAAGGAGATCAGCCCTAGGTGATCATTGAAGGACTGATGTTGAAGCTGAAACTCCAATACTTTGGCCACCTGATGTGAAGAGCTGACTCATTTGAAAAGACCCTAATGCTTGGAAAGATTGAAAACAGGAGGAGAAGGGGATGACAGAGGATGAGATGGTTGGATGGCATCACTGACTCAATGGACATGAGATTGAGTAAACTCCGGGAGTTGGTGATGGACAGGGAGGCCTGGCGTGCTGCAGTCCATGAGGTCGCAAAGAGTCAGACACGACTGAGCAACTGAACTAAACTGAACAGCCTGGGCGAAGGGATACTATTGACATCTAGTAGGTGGAGGCCAAGGACACAGTTAAACCTCTTACAACACATATGACAGCCCCACAAGGGAGGATTTCCTGGCCCCAAATTGTCAATAGTGCAGAAGTTGAGAAACCCAGTTACATAGGGCGGGATTAGCTTAAGTCTCCTGGATTTGTACATTTTTAACCTGTTTTGTGCTGCACACTTTTTTTTTTGTTCTAAACTTCTTTTATTTATAAAAGATTCAGTGATGGCAACAAACTCTCCATGACTGGTTTATTGTGTGATCTTGAGCAAATCACTTCCCTTTTCCCCCAAGTTTCTGGGTCCTCTGGGTGGCTGTGGGGGAAGGTTGGGAGGAGGCTTGTTGCATTAGCTGCTCTCTGAGCTTCTTACCAGGCCCTAGAGTCTAAGGGTCTCTGTTCTTCCCCCTAAAGAAGGTAAATTCCCACTTGGTCAAGCTACTGAGCAGAGTTTTCAAGACTAGCTGCTAAAGAGCAGAATGCAAGCTACCTCCCAGGCACAGAGACTACATTTTCTAGGACAGCCCCAATTTCAAACATTTTATCACCCAGAATCCCAGAGGAAATGGATACTCTTGTGTCCCAATATTATTTGGAAAGTGTTCTCCTAACCCTGCTAAGTGCCAGGCACTGTTCTAAGCATTCTCCGCACATCACTTCATTTAACCCTCACAATGACCCTGCGAGGTAGCACCATTATTATTCCCCTTTACAGATGACAAAACTAGGGATCAGAGGTTAAGTAAACTTGATTAGGATCTCACAGCCAGCAAATAACAGAGCTGAGATGAAGACCCAGGTCTGCCTCCAGCTAATTGCACCACCTTAGCGACTCCATCTCCTGACTTTTCACACTGTGTCCCAATGTGCCCTGAAGTGATATGGGGAGAGGAGAGGAGAAACAGGTCCTGCCTCAAATGTTCACCATTTCTTTGTCTTTGGAAGGGTTGTTGTGTGAGCAAGTATTATGAAAAAGGAAACCACTTCCCCGTCCCTATGTCTGTTTTATGTGGCCTCTCAAGAAAATTACCCAGGTCAGAGCTTGGAAAATCTGTTGTGTATGTGGGACATTGGCTGTAGTTCTAGACTTTTCTTTTGGCTTCCTTAATTAATGCCAATACCCAAGTGTCTGTGTGCCGCACCTTGAATTAGAACAGGGCAGACGTGGAGGTGCAGAGGGTCATCTGGGTAGATGTTGTACCTTTAGCCTTGGTTCTTTCCTCCCTTCTGGGAGTCAGGAAAAATCAAGCCCAGTAGAAAACTACAAAATATTCTGGTGTCCAGAGGTCAACCTCTTCATTGTACAGGTGAGCATATGGAATCTGAAGTACCTAAGACTTGCCCAGAATCATACAAGCAGGTGGGGTAGGCTGGGGGATGATTGTGATCAGACTTATGTGACCAAGCCAGGAAAATTCTGCATCTCAAGGGGTTCCTCTCAGAGAAGGGACAGAGGATTGCTCCTTCTTTTCAGGACCTAATATTGTATTCGTTGCTCTTTCATTAGGCTATCATTGTTGTTTCCACAAGGTCCCTGGGAAACTAAGAATTATTCTACCTTGGAGGGACCTACCCAAATTCATCAGCAGCCATTAACAGGGTTAAAAAAATCAAACTACAATGACAATACTGTGTGCTATGAGAATCAAATGAGTGGTAAACTCTTAGCTTGTTAAGAGGAGGTGATCCTCTTGGGAAGATGTCATTGAGCTAATGAGGCTGCCTAAAGGATAACGAGAGGAGTGGAGATGCTGTTCCCAGCAGCAAGGATGAAAAGGTGAAAGTGTTAGTCACTCAGTTGTGTCTGACTCTTTGCAACCCTATAGGGAGTGGTTGGCCATTCCCTTCTCCAGTGGATATTCCTGACCCAGGGATCAAACTCCACTCTTTCACATTGCAGGCAGATTCTTTACTGTCTGAGCCACTAGGGAGGCCCCAGCAGCAGGGATAGATAGAGCCTAAGTGCAGACATGAAGCAGTAATATACACACAGTTTCAACACACACATAGACACATGCATGCACATTCATTAATTCAACCACTGCTTATTAAGCACCTGCTCTGTGCCACGTCCTGGAGATATTATCCATTTAGCAGTCTTTCTGCCAAGGACCACAAATTTAAAAGAAGGTGAATACAGTCAAACAGCCAATAGCACAGACATTTGACTATTGGTGTATTACTACAGGCAGTAATAACGATGGGCATAAAGCAGGGGTGATCTGCCAATACTATGGTTTCTTCTATATTTTCTGGCATTCTTGCTTCCCTGGTGGCTCAGATGGTAAAGAATCTGCCTACAGAGCAGGAGACCCAGATTCGATCCTTGGTCAGGCAGATCCCCTGGAGAAGAGAATGGCTACACACTTTAGTATTCTTGCCTGGAGAATTCCATGGACAGAGAAGCCTGGCAGGCTACAGTTCTCGGGGTTGCAAAGAGTTGGACACGACTGAGCAACTAATACTTTTACTTTCACTTCTTGGGAAGGTGATTTTTAAGGCCCTTGCTGACTCAGATATTCTTTGCTTCTCTACTTAAACTTGATTTAGTTTATCTGGTAGCAGGCACTTCAGAGAGTAGTGTCATTGAATGAAGATCCTTACAGGGCAGCTTGATGGGCCATGGAGCCCAGGCTGCTGGGCCAGTCATGGGACAAACAAGCTCAGATGGGTTTTGAGAAGCTCAAGGGGAAAGGACAAACCCTTAGGCCAAATAGCTCCTGCTGTCTTGATCAGGGTTACTGATCAAGGTTACTGAAGCCTGGCCTTGCCCTAGGTGACATCAGTGCCTCCCTATCTGTTCTTGACCAAGATGTAAGAAGATCAAATGGCCTAGGAGAAGAGTCATATAAATTCCTTTAAGTCGAAACTCAGATAGTAAGTTGAGATAAAGTAAAAGAATATGTGAACTCTTCAACTGTGAAACCAAGATGTCATCTTCATCCTAATCCAGTTCACAAGTCATAGAGATAAGCTCAAGAAATATGTGCAGTATTTTGTGTGTGATTTATTTGTTCAATTTCAATGTTTTCTTCTTCCATTCTTCCATCTCCAAAATTTTCCATGAAGTCCCACTAAACAAAAAATCAAAGGGCACACAAATGCAAAATTTTCCTTTTTCCTATGATTAAAGCTACAAAATTAATTTTTGGGGTATAGGTTCAATAGTGAAATGGGGTATGACTTAGTCCAGTGGGCCTTGGGACTATCCCAGAACTTCTATGGCTATTTTTCCCACCATCTGCAGGGATCTGAGAGATGTTACCTAGAGCATCCTTTCTCTGTCATTGTGGGCCTGCTTACCCTCTATTGTAAACAGCAAAATGGAGAGGTGAATTTCACAAGCTGGTTCAAATGAGCCTAGACTCAGGAGTCTAGAATCCAGGTTCCTTTTCTAGAAGAGACTCTTCATCAGCTTTTACCACATGATGACACAGTGATCTGAGTGTCACAAATCTTTTCCACCATGGATTGCTAGAGGTTTAAAAACAGTGGCTTTGTATCATTTATCTTCCTCTGCTTCCCATCACAGGCTAATTCAGTCTAGATTGAAAACAGATGATAGGGCTGGCTTTGGGTAAAGTCAGGGATAAGATTCTTCCAGCATCCTGTCCATAACACTGAGCCCAAACATTGAGTGGCTATGTGACTTAAAAAATATTGAAAAACCATCCATACTAGCTATTGTGGCAAGAGGCTTGGAAGGATACTTAATCTCCCATGAAAGGCCTTCTTCTGGAGCTGCCACAAAGTCAACACTGGCTTTGTGCCCAACTCCTGTTGGTGGCAACATCAGTCTGTGTGGGTACCATGTATAAGGACTGAATATTGAGTTGAGTATCTGCAATCCTGTTGCTCCTTGGAAGAAAAGTTATGACCAAACTAGACAGCATATTAAAAAGCAGAGACATTACTTTGTCAACAAAAGTCCGTCTAGTCAAAGCTATGGCTTTTCAGTAGTCATGTATGGATGTGAGAGTTGGACTATAAAGAAAGCTGAGTGCCGAAGAATTGATGCTTTTGAACTGTGGTGTTGGAGAAGACTCTTGAGAGTCCTTTGGACTACAAGGAGATCCAACCAGTCCATCCTAAAGGAAACCAGTCCTGAATGTTCATTGGAAGGACTGATGCTGAAGCTGAAACTCCAATACTTTGGCCACCTGATGTGAAGAACTGACTCATTGGAAGAGACCCAGATGCTGGGAAAGACTGAGGGAGGGAGGAGAAGGGGATGACAGAGGATGAGATGGTTGGATGGCATCACCAACTCAATATTGTAAGGTAATTATCCTACAATTAAAACAAAATATAAATTAAAAAATAAAAGCTATTTTAAAAACTGCAAAAAATTAAAAGAAACAAAACACCCCCCACCCACCCACTGCTGTTCATCTCTGCTTTGATCTAGTGTCTTATTTACGGTTCTGCTACCAACAAACTTAAATCTCATAAGTTCCCCACTTATATTCTAGGGAGACAAGTTGTGCATCTTAGCTACTTCCCATTGTCCTCTTGAGTACAGTTTTTTTTGGTAGGCCATGTCATACAAAGGCCATCCAACAGCTAATACATTGACTATTCTGAGTCAGATGCCCATCCATGACTTAAGAAGTCACCAGTCCATTTTCAACGAGTAGTCTAGGTCCGTTTTCTTCAGCAAGGGACCATGGGCAATGTAATTTCCCTGAGAAGGAACTGTGGAGATGTTGGATGTCATAACTGACATGTCTGATCTAAGATTTATGACAGCATAATGTGGAGGAGAGATAATTAGAAGCCTATCAGACAGCCCTTACATCAGAATGCGTAGCTGGTCATCTGTGTCAGCTTTGCCTGAAGCTGGCCCTAGGCATAGCCCTCAAATTCCATAGCACATACACAGGTCATCTCTGGCTTGGGCTATGTAGGACCACCTCACCCAAGCTTCTCTATTGACAACAGAAGGGGATGGTGGAGAATAAATGGCTTTTCCCATCTTGGAAGGCTGCCTGGACCCTCCAGAGGGCCTCAGCAGAGCAGCTGTCAGCCTCTACAAAGAAGTAACTTTGGGCCTGCTGAGTGGGTGGCCACGTGTTGTGTGTCCTTCCTGAGGAACATGCATCGACTTGTGTCCTCTGCTATATTTGAACTGTTGAAAGTAGACCCAGCAGGAACTAAGCATCTGCAGCCTTAAGTGGCAACACCAGATCATTACTTTGACTGGATTGAGGCTTAGAGTGAAACAGGAGCTGAGCCCAGTACCAGAGACATTCTCAAATTCCCGACTCCCTGGCCACCAGCTTTTTGTTTAGGTGAGCTCCAAAAATAGTGCCCATACCGGGCCACTAACCAGTGGGTATGGGGAAGTGAAGTATTCAAGTATATGGAATTCAGCAACCTGGATGAAATGGCATCTTTTCTTTCTCTGGGTCAAAACTGGGGATATATTGGTTATTTCATGTGAATGAAAAAAAAAAAAAACTGGAGTCTGGAGCCTGGTGGAAAAACAGGTAAGGTCTTCTGAGAGAAGCTCAAACTTGGGCTTCAAGGCCAATTTCCCAAAAAATACAGGGCTCACAAGCATATTTCAAGTCAGGAGACTATACATCTTTGACAGGGAAAATTCAACATTTTGTCCATTTGGTCCTATGGAAGAGATGGGAGCAGGCAACAGCAGCTCTCTTGCACTCTAAAAGCTTGTGTTCCCTTATCAGAGTGTATAACCCATTTCTCCCCTGCCCAGTATCTAAGGAGTTGTTTTGAGACAGACATCTGTTCAGCAATCTGAGAGCCCCAGACAGAAGACAGAGACATTCATTTTTCTTTACTTAAAGTGCAGAGGCCAGGGAGGACTGACTTCGTGGCAGTGTTCCATCCTGGCCTGGATTGCAGTTGATCTGGGAAGAACAATCCTGGATGACACTTAGGCACTATCCAAACAGCCTTGTATTACCAAATGAGTCCCAAAAGCCAGCTAGGAGAACACTTTGGAACCCATAACGGATGTAAGCCAAGAGGCCCTTAATCGGAGGTCTGCTGTTGATGAGGTTACAATGTGGTGAAGTGGAAGAAGGCTCATCCGGGAATCAGGACCTCTGGGCTCCAGCCCACAACTAATTCACTGCATGACCTTGAGCAAATCCATCTCCTCTGAGCCTCCCTGTCCACAGTCTGTGCAACTAAGGGTGGAACTAGCTGAGTTAGGAGTTCCTGTCCAGCTGTGTCGTTCTCCAGTTCGAAGATGGGAAAGTTGGTGGTCAAGAGTATCTCTTACAGGGGAAAGTGCCAAACCCAGGGCATAACAAGGCGGTCAGAATTGCTGGTTTGATTTTTGTGTGGGCTGGTTAGTTTTATTGAAAAGTAAATAAACAAAGAAAAATGCCTTTCTCTGGATAGACCTCTCCCTTCATCTCAGCCAGCTATCCTGTTTGGCATAGGGTGGATGAGGTGAGAGAAGGTGAAGCACTTGGTATGAGCCCTGAATACTGCTGGACAAACACTTTGAAACCCAGCCCTCTTCAGGCTGGGTCAGCAGCAGTCAGCTTCCTTAAGGTAGGACAGCACTTGTATTATTATAATATCTTTGTTACTATCTTCTTTCTAACTCTTGTGAATCATAGGCAGAGCACAGCGGGTCTTAGTTTGAGCTCTGCATTGGTCAGCTATACAGACAGCAATGTGCTCAGGGCTGATACTGGCCATTGATGAATTGGGGAAGGAGCTTAAGTTTCTCTTGATTGCCCCCTTCCACAGCCCCAATTGCAGCTTAGCCCTTGTCCCTTTTCTTCTTTCAACATGACCAAGAATCATGGTTCTTAGCCCTCATCTTGGAAAACAATGGGATGAACTAATCTCAATAAGGAATTGGGTGATGATTCAAGAAAGAATGATAGTCTACCCTTTCAGAGGACTTGTAATTTAACAGGGACTTTCCTGGTGGCTCAGACGGTAAGGTGTCTGCCTACAATGTGGGAGACCTGGGTTTGATTCTTGGGTCGGGAAGATCCTCTGAAGAAGGAAACGGCAACCCACTCCAGTACTCTTGCCTGGAAAATCCCATGGATGGAGGAGCCTGGTAAGCCATGGTCCATGGGGTTGCAAAGAGTTGGACATGACTGAGCGACTTCACTTCACTTCTTCACTTTACTTCAAGTGCAAATCATAAAGCTTCCCCAGTGCCCCTCAAATCATGCGCCACTTTTAAGACTGATGTATTAGTAGAACGAGATTAAGAAAAAAACAGAAAGAGATTAGGAAAGGGATGTCAGCATTAAGGCTCTCTCACAGATCGGTCATGGAAGGGGCTGCTGCTGCTGCTGCTGCTAAGTCGCTTCAGTCATGTCCAACTCTGTGCGAACCCACAGACGGCAGCCCACCAGGCTCCCCCGTCCCTGGGATTCTCCAGGCAAGAACACTGGAGTGGGTTGCAATTTCCTTCTCCAATGCATGAAAGTGAAAAGTGAAAATGAAGTCACTCAGTTGTGTCTGACTCTTCGTGACCCCATGGACTGCAGCCCACCAGGCTTCTCCATCCATGGGATTTTCCAGCCAAGAGTACTGGAGTGGGGTGCCATTGCCTTCTCCGATGGAAGGGGCTAGATAGTGCAAATTCAAAATATGTTGAAAAGCCCAAAGAAAGTATGTCTTATAGTTTTCTCATCTGAAAGCATCTAAAGAGTAACAGTAAACTTTTTGTCAGACCCAAATTCTCCTATTACCGATGTCAAGGGTATAAAATATCTTTCCAGTTTCCTGAGACCATCAGTGGAGTCTGCCTTAGGGGTTAGATTTAAAGGTTTCTGGGAAGTTCATTGCTTAAAAATATGATACGAGGGTCTCCTGATTGCTGGAGTTGAACTGGCTGCTTTGGCTGGCTAAGTTCTATTCTCTTTCTTTCCTATCTCTCTGTGACAACGAGTGATGGAGTGGAAAGAGTGCTGGACTTGGGTTTGTGCCTTAGTGGAATCTACTTGACCTCTTTAAACTTCACTTTCCTTAATCTGTACGATGAAGGGAGTAACTACTTACCTCATAAGTTTGTTTGAGGACGAAATGAGATAATGCATATATAAAGCACCTCGCACAATGTCTGGCATACTGTCAATTCTCAATACACAGTAGTTGTTATTAGTTTTAGTGAGGCCTCACAGTGGGGGCCTGGCGCTGTCTGATAGTGCTGGGCACTGGGAGGCAAGACTAGCTCCATGGAGAGAAACAGAAAATACGAAGAGAGGTAAAAGGGCTAGCTTTCCTGATGACCAGCCCTGAGCCCAGGAAACAGGTTTAAAAGAAAAGGTTGCCACAGTGTTCTCTGTAAGTGTGTCCAGAACAAACCATCTTCCCTCTCGCTTGCTCTCAGAGCACACTGGAACATCTGCCAAACCTGCTGTTTTCCCCAACTCGGCCATTTTCCATTAGTTTGACTCATAGAAATCAGAGCTGACATTTTGAGGGGTTAGCAAGGCCAAGAGCTTTGTCAGTCATGCTTAAGGGGGTATAGCCTTTCATACACTGAGCAAGTATTTAACAGACAATACCACAAATATTGTCAATCCCTCCATTCTCATTTTGTCACGTTACGTGGTGTTATGTGATGCCCTGATATGAATCATTCAGGCAGCTGCCATACTGCATTAATTGCAGAGGAGCTGGATCTCATACAAGGTGTTCCCAAAGGTTCATTGCTAAAGACTCATCCAGCAGTTCTTTGAAAGGTTGCATTGGGTGACAAGGACACTAAATCCTTCTATGCATTAGAGCTCCAAAAAAGGACAACTGGAAATTACACCATGGTTTTTGTCTCTTTCCTTTCCAGAAGAGAAAATTTATAATTATTCACATGGGCCATTCCCACCCTTTCCTTGATGTTTTCTGGCTTTGAAGGCATTTAAATGCTTGTTCCCTTGTGTTCAAAGTCTTACACCACAATTTCTTTATGAAAACAATATGCTTTTAAATTAATTCTAAATAAAAATGAATATATCACTGGAAGACCATCCTCATGTAAAGTATCCCAGAATTAAAATGAGTTCAATAACCTCTAACCTCTAACCCAAGCTCCAATCTCATATTTCAAGCTACTTGGAGACCATCTCTACTTGGACGTTCCATCTTCACCTCAGACTCCCTACGTCCAAAACCAAATGTTTCACCTTTGCTCCAAATCATCTCCTCGTTCAGCTTTTTAAATTTCAGTTGAGGGCAATACCACGACCCCATCATCCAGGCCTAGAAAACTTGGAGTCATTCTAGATTCCTTTCTTTCCTTCATCTGCCCTTTCATGGATGTCTAAGTTCTGATAGTTCTGCCTTTGACTTGCTTTTGAATTAGGCTTTGATTTACTCTGCCTCTGTATTCCCAATGTCACCATCTCAGTTCTGGTTTTTGTCACATCATGGCTGGATTCCTAGAAAAGCCCACTCAGTGGTCTGATTTCATGCTATCCATTCCATCGGCTACTGCCCGATCCTTCAAGAAGGCCGCTTTCAGCATGTCATACCTGTGCTCAAAATTCTACAAGAGTTGCCTTTTGCTTATTGAATCAAGTCTAAATTAACCTATCATTCAAGAACCATCTATTATTTCAGAGTATAAACCTACTGCTCCAGCCACGGTTCCAGCTTCACTGTGTCAGTATAAACCACAAACCACCCACATTCTTGCTTCTGGGTCTTTGTGTGCACGCCCCATCCATCTCCTCCGATTTACAAATCCTTCCATTTTTAGGGCCTATGGCAAGTTCCACTTCCTCTATCAAGCTCTCTCTGACTTCTCTGGCAGACATGGTGTACCTTCCATGTCTGTTGCCTACGCCACAATATTTTAGCAACTAATTACATGATAGGAATGAAAAAATACTGACAGAGTCAGGGGACCTGGGTGCTAGTCCGGGCCTTGCCTTTGGCTCAATATGTAGCATAGGGCAAGTCTGTCTCCTTCTCTGAGCCTTGGTGTCCTCCGAAGTAAGATGAGAAAGTGAAATGACAATGTTTCTCGAATACCAGTCGTTTGTGTAGCATCTTCATGTTTGCTGTATCTGCAACCTGCCTCTACTTTTACTTACTTAAAATTTTTCTACCTTGTTTTTTAACCTAAATACATTTTGTAAAACTATGGCAAAACATGCATAACGTAAAATTTGCCTTTTTAAACATTAAAGTGCACAGCTCAATGACATTAAGTACATTGACAATGTTGAGCAATCATAACCATCATTCACCTCCAGAACGCTTCCCATCTTGCAAAACTAGAAGCCTACTTCTATTCTACTAATTCCCCAGTCCCCTTTCCCCCAACCCCTGGCAACTACCCTTCTATTTTCCATATCTCTGAATTTAAATACTCTAGGTACCTTATTTAAATGAAATCATACAGTATTTGTTCTTTTGTGTCTGGCTTATTTCACTTAGCATAATGTCTTCAAGGTTCATCCATGCCACAGCACGTGCCAGAATTCAATGCATTTTTAATAAAAAGAAACTATCATATTATTAAAACTTTAGTTTTATGAAATAACTATTTTTTTCTAATATACACTGAGATAAATATAAAATAATTAAAAAAAAGTTTGTGTGCCTCTGTAGTGTGCCCCCTACTCTTCAGGAAACACCTGACTTGATCATCTCCACAGGCCCATCCAGCATATGGCTAGTTGGAGCATTGGTTTTCAAACATGGCTGATTGTCAGAATTTCTCAAGTGGCTGTGAGGAAAGACCTGAGTCCTATCCCAGACCTACTGAATCAGAATGTCTGGAGATCACTAGGAGTCTGTGTGTTAAGTTCCTGAAGCACTCATGATGATCAACCAGGTGTGGAGCCACTGCTCCATGACTAGAGGGCAGGGCTCCAAGTCTGTCTCTTCTTTACTTTTCTGATGGCACAGTGCTGGTCATAGTGGTCAAAGTCAAAAGTCATGTATCGACTGAATAATTGAGAATGCCATAAAAAAGGTGGGGAGGAGAGATTTTAAATGAACTTCTTCCATTTCAGCAGTGTTCCCCCTACCAAGTTCTTTGCACATCAGGAGGAGTGAGACTCTACTTTACAGAGTTGCTGTGACTCAAATTAGATAACATGTGGGAAAACAATGATAGTTACTATGAACATTTCTTATACATTTCCTGTGAGCCCAGCATCATGCCAGTAGTTGTGGAAGATAGGCAAGAAATTTAAAACATTATTCCTTTCTCTCACAGAGCTCAGGATCTGCTTGAAGAAACCAAACTAACCCAGATGGAACAAGTGAGGAGCAATGACTTCCGAGAAATTCAAGCCAGGTGCACTCTGGGCAGGCTTCATGGGTAAGACTCAAGTTGAGCCCTGAAGGAAAAATAGGACTTAGAGGGAGAGACAGGAGAGGCCAAAACATTCCAAGTGAAGGGAACGGCATCAGATGTGGCTGAAGTGGTTACCTATGTGGTGTATTTGAGTTGGCCCAATAAGGCTTGTCTCATCACACAACACCCCGAAATAACTCTGGAAATTTGACTGTTTAGAATTCTATTTCTTAGGATGGCCCTTCTGGAAATGCAAACACACCTGGTCTCGTTTGTGTATGATCTCACTTACACCTTAATGTACATTACTTAAATCAAAATGCTTTCTCCCCAACATCTGCACAAGATGGGTGGGCTGATGGATGGGATTCTGATTGGTGGAGGTGCAGGAAAGGGTCATTTGGGGGTCTTATGAACAGTTTCAGCTGGGAATCCAGAAAGCAGTGCGGGGGCCTGGGGAGGGTGACAGGTATCAGGGTATCAGGTATCATTGTCAGAGATGACATCATCTTAAATATGAGGAAGAGGACAAGTTCTAACCAGAATCTATTTCAAATGACTTCTTCTGTTGGTGTGCTTGGAGGCTTTTGCAAACCAGGAAAACGTGCAGATTTATATGAGAAAAGCATGGAACTTCCACATTGGACAAATGAAGATTTGTCACAGCTGGGTAATTCCATTTGATGAGCATTTGGGAAGACAGACAGTGACAATCATGGTGATGTGGTTCTTTGGAACTAAGGGTGTAACAGGCTCTCTTCTTTCATTTCATACCCAGGGTCTCCCTTCCAGTCCTTTTACAGTTTGACTCCTGGGCTTGGCCTCAGGTTAGACAAAGGTTTCCTTTGCAAAGACTATTTTCTCTTCCAGAGTCTGCTGCTCTCAGCAGAGCTTGTTTTTTGAAGAGTTGTGATTAAAGATAGAGGCTGTTTCTCTTCCTCCTCTGGACTCTGAGGAAGCTGGTCTCCCCCACAGGGCCACACTTGGGGCATCTCTTCCTGGCCAGCCCCCCATTCCCTGCAGCCATTACATCAGTTATCTGAGTCAGGCAGCTAGCCTTTGTTTGGCTTGGCAGGTCCCTGACTAACTTAGGCAAAGATATTTAGGAAAATGTTAGAAAAAAAGACTTGACTATAGACCTTCAGGAATGAGCTTATGACAGGTAAGCCTGTCCATCTTTCTTTTATTTTACTACTTTCTTCACAGAACCAGCATCACCCTGTCTATGGGATTCTTTGTTTTTCCTGCTCTAATTAGACATTGTTCATAATCAGTCACTGAGTTAATTCACAGATTTTTCCTTCAGAACCCACATTGTGCTAAGCTCTGTATGGCAGACAGGAAGTAGAATGTGGGACTGTATCTTCAGAGAAAATATCTCTCTCCACTGCACCCTCCCCCACCGCCTCCACAACGCCACACACAGAGAGAAAACATTGAGTTCCCAAGATGAGGTGGCAGAAGGTTAAGGTCAAAATTATTGTTGGGGAGGAGCAATCAGTATCAACACAATTTGGGAAAGGAAGAATGAGATCCAGGAGGGGAAATGGCCCAGCAAGTCTTTCAGTACAAAGTGGCTGTGAGCTGCATTTGGAAAGTGTATTTAGATAAGTTTTATCATCCTATCACCTTTGAGTGAAAAATCTCAAATAATTTCTCCAGAATCATAGCCTGGCATAAGTCCTGCCTTTCCCCTCCAACACCAACTCTTAATGTTCTGCTACATAAGCTTTCTCACCCATCCCCATTTACTTCTGGTCTCTTGAGCATCCCGACTCATTAATGCCTTGCTTTTCTTTATGCTCCTCCACTCCTTTTCACCCCTCCAATTCTCCAATGTTATCCATTCCTCACCAAGTTCAAGATCACTTCACCCTGGATCCCTCCCTGCCAACATACATCCAGTTATGTCTCCCTCCCTTGAACTTCTTCAACAGATAGGGCATGTCTCTCTCATTTGATACACCATATACAATCATGTTCTGTAATAGTGAATGATGGGATGTTATAGAATGCAACAAAAGAGGTTCTAAGAGGGAAGGCAATGGCAATAAATGCCTAAATTACAAAAAGAGAAGAAGCTCAAATAAACAATTAACTTTACACTTCAAGGAACTAAGAAAAGAACAAACTAAGTGCAAAGTTAGTTGCTGTTCAGTCGCTCTGTCATGTCCGACTATTTGTGACCCCGTGGACTGCAGCACACCAGGCTTTGCTGTCCTTCACCACCTTCCGGAGCTTGCTCAAACTCATGTCCATAGATTCAGTGATGCCATCCAACCATCTCATCCTCTGCCATCTATTATTAGAAGGAAACTAATAATAAAGATCAGAGCAGAAATAAATGAAATAGAAACTAAAAGGACTATAGGAAAGGCCTACGAAACTAAGAGCTGGCTTTTTGAAAAGATAAACAAAACAACAAAACTTTAGTTAGATTTACCAAGACTAAATCACGAAGAAATAGAAAATTGAACAAATTACTAGTAAGGACATTGAATCAATAATCAAACACATCCCAATAAAGCTAGGGACCAGATGATGTCATGGATGAATTCTACCAAACATTTAAAGAAGAATTAATACCAATTCTTCTCAAACTCTTGAAAAAAGAAGAGAATGCTTGTAAACTCATCTTATGAAGCCAGCATTACTTTGATATCAAAATCAGACAATGCCACAAGAGAAGAAAAATATAGGTCAACATGCTTAATGAACACAGATGCAAAAATTCTCAACAAAATATTAGCAAACTGAATTCAGCAATACATTAAAAAGATCATACATTATGATCAAGTGAGGTTTACTCCAAGGATGCAAGGCTAGTTCAACATCTGTAAGTTAATCAATGTGATACACCATATTAACAAAATGAAAGATAACAATCATACGATCATCTCAATAAATACAGGAAAAGTATTTGACAAAATTCAACATCCTTTCATGATTAAAAAACTTTCAAATCACTGGCTATAGAGGAGATTATCATAGTATAATAAATGTAGGTCATATATGATAAGATCACATCATACCCAATGGTGAAAAGCTGAAAGCTTTTCCTTTAAGATCAGGAACAAGATAGAGATACCCACTCTCAACACTTTTATTCAACATAATACTGGAAGTCCTAGCCAGAGCAATTAGGAAAGAAAAAGAAATAAAAGGCATTCAAATCAGGAAAGAGAAAGTAAAACTGTCTCTGTTTGCAGATGATATGGTATTATACATAGAAAACCTCAAAGACTCCATCAAGAAATTGCTAGAATAAATAAATTCAGTAAATTTGTAGGATAAAAAATCAATACATAAAAATCAATTGCATTCTATACATTAATAATGAGCTACAAGAAAGAGAAATTGAGAAAACAATCTCATTTACAATTGCATAAAAAGAATAAAATACTTAGAAATAAATTTAATCAAAGAGGTGAAAAATCTGTACACTGAAAACTATAGACACTAAAGATGAAAAGAAATTGAAGAAGACACAAATAAATGGAAAGATATCCCATTCTCATAAATTGGAAGAATTAATATTGCTGGAATGTTCATACTACCCAAAGCAATCCACAGATTCAATGCAATCCTTATTAAAATTCTAATGGTATATTTCACAGAAATAGAAAAAAATCGTAAAATTTGTATGTAACCACAAAAGACCCAAATAGCCAAATCAAGCTTGAGAAAGAAGAATAAAGCTGGAAGCATCATAGTTCCTAATTTTAAACTGTATTACAAAGTTATAGTAATTAAAACAGTATGGTATCGTTACAAAAACAGACACAGATCAATGAAAGAAAATAGAGAGCCCCAAAACAAACCCATGCCCATATGATCAATTAATTCATGACAAAGGAGGCAAGAATACAAAATGGGGGAGGGATAATAAATGGTGTTCTTCAAACTGGACAGCCACATACAAAACAATGAAGCTGGACCCCATCGTACATCATACACAAAAACAATTCATAATAGATTAAAGACTTGAATTATAGAAACTCTATAACTCTGAAACCCTAAAACTCTTAATAGAAAAAGATCCTTGAGATTGGTCTTGTCAATAATGTTTTGGATATGACACCAAAAACACAGACTACATCAAACTAAAAATCTTCTGCACAGAAAAGGAAACCATCAGCAAAATGAAAGGCAACCTAAAGAAAGGGGGAAATGTTTGCAAATTATATATCTTATAAAGTGTTACTAGCCCAAATATTGCAACTCCTACAACCTTATAGCAAAACAAACAAACAAAAACTGAATTAAACAATGAACAGCAAAACTGAATAGACATCTTCCCAAAGAAAACATACAGATAAACCAACAGATACATGAAAAGGTGCTCAACATCACTAATCATCAGGGAAATACAAATCAAAGCTATTATGAGGTACCACCTCACACTTCTTAGAAAAGCTATCATCAAAAAGACAAGAGACAAGTATTGGTGAGAATGTGGACAAAAGGGAACACTTGTTCACTGTTGCTGGGAATATAATTTGGTGCAGGCACTATAAAAATGGTATGGTGGTTCCTCAAAAAATTATAAATGGAATTACCATATGATTCAGCAATCCCACTTCTCGGTATATATCCAAGGAAATGAAAACAGGATATCAAAGAGATATATGCACAGCATGTTCAGTTAAGTTCAATCACTCAGTCATGTCCAACTCTTTGCAACCCCATGGACTGAAGCATGCCAGGCTTCCCTGTCCTTCAACAACTCTCAGAGCTTGCTCTAACTCATGTCCATCGAGTCGGTGATACTATCCAACCATCTCATCTTCTGTCGTCCCCTTCTCCTGCCTTCAATCTTTCCCAGGGTCAGGGTCTTTTCCAATGAGTCAGTTCTTTGCATCAGGTAGCCAAAGATTGGAGTTTCACCTTTAGCATTAGTCCTTCCAATGAATATTCAGCACTGATATACTTTAGGATGGACTGGTTTGATCTCCTTGCAGCCCAAGGGACACTCACGTTCAATGCAGTATTATTCACAATAGCCAAGATATGGAAACAACCTAATTGTCCATTGATGGATGAATAGGTAATGAAAATGTGGCATATATAAATGATGGAATATTATTCAGCCATGAGAAAGAAGGAAATTCTGCCATTGTGACAATATGGATGAACCTTGAGGGCATTATGGCAAGTGACATAAACAAGTAGAAAAAGATGAATACTGCATGATATCACTTTCATGTGGAATCTAAAGAGAAAGGTCAGACTCTTAGAGAGTAGAAAAGTGGCTGCCTGGGGCTGAGAGGTGTGGGAAGTAGAGAGAGGTTGGTAAAAAGGTACCAACTTTCAGCTATAAGATAAAGTCTGTGTACCATAGTGGTTGTACTAGTTTGGAGTATTACTCAGCTGTTAAAAAGAATACATTTGAATCAGTTCTGATGAGATGGATGAAACTGGAGCTGATTATACAGAGTGAAGTAAGCCAGAAAGAAAAACACCAATACAGTATACCAACACATATATATGGAATTTAGAAAGATGGCAATGATGATCCTGTATGCAAGACAGCAAAAAAGACTCAGATGTGTATAGTGGACTTTTGGACTCAGAGGGAGAGGGAGAGGGTGGGATGATTTGGGAGAATGGCATTGAAACATGTATACTATCATGCAAGAATCGAATCACCAGTCTATGTCCGATGCAGGATACAGCATGCTGGGGGCTGGTGCACGGGGATGACCCAGAGGGATGTTGTGGGGAGGGAGGTGGGAGGGGGGTTCATGTTTGGGATCGCATGTACACCCATGGTGGATTCATGTCAATGTATGGCAAAACCAATACAGTATTGTAAAGTGAAATAAAGTAAAAATAAAAATTTGAAAAAAAAAGAAAAAAGATAAAGTCGGAGGATCTAATATCATATATGGTGAATTTGGTTGATAATACTGCATTGTATATTTGCTAAGAAAATAGAGATTAAATATTCTACCCCCCAAAAAAGATACATATCTGAAGTGATGGATATGTTAATTAACTATTAATAGATGCTGGGAATCCTTTCACATTGTATATGTATATCAAATCCTCATGATGTATACTTAATTATACCTCAATGAAGCTGAAAAAAAAATAAAAAGCAATTTTCCCCCGGCCAAAAAAACCTGGCAATTTTGTACGTATTTATATAAATAAAAGCTTCAGTAATGGTTAACCTCTCTCTCTCTCTCTCTCTCTCTCTCTCTCTCTCTCATATATATATATATATATATATTTTTTTTTTTTTTTTAAGAATAGTTCACCATTATTGGGACTTTTATATTACTAGGTACCAGGCTAAGCATTTCTGTAAGCATCATTGTATTTGATCAGCAGAACAATCCTGTCAGGAAGATGCAATCATTATCCTCGTTTTACAGCTGAGGGAATCGATGCTTGCTGTGGTTCACTTGGCCAAGGCTGTACAGTCAATAAATGATGAAGCTTGCCTTCTCACTGCCTCTCACATGGGTATGGAGAGGTACATCATAAGCAAGTACTCTTATACAAATTTGTCAGTGTTTAAAAAGAGAACTAGAGGGGGGAATAATTTAAATCAAGTGGGCAATTCTATTTACCACCCAACTCAATAAGCTTTGGTCTGGAGTTAATGTGAACTGGAAGATGTGAATCCCTCAAATGGTGTTGGTTCTGGTTTGCCTCTCATTGTGTGATTATCATGCTTAAATATATATGCTTTACAAAGTCAATAGGGCCCCAGAATGCAAGTTAATAAGCTTAGTTCTTGACTAGAGAAAGACTGATCCTGTATAAAGTTGGAGGGAAAAATTAAAACAAATCCATGTTGGACTTACTGAAAAATATGTCTGTCTCCAATGTAGCACATTTCAAAGGAATTTCTGAGGGGTATTTTGTTTATAAATTATCATTATTTTTGCTCACCAGGATCCTAATCCCTCATAAGACAGGATTTCCCCATACTTGTGTCATTTCCTTAACTGGTGTGAAAACTGTATGAGTAGAGCCTGTATTATAAACCTCTTTGTATTCCCCCATAGTGCCCAGCAATGTGACTTGAAAATAATAAGAGCTGAACAAGTCGATATTGAAGATTATTCATTAGACACATTTTCACAGTTTAAGGTTTAAGGTTCTTGAGATCTCCCCAAACTCCTCAGAAAATGGAAGGGAAGATTTGTGCTATCACACATATCCCGTGACTTGTTGGCATCCTTGGTGCTATTTCTAGAGATGGAATCCGTCTGTTCCCATCCTTAGCTGGATCAACTGAGCACCTGGCGGTTTCCTACTGATGCCTGTTCAGCTGTCACCTTCAAACTCCTGGTTCTGTTTGCTCAGTGTGTCTCCTAGATCAAGCCTGACTATTTTGGATCTAAGCTACAGCTGTCGGCGTTTCAGGCGTACCTCACGTATTTCTAGAATTAGTTGGAAATATTTGAAGCCTGAAAAAGTAACTATAATGTTCTGAGTATGAGGAAAATATTTAGGCAAGTATCAACTGGCAGCACATAAGGCTAACTAAGAAGAATCGAGTCCCTGGTGATAAAACAAGATGAGAACAACATAGTCAAGCCATCTTGGGTTACTTGCATTTTAGTAGCATGGGGTGAGTTACTAAAGTATTTATGTTATTTTTATTAGCATGTGATTAAGGAATTGACCAAGTGTGAGGCTGTTTGCTATAAATGTGAAAAGACAGATTGATTGGACACATTTGCTTTGCTCTAACAGACAGTAATCATAATTCTTCAATTTAAAAAGGCATTCTGGTTATACACACATCCTAGGGATGCTTTGAAACTCAAGTTATACCTCTTGACCTTATCCTTTTTAGTTTTTGATAATAGTTTCTGCTCTCCAATCTGATAAGGTACAGTATTGACCTGGAGCAATTATACTGTGGCTTGGCACCAAATTATTAAGATATGATTAGTCCTCATGGAGGAAGAGTAGAGAAGAAAAGGAAAAGTAGAGAATAAATTTTATGGACTAACTAGGCACCAAGGCAAGATGAAGGTGATAGAGACTTTTTCAGTTTCCAAGATCAGATTAAATTTGTGATTTAATATAGGTCAGATAAATCATCTATTCTCTTACATTTAACAGTTATTTTGGATTCCTGTATTTGGGTGTGTTAGGAAGAGGTGTCAAATCCCTCTTCAATTTTGCCTTTTAACAGTGTTATGTTTAAACAATTTTGCTTTTGTAATGTGTAATGAAAAAAAAAGCCCTAAAAATAATCCACAAACCCTCTGTCATTGAGATCCTCTGAATAAAAGCTATTAGTGGAACTAAAGGCTCTGGAGATAGAGGAAGTGACTGTGGTGTTGGTGAGAAAAAGACCATGGGCTCAGTCCTTGAAAGGATCTATTATCTTCACTGTCTGTGTTTACAGACTGCTTTCCAAATGATTCTGATGCAAGTTGTCCAAGGACCCCACACTGAGAAATACTATCTTAGAGACTAAACATAGTCATGTTCATAGTCTAGAGAAAATTAAGACCTTAAAAGCTGTTGCCTTTAGATTCTTTTTTAATTTTACTTTTCATGGGGATATGTGCCTTGTGATAATTCTAATCTTGCTTCCTTCTAGCCAATAAATTATTGATAAAGAGACCACTGAATTAGATCATGTGTTGGAGAACTTGAAAACTTACATTTCCATCTCTAGCACTGATTTGCAGTCTAATCTTGACTTAATCAGTTAGTTATGTTCTCCTTTTGTAAATTGAAAGTCTGTCGAAGAAACATCTGGTAAGTTTTGGATGAAAAGCACTGAGAAACTGCTTGTATAACATGATGAGTTTTTTCCCCCTCTATCTAAGGTTGCCAGATTTAGAAGGGAAAAAAAGACGCCTAGTTAAAATTGAATATTGGATCAACAATGACTTTTTTTGGTATAAGTATGTCCCATGCAATACTTGGGATATACTTATACCAAGAAAATATTTCGGTACCTTAAATTCATATTTTAACTGGGCATTCTGTATTTTATCTGGCAACCTCACTTCTGCCACCACCCTTTTCCTGGAGCCCATGCTATCCAAGACTTGGGCAAAAGAAGACAGCATTTTGTAACTCAAGGCCAGGAAGGAAATGATCACTCATTTAACATAATATAGTACAATAGAAACACTAGCAGGAGATTAACCTTCCAGGAGAGTATCTTCTGGTGAAGGGGAGTAAAAGGCTAATGTGGGGGATTGGAGGGGAGGCCAGAGAGTGATTGGCAAACACATATATGAAATCCCAAAGAATGTCCAATCAATTATTCAAAGACTATGACCCGATTTGCTTTTTATATAGCTACAGGAAAAAAAATAGAGAGCATCAGTATGAACAAAGCTAGTGGAGGTGATGGAATTCCAGTGGAGCTATTTCAAATCCTGAAAGATGATGCTGTGAAAGTGCTGCACTCAATATGCCACCAAATTTGGAAAACTCAGCAGTGGCCACAGGACTGGAAAAGGTCAGTTTTCATTCCAATCCCAAACAAAGGCAATGTCAAAGAATGCTCAACTACCACACAATTGTACTCATCTCACATGCTAGTAAAGTAATGCTCAAAATTCTCCAAGCCAGGCTTCAGCAATACATGAACCATGAAATTCCAGATGTTCAAGCTGGTTTTAGAAAAGGCAGAGGAACCAGAGATCAAATTGCCAACATCTGCTGGATCATCAAAAAAGCAAGAGAGTTCCAGAAAAACATCTATTTCTGCTTTGTTGACTATGCCAAAGCCTTTGACTGTGTGGATCACAGCAAACTGTGGAAAATTCTGAAAGAGATGGGAATACCAGACCATCTGACCTGCCTCTTGAAAAACCTATATGCAGGTCAGGAAGCAACAGTTAGAACTGGACATGGAAAAACAGACTGGTTCCAAATAGGAAAAGGAGTACGTCAAGGATATATATTGTCACCCTGCTTATTTAACTTATATGCAGAGTACATCATGAGAAACGCTGGACTGGAAGAAGCACAAGCTGGAATCAAGATTGCCAGGAGAAATACCAATAACCTCAGATATGCAGATGACACGACCCTTATGGCAGAAAGTGAAGAGGAACTAAAAAGCCTCTTGATGAAAGTGAAAGAGGAGAGTGAAAAAGTTGGCTTAAAGCTCAACATTCAGAAAACTAATTATGGCATCTGGTCCCATCACTTCATGGGAAATAGATGGGGAAACAGTGTCAGAGTTTATTTTTGGGGGCTCCAAAATCACTGCAGATGGTGATTGCAAGCCATGAAATTAAAAGACGCTTACTCCTTGGAAGGAAAGTTATGACCAACCTAGATAGCATATTCAAAAGCAGAGACATTACTTTGCCAACANGAGAGGTGGACTGTGAAGAAAGCTGAGCGCTGAAGAATTGATGCTTTTGAACTGTGGTGTTGGAGAAGACTCTTGAGAGTCCCCTGGACTGCAAGGAGATCCAACCAGTCCATTCTAAAGAGATCAGTCCTGGGTGTTCATTGGAAGGACTGATGCTAAAGCTGAAACTCCAATACTTTGGCCACCTCATGCAAAGAGTTGACTCATTGGAAAAGACTCTGATGCTGGGAGGGATTGGGGGCAGGAGAAGGGGATGACAGAGGATGAGATGACTGGATGGCATAACTGACTCGATGGACATGAGTTTGAGTGAACTCTGGGAGTTGGTGATGGACAGGGAGGCCTGGTGTGCTGCAATTCATGGGGTCGCAAAGAGTCGGACACAACTGAGTGACTGAACTGAACTGAAGGTCTTCTTCAAACAGAGGCTTCTGTCAGTTTCTACTGCTGCCGCCAAAGGGAATGAAGTATTTCTGTACCAAAGAGCACAATCCTTGGAATCACAACTTGACTCTTTTATTAACTCCTTTATCCATCCACAATCGTGAGTCAAGAATTTAGATTGCAAAATTCACTGTACTCTCTGGATTCCACAGACTTTTCTCCCCCCAGGTCAGATTTTGCAAGGGGCTCTCAGCTTATGCTATGTGGTCCTCTTTTAGAAAACTTAGCTCAAGTCCTTTTTTCCCCCAAAGGCATGAGTCTTTCTTCCTTGCATCTCCTATCAGTCTTCATCTCCTAGTTCACTTTTCCTGCCTCAAGCTCTCCAAGAGCCAATGTATCTCTTTGCTATCATTCTGATCTTCCTGCCCAAATACGGATTTATGATGGCAAAACTGCTTTGTTCTGAATACAGCCAAACAGGGGTATTTGGAGATCAAAGGTAACTGATGATGGTGATGGTGGTTTCAAAAATTAAAAACACTTTCTTCTTGATAAAAAGAAGTTATGCTCATTGTTTACAAAGTAAAAACATATATAAAAGAAAGGAAAATAAATATTCTTAATCACAAGACTCAGAAATAACCACTCTGAACATTTTGGTGAACATTTTTCAACATTCATTCATTTCCTTCAAAAAATATTTATTAGCACCTACTAGGAGCTAAGCGCACTCCAGTACTCTCGCCTGGAAAATCCCATGGATGGAGGAGCCTGGTAGGCTGCAGTCCATGGGGTCGCTAGGAGTCGGACAGACTGAGCGACTTCACTTTCACTTTTCACTTTCATGCATTGGAGAAGGAAATGGCAACCCACTCCAGTGTTCTTGCCTGGAGAATCCCAGGGATGGGGGAGCCTGGTGGGCTGCCGTCTATGGGGTCGCACAGAGTTGGACACGACTGAAGCGACTTAACAGCAGCAGCAGCAGGAACTAAGCTGCTACCCCAGTAGTGCTGCTGCTGCTCCCCGTCCCTGGGATTCTCCAGGCAAGAACACTGGAGTGGGTTGCCATTTCCTTCTCCAATGCATGAAAGTGAAAAGTGAAAGTGAAGTCGCTCAGTCTGTCAGACTCCTAGCGACCCCATGGACTGTAGCCTACCAGGCTCCTCCATCCATGGGATTTTCCAGGCAAGAGTACTGGAGTGGGGTGCCATCGCCTTCTCCGCCGGTAGTGCTAGTGGGAAAGAATCTGTCTGCCAATGCAGAAGACCTAAGAGACGTGGGTTTGATCCTTGGGTTGGGAATATCCCTTGGAAGAGGGCATGGCAACCCACCCCAATATTCATGCCTAGAGAATCTCATGGATAGATGAGCTTGGTGGGTTATGTCCATAGGGCTGCAAAGAGTTGGATGCATCTGAAGGGACTTAGCACACATGCACACACTAGGAGCTAAACACTGTTTTAGATTCAAGGGATACATCAGTAAAGTAGAAAAACAAAACTCCTACCCCCTTGACCACCTGCACACATAAACACATATAATTTTACATTAAATTTACATATAATTTTACATCATACTATATATGCAATTTTGTAACCTAATCTTTCATGTAATAATGTGTTGTGGACCTCTTTATATATCAATAAATATTGATTTATGCATCCCTTTAATGTCTCCCTGGCATATTATGTAGCATGTATGTAGCATGAGTTATTTAGTCATCTCTCTAAAGACATTTATTTCCAATATATAGTGTTATAAAAATTCTATGATGAGCATTCTTATATGTATATATCTCTACGTGCTTGTCCAATCATCTCATTAGGGTAAATTCCTGGGTTTACTCTTACATACTTGCTGTTTCTTCTCAGTCATTTTGCTGTCTTTCTCTGTTTGACCTCTAAATGTTAAAATATCCCAAGGCTAAAGGCTTAGTCGTCTTTTCTAGTGTCACTATGCCCTAGATTATCTCATACATTCCCATGACTTTAAACAGTATCTATATGCAGGTTACTTTCAAATTTATCTCTACAATCTTGACATCACCTCTTGAACTTTAGACTTGTATATCCAACTGCCTTCTTGGAATACCTGTTTGTATATCTGTCACAGAATCTTAAATGTAATGTGACCAAAAGAGAACTCTTAATTTCACCCCCAAATATAGTCCTATCTTGGTCTTCCATACTTTAGAAAGTGGCATCATCACCCGCATAGTTACTCCAGCCCCAAATAAAGGCATCAACCTGATTTCTCCTCTTATCCTTAACCTCAGCCCCCATATAATGAATCTTTCAAGTCTTTTCAAGTCTCTCTTCAAAATAGAGTTCAAATCTGCTCCTTCCTCTCTATATGTACTGCTATATTCACTTGTTACCATCTTAATCCAAGCCACTATAGCCTGTCACCCAGGCTACTGCATTATCCGCCTAACTGATCTTTCGAAGTCCCTTGTTGTCCCTCTACCATCTTTTATTTACACAGTAGCTAAAGTTATCTTTTAAGGATATAAGTGAGATCTTGTTGCTTCCATGCTTAAAACCTTCTCATAGTTACAAATCACACTCAAGATTGAACAAAAACTCATCTCCCAAAGGATAAACCCAAAGAAATCCAGGCAGACATACATAGTCAAACTTATGATAACTAAATACAAAGAAAAAATCTTGAATGCAGCTAGAGATAAATGATACCTTAACTATAAAGGAAAAACAATTCCAATGTGTGTGGATTTCTCCAGAACCTACAGAGGTCACAAGGAAGTGGCACAATATTTTTTCAAGTGCTGAAAGAAAAGAACTACCAACACAGAATTCTACATCCAACAAAAGTATCCTGCAGGAATTCTCAGATGAAGGAAAGTTAAGAGAATTTGTCACTAGTAAGCCAACCCTTCAGTTCAGTTCAGTTCATTTGTTCAGTCATGTCCGACTCTTTCCCCATGGACTGCAGCATGCCAGGCCTCCCTGTCCTTCACAAACTCCTGGAGCTTACTCAAACTCATGTCCATCAAGTCGGTGATGCCACTCAACCATCTCATCCTCTGTTGTCCCCTTCTCCTCCTACCTTCAATCTTTCCCAGCATCAGGGTCTTTTCCAGTGAGTCAGTTCTTCACATCAGGTGGCCAAAGTATTAGAGCTTCAGCTTGAGCATCAGTCCTTCCAATGAATATTCAGGACTGGTTTACTTTAGGATTGGCTGGTTGATCTTCTTGCAGTCTAAGGGACTCTCAAGAGTCTTCTCCAACACCACAGTTCAAAAGCATCAATTCTTTGGTGTTCAGCTTTCTTTATGGCCCAACAGTCACATCCATACATGACTACTGGAAAAACCATAGCCTTGACTAGACAGACTTTTGTCAGCAAAGTAATGTCTCTGCTTTTTAATATGCTGCCTAGGTTGGTTCTTCCAAGGAGCAAGCATCTCTTAATTTCATGGCTGCATTCACCATCTGCAGTGATTTTGGAGCCCCCCAAAATAAAGTCTCTCACTGTCTCCATTGCTTCCCCATCTATTTGCCATGAAATGATGGGACCAGATGCCATGATCTTTGTTTTCCGAATGTTCAGTTTTAAGCCAGCTTTTTCACTCTTCTTTTTCACTGTCATCAAGAGGCTCTTTAGTTCCTCTTTACTTTCTGCCATAAGGGTGGTGTCATCTCCATATCTGAGGTTATTGATATTTCTCATGGCAATCTTGATTCCAGCTTGTGCTTCATCCATCCCAGCATTTCTCATGATGTACTCTGCATAGAAGTTAAATAAGCAGGGTGACAATGTACAGCCTTGATGTACTCCTTTTCCTATTTGGAACCAGTCTATTTTTCCATGTCCAGTTCTAACTGTTGCTTCCTGACCAGCATACAGATTTCTCAGGAGGCAGGGCAGGTGGTCTGGTATTCCCATCTCTTTCAGAATTTTCCACAGTTTGTTGTGATCCACACAGTCAAAGGCTTTCAATAAAGCAAAAATAGATGTTTTTCTGGAATTTTCTTGCTTTATCTATGACCCAATGAATGTTGGCAATTTGATCTCTGGTTCCTCTGCCTTTTATATTAGACATCTGGAAGTTCACAGTTCATGCACTGTTGAAGCCTGGCTTACAGAATTTTGAGCATTACTTTGCTAACATATGAGATGAGTGCAACTGTGCAGTAGTTTGAACATTCTTTGGCATTGCCATTATTTGGGATTGGAATGAAAACACCTTTTCCAGTCCTGTGGCCACTGCGGAGTTTTCCAAATTTGCTAGCATATTGAGTGCAGCACTTTCACAGCATCATCTTTTAGGATTGGAAATAGCTGAACTGGACTTCCATCACCTCCACTAGCTTTGTTCGTAGTGATGCTTTCTAAGGCCCACCTGACTTCACATTCCAGAATGTCTGGCTCTAGGTGAGTGATCACAACATCGTGATTATCTGGGTCATGAAGATCTTTTTTGTACAGTTCTTCTGTGTATTCTTGCCACCTCTTCTTAATATCTTCTGCTTCTGTTAGGTCCATACCATTTCCATTGTTTATTGTGCCAATCTTTGCATGAAATGTTCCCTTGGTATCTCTAATTTTCTTGAAGAGATCTCTAGTCTTTCCCATTCTATTGTTTTCCTTTACTTCTTTGCATTGATCACTGAGGAAGGCTTTCTTATCTCTCCTTTAAGTCAACCCTTAAAGAATGGTTAAAGGGGGAATTCCCTGGTGGTCCTGTGGTTAGGATTTAGAGCTTTCACTGTGGAGGGCCCAGGTTCAATCCCTGCTCAGGGAGCTAACATCCCACAAGAAGTGTGGAGCAGCCAACAAAAAGAATGGTAAGGGAAGTTTTTCAGACAGAAAGAAATAATAAAAGAAGGAATCACAGAATATCAGGAAGGGAGGAGCAACAAAGAACAAAATATGGGTAAATACAATAGGCTTTCCTTTTTCTCTTGAGTTTTCTAAATTATGTTTGATGATTGAAACAAAAGGTAAAAACAGCTGATGTTTCTCAATGTATGTAGAGGAAACATTTAAGACAATTACTTATATACTATAAACTGAGGGGGAGGGGGTCATAAAGAGAAGCAAAAATTTTATAGTTTCCTTTAGTAGATAAATGGTGACATCAATAGACTGTGATAAGTTATGTATATAGCTATCCAAAGAGATACATTAAAAAAATCTGTAGATAAATGGAAATGAAATTCTAAAAAATGTTCAGGTAATGCACAGGAAAACAAGAAAATGAAAACAGAGAAACAAAAGACAGAACAATCAGAAAACACCCAAAACAAAGACAACTAAAATATGCATCAATAGGTGAATGGTTCAACAAAGTGTCATAATCCATAATATGGACTATTATTCAACAATAAAAAAGAGAAAACCATTGATACATGCCATAACATGGATGAATATCTAAGGAATTATGTTGAATAAAAAAAGACAGTCTCAAGAGGTCACATACGATATGATTCCATTTATATAATATTATTTAAATGACAAAATCGTGGAGATAAACAGATTCGTGGTTTTCAGGAGTCAGAGATGGGATGGATGTAACTATAAAAGCATAGCATCCAGGCTATCTTTGTGGTGATGGAATAGTTCTGTATCTTGATTACAGTGGTGATTATACAAGTCTACACAGGATAAAATGGCTTAGAAGTATACATAAACATGGAATCAAAGTCAAATTCCTTATTTTGATACTGTATTCTAGTTATGTGAAATGTAATCACTGACAAAGTTTCAGTTAAGCAAGATGAATAAGTTCTGGAGATCTGCTCTACAATACTGTGTTTATAGTCAACAATTCAGCATTGTTCACTTAAAGACATGTTAAGAAGGTAAATTTCATGTTAAGTTTCTAATGACAAAAGAATGACAACTGCCAAAAACGGAGGCCAAAAGAAATTTTCAGAGGGGTCATATGGCTGACTGTAGTGATGGTTTCATGAATATACACATATCTTTAAGCTCATCAAATTATCCAGTTAAATTATACACATTAAATATGTCCAGTGTTTCTTATATCAGTTGTACCTCAATAAAGTTGTTTGAAGAACCAAGATGCAATCATTGTGAGAACATGGGTGAATAGTACAGGCGATGTTTCTATACTACATTTTCCATCATCCTATGACTTCATAATTATATCAAAATTAAAAGCTTAGAAAAGGGTGACCTCAAAAAGGAAAGATATACTATGATGATGTATGAGAAGACTCAACATCAAGATGGCAACTCTCTTCAAACTGATCTATAAATTTAATTCAAATTCAGTCTAAATCACACCAGGGGTACTTCCACGGTGGTCCAGTGGTTAAGGCTTTGTCTTCCAATGCAGGGGATGGGGGTTCAACCCCTGGTGGGGGAAATAAGATCCCACATGCTGTGGGGCAAATAAGCACATGTGCCACAACTACTAAACCCAGGTGCCTCAATTAGAGAGAAGTCCATGTGCCACGATGAAAGATCCCATGTGCCACATCTAAGACTGGACACACCCCAACATAAATATTTTTTAAAAATCACACCAGGATTTTTAATGGCTCCTGACAAGCTGATTCTAAAATTTATACAGAAGAGTCAGGCATCAAGAATAGGCAAAACAATTTTGAAGATCAATGGGGAGGGGGACAGATTCTTAACATTTATTATAATGTTATAGCAATTAAAACAGTGTGGTGTGATATTGGCAGATGGATAAACAAATCAATGGAATATTAAAGAGTTTAAAAACAACTCATATGAATCTAAGACAACAGGATATACAACAGAGGTTGATTATAAATTATGGAGAATATGATAGAGACTTTTCAATGAGTGGCATTAAAATGATCCTTGTGAGAAAAGATAAAAATTAGATAACTTCTTCAAATCCTGCATGCAAATCAGTCCAAAATGAGTTAAAGATCTAAATATTAAAAGCAAAATTTCATAACATTCTGATTCAAATATAGAATACCTTTATAGTTTCAGAGTATGGAAGAATTCATTAATCATACTCAAAAACCTCACAAAGTTTAATAGAAAAGATATATAAATGTGGCTGTATTAAATTTTAAAATGTCTACAGCAAAAAAGCAACACAATAAAGTTAAAACAAGCCATATAGTAGGAGGGGATATTTGCCTTGCAAAAATTGGAAAAGAAGCAGCATCTAAAGGACATATAATAAATCAATTTTAAAAAGGCAATCAACCCAAAAGAAAAGTGGGTAAAGATTACTAGTTTCATTTTTTTTATTTAATTTTATTTATTTATTTATTTTTTAAATTTTAAAATCTTTAATTCTAAAAAATAAAAAAATAAAATTAAAAAAAAAAGATTACTAACAGGCAATAGACCACAGAAAATAGAATCACCTATAAATATATGAAAAGATACTCAACCTCACTAATATTCAGGGACATTTTTTAAGGGGGGATATCAGTTTTAATTGTCAGATTGGCAAAAATTAAAACTCGAGAGTTGCCAATGAATGGTATGGTGTCATGGGACCACAGAGATCACTGGTGGGATTGTTATTTGGTAGACATTTTGGAAAGCAATCTGCTAAGACCCAGAAAACTAAAAGTGTGCACAGTTTTTAAGCTGGCAATCCCATTCTACTATCTAAATGGTACATACTCTGGAGAATTTTTCACTACCCAGTGTGCAAAGACACATGGACACCAGTGTTCACTGCAAGTTGTTTTTAATAGTAAAAAAAAAATGGAAACAATCTAAAAATTCATCAATTGGGGAATGAATAAATGAAATGTCATGGTTGTACTATAGGTTACAGTTCAGCAGTGAAAACAGCTAGATCATTATGCACCCACATGAACTGCTCTCAAGAATATAATGCTGAATTTAAAGAGTGTATACAACTATAATGTATTGTTTATGGCCTGGAAGAAAATGTATCAAATTAAGGAAAATGGATGGACGAGAAGTGGGAGATTAAGGGAACTCCAACTTTTCCTGTAGTTTGTTTTTAAAAATAAACTACTTGGGGCTGGTGCATGGGGATGACCCAGAGAGATGTTGTGGGAAGGGAGGTGGGAGGGGGGTTCATGTTTGGGAATGCATGTAAGAATTAAAGATTTTAAAATTTAAAAAATAAAAAAAAATAATAATAATTTAAAAAAATAAAATAAACTACTTAAAAGTCTCTTCTATTATTCTATTTTTTTAATGGAAGACAAAGTAAATAGTGTACTTCCACTCTGCACAGAAACACAAGTGTTTGCTATATTCTTTTCTATACTTTCCTGCATTTTTAAAGTTCTCAATATAAATGAAAGATGTGGTGTCAGATGGTTCTGATAAATACTCAGTTTGGGGAACCACCGTATTATGTTATCCTTCCCAGGGACATTTTCACTTTTAAAGAAGGCTGCAGTATTTAATTCAAAGGTATAAGCATGGGGGTGTTTGCTGTCACTTGTGAACTGTGGGTTAACAAATTTTGAAGACAAAACTTCAAAGGGTGTGATTTTCCTCCTAAATGTGCTAGTCCTGCAGTTTGGGTGAGTTGCCACCACTCTGACAGAATGATAGGTTTCCCTTAAGTGGGACAGCTCTGAGAGAGGGAACAGAGCACATTTCCTGGCTCGTTTCTGCTTTCACTCATAAATAAACCCACATTTAAGACAACTCCACAGAAAATAAAATTTAGAGCAAGATGTATTGAAACACAGACACCTAGGTGCAAATAAATCCTGTCAAATTTTATCAAGCATTTGTTCTATCTTGTTCAACAACCTTGAGTAGATTTAACACAGTTTAAAGATTTCTTGGCTTGTCTGCAGCGTTATCAAGACTTGTCTGTGGCTTTGAGACACCTACTCTCTTCACCCAGATCAACTCAACCAGTTGTTTAAACTGCTCGAATCTTTCTTCAGTCACAGTTTTTAAGTGAGAGTCTTTTTATTGCTTTGGGCATGTTCCTTCTCCTAGCCAGTGCTCAGAATTTTAACTATGTAACTATTCAATTTCTCTCTGTCTCTTTACATGGGGGAGAAACAAGATTTCTGTTCCACACAGTTTGGCAAAAGCTAGCAGGGAGTGAGAGATTACAGCCAGATGTACATCTGCATGTCAGCAGCAAGAAGGTCTGGGATGGTGCTTTTTCAATCAGAAGGGAGTCATTTTCCCCCTCAAAGGAGAGGGCCTCCTCCCTCTCATCAGATATTTGGCGGCTAGCTTCTCACTGATTAATTACTGAGGTTGCATCTCCACACAATTGGCCTTCTAAACAACAGTTTTAGCAGGCTTCCAGTTCATTCCTGAATGTGCTTCTTATTTTTTTAAAAAAGTATCCTCCTTTCCCAAAGCATATGTTTGAAAAAAGAAAAACAGTTTAAAGAACAAAGCATAGTTTTTAAACAAATAAAGTAATTCTACCACAATTTCTAATGTTAGAAAACCAAGCACCAGTGGGAGAATAGTTTCAGGAGTAAGGAAACATTTCCAGTACCCTTCGAATCAGAACACCAAGCCAATGGCTTGTTCTATTTGCATGTGAGGTATTAGTCCATCTATCTTCTGGTTAATTGCAGAAATCCATTTTATATTGGAAAAGTTAAGGCAACACAGGCATCCTTTCTCTGTACCCTCAACACCCCCCCACACCCAGTAGAGATAGCATGAAAGTGAAAGTTAGTCACTCAGCTGTGTCTGACTTTTTGTGATCCTGTGGACTGTAGCCCACCAGCCTCCTCTGTACATGGAATTCTCCAGGCAAGGATATTGGAGTGGGTTGCCATTTCCTTCTCCAGGAGATCTTCCTGACCCAGGGATCGAACCCGGGTCTCCTGCATTGCAGGCAGACACTTTACCCTCTGAGCCACCAGGGAAGCCACAGAGATAGCATATCAAGGTCATTATTAGTAAGTTCCTTTTCTAGTTTGAGTCTTTACTGAAAATTTCCATCTATTTTCCAAGACAGATATATGAGGTGTACAATACAATCACTCCATGAAACCTAGCTTGGAAACTGCCTCTTGGGTCACATTCTCATTTCTAAGGAGCTCAACATGCAATGCAGCCAGTAGCAGGAGCAGTCGATTGTGAGATATATAATTATGGCTTCTCCAAGACAGGCTAAAGTCATAAGTATGCACTGAAAGTCACTACTTTAAGATCCCATCTCTGTAACAGGGGAAAGACTGGAACTTGGTCAATAAACAGTAGCTGTATGATATCAACCATAATTAGCTCTGCAAAATTTGGAGCAATCTGGTCAAAAATGTGTTTATTCAAGCTCTGAAAAGCTGCACATACCCATCAGACCTCCCCAGGTTCCTCTCTCTCTATTCCTCCCCATAACACGCACCTTCTGTGCCCCTCCAACAATTCTAAACTGATACAACTGACAGATGACGTTCACAAGCATGACAAACTCCCATGGGTATATTCACGGAATACACGGTTCTTAGCATGCTGGCTGGTAATTAGACCCTTTTCTCCTAAGTCTCATTAAAACATACTGAAGTACAAGCAAGTGAGAGTAACACTGTTAGCATAAAGATAATCTTGAATCCACTCCAATTTACAACTAAAGGAAATCATTCAGCAATTTAGGTACATTCACTATTATCAGCAACAAATCATTGACGTCACCCTTTACAGCCAGTCTTGACACATCAATTGTGGTTGACAGTGGTTATCCTCATCATACTGGTGACCTGACACACTCTCTCATGCCTCTCAGATGGTTCCTTTCCCCTGTGCTCTAAAAGGTCCTACACCCCACACAAGTTTGTTGATTGACTGAAGGAATGAACAAATGAAGTGCTTGCAACTTCAGATAAACCTCCCACTGTGTTTATAATGTTCACACATTGGGCCGCAGCCATGCATCAGTGAAAAGTAATATTCTGTTACGAATAGGAAAGTCAGCTATGATTATGGGCAATTTTCTTAACCAGAAAGCATCGAGCAGTAAGATGCTTTGCAGCTGTACATTTTTATTAAGGGCTGTTTAAATAAACATAAACTATGTTTGCCAGGAGAGGGTAAAAACACAGATGCAAATTTCAGTCAGAAAAAGGTACATTCATTATTTTTTGCCTTTGCCCTAAAATGTGCCCCTAAAACAGCAATTATACTTGGATGTCATTTTTGACCAGTGACAGGGACCAGAAACGGGGACTTAATTTGGGCAGGAGTTTGCTGGGACATAATATGGCTACTGTGCCTGGAGTCTTTCTTGGTCATAAAAGCAGTAAGGAAGTATGACATAACGGTGTGATGGTAAGTCACAGCCTAAGCCATTTTGGTTGGCAGAATTTAGAAGACAAATAAACATTACTTCAGGAGCAGAGAAGACGTGCCTAATTACCTCCGTGCCTGGGCTGGGAGCCCTGCAGCTTGTTCTGGTCCTGGACTCAGGTGTGTCCACATGGACAGGCGCCACGTGCACAGGGGCCAGGATGGTCCAGCCAGGAGGTAGGGCAGCTAGGGATGTGAGGACTGGAAGACTCACCTCCACATCCTCTTATTCAGGGAAACCAGGCAGCCCAGCTGCAGGGAAAGTGCATCCCTGAGGGGCCCTGAGGAGCCAGAGGGAGCAGGATTGGAAGAAGTGGAGAGGCTGGTCCCAGACACTCTACTTTGGAAGCAATGGAGAGTTGGCACCTCCTCTTCCACAGCTAAGGTCTCCCCGCCTGGCTGCAGCTGTGGTCCACATGGGCTTCGGTGCTCACTACAGGTGACCATAGTCTTGGGATGGAGCCTTCTTTCCTAGCTTGCTGCATTTTCAGAGCTCAGAAACCTCCATTCTCTTGCTTCTTTTCTTTGGCATTGACAACACCAGGCCATTGTCCTCTTCTGCTTCTGTTGTCTCTGTCTCTGCCCCTTGATGGAAATCAGCTGCCCTCCCACAGTAGGGTAGAACATAGTGGAGTCCCAGCAAGGCTTTCCCTGGAGCACTCATCTAGTCACTGTGCTTTTCCCTTCTCTCACTCCTCACACTTACATCCCTAACCCCATCCATTCTCATACTTAAATTTCAAAAATTTGTGGTAACATACACATAAAGTTTTGGGGCTTCCCAGGTGGTGCTGGTGGTAAAGGACCCGCCTACCAATGCAGGAGATGTAAGAGATGTGGGTTCAATCCCTGGGTCGGGAAGATCCCCTAGAGGAGGGCATGGCAACCTACTCCAATATTCTTGCCTGGAGAATCTCATGGATAGAGGAGCCTGGTGGGCTACAGTCCATGGGGTCGCAAAGAGTCAGACATGACTGAAGCAACTTAGCATGCATGCACACACACATAGAGCTTACTGTTTTAACCATTTAAAATGTACAGTTCAGTGGCATTATATATTTACATCTTTCTGGAGATAGATGGTTGTGCAAGCATCTATCTCCAGAACTCTTTTCATATTCCCAAACTGAAACTCTGTGCCCATTAAACAGCTTTCCTTTCCCTGCTACCTTGAACTCCTGGCGACTACCATCCTACTTTGTCTCCATGAGTCAGACGACTACAGGCCCTTCATGTAAGTGGAATCACACAGTATTTACCTTTTTGTGACTGACTCATTTCACTTAGCATAATGTTTTTAAGGTCCATCCATGTAGCATGTGTCAGAATTTCCTTCTTATTTAAGGCCAAATAGTATTCCGTTGTATGTGTATACCACTTTTTGTTTATCCATTCATCTATCGATGGGCACTTGGATTGTGTCCACCTTCCACATTTTCCTTTCAACCGTGGGAACACTAGGAAGGAACATCAAAAGTGCTGAAGCTTTCAGGTGCCCCAGCTTCTGTTCCTCAGAATCCTCACCTTGATCATCACAGCCCTCATGTACTGATCATGCAGATGGGGTGCTAAGTGTCTGACAGACTTTATCACATTTGATATCCAAACCAATGAAAACCAAGAGAAGCTAAGCTAAGCTAGCGACTTGCCTCTGGTCAAAGAGTTAATAAGTAGCAGTACAGACCTGTGTGCTCAGTCATGTCTGACTCTCTGTGACCCCATAGACTGTAACCCACCAGGCTCCTCTGTCTGTGAGATTTTTTCCAGGCAAGAATACTAGAATGGGTTGCCATTTCCTTCTCAAGAGATCTTCCCGACCTAGGGACTGAACCCAGGTCTCCTGCATTGCAAGCAGATTCTTTACCACTAGCGCCACCAGCACTAGGGTTTAAAACTCCCACTCAGGACCACCCCACTCTGGTGCTCACTCAAGGCCCAGGGCCCTCTGCCATCAGTTGCTACATTCTTCTGTTTGGTTTCAGGTTAGGTTGGTATTTAAGAAAAGTAGAGCTGATTCTGGGGCTTCACTGGTAGCTCAGCTGGTAAAGAAACCACTTGCAATGCAGGAGACCCCAGTTCAATTCCTGGGTCAGGAAGATCCCTTAGAGGAGGGATAGGCTACTCACTCTAGTATTCTTGGGCTTCACTGGTGGCTCAGATGGTAAAGAATCCGCCTACAATGCGGGAGACCTGGGTTGGATCCCTGGGTTGGGAAGATCCCCTGAAGGAGGGTATGGCAACACACTCCAGCATTCTTGCCTGGAGAATCCCTATGGACAGAGGAGCCTGGGAGGCTGCAGCCCATAGGGCTGCAAAGAGTCAGACACCACTAGTGACTAAGCATAGCACACACAGAGCTGATTCTATGCACTGACAGATCATTGACCACATGTACATGGAGGGGCCTTATAAATCTCAAATCCTGACCGCCACCACCATCTCTCTGTCTCACCCCTTCCTCTCTCTCTCTCTCGTGCACATGCACATACAGAGTTCTGAAATCATTCTACTTTGGGGCCACCGAGACTTCTCTATTTAAAGCAGTCAGGGAGATTTATCAAGATGCCAAGATTTAGAAGACTGGCCTAGAAGACAAGGGACTTGATTCATGTTCTTAAACCTGTATCTCTTCTCTAAGCTATTTGTTTCATTTCTTCTCCTGAGGCACTCTGTTCTTATCTCCCTTGAATAGATTAATTAAAGAGGTGCCCAGCATTTTTAAATGCTAGAAGAATTAGGCTTGAGGCTGTTGGCAGATGCTTACCTGTTAGCATAGGTATGTCTCAGATGCCTGAGTGATGCCAGGCTCCACTAAGGAGAAAAAGACCCAAAGGATTTTGTGGCTGGGACTGGGATATGTGTGTTGGGAGGGGGAGCCCCAGGAGGATGAGAAAAGGCCCAATGGGCAGGGATGTTGCAACCATCAAAGACAAACTCCACTGCCTCAGTTTTACCAGGAGCTAGTGCAGACCACACTCTCTCTGACACTCCCACAAAGACTGGCCAGAATGGCTGTGCACATGCGGGGACCCTGGGCAGCAGCAGGCCCAGCTGGGTAAACAGAAGTGCAGGAGCAAAACAAGCCAATAAATCATGGCATGGCTCTAGCCTGCCCCAGTTCCCTCCTCCTCTTTCCTTTCCAGCTCACCCGGGTCTCCATATGAAGCACATGGGCCCAGGTGTCCTTTGATCTATATCTCCTTTGCCCTTTACAAGGGAGAAATGTATCTATAGTAGGGGCGACCTCAGCACCACCTGTGACTGACTAACAGTGTTCCCTGCAAGGAGCCATGAACAACACACATTCAGCTGCTGCTGTTGCTGCTGCTGAGTCATTTCAGCCGTGTCCGACTCTGTGCAACCCCATAGATGGCAGCCCACCAGGCTCCCCCGTCCCTGGGATTCTCTAGGCAAGAACACTGGAGTGGGTTGCCATTGCCTTCTCCACACATTCAGCTACTAAAAGCAAAAAAAAGGCGAGCAGACGTGGAAACCTAAGGTTGGCCTATGGTTAGGGGGCTCTGGGTGGGTTGACCTCCACAGAGTGATAGAGACAAATGGGACATGTTCTCCACTTCAAGCATTGGCACATGGGCCACAGCCTATACTAAGCACACAGGACACTGTTAGGATCAGGGTTAAGGTCAAACTCTACCTTCCTTTGCAGCACAGCTTGAGGTTTTTATACACTGCCTGTACTCCTGTTTGCAGCTCTCACATTTTTGAGATCCCTCATCCTGCTAGCAAATGGATGTATCCTCCACTGTATGTCATGAATCCCCAGAAGACCTCTCTCTTCAGGAAGCCCACATAGTGTCATGATCCAGCAGATGATCTTCTGACTGGCATATCCCCAGTGCCTAAAACAGTGCTAACACATAATTGGTGCCCATTAAATACTTGCCGAGTGAATGAATGAATTGCTATAGTGTACTTGTTAAGAGGTAGTTTCTGGAGTCAGACAGACCAGAATTCCAGCCCAGGTTCTGCCTGGGGAAAGATAACTTACCCTCCCTTGGCCTTGGTTTCCTTATCTGTCAAATAATAATAATAACAGTATCATAACAAGACATTAGCTACTATTATTATTTTGTATACCAACTGCAGGCAACTGGTCCAGACTGCCAGGGGTGCTGAACTGAAGGTTCCGTGGTCTCATTTTGATTCGATGAAAGAGAGTGCTCTAAGGCCTGCTGTGGGTGAAGATGGGGAAAGTGAGAGCTTACTTGTAGGGAAATTGCCTTCTCCGGTTTGCCTGGCCAAGCCCAAGCTATCTGGAGTAGTCTTCAGGGAGAAGCAAATTACACACACATAACTAATAGCTTTTATCAACCAGGCAGGTTTCAGAAAAAAACAAACAAACAACTTATGCCTTCAGTAGAACTCTCCCCCAGAGTGAGAGCAAGGGATGAGGGAAGGTCTGCCTACTAAAATTCTGAAACCATTCAAATAGATCACAACTTTCCCAAGAGTTGAAAATAGCATTCAGACCCTTCATCAAAGAGCTCCCTAGTCTGAGTCCACCATCAACAGAGAAACAGACCATCAATGGGAAGTCATTTCCCTATTCCTGAGTGGAATCTTTGGCTCTATAAGCAGAATGGCTGCCTTACCATGTTCTTGAGTTTGTCAAATGTCACACACTATATTTCAAACATGTGAAGTTGACATCATGTGAGCAATATTGCACTCATTTCCGACCCTATTTGAACTTCAAAGGAGATGTCAGACACATTGGCCTCACTTAAATGGGTGGTACTTTTGATCAAGTGGTACCTGATGGCCAAGAAGACTTAGAATCCCATGTATAATTAGACATGGAGCCAAAAAAGGGAATTTTTGACTAAAGGTAAATGAACCTAAGTCTTGGAAAGTTTGAGTTCGGCTGGAAACACAAAGCACATGAGGTCAGAGTAAGTCTTAAATTCTCTATCTAAAAACACTCCAATGACATCATCTTGAGTCTGGGAGTGTCCTTGGGCTCTGGAGAAGTGTGAGCTCGAAAGCCTCTCTGGAGAAAAAAACCTTTCCCACCACCAAATCCATCCAAGGACTTTTAGCTCTCAACAAAGCTGCAGGGTGGACTGGGCTACAGAAGGGTGCTGTGAAGGTGGGAGTAACCTTTCACTTCCGCTCCTTGAGTCTGCTTCACCAAATGACAAACTTGCCTATGTGCATTACTTGAAAATTTCATAAACACTGCCCTCCAGAAATACCTCCTTCTTGACCTTTTTTTTACAACTTCACCTATTTTTTTATAACTTCAGGGCCTGACATTCATCATGGTCAGGGAATTTGGACAAACCTTAGGGAGACCTTACCAAACAAGAACATGTGGCTCAAGCAAATGGATGCCATCTGCCAGTTAGCAAGGATTGTAGGCAAGGGACATCCAAAAGGGAACAAATTTTGAGAGCAGTCTCGGGGTGAAGGCTCCAGCTGAGGAGCAGAGACCGGAGAGATATTGTCCTGGGATCTGGCTACTTGAGGCCACTGAGGGCTAAACACAGTAACAGAAAGGGGAGATTAGAAGGCAAGGAAGATAAATGTTCACACTTTCCCTGAATCCATGCAAAGAAGCCTTCATTCCAAAGTCCTCTATCTATATCAGACAGAGGGGAGACAAAGCTGAAAGACTGCTCCCCTTCTTTCCTCTGCCCACCTCCCTCTCTTGCCAAATGAAGTGGGTACAAAGGGGCCTGTGAATAATTGTGTTTTACAGAAAGGCTAGGCCTCCCTTTTCCTGATAAGAAATTTTAAATAGTCATTCTCTAAATAGAAAGGATTTCACACAAGTTATTTTTGCTTCACCCCTGGGCAAAAACTACAGAGAATATCCCATATGAATATAGATTAAAAAAAACTCTCAACAAAATTCAAAACAGGTAAATTCATAGGACAGAGATTATATTAATGGTTGCCAGGGGCAAAGGAGAGGGGAGAATGGGGAGTGACTGCTTAATGTGTCTGGGGTTTCCTTTCGGGGTGATGGAAATGTTCTGGAACTAAATAGTGATGATGACTGCATAATACTATGAATGTACTAAATATCACTGAGTTCAACACTTTGCAATGGTTGAAATAGTGAATTTTATGTTATGTATGTTTAACCACAATTAAAAAATCTATAAAATATCAGTAAACTGAATTCAACAACATATAAAAAGGATTACATACAATGACCAAGTGAAAATTTTCCCCCAGGAATTCAAGATTGGTTTAAAATATGAAAATCAATCAATGTAATATGCTATATTAATAGAACAAAAGACAAAACCCACATGCTCATCTCAGTAGATGTAGGACAAGCATTTGACACAGTCCAATATCCTTTCATGATAAAAACACTCAACAAACTAGAAATATAAAGTAATTTCCCCAATCTGACAAAGGACATCTATGAAAAATCCACAGCTAACATCAGATTTACCCACAGATAAAATCACTGCAGATGGCGACTGCAGCCATGAAATTAAAAGACGCTTGCTCCTTGGAAGAAAAGCTGTGACAAACCTAAACAGCATATTAAAAAGAAGAGACATTACTTTGCCAGCAAAGGTCCATCTAGTCAAAGCTACGGTTTTCCAGTAGTCACATGTGGATGTGACAGTTGGACCATAAAGAAGGTTGAATGCAGAAGATTTGATGCTTTTGACCTGTGGTGTTGAAGAAAACTCTTGAGAGTCACTTGGACTGCAAGGAGATCAAACCAGAATTTTCACTGGAAGGACTGATGCTGCAGCTGAAGCACCAATACTTTGGCCACCTGATGTGAAGAGCTGACTCATTGGAAAAGACCCTGATGATGGAAAGATTGAAGGCAGGAGGGGAAGGAGATGACAGAGGATGACATGGTTGGATGGCATCACTGACTCAATGGACATGGGTTTGAGCAAGCTCCAGGAGATGGTGAAGGACAGGGAAGCCTGGTGTGCTGAAGTCCATGAGGCTGCAGAGTCGGACATGACTGAGCAACTGAACAACAACATCAAGATCAGATTTAACAGCATAAAACTGAGAGCCTTCTCCCTAGAGATCAGGAATAAGATAAGGATAGCTACTCTTACCATTTCTATTTGACATTGTACTAGAGATTCCAGTCAAGCCAATTAGGCAAGAGAAAGGAAAAAAGGCATCTATATTGGAAAGGAAGAAGTAGAAATATTCCTGTTCACAGATAATATAATCTTATATGCAGAAAATCCTAAAGAATCTACTCAAAAGCCATAGTAGAGCTAGGAATCATGTTCATCAAGGTTGCAAGATACAGGATCAATATACAAAAATCAATTGTACTGCTATACACTAACAGACAAATTGAAAATCAAATTAACCATTCCATTTGCAATAAAGAATGATTAGGAATAAATTTAACAAAAGAAGTGTAAGATGCACACTGAAAAGTATAAAAGTCACTGAATGAAATAAAAGAAAACCTAAATAAATGGAAAAACATTCCTTGTTTATGGATCAGAAGACATATTGTTATGATGGCAATACTCTTTAAAATGATCTACAAATTTAGTACAATCCCTAAAAAAATCCCAACTGGCTTTTCTTGCAGAAGCTGACATACTGAACCTAAAATTCATATGGAAATGGCAAGAGACCCAGAGCTAAAACTATAAAAACTCTTAGAAGAAAACAGTGTTGTAAATCTTCATGACCTTGGAGTAGATAATGGATCCCTAAACAGGACACCAAAATCACAAGTGACAAAAGAAAAAAAAAAAGGGATACACAAAATTTTCGTGGACTACAGAAAAATTTAAAACTTTTGTACTACAAATTATACCATCCAGAAAGTTAAAAGACAACATGCAGAATGGGAGGAAATATTTGCAAATCATATATTTGATAAGGGACTTGTATCTAGAATACATATATATATAGCTCTTACAACTTAGTAACAAAAAGTGTGTGTGTGTGCTTAGTTGCTCAGTTGAGTCCGACTCTTTGCCACCCCATAGACTGCAGTTGCCAGGCTCCTTTGTCCATGAAGATTCCCCAGGCAAGAATACTGGAGTGGGTTGCCATTTCCTTCTCCAGGGGATCTTCCCAATTCAGGGATCAAACCCAGGTCTCCTGCATTGCAGGCAGATTCTTTACCTACTGAGCCACCAGGGAAACCCAGTAACAAAAAGACATATACCTCAAATAAAAGCGGGCAAAGGTCTGAATAGACATATTTCTCTAAAAAGAATATTTATTTAACATTTTCAAAGGGCCCATGGGACACCAATGTGCCTTTCTGGAAAAGGGCATGGGTGGAGCTCAGGATTGCTGCTGTGCTGCCCCCGCTTAGTTGTGCCAACTCTTGCAACCCCATGAACTGTAGCCTGCCAGGTTCCTCTGTCCATGGGGTTTTCAGGCAAGGATACTGGAGTGAGTTGCCATTTCCTTTTCCAGGGGATCATCCCCACCCAGGGACTGAACCTGCGTTGCAGGTGGATTCATTACCTGCTAAGCCATTGGAGAAACCCCTAAAGGAGAATATACAAATGGCAAATAAGTTCATGAAAACTGCTCATTATCATTAGCCATCAAAGAAATGCAAATCAAAACCACAAAGAGATACCACTTGGCACCCACTATGATGCAGATAATCAAAGACAGATTTTGCCAACAAGCTTTGGCAAGGATGGGAGAAATTGGAAAGCTCACAAGCTACTGGAATGGAAAACAGTGCAGCCACTTTGGAAAATAGTCTGGCACATCCTTAAAAGGTTAAACATAGAGTTATCATAAGACCCAAAAATCCTACTCTACGTACATATGCCTAAGAAAAATGAAAATGAAAAAAAAAAGAAAATGTATGTCCACCCAAAAACTTGCATCCAAATGTTCATAACATGACTTTTCACAATGACCAAAAGGTGGCAACAAATCAAATGTTCAAACTGATGAATGGATAAAGAAAATGAGATACATCCATACAATGGAATATTATTAAGCCATAAAAACAAGGAACCTTGAAAATACTGAGAAAAGCAAAAAAAAAAAAATTAAAACCCCAAAGGCCACACATTATACTATTACATTTATATGAAATGCTCAGAACAGGAAAATCCATAGAAAAGAAAGATTAGTGGTTGCCAAGGGCTGGGGCTGGGGTAGGGGGTAGGGAAAATGAGAAGTGACTGCTAATGTGCAAGGAATTTCTTTTTGGTGTGATGAAACTATTCTGGAATTGGATAGTGGTAATGATTTTACCTTAGAAGAAACAGAGTAGCCATCATGGTCAACAAAAGAGTCCGAAATGCAGTACTTGGATGCAATCTCAAAAACAACAGAATGATCTCTGTTCGTTTCCAAGGCAAACCATTCAATATCACAGTAATCTAAGCCTATGCCCCAACGAGTAACGCTGAAGAAGCTGAAGTTGAACGGTTCTATGAAGACCTACAAGGCCTTTTAGAACTAACACCCAAAAAAGATGTCCTTTTCATTATAGGGAACTGGAATGCAAATATAAGAAGTCGAGAAACACCTGGAGTAACAGGCAAATTTGGCCTTGGAGTACAGAATGAAGCAGGGCAAAGGCTAATAGTTTTGCCAAGAGAATGCACCGGTCATAGCAAACACCCTCTTCCAACGACACAAGAGAAGACTCTACACATGGACATCACCAAATGGTCAATACCAAAATCAGATTGATTATGTTCTTTGCAGCCAAAGATGGAGAAGCTCTATATAGTCAGCAAAAACAAGACCGGGAGGTGACTGTAGCTCAGACATGAACTCCTTATTGCCAAATTCAGACTTTAATTGAAGAAAGTAGGGAAAACCACTGGACCATTCAGGTATGGCCTAAATCAAATCCCTTATTATTACATAGTGGAAGTGAGAAATAGATTTAAGGGACTAGATCTGATAGATAGAGTGCTTGATGAACTGTGGACAGAGGTTCGTGACATTGTACAGGAGACAGGGATCAAGACCATCCCCATGGAAAGAAGTGCAAAAAAGCAAATGGCTGTCTGAGAGGCCTTACAAATAGCTGTGAAAAGAAGAGAAGCCAAAAGCAAAGGAGAAGAGGAAAGATATAAGCATCTGAATGCAGAGTTCCAAAGAATAGCAAGGAGAGATAAGAAAGCCTTCCTCAGCCATCAATGCAAAGAAATAGAGGAAAACAATAGAATGGGAAAGACTAGAGATGTCTTCAAGAAAATTAGAGATACCAAGGGAACATTTCATGCAAAGATGGGCTCAATAAAGGACAGAAATGGTATGGACCTAACAGAAGCAGAAGATATTAAGAAGAGGTGGCAAGAATACACAGAAGAACTGTACAAAAAAGATCTTCATGACCCAGATAATCACGATGTTGTGATCACTCACCTAGAGCCAGACATTCTGGAATGTGAAGTCAGGTGGGCCTTAGAAAGCATCACTACGAACAAAGCTAGTGGAGGTGATGGAATTCCAGTTGAGCTATTTCAAATCCTGAAAGATGATGCTGTGAAAGTGCTGCACTCAATATGCCAGCAAATTTGGAAAACTCAGCAATGCCCATAAGATTGGAAAAGGTCAGTTTTCATTCCAATCCCAAAGAAAGGCAATGCCAAAGAATGCTCAAACTACCGCACAATTGCACTCATCTCACACGCTGGTAAAATAATGCTCAAAATTCTCCAAGCCAGGCTTCAGAAATACATGAACCATGAACTTCCAGATGTTCAAGCTGGTTTTAGAAAAGCCAGAGGAACCAGAGATCAAATTGCCAACATCTGCTGGATCATGGAAAAAGCAAGAGAGTTCCAGAAAAACATCTATTTCTGCTTTATTGACTATGCCAAAGCCTTTGACTGTGTGGATCACAATAAACTGGAAAATTCTGAAAGAGATGGGAATCCCAGACCACCTGACCTGCCTCTTGAGTAATCTGTATGCAGGTCAGAAAGAAACAGTTAGAACTAGACATGGAACAACAGACTGGTTCCAAATAGGAAAAGGAGTATGTCAAGGCTGTATATTGTCACCCTGCTTATTTAACTTCTATGCAGAGTACATCATGAGAAACGCTGGGCTGGAAGAAGCACAAGCTGGAATCAAGATTGCCAGGAGAAATCTCAATGACCTCAGATATGCAGATGACACTACCCTTATGGCAGAAAGTGAAGAGGAACTAAAAAGCCTCTTGATGAAAGTGAAAGAGGAGAGTGAAAAAGTTGGCTTAAAGCTCAACATTCAGAAAACAAAGATCATGGCATCCGGTCCCATCACTTTATGGGAAATAGATGGGGAAACAGTGGAAATAGTGTCAGAGTTTATTTTTGGGGGCTCCAAAATCACTGCAGATGGTGACTGCAGCCATGAAATTAAAAGACACTTACTCCTTGGAAGGAAAGTTATGACCAACCTAGATAGCATATTCAAAAGCAGAGACATTACTTTGCCGACAAAGGTCCATCTAGTCAAGGCTGTGGTTTTTCCAGTGGTCATGTATGGATGTGAGAGTTGGACTGTGAAGAAAGCTGAGCGCTGAAGAATTGATGCTTTTGAACTCTGGTGTTGGAGAAGATTCTTGAGAGTCCCTTGGACTGCAAGGAGATCCAACCAGTCCATTCTAAAGGAGATCAGTCCTGGGTGTTCATTGGAAGGACTGATGCGAAAGCTGAAACTCCAGTACTTTGGCCACCTCATGCGAAGCACAGGAGGAGCAGGAGATGTGAGAGGATGAGATGGCTGGATGGCATCATCGACTCGATGGACATGAATTTGAGTAAACTCCGGGAGTTGGTGATGGATAGGGAGGCCTGGCATGCTGTAATTCATGGGGTCGCAAAGAGTTGGACACGACTGAATGACTGAACTGAACTGAACTGAAAAAGAGGTCCTAGAGAACTTCCTTGCCCCTTCCACCCCCTGATGACACAGAAAAGATGACAGTTTGCAATGCAAAAGAAGACTCTCACCAGAACCCAACCATGATGCTGCGTTGCTTCAGTCATGTCCGACTCTGTGCGACCCCATAGATGGCAGTCCACCAGGCTCTCCGGTCCCTGGGTTCTCCAGGCAAGAACACTGGAGTGGGTTGCCATTTCCTTCTCCAATGCACGAAAGTGAAAAGTGAAAGTGAAGTCGTTCAGTTGTGTCCGACTCTTAGCGACCCCATGGACTGCAGCCTACCAGGCTCCTCCATCCATGGGATTTTCCAGGCAAGAGTACTGGAATGGGGTGCCATTGGCACCCATTTATCAGGCTTCGAGCCTCCAGAACTGTGAGAAATAAATTTCTGCCATTTATAAGCCACCTAGTCTATGGTACTTCATTAAAGTAACCTGAGCGGACTAAGACATTTAGTTAGTACTATAGTATGAATGCTAATTTCCTGGTTTTGATCATTGTATTATGGTTAAGTCAGTTAACACTTAGGAAAATTGGATGCAGGGTATATGCATTGGATGCAGGGTACTGTTTTTTTCAACTTTCATGTAAATCCAAAATTACTTCAACAGAAAAAGTTAAAATCTCAGAGGATTGTCAGGCAAAACCATTTGACGATTGTAGAATTACATGCATCACAGTGACCATAAGATAAAAGCAAACCAGTGTAGCTCTTCCTGATTCAGAGACCCAAGAGAAATTTCTCCCCAGTGCCCTCACCGTGCTGATGTGATAAGATCCTCAGCATCCTCTTGCAGGAAACTGTGACAAGACAGGCTCATTTTTCTTTCTGTATGTCTGCACTGTGTACTGAAAGGATGCATACATCCTTCTCAAGTGCATGTGCTAAATTTATTTTCTTTTAAAAAAGAGTGTTTCTCCTGATTACAAAAGAGACATGAACTTCTAACAGAAATTTTAGAAAACAAAGATACTCAATAAGTATAAAGAAAAAAATTAAAATGCCTACTATTGTACACCATCATGAGTATATTGGGCTATTTTCTCCTTGTCTTTTTCCATGAATATATACATGATTTGTGGGTTTTTTAAAAAAAATATTGACCATCCTGTTGTTATTGTAAGCTACTTCACTTTATAATTACAATATATAATGATCTCTCCACATCATGACATATTTTTCCCCAATATTATGTAAGTATGTATGTATTTTCAAAGGTTATACTCCATTTATAGTTATTTAAAATATTTGCTATATTCCCATGTATTATAGCTTATTTTATACATAACAATTTGTACTTATTAATACACTACCCCTATATTGCCCTCTCCCCCTTCCCTCTCCCCACTGATAACCACCAGCTTGTTTTCTATACATGTGAGTCAGTTCCTGTTTTGTTATATGCATGCCTTTGTTTTATATTTTAGATTCCATACATAAGTGATATCATACAGTATTTGTCTTTCTCTGTCTGTTTTATTTCACAAGCATAATGCCCTCCAAGATCATCCATGTTGCTGCAAATGGCATTATTTCATTTCTTTTTATGTCTGAGTTTTAATATATATATATATGAGATTCGTTAGTTTTTACTGATAAACTCTAAAGTAATGATCGAGTTTTACTCTAGTCGCATTTCTTTGTATTCATTCCAATGATGTGAACATTTTAGTTTGAAATCTCTTTTCATCACGGTTTTGTATTGCCGTAGTTTCACCAAATCTAGTCATTGTGAAATTAGGAGTAATACCTAGTTTCAAGAGACGCAAGGAGGGACTTATATAATACGTCCTTTGTCGTCAATCTTGTGACTTAGTCTTTACCCATTCAGTGAACCCACTCTCTAGTAGGTAGTTCTACTTGCCTCTCGTACTTAACCTCGTACGATGACCTCGCAGACGCCAACACGACGGAAATCGGTCGCTAAGACTCCTGTTCGGTGACGGCGATAATGACGGTAGGTTTTATAGACTTGACTCCTGTTTCGTTTTTCTTAATATTCGTCTACGTAGATAGTCCCATTTCCGTTTGTATTGTACGTTGCTGTACCAAAGTTCTTGAGTACCCAGTCATGTCGTGACCATTTAGTATTTTTCGTATTTTCGTTGTCGTTTTGATGTCTTACAGGATACAAGTCTATGGACTCTCTCCTGTTGCAGTGTCGGGCTCAGTCTGTGAGTTCCGGGAAATAACAAACCCACGAGAGGACCTCCGTGACCTTCCAGGCTACATGGTCATTCACAAGGAGACCTACACAGTACCAAAGACACTCCCTCAAGGGGATGGAAGTCAAGTTCTCTAAAGATGGGAACATAAAGAAAAATTTTAATAAAAATAGAAATATAATTATAAGAATGGAAAGATAGTCGGAAGCTCATTGTCCTTACCAATGAGAACCTCCATGGGACCTGACAACCTTCATAAGATCGTTCATATGACGAAGTGACAGGGAGGTAAGGGCTTGGTAGAAAGTTGACGAGACCTAAAACAGTGAAGGGGTGAGGGTTCTCCAGGATCTAAGTTTCTGTGTAAAAAAAAAGGATGAGAGGAGGTAGTAAACGGAAAATGCAAGAAGACTAAAATACTCAAAGAATCTGATAAAGGAAAGGAGAGTGAAAGTTTTACGTTTGCAGAGGGAGGATAAGGATTTTCCGAGGAAAGAAATTAAGGAAGTCAATGGTAGGTCAGTTCGTAAATGTACCTTACGAGATCTAGGTACCAGAGTCATGGGAGTGTCTGATAAACGGGGAAATTAGGACTATTGACCGAAGACGAGGAGAGGAAGGTGATTCTGAGGACTAGACCCGTAGTTCTCGGAGGTCTTGGGTCAGACCCCTATGGACTGGGTAGGCCAGGTCCGCTGGTACACAGGGTTGTTAGTTCGAGTGGACGCAGTACTTAGGTCGAAGTCTGAAATCGTCGGTGTTAAGTGTCGGGAGTGTTAGACTGGAGTCCGACGGGAGGATCGACACTGAGGATAGTTAGGTTGTACATTAGAGATACGAGATCTAAACCGGACTTAAGTGAGTAAAGTGAAGAAGATTATAAATGACTCATGGACGGTTCACGTCTTACATACGATCTATAATCTTTATGTTTCCCTATATTCTGTGTGTACTAGGGACGGACGTGATTAAATATCATATCATGTCCTCTGCGTGTGAATTTATTGGTATGATTATTTATATATTAAGCTTAAACACTAGTTTCGTCCTTTTCTACGTTCCCCAAGGATCTCATATATTGTACCCACTGGTCTAGATTAACCCTCCTTATGCCTCTTTACTCCGAGGGAGTTTCACTTTAAACTCGTCAGTAGACTTTCTACTCATCCGTAATTGACCCATTTCAACCCCTTCTTCGTACCCATACGGATCCTCGGTTTTCGTCCTATGACAACGATGTCGTGTTTCTCGTTCTTGTACTACTCTCTTTCGACCGCTCCCTCAGTCCGTCAAAATCCTAGATGTGTCTGTAAGAAAAATGAAAAGATTGAAAACGGGGACGGTGCTCCGAACACCCTAGAATCAAGGGACTGGTCCTTGACTTGGGTCCGGGAACCGTCACTCTCGTGTCAGGATTGGAGAACTGGTGGTCCCTTAAAGGTATGAAAAAGTGAAAACTTTTCCTTTGTTTCGTTTCCTAACCTCTTCCTTAACACTTAGTCGTTCATACCTAAGACCAAATTCAAACTAGTGATCGAGGAAACGTTTTCGGGTAGGACTAGATTAACGAGACTCTGATTCGTAATACTGGAATTATCATTACAAAGATATTTAAAGGTTTAATTATATAAAGGTAACAATTTATTGGATACCAAGTAAACCTTCAAAGACCCGAGACATGGTGGGAATTATTTTACATTGAAAGGGATTGGGTCAAAGAGATGAGAAGATCAAAGGAAGTTTTACAGGAAAAAAAGATAACGAACACCTAACAAAAGTCCACCTTTGTCTTATGTTTATCGGAAACCTTTTCATTTTTATTTTTACCTTTGTCATATAAGGTGTCAGGAGGATGAGATACGAATGACGACAGTTTACGTAGTAATTATTATGGTGAAAATTCATTCTTCAAACCTTTTAAATCGACCGAGATCGTAAAAAAAGTTGGTTTGCCGTTTTGCCCAGATTTTATACTTTAATAAGTTTCATGACTTTTTTCAACGTGTCTATTAGATTCTGTAACCTTTTAGTTTTCTGGAAATATAAACGGAAACCTTGTATACACTAAAAAGGAAGACGTCGTAAAACGGATCTGATTATAATTTTACTTAAATGAAAGGATTTCGTGTATAACCGACCCTTCGGCTTCCTGTGCGAGAGACGATCAACCGTCCTTCTTTGTCCGAACCTAATTGTAAACCGGTGGTTCGTCTATTAGACTTATATTTATGAAAGAATAAGATTCGTCTGACTACCACACGGGACCCAATTTTCTAAGGTAAACGTTATTTTGGACGAACGGACCACTTAGACATAAGTAAGTTTTTGTGTCTTGTACTGAGTACGACACTTTAGACCAGAAGACTGTGACAACTAATGGAATTTATTTATTCCATTGCCCCTGCAAATGTTTTTTTTTTCTCAGACTTGTAAAGTGAAGTATATAATAAAAATCCTTAAAGAAGAGACCATAATTCATATTTGTATATATTAAAACAAAGTAACTGTTTCTTATCGTATGAACGTAAAACAGATATCACGTTGAATCTAAGTCTCGGACCATTTGGAAATTGGTCTATAAAAGTGATTTGATTTTAGGTCAAAGAGAAGATTCATTGGACCGTGATGATATGTACCAGGATCTTCGTCACTGATATCCAGTGTCCAATGTGTAATAATTATATAAGTGTTCGTTCCGAATACACTAAAACGTTCGGTGTCTCTCTAGTGACATGTTTTCACTAAAAGTCACAGACGACAATTTGGAAGATGATCCCGAAGTCTTCGTTTTACATACCAGGTTAAATTTAAAGAGAAAAATAAGGGGTCAAATTCGAGACCACCTCCACGATTACTCGGAATCTGATTACCGGGTTTCGGTTTGTTGCCGTCCTTTCGTTTCCTGGATTTATTAAGTTTAACCTATATTCTTATGCACTTTGTTTTCATTTGATTAAGTAAGGTCGGTGACTGATATGTTTAACTCTGTGGTAGACTTGGTATGGTGGTTTTTATAAATACTGACAATTTCATCACGAGAGACAGATTTTTTCGATTCCCTCTTTCCCCTTTTCGATTCCTTCTTTCACTTTTTCAATTCCCTTAGTAGTTTCGTAAGTCACTATTTCATTGTTGTTTTGACCCAACAGGTCACATTGAGTACGATGATAGGTAGACCGACTTGGTGAGACTTGGAACTGGTCAGTCATTTGACCTAAGACACTCTACTTACCGTCCATCCATTTACACAATCTTTAGTCGGTATCGGGTAGTTCGGGTCGTGTCTAAAATCGTATTTCATTCTGATGTGCCGTCGGGGACTGGGGAACCACCCCCAATTGGACCAGGTATCATATACAAGAGGCCAGAGATGATCGAATGCAATACTTCTGGGTCGTAATAGAACGATATATTGGAGATATAAAAATTCTAGTAAATTTATACTAGTAAAGGTGACAGTGAAACCCCTGTCCTCAAATTTTCATAATCGTGTATCCCTACATTACATGTTGTACTATTTCTACTGATTGTGACGACATACAATGTTTATTTTCAACAACACTCAGTTTAGGATTCTCGAGAGTAGTTTTCCTTTTTAAAGAAAAAGATAAAGAAATTAAAACATAGATATCCTCTACTACCTACAAGTGATTTGGATGGCACCAGTACTAAAGTACTACATACATTCGGTGTAGTAATATGACATGTGGAATTTGCATACATATGTCACGACATATACTCATTATGAGTCATTTTACCCTTTTTTTTTAAAAATTAATTTTTATGAGAAATTTGTGGGGTTTATTTTTCATAGTCGTGTCTTCAGATTCGATGAGTTATTTGTTAGAAGTTCATATTACATTTGTAAAGATAGTAGTTTAATGTTAATTTTGAATAAGAAACGTATACGGTATAAAAGTGCTGTTTTAAAAGAACGGTACTGTGTATCTTGTAATTTTTATGACAGTTTTTAATGATTCTATTTAGATTACTTTTTATAAAAAAATTTTTTTAGTATCTCCATTCAGTCGTCAGTACAATTGTGATTTCGTGACCCGTTCTTTAAAGTACCCTCTACAAAAGGAAAAACATCCTCTTTGTCTCATAGTGTATTAGAAGTGATGTACCAATCGTCGAGACTTTTACGGAAATAAAATGTGTCGTACGGTGTCTGTCAAAATAAGAGTTTTCTTACTTCTCGTCTTGTTCTCAGGGGTCGTACGTTTTTCTTAGTTTCGTGGTACGTTTCCACATGAAGGCTCCATGTCAGTTTGAGAAACTACAAGTATTCCTGATTTACGTCTTACTGTATTAGGAACGGAACACCACCCGTTTCAAGGGGTCTAAACCAGCCGTTTCTGACGTCTTAGAAGTCATTTTTCATGTATACCCCTCCCACCACCCTCCCCCCAAGTCCTAACCCTTGAGTACATGTGGGTACCGTCTAAGTACAGTTACATACCGTTTTGGTTATGTCACAACATTTCATTTTTTATTTATTTATTTATTTTTATTTATTTATTCATATGGTATATCCAGGTATGAGTTTGAAGAGTAAATTAAATATGAAGTTTTTACATTTTAAAATGTCTAGTAATGATCATATATTTGAAATTTCAAAATTTTGGATAGAAAAGAAACACCTTACCCCGTCCCTTGTTTGATATTACTGACTTTACAACTCTATTATGGATGATTATTAGACTATGGTAAAGAAGGGATTTTACATATTCTTACCAAAGGAAATCAATAGTTCATCTAACAATAGGAACCGTCGTCTTTGTTCTTACGTCAATCAAGGACAGAGACAGGAGTAAAGATTCTTATACAGACTAGTTACTTTGAGGAAAATTCTCTGTCCTTATTTTTTAAAAGACGTTTTCGTCTTGGACTAAAAATGTATAGTACTTATTGAGTAAAAATTTAAGAGAATTGATATCTGTATTTACAGCCGTTAGAGTCATATGTTCCACAAGATCTTCAGAATCACGTTAACAGTCGAAAGTATAGGAGTCTTCAGGTCTACGATGTTTGAATGATTTTTGTAGTAAACTTTTCAAATTAGTGGAATTATAGAAACTGTGACTCAAAACACTTAAAACTCATAATTTAAAGAAACTTTTTTAACGCACTCGACATACAACCGAATAATCGTGAAATACTCATCGGTACTTATTTCGTTTGGAGAGGTTACACTCCGCTGTGAAAAAAAAAAAATGACAAAATCTATTAAACTAATGAGGTTTAAATACTGTCAGATAATTGGTCTTTAAAAGATGATGATAAGGGACATCGTTTTAACATAACCCAGACAAAAGTAATTATAAGAATAATCAGGGTTTATACGGGTAAATGAAACGTCAATTTAAAAAAATGATAGTAATAGTGAATAAATACAAACACAATATTTCCATCCGTAATTATTTTATATCGTAACACGTAACAAGAAATTTTTAGAATCAAGATATCTACCTATAAGATTCTTGTCAGTTAAGAACCGACAAGGTGAGGAACAAGAAATCGACACTTACTAGACGATACAATAGAGAAAAAATAGAAGAGGGAAAACGGCCATGTAATAAGAAACTGTAAGATTGTTTCAGTCAATTATTTCCTTTTCTCCGTAGGTCTCCGTCATGAAAAACACAAATGTCTCGTTCTCACGACTACAAGGGTTCTGAGGGTGTCGGTCAGTGTGCAGGTCTCCTGTCTCCACCATCGTTATCTTTGTCTTCGGAGTGTCCTCAAGGTACCATCGGATCACCAATCTTAAGACCCGGAAGTGACGATGTCGGACCCAAGTTGGGGCCCAGTCTCTTGATTTTAGTATGTTCGGGACACCATGTCGGTTTGTTTGTGTCTTCGGAGTGTTGTCAGTGGTAGTATCTGTCGAATCTAACACGATGAGTCTCCTTATTTGTAGACTTGTTTTCCTCTCCTGGGAACCATTTATTGTATGTAAGAGAAAAGGAAGGAATGAACACACTTGGATAAAGTACCGTAACTCGTGTCAGTGGCATACTGTTATAACTTTTTTTTTAGTGGAGTGGGACATACAAAAATTGAACCACTTACGAAAGAATAGAAAATTGTACTTGAACCAATGAACCAATCATTGACCCATTCGTTTAGATAAATATTACAGTACACGGATATAATTTTGGATGAAATGGTATTTTCACTATGCGTCAAAGGTGAGTCATATCTTAAAGTGGACGATCAGGAGAGTTGTTCGAAAACTTCAAAAGAGAAACGTTAGTAGATGTATGGACCTTTCCGTGAGATATGGTTTTAATCGTGTGATTCGATGGTTCCTGTCTGTCCCTACTCTCTCTTCTCTCTCACACCCCGACTTTTATCGATCTTGTTAGATTTTCCGTACACAAGGTTCCAATCTTGTCATGACTAGTTACTCAGCTTAGTCGGTCTTATTAGACACTGAAGAACCACTTGTTCTTCGTCCCCAATAGAATCTGTTTTGTTAATTATTCACTAACCTTTCGTTATTAACAGTCAGACATATTGAATATTCACCGAATGTATGTAGAAGGTAAATCTCCTGTAGTAAGAAAAATTTCACTTACGGGAGACCCCGAGAAAAAATTTTTAGGAATCGGTATTTTGAGTTTAATTTTTCAAGACTTTCCGAGATGTGTTAACGTAGATGTTGTGTCCATGAGTCGTTCAACTACCTTTCCTCGAAGGGACCACCGAGTCTGTCATTTCTTAGGCGGACGTTACGTTCTCTGGACCCAAACTAGGGACCCAACCCTTCTAGGGGATCTCCTCACGTGCCGTTGGGTGAGGTCATAAGAATGGATCTCTTAAGGTACCTGTCTCCTCGGACCACCCGATGGCATCAGGCACCCCAGTGTTTCTTAGTCTGTACTGACTCGTTGATTGTGTGTATGTGTACACACACGCGTGTGTGTGTGTATATGTGTTCAACTACCTTTGCATGAGTTTTCTAAAGGTTTATAGTGGACCGGTGACGATATTAGGGAAGGGGAAGAAGGGTTATGTCCAACCTTAGGTTCATGAGTTGAAACCCATATCCTTTTCTTCAATTGAAACGTATTTTTGTGATTTCTCGGAATTCGATTTGAAGATTTGAGTCTACTCAGTTCGATTTTTTCTGCAATACACTTGTCTGGTATCCTTAGACCTTTACAATGATAAATTCACTTTGGAATCCTAACACTGTCTTATGGGGTTTTATAAGTTTTTTCTAAAATATAGTTGTCTATCAACGATAAATCTTTTACTGGACGAATTCTTTACGACCACAAGAGACGATTCAATTTTCCTATGTTATAACGGAACCGGTTTTTGAAACAAAGTTAAACACCCTTTTGGGTTTACTTGAAAAACCCGTTAGGTTATGTTTTATGTCCGTCTCGTCAATATTAGTTCCGTGTGATGGGTCCTGTCGGGTCTTTGAGAAAGAGTACGGTAGGTCGATGGCTGTGTAAGGCTCTAGTTGTCGTTGATAGCTCTCCGACTGGATTGTCCTCGATCCGTCCTTTCACTTCTACAGTTTTTCCATGTGTGTGAAGGTTTCCATCATGACTGAAAGTTTGTTAGATCAAAGAATGTGACGGATATGGAGGTACCTCTAAAGTGGAGATCCCTCGTACCTATTTTTCAACTTATATAAAATGTAGTGAGGTTATATGAAAACGACACCAAGAAAAGTTTATGTAGTAGGGAAGTATAGAAACCCCAAAATAAAGTAAAAAATGGTACTTGACTCTAGTCTGTTAACACGTCGGAGGCCTCTGTCGTATAACCACCACGGAACCTTCTCGGAGAACCCGACCGAAAGCCAGAGGTAAAGTGGATTTTGTCTTTCTCCACTATGATGGTATTACACTGAAATGTCTATGTCCGAACGACGATTTTACCCCAGAAACACGCTGGTTTCTAGTCTTATGAAGTCCGACAATGAACTTTCGATAAAAAGATACACGAATTTACATCTTCTTTATGTGACGGTGTATTCGAGTTGATTTTTCAGTCGTCGGGATTTTTATGGAAGAGTAAATAACATGTATGGTACGACAGGTGTGTCAGTTAAAGAAATTATCTTCTCATTTTGTGACTGAAGTAATCCGTTTTACTTAGTTCTGATTGGTGTTCTCTTTTTTTCATAGGGGATTATCGACTTCGAGGGTCACTTATTGTTAAATACGATCTACTAATCATTTCTGAGAACTACAATATATAAAATTATAGTTTTGTAAAGGACTCTACTTCAGTTTACCTGAGATTTCATACGTCCGTCTATTTCTTGTATGTTTAGTTTCTAACGAAATCCGATGAATCACTTTTACTTCTAATCTTTTATATGGTCAAATTTTCGTGTAGACATTAATTTTCGTTAATAATTAATCAAGTGTTTTAATTGCGACATGACCGATGAAGTTAGGACATCTAAAAGAGTCTTGACGCCTATCTTTGTGAAATGTGACCTTCTTTTTTGTGAATTGTAAAACGGCACCCTCTGGTTTCTGATTGTTGAGATTTAATCTGTCTTTTTCGAGGAAAGGTTTATTCGATACTAAATTTTGTGTATGTGTGGAACCAAAGTTTCGAGAAATAGACTCGAAATTTTAGTTTGTAATTTCTGTTAAATTAATTACCCGAATAGATATGAGGTAATCCTTTAATCGTTGGTACTTGAATTTGGAGATGTTCTCAGAATACTACCTTTTTCTAGTTCCTTCTTGTTTGTGTTGTAAGTAAAAGGGGGGTATAATAATTAATTAAGTATAATAGAAAGAAGACCTCGATAGGACTTTTAATGACTTTAAGTTCTTTCCAATATAAAAGTAAACGAAAAAAGGTACGAAATTATACGTCGAAAAGTTTCGACGACGGTCCGAAAATTGTGAAGTAATCGTTTTCTGAAATCGGGAAAACTCGTTTCTTAGGGAGGTAGACGACCATATAAAACCTTATCGAAACTTTACCTTGTTAGTATAATTCGAGGTGGTTGAAGGATATTATATAAATTTTAATTATGATTATTGTTATGATCTAAATTAAAGATTCGAAATGAAAGTGTAGTATCGAGGACTCTTCCAAGAATCCTGGCATTTATTAAGGAACGTCGTAATTCCTTTTTCTGATAAATAAATATTTCATTTTAGATAAGTGATTTATGTTTAGGACAGTGACATAGTCGTAGACAAGGGGTCTCGTGTGGTAGAAATTGAAATTCAACAGACTTTATATCGTGAAAACTTAGACACATACTATGATGATAACCTTTCAAAAGTGGTTTCGGGGTTCATAGTGAAATGGATTGTAATCTTCTCAACTAAACAAATGATCGGGACTTCCACTAGACGTGTGTGTGTGTTTTTGAATGATTTAACGAAAAAATCTTAATAGTAATTTTGAAAGTAAATTTTACTGTAGGTTGTGAACGTTAGTACAACAATATAGGGGTCCTTATTGCTGATTTGAGCACAATTTAAAGAAACGGAAAGAAATTTATCTGAGGTAACCCACGGGAGATATTCGTAGATTTTGATCGTGACTCACTCTAGTAAAAGTAAATCACGAAACACCAAATTTTATTACATTAATTTTCTCGTGGGGAACCCTCAAACCCCAACCATCTACGTTTGGTAATGTATATCTTACCTATTTGTTGTTCCAGGATGACATATCGTGTCTCTTGATGTAAGTTATAGGACCTTATTTGGTATTACCTTTTCTTGTATTTTTTCTTATATATATACACATATATTGACTTAGTGAAACGACATGTCGTCTTTAATTGTGTGACATTTAGTTGATCTGAAGTTAATTTCGTATTTAATTTTCTTCTTTTTTTCTTTCACATAAAGAATATTTGGTGTGTGTGTCTCGTGACATAATAGTTTTTGGGATGTCTCTGAACTTACCCTCCGACAAGACAAACCGTTCGACAGTAAACCACCACCGAATATAAACTCGTATGTCATACACATACCTGAATAAACGATACTGTAATTGTGTATGAAGACGTTGTATAGTTGTATAGAGAAAATATAAGTCTAACGACTCTCCGCTTTAAAGAGTTTGTACATAACTAATATACTTATGTACTTATTCTGAGTCAATACTTCACATTTTTTTTATGTCTGCCATAGCTTGATTAAGGGTCTTAAATCTTAGTGATTTCGTATGTAACCTTTTCTTGTAACGTGATAAAGAAATCTTTTTTCCTCAATTCGAAACTTGATTAAAGTCTGTCTTTGACAATTAAACATTAAGTTCGACCAGATACAAATTGTCGTCTTCCCACTCCGTATGGAAAAGAAAATTCTCCTCGTTCTTGTGACCCGGATTACGTGAACTAACCTGAGACCGAAGAGGACGAAATTTCTTGTTTGTCCTATTGTCATTCATGAAAACCGTTTAGTTATGTCAAATATCGGTATATCCCTCTTTACCTGTTATAGACACAACATCCGACTCATTAACTTTACGGTTATGTACTAGACTGGACCGTATACTGTTAGACCTTATTGTACCGTAAAATTCGGTAAAAATTTTTGAGTAAAGGATTCTGTTTTATAGGTGTTGTCAACAGCAAAAAATTTCTATTTAGAATATTCAATAAACCCTAAAACTGACCGGATTGTAAAAAAAGGAATGAAGATATTTCTTATGTAAAGGTATACGCACTTTACATTTGATTTGTAGTTGACCGTGATACAGAGTTTTTAATTTATACCATTTTACAATTGTCAACTTATATATCCACCATCCATATATCTGCGAGTGACACTTTAAGAAAGTCGAAACGACAAACTTTAAAGGTATTATTTTACGACTTCTTTTTCAAGTGGTCTCTCTGTTTAAATTACTTGTCGGAAAGTAGGTGTAACTTTTTCGTCCAAATGAATGCACCTTTTCGCAGAACCCGATCCTTGCCCTGAACCACCATCGGGTGACGACGAGTGTTTGTAGACGTTCCTACCACTTTTTGTAACGATCCTTTTTTGTATATAATTTTATCAAGATCACAAGGTTAAAAGTTTTCTAAGAAGAGTTTTACTGTTTTTGTAAAATCTTGATGAATGGACAGAGAGTATATACAAATACTCTCTTGTCTACCTACCTCTCTATCTCATTGTCTAAAAAAAGAGTTTAATGATGGTATCTGAAGTTAATTAAAAGGAAGGTCAGTAACTTAAGTAGTTTTTAATCCACTAAACACAAACACATAACACGTAAAATCTTTCACTAGTCGAGTTACACACTTTCTCTCAATTATAGAGTAGTCACTTGGATGGAAAGGTTTAGGAGACCACCCACTACCACGGCCTCTTTGTCCTCACTTCAGTTAGGAAAATCCTCTTATATTAAAGAGGACGAACAGTTTTAGTGATAGTGAGACATTTTTCTTTCACAATAAAGGAGTATTAAGTGTTCAGTTGTGTAGTGACAAGAAATGATGTGTTTGTGTGGATGTGAAAATGTCTATATGTGAGGATTTTCAACATTAAAGTATAAGACCACCCTTTCGTCTCTTGTTTACAACTTAAGTTTAAACCTTTGTCCTCCCGGTTTTCACTTACTTCGGTTATTTATTATGTCACCCGAGATCTTTTAATTTTTTTTGTTCGTCTATACACTTTTGAAATGGTCCGAGTTCGAGAGTAGGGTACTGACCGAATAGACGTAACGTCAAACGTGAAGAGATTTTGTCTGTTTTTACTTGTCGGTAGTCTCGAACATTTGTTCTGTATGGAATCCGGTGTGGGACAAGAACACTTCGTGATTGGAAAGCACGCGTCAAAGAGACAAGTAATACAGGTACGGAAGGAGGATGTTTCTGTTTGTACACGACTTTTGTCTTATAAATAGGTCTGTCAAGAGATAAAGGTTCCTTTGCTTTTCCTGAAAAGATGAAGTAAACTGTAGTAGTCTCATGTCGTCCTGACTGTAAGATTCTAACAGTGGGTACGGTGTAGACATAAAATAGACGGGTGAGTCTTCTTAAAATTGGACAGATATTGATTGGTCTCACCGTCGGACTGAGTGAAAATTATGGATTAAGACGTTCCACTTCTATTTTAGTTTTACGTTTTACGTCTTTTAATGTCTAGACTCGGTCATTCATTTTAAATGGGAAAACTAAACTACGTCAGACGACGATCCTTAGGCTAATCCACTCCAACTGTCGTTGACCTTTCTTTTTCAGTTGTAAATGATAAAAAACTTGGTGTTTCGACGCCAGACGACAGTCACGGTCACATGTTGGAGAAGGATCTATTAAAGAGTATAAGAAGACTCTTTAGCTCGAGAAATTTAGTGACTTGTAATTACGTGATCTCTTCGTCATGTAAGTCAGAAATCTTTCATGTGGTCCACAGGTTGGAGTTTCGTGGTAGACAGCGATCTGTCCGTGACTGAAATTGTAAAAAGGGTTTACTTACGTCTCGACACATGTAAATACATTTTTTTCTGAGGTCCAGAATCTTTATCGGTAATGGGGTGAATTGATTTTATTCCTTGAGACATACTCCCCTTTCGTTTTTGGGACTAAGATAAGTAAAAATAATGGTTACGTGGTTACCTCCTTCTGCTCGTTTATTCGGGTTATTTTATAAAACAGATTAAACTTGTTTGAGACTCTCTATCACCTCCTGTCTCCTCGGACCACACGATGACAGGTACCCCAACGTTTCTCAACTTGTGTCGTTGACTTGTTGTTGTTATTATAAAATATATGTCAATTACAAATGACTTTGTGAAATTTTTTGACGTTATTCTAAAATGAACGTACTAGATTCAGTTAAGATTTTAAACTAGTAATTACGATAGTGGTGTTTCGAATGATCAAGTCCTTTTTTTTAGTTACATCTCCGTTCCACGTAAAATTTCTATTGACAACGAAAGGAAATCTAGTAAAAGATTATTGTGTTTCTGTTTTACTAAACCCATGGTTTTATACAAGGAAGTTTTTAGTAGTACTAGACTGGTACTTTACATTTCATTTTAAGTATGATTGTAGAATTGTCGTCCCCCTACTACTTTCCACTTACTTAGACATTATGATATTTCGCTTTATACTGTTAATAGGACGATGTTCTCGGGGATAGGATAGTTTTGAAATTTGTTATGATCACTTGAGGCCCTCAACCACTACCTGTCCCTCCGGACCGTACGTCGCTAAGTACCCCAGCGTTTCTCAGTCTGTGCTGACTCACTGACTTGACTTGACTTGACACCGTTCATAATATTTCCTCACTATTTGATTTTTTGATTCACAAAATCCGTCTTCGATTAAGTCCATTTTAAAAAATCAATAGGTGACTTTATTCTAAAATGGAGTTTTCTCTAGGGAAGTAAAGGGTGGGGAAAGAAAATAAAGAAGGAGAGGATCCGAACTTTTTCTCTTTTTAAAATGGTCATTTTAAGAAAAGTGTTCATAAAGAAAAGGTAATGCTTTCATTATGTACAAACAACCACTTGAGAACTATTCCGGTAAACTTTTTTTACGATTTGATGTCCCGGTCATTTATTCCGTCCGTTCTGAGATAGTCCTGTCATCCCGTCTCTCGTACTTGCCCAGGTAGCCCCTTGTTTTGTTTGGGGTTTCCGTCGTTTTATTAGTCCTTTCGGTTTCCTGACGGTCTTCGACTGACGTCTCTTTCAGTGGTCAAATCTACCATTCAGATGTAGGATGTGTTGACCAGTTAAACTCTGTCCTGATCTTTCAGCTGGGTCTTCTCCCTGTCTCTTGTCGTCTCGACACAGACCATGGTCGTTACTCTCGTTACCTACCCGACTCCTTTTTCGGTTCTTGGAGTTCCTTCACCGTCAATTACCACACTTTATCTCGTTTCTCGAGTTCACCCTGGTCTTTTCTCCAGGGACTGTGACCACCAGTTCACCCACGACCCCCTAAAATGTCCTACCAAAAACTTACCTCAACACTATTCACAGAACTCTAATATTTGACCTACTTAACAACCGTTCCTTAATCTCCATCAACTCACAGAATTAGGAACCTTCCTTTCAATACTGGTTGGATCTATCGTATAATTTTCCGTCTCTGTAATGAAACGGTTGTTTCCAGGTAGACAGTTCCGATACCAAAAAGGTCACCAGTACGTACCTACACTCTTAACCTGGTATTTCTTTCGACTCGTGACTTCTTAACTACGAAAACTTGACACCACAACCTCTTCTGAGAACTCTCAGGGAACCTGACGTTCCTCTAGGTTGGTCAGGTAAGGTTTCCTCTAGTCAGGACCCACAGGTAACCTTCCTGACTACGATTTCGACTTTGAGGTTATGAAACTGGTGGAGTACTCTTCTCAACTGAGTAACCTTTTCTGGGACTACGACCCTCCCTAACCCCCGTCCTCCTCTTCCCTGCTGTCTCCTATTCTACCGACGTACCGTAGTGGCTGAGCCACCTGTACTCAAACTCACTTGAGGCCCTCAACCACTACCTGTCCCTTCGGACCGCACGACTCTAAGTGCCCCAGTGTTTCTCAGTCTGTGCTGACTCGCTGACTTGACTTGACTTGACTTGACTCACACCTAATTCGAAACTTTTTTGAGCCTCTCTCCTTCCCTTTTTCCGTTTCTGTCTGGATACTTCTTTCTCCGAACAAAAGGTCTATACCCTACACACTCAACCCTCTTCCGTCCTCCCTTTCTCGGTCGTTCCTTCCCTGTCTCCTGTGTTCTATCTCGTCTCTGTTGTCTGACTCGTTTCCAGGTCCCCTCAGGTTGTTGAAGGGTTGGTAATCGTCTTTCAGGGGGTGCACTTCCCGTTCTGAAGGTCCTCTTCTTCCAGTGACCAATAGATTCTCTTCACAGACGGTAGAGACGTTTCACTTTTCCGAGTCCAGTAGACGACTTTCACGTTCCTCCACTCTGTCCTCCTGACGGTAAAAACTCTTCTAAAACTTATAACGAAACCTGGGTTGTGAGGAACTTGGGTTGTGAGGTCCCTTCTTACATGACAAACGGGAAGTTTACAGATTAAGGAGAATTAAGGATAGACCTTATTTCCGTTCTTCTTTGTACCAGTAGTTCTTTATTTTATAGTCAGTGAGACTCATGTGGAAGGGAGACGGAAAGATAGATTAGTCGTTTAGTCTAGGATGAAGACGTACAGAGAAAGTAGTCGGGGGGTTGGCGTGGAGAAAGGTAAAGTCAGACGTTATGGAGTGAAACACGTCCAATTCTACCGTGTATTTTTCACTTTCACTTCAGTGAGTCACCACAGACTGAGAAACACTGGGGTATCCGACATCGGATGGTCCGAGGAGACAGGTACCCTAAAAGATCCGTTTATCATGACCTCACCTACCGGTAAAGGAAGCGGTCCCCTAGAAGGGTTGGGTCCCGAGTTTAGGTCCAGAGAGTCAACTCAGCTTTGGTGTCAAAATTAAAGATTGTACATATGATAGTACATTCTTGACTTAGCGGTCAGATACAGACTGCGTCCTATGTCGTACGAACCCCGACCACGTACCCCTACTGGGTGTCTCTACAATACCCCTCCCTCCACCCTCCCCCCACGTACAAACCCTTGTGTACATTCTTAATTTCTAAAATTTTNTTTTTTTTTTAGGTCCAGAGGGTGTAACATCTGTCTACGAAATGACAGACTCGGTTCTGCCCTGTATCCATTCATATAATTCTAGACATCTCGAACACCACTGTATTATGTATACCACATTAGTTATAATACTTTTTTCATCGGTTTCCCACGACCCCTACCACAGGATTTGGTCTTTTGGTCTCTCCTCTTCCCCTTTCTCACTTCTCTCGTATCCCTAGTTATTTCTTCTCACGTAGGTGTGTAGGGAAGTCGTTTGAGTACGTAAAGTCGCGTCGGTCTTCCTTCCGATAATCACTCTACTCGGGGCTTAGTAGATTCTTAGAATCTACGATTCTTAGAAGTGTAGAATCTTTTATCGGTTCACTTCACGTCTCCCCGTTTTAGTAAAAGCGAAGAAACGATACGATAACTATAGTCCTTGTGTCGACATCTTGTACATCTTTCTAAAAAGTGTATGTGTCGTTTTTGCTCATCAAGATAAAAGATCATAGGAGTCCCTTCTTCCACGTCCTTTGGTTTGGAGGTCTCTCGATAGTAAAGGGGGAACTTCATAGACATCTGTGAAATCGACCTTTAGAATTTTCACAAGATAGGGGGCAGGGAAAGAATTTGTCTAAAATGGTTTGTCTTATCGTGACCTTCTACAGATCAGATTGGGGTCGAGACGGTGAATAAGCCTCGTTCAGTGAAACTAGCCGACTCAGAATCGACGGCGGAGAAAATTAACCCTTTTTGTAGAAAACGGGACGGATGCAGTATCCCCAACGATACTCTTAATTTACAGACTTTCATGAGACATTGTACATTTTATGGTATATTCACATTCATAATGATGTTAAAGTCTTTTCCAATTACTGGGTCTATAACATCCTTATAGTTAATAAAATGTCAAGCTACGGTCACTGTGGGAGTCCCAGATAGTTGTCCGAGAGTCGAGATTATGATTCGGTGTCTGATTAAAACATTTTTGGAGATAGACGAAAAGTCAGAAGGGGAGAGGAGGGAACGATCGTCGACGATTATGTGGAAATTGGGTTTACATGAAGAAGGCTAAACGACAAAGAGTGTGTGATGACTCAAGCTTCGAATAATATTAACACGTATTTAAAATCTACTAAGTCTCCAGTCTCTCGGAGAGGATATTTATTTTACTACTTGGAAACACGTGTCTGATACCTTTAGACCAAGTCGGTAAATCTCCGGATAAACGAATGTGAAGTATGGAAGGCCCCGTGACGTTAATGACCTATTCACCTGAGGTGTACACTTTCCGATGATATATTTTTGGAGAAGTATTAAAGAGGGTGGTGCTGGTTGATTTTTCCACTAGGCACTACCGAGACCGATATATCTGGTCAGTGGTAGTCGTGGAGATGACCCTTACGTTTATGTTCGTAAAAGTTCATCAGAAATGAAATTTATCTATCGAGACAGGTTGTTTTTATTTATGAGACGATGGTATATGTACTAAAAACGTAGGATCCTGTTTATTTCTGGATAAGAGTCTATATTAATCTTCAATTAGGACTGAATGGGGACTCGAAGGGACCACCGAGTCTACCATTTCTCAAGAGGACGTTACTTCCCCTGGTCCCAAACTAGGGACCCAACCCTTCTGACGGATCTCTTTCTTTACCGTTGGGTGAGGTCATAAGAAGGACCTTTTAAGGCACCTGTCTCCTCGGGCCACCCGATGTCAGGTACCCCAGCGTTTCTCAACCTGTGTTGACTCGCTGATTGTGAAAGAATGGAGTGTTGGTACTACGTTCATCACTGTTTTTTGTTACTTGTCACAAATTTTTATGGTTCAGGGTGTCAGTTCTTTTTAAAAATTGGTCTAAAGGAAAAACGTGGTTTTTAACTTTTACCGGTGCCGTATTCGTCATTTGTTCTGTCCATTTTAGTAAACAAAGAAAGTATTCGTCACCACGGATCGTGTGGTGAAGCTTTTTTTTGTTGTAAACTTTCACAGCGGAGGTTAGGGTTGGTGATTCCTATGAATGAGGATATGAATGGTTCAACACTGCCGAGTACTGTCAACATGATAAGGAGGCTCGAGATTTGCACATTCCAACTTTTTGGACACTTTCCAGTGACCTTTCATTTTTTATTTTACTAAATACAGAAGAGTATATTCTATAGGAAGCCGACATACTTACGGTCAAGAGACCAATTGTGACTTCAGAAGCTACCGGGGAGTTGAGGAGTGACAGGAGACGTCTTTCAGGGGTCACCACACGACACCTTCTCTCCGACCGACTCTATGACCAGAGGAGACCCGACCCCCTGTCGATCTTCTCCATACCCCGCCTCGAGGTCCGACCAACGGAGGTCAAGGAAGACCAGTCTTAAGTGCGGGGGTTTGGTCAATGGTGGTCTGTGGTCATCGGAGTAGACAAATGGGGTCTCCTAGATGGACCTTTGCAATGACGGATTCACGCGACAGTGCACTCATCTCGACCCCTCGGGAGCACGGGTCATCCTTGGGCTAGTCGTGTAGAGGGGGACAACGGGATTTGTGGACACGATGAGACATTGGGACGACAAGTTGATGTAGTTGTCTGGATCTCTAAACGAGTGTAACGGAGAAGACGGAGTTTACGGGAGGGAGGGTGGTGAGAGACAGTTTTGGGAAGGATAGGAAGTTATCGGTAGAGTCTACAGTCTGGGAGGTGTTCGGAGAGAAGTAAGGTGTTTGGATTACGATAGTAAGGGGAGAAACGTGGGTTTCTCATGTTACCCTTTGGTCTACGAAGAACTCTGTGGTTGAAGTGAAAAATAATTTCCGTTCACACGTACACAAAATTTGGGGAACCCTCTCCACAAAACCAGTGGGAACGTCAGGACTCGTCTCACGGTACGGGTCCTGTTCTCCACTTCTTCCTAAAAGTTCCGGCTTGACCTGACCCGAACCACCTACCACCTCTAGTGGACCTACCACCTCTAGTGGATTAGGTCGAGAGACTTTAAAATTTAAACTTTTGTCTCTGAGTCTTTCCGATTCACTGAGTAAGGATTAGTATCGGTCAATCCCTCTTTTAACCCTGATCCGGACCAGTGGAGTGAGAAAGAGGACAGTGTAGTACGATGAAAGTTTATTAATGAATTTAGTACTTCGTTTTTTCGTCGTTGTCAGAATTACGTCCAGTTGTCCTAGTGGGGTCAGGGGTTGTTGACGGCCGAATGTTCTAAGTTTTTTTATGGTTAAATAAAAATATTATAGTTTTTAATTACATCTCGACTCCTGTGTTAATCCTTTCGTTTCTCAGTGAAGTGGTAAGGAAGTTACAACTTTATATTATTTTCTGTTTTCCATTCAGACGAAAAAGGGGTTTTATTCCTATAGTATTAGTCGAACTATCTGTTCCTAATGGAAAGAGAAACGGAAGTGACACGAACTAATCACAAAACCGATTAAGATGAGGGTAGGGGGGAAAAACCTCAGTAAGGTAAAGATGTCCCAGAGTGTTTAACCGAAATTTTACTTAACAGATTAATGTTTTCACTTTACATTATCCGAGTTCTCCAGACGGTTGGATTGGAAGTGATAGTGTTCTCAGGCGGAATTTTATCTGGGAGACCACTGAATGACCGTCTTTTGTGTTCTTGGATGGTGATTTTAAGTTCTCAGCTAAGAAAGATAACAAAAACTTTTGGACGTGAAAGTGAATGGATTCGATGTACGGTGGGAAGTAAAAAAATAACTGACCTTACACAAAGTCCGTAAAAATCCTAGACTTTTGTAATACTGTTCAGACTTAGTGAATTGTCCTGTACTTACACCGTAAATTAATGTTCAATAATCTATTTGACACTAAATAGCTTCATTTGGAGACAATTGCGGTCCCAAGGATTTGATTCGAATCTTTATCGTCGAGAATCTCTGTCCACAGTTCAACGTTAAGATCAAGGTCCCCGAAGTCAGACTGTAAGTCACCACATTTAATCCGTCCCGTTCGTTGGACAATCTTCTCGGTCTTCGGACAACATCAAGGAAACTCTCCCCGGTTGTCTCGGTGTCCATCTCTCTCAGGGTAAAAGGGGTGTGACGGGTCTCAAATCCCAGTTTGAAAGTGAGATGGAACCCTGGGTTCAGTGACAGTTCGTCTGTTCAGGGGTGGGGGAGTCGCACCACTTGAGTATACTCGAGGTTGAGAGTGACCTCCTTTCCTTCTGACGAACGTCCCCCAGCTCCTCGAGGACTTGGGACGTGAGGTAGGAGGGGTTGGCAGGAGTGGACTCGGGTACCTAGTTCCCTCGCGACAACCTAGAGGACTCCCACGGGGGTAGTCTACACAGTCCGAGTTTCAGGTCGAGGTAAAAGAGGACTCGGTACAGCCTCCGAACGTACGTCGTGCGCCTGTCACGAGACGAGGACCACGAATCGATTCCTGAGGGTTCTGAGAGTGACGTCCTGACTCGACGACCCCTGACCGTCGACCCCCGCCCCCGATTCCCCGCCTCCGAACCCCCGCCCCCGCCCCCGCCTCTTTTCGACCTTTCTTCCTCCTCCCTTTCTCCTACTCCTACTACTTCCCTCCGACTCTCACTCCCTCCCCTCCTCCTACCTCTCCACCACCACAACCCACTGTCTTATTTCCTTCTCTCTCCCCCTTTCTCCCTACCTTCCTTCTCCCTTTTCTCGTTCTCCCTCCCCTTTTCCTATCTTCCTTTTCGTCCCTCTGTTTCTCCCATTTCCTCCCCCTGTCTTTCCCCTCTCCTCCATCTCCCTTTCCTCCTCCCGTCCCACCTCCCTTTTCTCCTCGTGCCCTCGCTCCCTCTCTTCCTGCCCCAAACCCTTTCTCCTGTGTCCTGCTCCCTCTTCTGTTCCCTCCCCACACCTTTGATCCGTCGTCGCCTTGAGTACGACGAGAAAGCCGGTTGCTGGAGTTCGCCCCGGCGCGATGTCTATGGGCTCGACGGGCCCGTCGTGATCGTGGCTCCTCGACTGTCAGCCCGTCCCGGGCCGGCCCGCCGGAGCCGCCGAGGTCGAGGGGTACGAACCCCTCGGCCAGGTCGGGAAGTACCAGGCACTGGGCCAAGGCCTCCGAGGAGTCGGGACGATAGGCTCGACGAGGGGGAGGAGCGGTGGGGGAGGGACGGACCTTCTGTCCAGCCCCCAAACCGGTCGGCGGCGGCGACACGGACGAAAAGGAAAGAACCCAAGATTACCGGACCCCCTTGGGGAGCCCCGGTTCTGGTTATAGATGTTGGACGTCGGAAAGTGAGGAGGGTGCGACGGCTTCGCCCTTGGAGTCGTTTCGGTCCAGAAGGCGCAGGCCCGTGGGTGACCCAGGACGCGTACGCGGGTGTTCGCCGCGGTTACCCGGACGCCCGTGCCTCGTACGCACCCTCGGGGCGGGGCGGTTGAAGGAAGTTTCCCCTCCTCGCAAAGGTCCCTCGTCCCGCGAAAAGAGGAGACGTAACCAGGGCCCTTGGACCGCGGCCTAAAACTTTTCTTGGTTAGGAAACCTCTGTGACCTCGTAGTAGAAAGACCTCCTCAAACCCGGCCATAAGTTCTCTTTTTTCTTTGTGCACTAAAGGTGCAAAAAAGCAAGGGTTAAACATACGGGACTGCAGACCCTAGGGGCGAGCAAAGAATTTAGGGCGCTGGAACAACCATAAACAGACCTCGTGTAAACAATCTATCAGGTAAACCCACGTGATCTGGTTTCTTTCACTTACCTGTTTTCGTCACCCTATTTTTATTTCACTTAGGTTACTCTCAAGGATATCAATTACTCTTCGTGAGTGGAGGTAATACGTTCGTGGTAATCAAAGTCACTATAGTCCCTTTCAGGACTTCTTGGCATTCTCTTGGTCTTAAAGGAAAAAATAAAGATCCGAAATATCTCTGAATTGTCAGTTCAGTACTAAGTCGAATATACTCTGGACCTTAATTTGAATAAAATAATTTATGGATTTATCGTCAATGACGTATGATCCGTTATAAGATTCTCGAAATCTTTATAATTGAGTAAATTAGGAGTGGTGAACTTCCTGGGACTCTCTCTCTACCGGTGACATGACACAATTAGTATGTATGGATCTTTCATGTCCTTTAAAATTTTTTTCTTTAATAGAAAACGTCTTTATTAAAATGGATGAAGAAGTTGAATCAACATGGTATGATTTGAACGGTTCGGTTTAACAGTAAAATAAGGAGTTACAAATATACAAGACAAATATTTTACCCTCAAAAATTTGGTGAAAATCTATCAAAGGAAATAAAGATTTTAAAATAATAATCATGTTAACGAAATGTTACACAATCAAAGACGACATGTTGTTTCACTTAGTCGATATCAATATGCATATAAAGGAGGGAGAATCCTGAAGGGACCACCGTGTCACGTATCCTTAGACGGACGGTTACGTTCCCTGTGCCCAAACTAGGAACCAGGCCCTTCTAGGGTGTACGGTGTCCCGTTCATTTAGATACGTGGTGTTGATGACTCGGGTACGAGGTGGTGTTCTCTTCGGTGACGTTACTCTTAAGGGACGTGGTGTTGGTCTCTCGTGGAGGACGAGTGGTGTTGATATCTTTCGGGAGCACTTCGTTGTTTCAGGGTCGTGTTGGTTTTTATTTATTTTTTTTTTTTTCACTATTCTTCTAACGGAGGGAGAACTCAGGGGGAGATCCAGTAGTATCTCGTGGTCGGACTCGAGGGACACAATATGTCGTCGAAGGGTGATCGATAAAATGTGTACTATCACAGGTTATACGATGACCTCTTCTCACCTCCTCTCCATGATTATCGAGGTCTTTCTTTCTTCGCCGACTCGGTTTCTCCTTCGTTGTGAGTCAACACCTACACAGATCACTATTTTCATTTTAGGTCACGACGTTTCTTGTCATAACGCATCCTTTGACCTTACAATCCAGGTACTTAATTCCATTTAACCTAAACCAGTTCGTCCTCTACCATTCTTATTTGTAGCTGAAAATTCATCCTTAATCACTCGATTTTACCTACCCTCTCCCGTTTAAATTAAGTCTACTAGTAATATAGATCATGACACCCGTTCTTAGGGTATCTTCTTTACCTCATCGGGAGTATTAGTTGTTTTCTCAGGTTTTACGTCAAGTCAAGTCAAGTCAGCGAGTCAGCACAGGCTGAGAAACACTGGGGTACTTAACGTCGTACGGTCCGGAGGGACAGGTAGTGGTAGAGGGTCTCAAGTGAGTCTGAGTGCAGGTAGCTCAGTCACTGCGGTAGGTCGGTAGAGTAGGAGACAGCAGGGGAAGAGGAGGACGGGGGTTAGGGAGGGTCGTAGTCTCAGAAAAGTTTACTCAGTTGAGAAGGGTACTCCACCGGTTTCATGACCTCAAAGTCGAAATCGTAGTAAGGAAGGTTTCTTTAGGGTCCCGACTAGAGGAAGTCTTACCTAAGCAACCTAGAGGAACGTCAGGTTCCCTGAGAGTTCTCAGAAGAGGTTGTGGTGTCAAGTTTTCGTAGTTAAGAAGTCGCGAGTCGAAAGAAGTGTCAGGTTGAGAGTGTAGGTATGTACTGATGACCTTTTTGGTATCGGAACTGATCTACCTGGAATCAGTCGTTTCATTACAGAGACGAAAACTTATACGATGGATCCAACCAATATTGAAAAGAAGGTTCCTCATTCGTAGAAAATTAAAGTACGTCATGAACCCACGTTGGAGTTTTTACTGTCTTACTAAAGCTAAACAAAGGCTCCGTTCGGTAAGTTGTAGTGTCATTAAGTTCAGATACGGGTCTTCGACTTTAATTAGTCAAGATACTTTTGGATCTTCTAACGGATCTTGATTGTGGTTTTTTTTCTCTACAAGATAAGTCGTAACCCCTAACATTACGTTTTCATCCTTCAGTTCTCTATGGACATCATTGTCCGTTCAAACCGGAACTTCTTGTTTTACTTAGTCCCGTTATCGTTTATAACGATGACCAGTATCGTGTATAAGAAACAGTTGTTGTGTTCTCTACTGAAATGTGTATCTGTAGTGGTTTACCAGTTATGATTTTAGTTTAACTAATGTAAGAAACATCGGCTTCTACCTCTTCGACATATGTCAGTCGTTTTTGACTGACACCGAGTCTATTAGTCGAAAAGTATCGTTTTAAGTCCGAATTTGATTTCGTCCCTTTTGGTACTCCGACCGGTCCATGCTGAATTTAGTATAGGGGATACTTATACGTCACCTCCATTACTTATCTAAGTTCCCTAATTTAGATCAATTGTCACACGGACTTCTTGATACTTGCCTCCAGGTATTATAACATGTCCTCTGTCGCTTGTTTTGGTAGGGTTTCTTTTTCTTTTCGTTCTCCCGTTTCACCAGTAGACTTCTCCAAATGTTTATGCACTTCTTTGTTCTCTTCACTTTACGTTCCCTCTTTCCCTTTCCATGTAGGTTGATTTCCGTCTCAAGGTTTCTTGTCGTACCTCTTCCGAAAGAAGGTACTTGTCACGTATTTTCATCTTATTTTGTTGTCTTCCCCTTTCTGATCTCTAGAGAAGTCCTTTTGACCTTTATAGTTCCCTTGTAAAGTGGGTTTCTACCCGTGTTATTTCCTGTCTTTACCATCTCTGGATTATCTACGGTTTCTCTAGTTCTTCTCTACCTTTCTTATATGTCTCGACAGGTTTTTTCTAAAATTACATCATCTAATGATGCTACCACATCAGTCAATGGGTCTCGGTCTGTAAGACCTCAGTTCACCCGGAATCCTTTATTTCGATCACCTACGCTACCTTAAGGACATCTCGATAAGTTTTAGGATTTCCTACTACGGTAGTTCCACAACGTAAGTTATACACTCGTTTAGACCTTCTGGGTCGTCACCGGTGTCCTGACCTTTTCCAGTTAGGAGTAGGGTCAAGGGTTCTTCCCATTATGATTTATTACACGATTGGTAACTTGTTAACGTGAGTAGAGGTTACGATCATTCCAGTACGAATTTAGAACGTACGACTCGAAGTCGTAATATACTTGGTTCTTGAAGGTCTACAGGTTCCACCCAAATCCTTTCCGTCTCCTTGGTCTCTAGTCTAACGGTTGTAAGCGACTCAGTATCTCTTTCGGTCCATTAAGGTCTTTTTGTATATGGAAACAAAGTAACTGATGCGATTTCGGAAACTGACACACCTAGTATTTTTTGACACCTTTAGAGAATTTCTCTACCCTTATGGTCCGATAGGATGGATAGAGGACTCTTTGGACACACACCCAGTTCTTCGTTGTCAATCTTGGGACATACCTTGTTGACTAACCAAGTTCTAACTTTTTCCTCCTGCTGTCTTGACAGACGACAGTGGGACAAACAAATTGGATATGTGACTCGTGTAGTACTCTTTACGACCTCACCTACTCAATGTTCGACCTTAGTTCTATCTACCCTCTTTGTAGTTGTTGGAGTCTACACACACACACACACACACACACACACGCGCGCGCGTGCACACGCGCGCACACACGTACGTACGTGCACACACACACACAATCAGCGAGTCAGTACAGACTAAGAGACGTTGGGCTATCTGACATCGGACGGTCCGAGGAGACAGGTACCTTAAGAGGTCTTATAACCAAACCCAACAGTAAGGGAGAGGTCCCCTAGAAGAGCTGGGTCCTTATCTTGGGACCAAAGGATTGAACGTCCGTCCATACGTCTACTATGGTGAGATTACCGTCTTTCGTCTCTCCTTGATTTCTCGGAGAACTACTCTCACTTCCTCCTCTCACTTTCTTGACCGAATTTTGATTTATAATTTTTTTGATTCTAGTACCGTAGGTGGGGGTAATGAAGTACCGTTTATTTCCCCCTTTCCACCTTCATCACTGTCTGAAGGAGAAGAACCCGAGGATTTAGTGACGTCTACCACTGGCGTCGGTACTTTAGTCTTCTGTTAACGAAGTACCTTCCTTTCGATACTGTTTGGATTTGTCACACAAATTTTCGTCTCTGTAATGAGTCGACTGTTTCCAGTTCCGCTTATAAGTAACCTTCCTGACTACGAGTTCGACTTCGAGGTTTTGAAACCGGTGGACTACGCTTCTGGACTGAGTAACCTTTTGTGGGACTACGACCCTTTCTAACTTCCGTCCTCCTCTTCCCCTACTGTTTCCTACTCTATCAACCTACCGTAGTGACTACGTTACCTGTATTCAAACTCGTTTGAGGTCCTCTACCACTTCATGTCCCTTCGGACCGTAAGACATCAGGTACCCCAGCGTTTATTAACCTTGTGGTAACTCGTTGACTTGTTGTCACCAGAAGGGTCACCAGTACATGTCAATACTCTCGACCTGTCATTTCTTCTGTCTTACGGTTTCTTATCTGCGAAAGTTTGAAACCACGACCTCTTCTGAGGACTTTCAGGGAACCTGTCGTTCCTATAGTCTGGACAGGTAGAATTCCCTTTAGTTGGGACTTATGAGTAACCTTCCTGACTATGACTTCGACTTCGAGATCACAAAACCGGTAGACTACGTTTGTCGATTGATTAAAGGGTCTACGACCCTTTCTACCTCCCGTGTTCCTCTTCTCCCGTAGTCTCCTACGCTACCGGCCTACATAGTGGTTAGTTACCTGTACTTAAACCAGTTTGAAATCCTCTATCACTCCCTAAACCTCTGGACCATACGACGTCAGGTACCCCAGCGTTTCTCAGTCTGTCCTGACCCACTGACTTGTTGTTGTCATATGTATACAGTCACGATGAGAAGGTCAAGTAGGGTGGGAGGGGAAGGGGTAAGGTGGTGCAGGTGTACAGGCCATGTAGATGTAGAGATAATGACGGGGTGTTTATCCAATTAGACATAATAAAAAGATCTAAGGCACACACACAATTCAGTGAAGTCAGTACAGGCTGAGAAACTCTGGGATACTTGACATCGGACGGTCCGAGGAGGTAGGTACCCTAAAAGGTCCGTTCTTATGATTTCACCCAACAGTACGGGAGGAGGTCCCCTAGAAGGGTAGGGTCCCTATCTTGGCCCAGAGAATACAGAGGACGAAGAAATGGTGATCGTGGTGGACCCTTCGGGGGATCTAAGGTATATATACGTAATTATATAAACAAAAAGAGAAAGACTGAAGTGGACATACTGTCTGAGATCCAGATAGGTGTAGTGATGTTTACTGGATTAAAGTAAGGAAAAATACCGACTCATTATAAGGTAACATGTATACATGGTGTAGAAATAGGTAAGTAGACAACTACCTGTAAATCCAACGAAGTTACAGGACCGATAACATTTATTACGACGTCACTTGTAACCCTACGTACATAGAAAAACTTAATACCAAAAGAGTCCCATATACGGGTCATCACCCTAACAACCTTGTATCCCATCAAGATAAAAATCAAAAAATTCCTTCGAGGTGTGACAAGAGGTATCCCCGGTATAGTTAAATGTAAGGGTGTTTGTCTCATCCTCCCAAGGGAAAAGAGGTGTGAGAGAATTCGTAAATAACAAACATCTAACAAAAAACTACTACCTGTAAACTGACACACCTAGTGTTATTTGACACCTTTTAAGACTTTCTCTACCCTTGTGGTCTGGTGGACTAGACGGAGAACTCTTTGGACATACGTTCAGTCCTTCGTTGTCAATCTTGACCTGTACCTTGTTGTCTGACCAAGGTTTATCCTTTTCCTCATGCAGTTCCGACATATAACAGTGGGACGAATAAATTGAAGATACGTCTCATGTAGTACTCTTTGCGACCCGACCTTCTTCGTGTTCGACCTTAGTTCTAACGGTCCTCTTTAGAGTTACTGGAGTCTATACGTCTACTGTGGCGGGAATACCGTCTTTCACTTCTCCTTGATTTTTCGGAGAACTACTTTCACTCCCTTCTCTCACTTTTTAAACCGAATTTCGAGTTGTAAGTCTTTTGCTTCTAGTACCGTAGACCAGGGTAGTGAAGTACCCTTTATCCCTTTGTCACCTTTGTCACAGTCTGAAATAAAACCCCTCGAGGTTTTAGTGACGTCTACCACTAACGTCGGTACTTTAATTTTCTGCGAATGAGGAACCTTCCTTTGAATACTGGTTGGATCTATCGTATAAGTTTTCGACTCTGTAACGAAACGGTTGTTTTCAGGCATCTCAGTTCTGATACCAAAAAGGTCACCAGTACATACCTACACTCTCAACCTGACACTTCTTTCGACTCGCGACTTCTTAACTACGAAAACTTGACACCACAACCTCTTCTGAGAACTCTCAGGGAACCTGACGTTCCTCTAGGTCGGTCAGGTAAGATTTCCTCTAGTCAGGACCCACAAGTAACCTTCCTGACTACGACTTCGACTTTGAGGTTATGAAACCGGTGGAGTACCCTTCTCAACTGAGTAAACTTTTCTGAGACTACGACCCTCCCTAACCCCCGTCCTCCTCTTCCCCTGCTGTCTCCTACTCTACCGACCTACCGTAGTGGCTGAGCTACCTGCACTCAGACTCACTTGAGGCCCTCAACCACTACCTGTCCCTCCGGACCGCACGACGCTAAGTACCCCAGCGTTTCTCAGCCTGTTCTGACTCGTTGATTTGACTTGACTTGACTATGTACACTAAGACTTGGGACCCAAATTAATGATCTATGTTTCCACTCACTCCGACGAGTCCTACCATCTCACCTATCTACCTTCTTTGGACCCGGAGACTACTGTAGTGACTCGGTGACTTCATTGGTTGGGGTCTTGGAGGAAAGTGTTTGAAGAACAATAAACCATATTATTTCCAGGGAATAACAAATTCAGTGAAGATCAACTTAAAACAACGAAAACGGGTCTTGTAAGATTAATAGTAAAGTAAGAGGATCTATTAAGTCGGATAGATATTACTTCCGTGTTCCGTGTATACATAGAGGTATTTAAAATATTACTCCATTATGAACCTTGTTTTATTTCGTATACGTATTACGACAATGTCGTTCGATTTGGTTATTCAGAACTTTAAGAGTAGTAGTTTATTCCATTTTACTGAAGTCAAGACGGTTTGGGTTAGGTAACATGTTCTACCAAATAAAATTTATATGTACTATAATTCGACTTGGAATACCCTTGATTTTCGGATCTTTAGGATTCCTTTTAATACGTAAATTTTTTACGGTCCATGGATCAAAGAGATGTATCTAAGATAATGATCATTTTCTGTATAAATTACTCGTAAATCGTCATAAGAACGGAAATCTTAAGGTACCTATCTCCTCGGACCACCCGATGTCAGGTACCCCGCCGTTTCTCAACCGGTTGAAAGTGAAAATCATCCATAGTAACGACACGGTTCACAAAATGTGACTAACTATATTAGTGTCGTTTGATTACTCCGTCTTCGATAATGTAAGGGTAAAATGTCTACTCCTTTAATTCCACGTCTTTCCTATTAGACAGGGGTCTATTAGTTCAAGTATACATATCACGGTAAATACCCAGGAACGGAGAGTCAGTATAAAATTGGGTTAGGTAAGACCGAAGAAGATGGGAAAAGAGGTGACTTGAAAGAAAGTTTAATTTCAAGTATTATTCGAGGTAAAACCATTGAGTTTCCTGTGTAAAGTCAGAAATAGTACAGATCGGTGAAACAAAAGACACCAAAAAGTACCATGATGAGAGGAGCCTCAGAGGAGGGTAGAGAGACTGGTAAGGTAGTATCAGAATGAACCACCTCGGAAAAGACTCTAACAGTTTTTTCGTTCTCTCAAGGTCTTTTTTCTTTGTAAATAAAGACGAAATAACTGATACGGTTTTGGAAACTGACACCTACTGTTGTTTGACACCTTTTAAGAACTTCTCTACCCTTATGGTCTGGTGGACTGGACGGAGAACTCTTTGGATATACGTCAAGTCCTTCGTTGTCAATCTTGACCTGTACCTTGTTGTCTGACCAAGGTTTATCCTTTTCCTCATGCAGTTCCGACATATAACAGTGGGACGAATAAATTGAATATACGTCTCATGTAGTACTCTTTACGTCCTGACCTTCTTTGTGTTCGACCTTAGTTCTAACGGTCCTCTTTAGAGTTATTGGAGTCTATACGTCTACTGTGGTGGGAATACCGTCTTTCGTTTCTTCTTGATTTCTCGGAGAACTACTTTCACTTTCTTCTCTCACTTTTTCAACCGAATTTCGAGTTGTAAGTCTTATGCTTCTAGTACCGTAGACCAGGATAGTGACGTACCGTTTATCTACCCCTTTGTTACCTTTGTCCCTGTCTGAAATAAAACCCCCCAAGGTTTTAGTGACGTCTACCACTAACGTCGGTACTTTAATTTTCTGTCAATGAGGAACCTTCCTTTTAATACTGGTATAATTTTTCATCTCTGTAAGTAAATGGTTGTTTCCAGGTAGATCAGTTCAGATACCAAAAAGGTCATCAGTACATACCTACACTCTCAACCTGACACTTCTTTCGACTCGTGGCTTCTTAACTACGAAAACTTGACACCACCACCTCTTCTGAGAACTCTCAGGGAACCGGACGTTTCTCTAGATTGGTCAGGTAGGATTTCCTTTAGCCAGGACTTATAAGTAACCTTCCTGACTTCGATTTCGACTTTGAGGTCATGAAACCGGGAGACTACGTTTCTTGACTGAGTAAACTTTTCTGGGACTACGACCCTTTCTAACTTCCACCCTCCTCTTCCCCTGCTGTCTTCTACTTCATCAACCTACCATAGTGGCTGAGTTGGTTGTAATCAAACTCTCTTGAGGCCCTCAACCACTACCTGTCCCTCCGGACCGCACGACGTCAGGTACCCCACCGTTTCTCAGTCTGACTCGTTGACTTGACTTGACTTGACTTGAAAGACTCTAACTAAAAATTTCGAAAAAGGATAAAGAGAAGAAGAGAATATGAGAGAGGCATCCAGTAAAGTCAGTAAGGGTATCGAAGTTTATTACTAGACAATTACTAGGATTTACATAGAGGTCGGTTCTAGAGATAGGGTTCGAAGTTTGAACATATATATTGTAGAGGTGAACTTCTATAGTCTCTTGGAGTTTGAATTGTTCAGGTTTTGATTTGAGTAGAAGGGAAGATTTAGATGAGAAGACGGTTACAAGGGAAGGTAGTTAAGGTGATAGGGTAGTTAACGGGTTCAGTCTCTCGATCATTAGTAGAAACGGAGGTAACACAGGGTGAGAGGTAGCTTAGATAGTGGTTGACTAGGATGAAAAGTTTATAGAGTACCTAGAAGGGTGACGGTGACGTAAACAGGTTCAATGATAGTCGACAAACGGTCTCAATAATGTCAACGGGTAGACTAGAAGAATGTAGATGAAAACAGGAGAAGGTTAGATGAACGATGAGACTTCGGTCCGATTAGAAAAATCTTCACGTTTAAACTAGTGTCTGAATCTGACCAGACACTAAACCAGTTAGCGTCTGAATCTTAAGAAGTTACTCAAAGGTAACTTTTATCCTATTTCACTTTTCAGAAAGGAAAAAAACCGACATGACGTACCGAATACCCTGGAATCAAAGGGATTGGTCCCAAACTAAAGTCCGGGACCGTCACTTTAGGATTGGTGACCTGACGATCCGTTAAGGGTTTCACGTTTTAGAAATTTTACTGAAAATTCCGGGATGTTCTAAAAAGTGTTCAAATGTAGAGGTTGCAGTAAAGAGAGGTAAAGTAGAAATGAAAGTGAGATCGATCTTACCTAACTCCTTCTTTCTAAACAAATTACTTGTCAAGATTAAAAAGGGGTTATATGATAATAACGTAAACACCATTATTACAACTTATAGTAAAATATTTCTCCTTTCACGAATCAAAATTCTAATCTTTCGTTATAAAATTTTATCTTAGGTTCGATATCGTAAAGTAATTTTACAAGATATCGAAAGTAGTATAATTTAGGACATTCTCTTTATGTACTTATTAACATATAGTTGTTGCGTCTATTAGATTTACTTTACCTGTTTAAAGATTTTTGTGTGTTTAATGGTTTGATTGAGTTCTCCTTTATATTTTAAAGTTGTCTGGACAATTGTTCATTTCTCTCTCTGAGACAAAGGTTTTGGAGGGTTGTTTTTTCAGATATCGGTCTACCGAAGTGACCACTAAAGATAGTTTGTAAATTTCTTAGTTGTGGTTCGAATTATTTTGAGACGGTTTTTATATTCTCTTCCTCGTAAGGGATTGTGTAAGATATTATAGTCGTAATGGGGTTGTGGTTTCAGTCGCTTCTATGATAATCTTTTGATACCTGGTTATAGGGAATACTGACATTCACCTTTTTAAGAGTTGTTTTATTATCGTTTTGTTTAGGGTATCATGTAATTTTCCTAATATGTGGTTCTGATTCACCCTAGATAGGATCCTTAAGTTTCCACAAGTTATTTTCTTTTGGTTTCATCATTTAGTATAATTGTCTTACCTCTCCTTTTTTGTTGTATTAGTAGACTTATCTACGTCTTTTTCGGAGACTTTGTTAAGTTGTAGCAAACTACTAATTTTTTTTTTTCTGAGTCGTTCGTCCTCATCTTTCCCTAAAGGGATTGTACCTTTTCCCGTAAATGGGTTTGGAAATCGATTATAGTATGAGTTACTACTTTCTGACTTTCGAAAGGTAAATACTAGTCCTTATTCCGTTCCTACACACAAAAAACTCTGTTCTCTCCACCACCAACTCATTGTAACACTTAAGTGGTTTACGGGGACTTAACATTGAAATTTTATTGATACACGATATACTTAAAGTGGAGTTGTTTTACTAAGGATCTCACTTTGTAAATAAGTGAAACCGAATGACTGCATGTTCGTATAAAGGATACAAATGTCCTATTAATCATCTACTCAATAGTAAATCTCTGCCGTAATATTGTGATACTTTTTGTTTGATATAAAAGTTAAGTTCTATTTATACTCTATTTCAGTTCGATATTCGGACTTTTAATGGGAATCCTCTTGAACGTTTAAAGGGGGAGTTTTAGTCTAACAAGAAAATTTTTGACCTTCGGTCTACCAAAATATACATTTTTGTTTGGAGTTACAATTTGGGTGCACCCTAAATTTTCAAGTAAGAGGACGTCGACGTCGTCGACGTGGTTAGTATTGACGTCAGTCACACTAATAAAAAGGAAGTGATTACAAATCTTGTTACAAAGAGTTTCACCTTTGAACAAATCTTTACGTTCAAGAGTCCGGGGTGGGATTTTGAGGACTTAGTATTTGAGACCCCAACTCCCGGTCAGTAGACAAGATTGTTCGGAAGGTCTAAGTGTGAGTTCAAACTCTTGGTGACCAGTTGTTGTTATCTATTACCGTTGGGTGAGGTCTTGAGAACGGACCTTTTAGGGTACCTACCTCCTCGGACCATCCGATGTCAGGTACCCCATCACTTCTCAGTCTGTACTGACACACTGAAGTGAAAGTGAAAAGTGAAAGTACGTGACCTCTTCCTTTACCGTTGGGGGAGGTCACAAGAACGGATCTCTGAGGGTCCCTGCCCCCTCGGACCACCCGACTGCAGATACCCCAGCGTGTCTCAGTCTGTACTGACTTCTCTGAATCGTCGTCGTCGTGTTCGTAAAAGAATGGTCTGACACAACACAGTATGTACAACGTGACAAAGAAGCTCAACAATAACTTAGTCTAGCATTGTGAACACTTGATAGTGATTCTTCTTTTCCTTTTGTAAACAGTAAATTTTAAGTAATGTTTGAAAAAAAATTTTTCTTTATTCTAAAGTTTAGGAATTTGTTGTAACGGTAACTACATTTATAGAAGAAACACCTCTGTCGACACGTCGACATCTTTTATTTTGTACGTACGTGTGTGTGTGTGTGTGTGTGTGTGTGTGTGTCTTTAGGAATCAACTGACTTGGATTTGTTCACAGGTACATTCCATTCCTTAAGAGTTCGTACGGGAAAATGGAGATTAGTACGATGGTTCTTATTCATATTTATAACACCGGAATCTCTGTGTAGTCAAAGACACATTTCGACATTGGTTAAATTTTAACAGTAACTTCGATAATACACGATCGTCGTTAAAGGAGACCTGAGGGTTTTTAAGTGTACCTACTCTCCCTATCGGTGATCGTCCCAGTTATCTTTACTCGAAAAGTCTATACAGAGTAAACCGTATGGGTCACAATTTTTACAAAAAATTAATCGACACGTGTGAACCTTGTTGATACCTCTAAAGTGTATTTCTTAAGCCTAAGGTCCAAAGACCGAAGACAACTTTAAAACGTTCTAAAACGGTGTGACTGAGTGTAAGGGGATACCGTTGTTACTTGACTCGACTCGTTGGTGACGGACGACTTCTACAAGGATCAAAGGAGTCGAAACTTTCACGGACGAATCGGTCGGAACTGGACTGAACTCGAACCCTGGGACTTCTTTAGAAAGGGATAAATACAAAAGTAAAACAATATTGAAATCTTCGTAAAAATAAAATATAACCTGAGATCAACTAAATGTTACGTAATCAAAGTCTATATGTCGATTCACTAAGTCAATATGTATGTATATATAGAAAAAAGTTTAAGAAAAGAGTAAATCCAATAATGTCTTATAACTACTCTCAAGGAACACGATATGTCATTCAGGAACAACTAACGGATCATTTATATCATTTCATACAACAATATTGAAAAAAATAAAACTTTGACTGAGTGTTCTTTAACGTTTTTCTTATATCACAAGAACACATGGAAAGCAGGTCCAAAGGGATTACTATTATTGGACAGAAATTGTACAAGAAAAGGTGAGGGATATAGGCTAATTCACGGTCAAGAAAATCCAAAATGGGTACTAAAAAGTGCAGGTAGTACGAAAGGTCCAAGGAACGATTTTTGATTAAGTTTCGTAAGAATGAAAAGGTGGTTGAGACATTATCAGATCAACCAGTCGAGTAGAGACAAGACAAGGATGACGTTAGTCGAACGAGAGGACGAGTGTTGAAAGTCACTAAGAGAAGTAACGGAAGACTTAAGTCAATGTAAGAAATGATATTGAAAACCCGAAGGGACCACCGAGTCTGCCAATTCTTAGGTGGACGTTACACCCTCTGGACCCAAGTCAGGGACCTAACCCTTCTACGGGACCTCCTCCCGTACCGTTGGGTGAGGTCATAAGAACGGACCTCTTAGGGGTAACTATCTACCTCGGACCGCCCGATGTCGGATGTTCCAGCGTTTCTCAACCTGTGCTGACTCGTTGATCCGTGTGTGTGATATTAAAAGTTTCGGGAGGTGTTAAATCGAGGTGTCTGAAAACCTAAAGTGTCTGGTCCTTTTAAAGTTTTGTTTTAGAACCGTGTTTGCACGTCAACGTAAAAGAGAACGGTTCATTCCAGTAATTTTTTTAGAGTAGTTGATGGTAGTAAAGTAAATGTTTTCCCGTAAAACAATAAATTTTTTTTTTTCGTCCTGACTGTTATGTCCAGTCTCATTTTATGTCATTACGGGTCCTTTCATACGACATAAATTGAAAAATTTCGGTACCTAATCCATCTTACAGTGAACCCTAGTCGTGACCAGTCATCCATTTGTAAACCCTCGGTCACTAGGTCCGTCTCAACTGGTCGTAAGATCTTATGTGGATATGAAAGGATGAAGGTTCGGATAAGGTACAAGAACTTTACGACAAGTCAATGGACCGGGGGAAAGAAGGTCAGACGAAAGTTAGTTGAATAAACAATCCTGGGTAGAATTCACGGTAGATTAGGTTCTTTGAAAGAACATAAGGAGTGGTTAGGACAGTAAAGATTGAGGGAAGAAAATTAATGGGATCCTGAAAGAAAGGGAAGATTCGTGTCTAGAATGAGCTGGTATGTAAATTCAGAAGAGTCATAAGTAAAAGGGATAATTTTCGAATAACTCGGAACTCTATATAGAAACGTCACGTCATTAAACGTATATTATCCGTCATTGTTACAAATACTCTCCTATACACATATAAAAATGAAGGAAAGGGTCAGTAAAAGGGGATGCTCTTGTCCTTATATAAAATCGTCAATGATGATCCTTCAACCTCCCAGTGATTACCCAACGTATAAAGGTGACAGAAAACGTACACCCTCCATTAAGAAATTTTTTTTTAATAACCTTATATCAACTAAATATTACACAATCAAAGTTCCACATGTCGATCCACCTAGTCAATACGTATATGTACATATGTGCGATAACATCTAAGAAAAGGGTATGTTCGTAATGTCTCATAACTCATCTCAAGAGACACGATATGTAATTCAGGAATAACCAATAGATAAAATATTTATCATTACACATGTATTACCGTTGGGTCAAGAAGGTCCAAACATAATTATGTTCGAATATTTTGGTCACACGAACGTGAGTCAGCGAAATCGGTACAGATAGAGAAACGCTGAGGCACCTGATCGGGTGGTCCGAAGAGACAGGTACCCTAAGAGGTCCGTTCTTGTGACCTCACCCAACGGTACGGGGGGAGGTCCCCTAGATCTACCAACTATTTCAGACATTTCCCGGTCTGTCATTTATAACACCCGAAACACTAGGTATGTTAGAAACAACGTTAATGAGTTGAGACGGTGACATCATACTTTCACCGGGTTTCTATCATTCACTTGTTCCCCCACACCGATACAATGTTATTTTAAAATAAACGTTTTGGCTAGTCAAACCGGGGGTCCGTTATCGAACAGAAAGTTTGTCTTAACTCCGTGATTGTCAAATTTACGTCCCAGTCTGATCACCATAAATTTCTCCCTTCCGTGACCGTCTTTAGGTTCTTGAATTAGAGATTATTCCCGGTGTCTTCATCTTCTTTTTTTATTGAAATTTATTTTAGTGACTGTGGTCATCACTTCAGTCGGTGGAACTCTCCGATTTCTATCTTAGTTCTCGAAGTTTTGAAAACTGTAACTATAAAAATAATTATGTTCTACTTATGTTTTTACATGTCCTTGAATTCTTTATCACTACAAACATAATTTCTCAACTGTAAATGTGTTGTTTAAGACGTTTACGACCACGTTCCCTCTGTTCAGAAATATGTATCCTTTGTAGTTTGTTTTAACCTTTTGACGAAGTTTCTTCACGTTGTTATAAATCACTCGACACTTTCTCCGTTCCGTTACTCATACTCTCCGGTTCATTTTCTTTCACGTCACTCGTCACCTGTATGAGGTGACTTTTCTTAGACGTTCTTTTACTTACGTTGATTTCACTTCCCTTCAGCGAGTCAGTACAGACTGAGAAACGCTGGGGTACCTGACATTGGGTGGTCCGAGGAGTCAGGTACCTTAAAAGGTCCGTTCTCATGACCTCACCCAACGGTAAAGGAAGAGGTCCCCGAGAAGGGTTTGGTCCCTAGCTTGGGCCCAGAGGGCGTGACGTCCGTCTGCGAAATGGTAGACTCGGTGGTCCCTTACGTTGATTCCGAGGGACATTAAGACGAGATTTAAAAAGAACAACTAATGTGCGATTCGAACAGTGTTATCGTGTTTTATACGGGAGTCTAGTGAACCTGGTCAAGGAACTGGAGTCCGTACAGTAGATAGTAAGGATACGATGAAGAAGAACTATCTGTTCTCAGGGACCTGAACCAGATAGAAAGCCAAATTAAGGATGATCTCTTTATACGTTGACGGGAAGTGGTAAGACATGTTTTTAAGTACAGGTCGTAGTCCTAGAATTCGATACCTCAAGATGTGACATTGGTACGAGATTATATTATGTGTAAAGGTTAGAAAACGTCTTGTTTCATTTCATACTTCCCTATTGACACTAGTGAGAGAAATAAAGGTCCTGAAACTCCTAACCCTGTTCCCTGGACCAGTCGACGGGGAGTGGGGGGTGGGGTCGTGAATTATATAATTTATCTTAGGTGTACAAGGACGTTTATATATAAGAGGTAGTAGATGTATAAACACTGAACAAAGAAGTAAAGTATCTCGAAAAGTTATTTTACTTGTAAGAGTTCATAAAAGAAGATGATCGTCTCACGTGGGTATTGTTAAGTAAATAAGTGTGTTGTCCTAAATCTCATCTTAGGACTTAAATATCGTACAAGAAAAAGAGCCATGTTGTACGTCTCGACAGAGGTGGGGAATAAAAAGATAGACGGATAAAATTTTCCATTACATAATAAAAGTCCAGTGAGAATCAAACACAAAGTAAAACAATCTTGTATGAGAGGGAATTGAGTTTTCTGGTCTTTCGACGTAAATAAATTAATCAGTCGAATCTATAACTGACTTCACTTCACTTCAGCGAGTCAGCACAGGTTGAGAAACACTGGGGCACCTGACATCGGATGGTCCAACGAGACAGGTACCCTAAGAGGTCCGTTCTTATGACCTCACCCAATGGTAAAGGAAGAGGTCCCCTAGAAGGGTTGGGTCCTTAGCTTGGGCCCAGAGGGTGTGACGTCCGTCTACTAAATGGGAGACTCGGTCACCTGTTTCGTGATCGAATCCTCAGACCTCGGTGTCGAAGGATCATGACTAGCTAATGACTGATACTGTAGAACCTCTAACTACCTGGACAATCGGGTATGTAATTTGTTCCTCCCACCTAGACCAGAGGACTCAAGAGTAGATTGTCAACACTTAATGTCGATAGTTCATCCTACTACGGTCGTTTTCCACTCCACGTTTGAATTATTTTACATACGTCACTTCCGTAAAAAGTCTGTAAAAATGTTATAACTCTTTTTGAATATTATGACCCTACACTTTAGGTTCTAGAGTGAAATTTTAAGATAAAATTCTTTATTCCAACTCAGTCCGGTCTAGAAACCTATATACGTTCTTTATGTCAATTGGTAGTCAATTAGAAAATTTGGAAAAAAGTAGTAGTCTAGAGATCTCAGAAAAATCTGTAAAGGAGGGAGTAATCGAGGAGCTCTTAAGGGCGTGTTAAAATTATTGTGTTTATATGACGCATAGACAGATACACGGTATATATGTATAGACAAAATACGTATACTCTTTTTTTGAAAGTGGACGGTTCTTGATTCATCCCGGTTGCATCCAATGACTCTTATGTTTTCATCCTCTAGTTAAAAGACACTATCGATTTGAAAAACAAGTTTATTTTTGATCCACATTTTTTCCGGGTTCGAATAAATGAACGGTTGGTAAGGGTGAGACTCACACGATTCCACTTCCAGTCTCCACTGTTTCATCTACTCTCTTACTGTTTTTAATGTCAGTAATGTCTAGACCTCCGCTCCCACCCCTCATGTGTTAAAGAAGTTACCACACCCATTCTCTACCCCACTTCAATCTCTTTCGGCACGAGGTGTGGTTTATTAACAACGAAAGCCCAGGACCTAGGACTACTTGACAGTCTTCTCCTGCAGTGCAAAGTAAACACGGGAACGGGATGTCGGTCGGGCAGGGGGAAGGGGGGCGGGGGTCCGACTCTCACCCTAGAAGGCCAGTGGTCCTCGTTCCCTCTATGGACGTCTTGGAGTTACTCAGTTCTTCACCCTTACGATAACATTCAGTGAAAGAACGTTGAGAACGGTGGGAAAGGGCGGGCGCGTCCGGAGGAGGTCATAGAGTTAGGACGAGTGGGTTCCGGTGACTAGTTTCCCCGCGACGACCTAGCGGAGTTTCACAATAGAAGACATCACCAACTTGAGCCGTCGGGGAGGTTAACATCAAGGTAAAAGAGGGCACGAGACAGGCACGTCTTCGAATCAAACCTCGAGAGACCAAAAAGACTGAGGGCAAGTGTATTCTTCAGTCGATTCACTCCTCTACTACACCCCTCTCTCCTTTTTCTTCTCTCTCTTCCTTCAAGAATCTGTTCGCGCACGAGTGAAAACGTCGGGATGGTAGGGATTGTGGTCACCCGTGTTTCACCCTGTCCTGACCGAGGCTGGGAGGATTGAGGTTCGAACCCCGTGGATTGTGACTCTAGAAGGTGGAGGTTCGGACATTACTTGTACTCCTTAAATAGCATTAGGCACTTAGGAGGAAATAAAGGGAGTCGGTTCCTTTGGGTCCATTCGGAAAGGGCAGTTTTGTTTTTGATGTTGGGTGACGGAACGTCTTAGTAAACCCGTGACGCGAAGACGCGTACGCAGGACCCAGGCCGGGCGACTGCGTGCAAATGATGCATTCGTTACTTGTAATAATGTCCGCGGACACAGGCGGCACTTCGCCCGCGTGCGCGTCACTTCCTCGGAAAAAAGCCTTCCGTCCGTGAGAGAAGAGAGACGGATCACGCCTAAGTGGAACCAACAAGGAGGAGAGGAGGGCACAATTGGGATCGTACCAAAGGAATTCGTAATAAATCCTTTCTTTCCTACCTTTATTCTACATACCCTCGCGGTAGAAAAGGCGGGATTTAGATTATGAGTCAAACCCAATCGAGTAACAGAGTACTGACTCCGTTGTTCGAACAATGGAGAGTACTTAAAAAGGTAGGACAATGTTTTCTGTTGGATTTGGAAACGTTACATTTTTTGTGATTTCGGACCCCCACCGCCACCTCCTCTCCTGGTGGGCGAGAGTTTCCTAGTACAATTTCAGGATTGTGTTAACCTTGGTTAACGCGATTATCTCACACACACACACACACACACACACACACACAACTTAAATCATAGGTAAGTTTAGNGGTGGGCGAGAGTTTCCTAGTACAATTTCAGGATTGTGTTAACCTTGGTTAACGCGATTATCTCACACACACACACACACACACACACACACACAACTTAAATCATAGGTAAGTTTAGTCACAACGGTAAATTGTAACATTCTTGACGAGAAAATCTTAAAAAAAAATGGTGGAGAATTGAGGTATGATTATTAAAACTTTTTGGCGGGTAGAATCCTTGGTATATCTCTTTACCGTCTCTTCCGTTCACTTTGCTAACTTTACCCTCAATAATTAATTTTCTTAGTATTGTGCCATATCGTGAAATGTCAAATTTTTCTACAAAAGTGTATAAATAGAGTTAACCAAGATAGTAATTGGGACAAGTCGATTAGTCACCACTTAAATTTTATTTATCCTAATAGAACTTTGTCAAGTACTGTTCAAATACAGTATTTGTACTTTCTAGTATTAGTAAGAAGTAAGACTCTTATCTTATTCTTTTCACATTAATATAATCTGTCTTAATCCAATGAATTTAGGGACTGTACTCCTGCTAAACCTCAGAGGTAAGGACTATATTCTGTCCAATTGTTATCGATGGTAAACCCCCGGTAAATAATACACGGTCCATGACAGGATTCGGGAACTTTATACACTAGTATAAATTACGAATGTCATTGAGACACTCTATCCGTGGTAGTGTTACGGGTAAAAAGTTTCTTCCTTTGACTTCGAGTCTCCCTAATGAGTTTAATGTTGATGATTCACCGTTTCGGTTCTAAGGAGACGACAAGATAAATTCACCTTTCTGTCTGGTCCCCGGAGACCTATAAAGAGACCTGTCATAAAGACTTGTTCGTTCGTGAGTTATTTATCAATAATTTAATAAAATATTTATTTTGTCCAAATTCATTGAACAGGAAGTGTCGATAGAACATTTAATCCATTTATAAAAGATAAAATGTCAACTATTTTAAGGCCTCTCTAATTACCGTGTATTGATCCATCGTTATCTTAGACCCGACCATGGTTTTAAGGACTTTCGGTGACACCTTAAAGGGTCCCATTCGACCTCTCAAATACTTTCTACCGTCGATTTTGACTCGGAAATGAGTCTCACTGACGTCTCCGTCACCAATTTATGTCTTGTCTCCCAGTTTTGCTTTGGTAGACTTATTCTATTTTTATACCTCATGTAGTCTCTTGTTTTTCGAGAATGAAAGTTAGATGACGAATAAAATGAAAAGTTTCTCAAACAATTATAAGAACCGTCTGTTATTCCAAATTACCTATACGTCACTTACTTATCTGTTTAGTTTAGAGTAGTACAGATTTGTAATGACTATAGATCAAAAAATTTTACCAGCGTTTTCTCAACCTGTCCTGAATCACTGGTTCGATGTTGTTTCATGTATTGTGATTCTTTTATCCATATTATTTTGTTCCTTTCTCGTTGATTCTCTCTCAAAACTCTTTTCCCTAATTCTTATACTTTACTAATTTATGTACTCTATTGTTATCAAAGGTCGATGATGGTTTTTCCTCCCTAAGAGAAATTGAATTCAAGTCGATATATTGTCCTTGGATTTTGGACATTTTTATCTTTGTCCTGTATGAGTTCAACCTTTCAGTTTTCCTTGTTCATGATGTTTTTGTTTGTAAAGATATATGATCTCACCGTTTGTGTTATAAATTTCTTTAATAAAAATGAAGGGTAAAAATGGGTGTGTAATAATATGGTTGGACCGACACAAGGGACTAGCCATAAACGACAAGACGTCAGTACACGGTACTAGAACTCAACAACAAAACGAATCTACATATGGAACTGGGAACACCACGAGAAGAGACACAGGGTCAGACGACGGTAGACGGGGAACGGAGAAAGGACACTTTCCACAGGGTGTTTGTACAGTATTAGTCAAGAAATAAAACAGACAACAGTGCCGTTGAAATTTCGTTGTACAATCGGAAATCAATAGTGTTCTGGTTATGTCTATGTTCAACTAGGGTTCGGGTGTTTGGTGTTTGTGGTTTTGGAAAGTTTTCTAAATGTATTTCTCATTTTCCTTGATCTATCTTACTATACTTATTACTTATTTTGGACTTTTACTACCAGTTCTGTCGTAGACAGAAGAGTGTATAGGAACTTAAAGAGGATTAACAAGTCGGGGTCTTTCAATTCCTAAGAAAATTTAACAAACCGAGAAGTCTCAATCCCTGACACATGAACCAGTTGTTTACTAAGAAACCATCGATAACACTTGTTATTTTACATGATATTAAAAAAAACTCGTCTAACTACCCCTCACCCCATACCGACTTTGTGACTCTATTTTTCTCTTTGTATTTAACTAATTTTTTCTTGTCTCGAACGAAAAGATTAGGTCAACCGTCCTTTTATATCCGTTAAATTTTCTTTGATAGAACACGAACGAAGTCGTCGTGTTTATAGGGTTTAACCTTACTATTTCTCTTCTAATCGTACCGGAGACCTGTTCCTACTGTACGTTTTGAAACACTTCACAGACTATAAAAAAGTAGAGTGTGACCAGTCTTAGTCAAGTCAAGTCAAGTCAAGTCAAGTCAGTGAGTCAGCTAAGGCTGAGAAACACTGGGGCACTTAGCGTCGTGCGGTCCGGAGGGACAGGTAGTGGTTGAGGGCCTCAAGTGAGTTTGAGCACAGGTAGCTCAGTCACTGCGGTAGGTCGGTAGAGTAGGAGACAGCAGGGGAAGAGGAGGACGGGGGTTAGGGAGGGTCGTAGTCTCAGAAAAGTTTACTCAGTTGAGAAGGGTACTCCACCGGTTTCATAACCTCAAAGTCGAAGTCGTAGTCAGGAAGGTTACTTGTGGGTCCTGACTAGAGGAAGTCTTACCTGACCAACCTAGAGGAACGTCAGGTNTGTGGTGTCAAGTTTTCGTAGTTAAGAAGCCACGAGTCGGAAGAAGTGTCAGGTTGAGAGTGTAGGTATGTACTGGTGTCCATTTTGGTATCGGCACTGATTCTGTCTAAAATCAGCCGTTTCATTATAGAGACGAAAACTTATACGATAGATCCAACCAGTATTGAAAAGAAGGTTCCTCATTCACAGAAAATGAAAGTACCGACGTCAGTGGTAGACGTCGCTAAAACCTCGGGGGGTTTTATCAGACTGTGACAAAGGTGACAAAGGGGTAGATAAAGGGTACTTCACTACCCTGGTCTAGAATCAAAAGACTTACAACTCAAAATTCGGTTGAAAAAGTGAGAGGTGAAAGTGAAAGTAGTTCTCCGAAAAATCAAGGAGAAGGGAAAGACGGTATTCCCACCACAGTAGACGTATAGACTCCAATAACTCTAAAGAGGACCGTTAGAACTAAGGTCGAACACAAAGAAGGTCAGGTCGCAAAGAGTACTCCATGAGACGTATATTCAATTTATTCGTCCCACATATTGTATTAGATATATAAATGTCTTCAGTTCTTCCTATATATAGTTAGATAATAATCATCAATAGAGACCTCGTACCTTAATGTCCTTTTAAAAATGAAGACGGAATACACAAAGATATGATAAACTTAAAAAAGTGTCTCGTAGTTGTTATCTCTACAAAAGTAAAGATCGATTATATAGTGTAACGTTTTATCTTTTTAGTAAGAACTATGTTTATAACGAAACTTTTATATTAACAGGGAACCATGGAACCATATAGGTACCCCCTAACTAAGATACTACGTCTACTATGGTTTTAGACTCATACAAGGTCAGGGTATCGGACGGGAGGTATAGGTTCCCAAACTTAGGAGTCTAAGTTGGTCGGTGTCCAACACATAACAAACGTTAGACACCAACAAACCTGGGTACTCACCCTTGGGAGTCCCGGTCGACATATAAATAACTTTTTTTTTATGTACATATTTAGCTACGCACGTCAAGTTTGGGTACAACAAGTTCCCAGTTTACTTGAATTTTTCACAATGACTTACGTACTTAGAATTCAAATTCCTAGTACAGAGTATCATCTGACAGGGATTTAAGCTACGACGTCCTTAGATCTCATAAGTTTAAGGGTCTCTTCTCTAACCTTATCACAAACGGTCCCCGAACTCCCGCCACAAGAAAGTACTCAGATATCTCAAAGTACAAACGTTCTACTTTTCCTAAGATCTCTAAACAATGTATTGTTGTGTTTACATGAATAAATTGTCATGATTAACATGATTCGACATTTTAATTTTTTACCATTTACATTCTACCATTTAAAATACATAGTCAAGTCAAGTCAAGTCAGTGAGTCAGTACAGACTGAGAAACGCTGTGGTACTTAGTGTCGTGCGGTCCGGAGGGACAGGTAGTGGTTGAGGACCTCAAGTGAGTTTGAGTACAGGTAGTTCAGCCACTACAGTAGGTCGGTAGAGTAGGAGACAGCAGGGGAAGAGGAGGACGGGGGTTAGGGAGGGTCGTAGTCCCAGAAAAGGTTACTCAGTTGAGAAACGTACTCCACCGGTTTCATAACCCCAAAGTCGAAGTCGTAGTCAGGAAGGTTACTTGTGGGTCCTGACTAGAGGAAATCCTATCTGACCAACCTAGAGGAACGTCAGGTTCCCTGAGAGTTCCCAGAAGAGGTTATGGTGTCAAGTTTTCGTAGTCAAGAAACCGTGAGTCGAAAGAAGTGTCAGGTCGAGAGTGTAGGTATGTACTGGTGTCCTTTTTGGCAACGGAACTGATCTACCTGGAAACAACCGTTTACTTATATGATAGACGAAAACTTATACGATAGATCCAACCAGTATTGAAAGGAAGGTTCCTCATTCACAGAAAATTAAAGTACCGACGTCAGTGGTAGACGTCACTAAACCTCGGGGGTTTTTATTTCAGACTGTGACAAAGGGGTAGATAGACGGTACTTCACTACCCTGGTATAGGGTACTAGAATCAAAAGATTTACAACTCGAAATTCGGTTGAAAAAGTGAGAGGAGAAAGTGAAAATAGTTCTCCGAAAAATCAAGGAGAAGTGAAAGACGGTATTCCCACCACAGTAGACGTATAGACTCCAATAACTCTAAAGAGGACCGTTAGAACTAAGGTCGAACACGAAGAAGGTCAGGTCATAAAGAGTGCTACATGAGACGTATCTTCAATTCATTCGTCCCACTGTTATGTCGGAACTGCATGAGGAAAAGGATAAACCTTGGTCAGACAACAAGGTACAGGTCAAGATTGACAACGAAGGACTGGACGTATATCCAAAGAGTCCTCCGTCCAGTCCACCAGACCATAAGGGTAGAGAAAGTCTTAAAAGGTGTCAAATAACACCAGGTGTGTCAGTTTCCGAAACCGTATCAGTTGTTTCGTCTTTATCTACAAAAAGACCTTTGAGAGAACGAAAAAACTACTAGGTCACCTACAACCGTTAATCTAGAGACCAAGGAGACGGAAAAGATTTTGGTCGAACTTGTAGACCTTCAAGTACCAAGTACGTGACAACTTCGGACCGAATCTCTTAAAACTCGTAATGAAATGATCGTACACTCTACTCACGTTAACACGTCATCAAACTCGTAAGAAACCGTAACGGTAAGAAACCCTAACCTTACTTTTGACTGGAAAAGGTCAGGACACCGGTGACGACTCAAAAGGTTTAAACGACCGAATAACTCATGTCGTGAAAGTGTCTTAGTAGAAAGTCCTAAACTTTATCGAGTTGACCTTAAGGTAGTTGAGGTGATCGAAATAAGTATCACTACGAAAGATTCCGGGTGAACTGAAACGTAAGGTCCTACAGACCGAGATCCACTCACTAGTGTGGTAACACTAATAGAACCAGCACTTCTAGAAAAAACATGTCAAGACACATAAGAACGGTGGAGAAGAATTATAGAAGACGGAGACAATCTAGGTATGGTAAAGACAGGAAATAACTGGTGTATAAACGTACTTTACAAGGGAACCATAGAGATTAAAAGACCTCCACTAGAGATCAGAAAGGGTAAGACAACAAAAGGAGATAAAGAAACGTAACTAGTGACTCCTTCCGAAAGAATAGAGAGGAACGATAAGAAACCTTGAGACGTAAGTCTACGAATATAGAAAGGAAATGAGGAAACGAAAAACGAGGAGAAGAAAAGTGTCGATAAACATTCCGGAGGAGTCTGTCGGTAAAACGAAAAAAAACGTAAAGAAAAGGTACCCCTACCAGAACTAGGGACAGAGGACATGCTACAGTACTTGGAGGTAGGTATCAAGTAGTCCGTGAGACAGATAGTCTAGATCAGGGAATTTAGATATGTGAAGGTGACATATTAGTATTCCCTAAACTAAATCCAGTATGGACTTATTAGATCACCAAAAGGAGTGAAAGAAGTTAAATTCAGACTTAAACCGTTATTCCTCAAGTACTAGACTCGGTGTCAGTGGAGGGTCAGAACAAAAACGACTGACATATCTCGAAGAGGTAGAAACCGACGTTTCTTATATTAGTTAGACTAAAGTCACAACTGGTAGACCACTACAGGTACACATCTCAGAAGAGAACACAACAACCTTCTCCCACAAACGATACTGGTCACACAAGAGAACCGTTTTGAGATAATCGGAAACGGGACAAAGTAAGGTATATGGTTCCGGTTTAAAAGTACAATGAGGTCCGCAAAGAACTGAAGGATAAAAACGTAAGGTCAGGGGATATTACTTTTCCTGACCTACACTGACCACTATCTTCGTTACAGGCTACGACATTTCTCGTGATAACGTATCCTTGGACCTTACAGTCCAGGTACTTAGTTTCGTTTAACCTTCACCAGTTTGTCCTCTACCGTTCTCACTTACAGCTGTAAGATCCTTAGTCACTTCATTTTACCTGACCTTACCCACTTAAATTGAGTCTATTGGTAATATAGATAATGACACCCGTCCTTAGGGAATCTTCTTTACCTCATCGGTAGTACCAGTTGTTTTCTCAGGCTTTACGTCATAAACCTACGTTAAAGTTTTTACTGTCTTACTAGAGACAACCAAAGGTTCCGTTTGGTAAGTTATAGTGTCATTAGGTTCGGATACGGGGTTGGTCATTGCGACTTCTCCGACTTCAACTTACCAAGATACTTCTGGATGTTCTGGAAAATCTTGATTGTGGGTTAAAATACATATAAAATGGTGTTAATTTTTAAATTGACCGTGACTAAAATTACATAATTTTACATCCGTCTTGTCACAAAATCTTTTTTTACACCACTAACTCCCGTAAATATTAGTAGAGAGAGAGAGAGATCAGCAATTCAGCACAGGTTGAGAACACTGGGGTACATGACATCGGACGGTCCGAGGAGACAGGTACCCTAAGAGGTCCGTTCTTATAACCTGACTCAACGGTAAAGGAAGAGGTCCCCTAGAAGGGTTGGGTCCTTAGTTTGGGTCCAGAGGACGTAACGTCCGTCTAAGAAAAGACTGACTCGATATTCCCTTCGGGACTCGATATTTCTTAATACCCACGGTAAATTGTGTGTTTATCTCTACACATACATGTTTCGAACATTTTTAGACGATAGAGTGTTAATAAAAGAATTAATTCGAGTTTAAAAAGAAGTGGTGACAGTCCTTTAGTGAGGTGGGGTGGGGTGAAAAAGAAAAGAACCGGTGTGATGTGTCGTACGTCCTAGAATCAAGGGACTAGTCCCTAGTCTGGACACGGGGGACGCAACCCTCGTACCTCAGAATTAGTGACCTGGTGTCCCTTCGGGGTGAGGTGGGGTGAAGACTACTCGTCATTACCTCCAAGAGAAGACGAATACCTCTGATACAGAATGGGGTTTAATGGGGAAACGACATAGGGCACTTTGGAGACTCCAACCGTACGGACAAAGGTTGAGAAGATGATCCTTAAGAGAAGGACCTTTGAGACAATTTGAACTACGTCGAGACAGAAGAGGTAGAGGTGGAGGGGGATGAGGTCGTCTTCGTCCTTTTCAAAAAGTAGAAGGATAGCCCTTGTCAACCTGAAATGAACTCGTTAAACAGACAAAATTAAAATACCGATGGTTACGAATAAATGGACTAAACCAAAACGAAATGTGTAACCGTTGATACTTGAGATTTAGATTAAATACCGGGTACACCATCACTCACACATTATGTCAGGAATAGGACGAAATACGAGACAGGAAGATCGGATGTAAGTCAAGTACAAGTTATAGAAGTATTGGGTAAAATTTAACAAACCTCTTGGTCCGTCTCCGTAAGTATTTGTATCGTATATTGGGAACAAGTCTTAAAAGATTCACGAAATAGAGATCATTGATGTCATTCTTTATCCAATTTTAATCGTTTGGATCCTTACAATTCGTAAAAATTTTAAATCAGAGAAATGTTATAATCAAAAGACACCAAAGAGAATTTACCTTGATTCGTACTATAAAGGAGGATAGAATTAAGGAAGTGATCTCTATTGTGAACTCTTAGTCGAAGTGGGATGTGGGAGGGTCCGGGGACGAGGGTGAGGATGGGAGGGACGGGACCCTGTGGTAAGGACCACGACCATGAGAACGAAGGAGGGTTCCTGAAAAAGGGGGATTTCACACTCTCTTACTGTGTTACCCTCTACATAATCATGTGCTTTCTATGGTCACTGTAAATAACTGTAGAGTCCTTTGATCAAATTTTGAATCAAAGTATATCTTTTTAATGGACTTCGTTGAGGGAACGTATATGGTGGATATCATGAATTGGAAACCCTCTTGAGAGAACATTTACGGAAAAGATGTTAATTAAAAGGTTCAATAATGATTTTCTGGTCGGCTCAGGTTATAAACTAGGTATAAAACAAGTTAAATTTTCAAAATAACACCGAATATTAATAGATCGAGTCGAGTCAAAGTTTGGGATGGAAGGTGTCTGTAAAGTGTGACATAGGAATAGCTACCGTAGTTAAAGTCAGTCCGTCAGAGTCCTAAAGGACCTATTTCAAAAAGGGTAATCCTTTAAGACTCGGAAACAGACTTCGATTTGGTTAAGGAAGGACAGAAAAGACAAGTCAAGTCAGTGAGTCAGTACAGGTAGAGAAACGTTGGGGTACCTGACGTCGTACGGTCCGAAGGAACAGGTAGTGGTTGGGGGTCTCGAACGAGTTTGAATACAGGTAGCTCAGCCACTACGGTAGGTCGGTAGAGTAGGAGACAGCAGGGGAAGAGGAGGACGGAAGTTAGAAAGGGTCGTAGTCCCAGAAAAGGTTGCTCAGTCAAGAAGTGTGGTCCCCCGGTTTCACAACCTCGAAGTCGAAGTCGTAGTCAGGAAGGTTACGTATAAGTCCTGACTAAAGGAAATCCTGACTGACCAAACTAGAGGAACGTCAGGTTCCTTGAGAGTTCTTAGAAGAGGTTGTGGTGTCAAGTTTTCGTAGTTAAGAAGTCGTGAGTCGAAAGAAATACCAGGTTGAGAGTGTAGGTATGTACTGATGACCTTTTTGGTATCGAAATTGATCTACCTGGAAACAATCGTTTCATTACAGAGACGAAAAATTATAAGACAGATCCAAACAGTACCCGAAGGGACTATCGAGTCAACCATTTCTTAAGTGGACGTTACACCCTTTGGACCCAAGTCAGGGACCCAACCCTTCTAGGGGACCTCTTCCCTTTCCGATGGGTGAAGTCATAAAACGGATCTCTTAAGGTACCTGACATATCGAGTACCCCAGCGTTTCTCAACCTGTGTTGACTGGCTGAAAGTGAAGTGTCCAAACAGTATTGAAAAGAAGGTTCCTCGTTCGTAGAAAATTAAAATACCGACGTCAGTGGTAGACGTCACTAAAACCTCGGGTTCTTTCATCAGACAATGTCAAAGGAAACGAAGGAGTAGATAAACAGTACTTCACTACCCTGGTCTACGGTACTAGAATCAAAAGACTTACAACTCAAAATTCGGTCGAAAAAATGAGAGGAGAAAGTGAAAATAGTCCTCCGAGAAATCAAGGAGAAACGAAAAACGGTATTCCTACCACAGTAGACGTATAGACTCCAATAACTATAAAGAGGGCCGTTAGAACTAAGATCGAACACAAAGTAGGTCGGACCGTAAAGTGTGCTACATGGGACGTACATTCAATTTATTCGTCCCACTGTTATATATCGAAACTACACATAAGGAAATCTATAGTCAATTTATATTAGTGAAGGTCCTTCAGAAAGTATTAATCTTCTCAAACGGTGTGGTACGTTAAGAGAAGAAAACAAAACAAAAGTTATCGTTAGTAAATAGTAAATCTATTTCGGGGGAGAACATGTATCTTACACAATATATAAATTCAAGTTCATTAGTACAGAAAAGTTAATCTATCATTTAGAATATTTGGATCACAACGTGGAAGATATAACACTTGAAAGACCCGTAAACTTACTACTACTATACTCGTAGTCATCGTACTTAATTTGAACAATTTTAAGACGAACAAATTTCTATACATACACACACCTTTATTTATACTCTTGAAAAATTTCCATTTTGATTAAAAAAATTCTAAACCACGCACAATGACGTGTTGAAGAGTTACTAATTACGTTATAACCCCGTGTAACCCTCTCTTATAGGTTTTGAGAAATAATCTATTTAGTGTCACAAAAGATGAACGAAACCTTTTATCTAATGAAAATATTATAGGGAATTCTCAACCGTATGTCATTTTTTTTTTTTTGTAAATAAACCAACGTAGTCCAACACTGTGTACTAGAGAGTAGTGCCAGGTACCTTTATACGTGTCTGAGAGATTAACACCGTACGTCCGAGGTTTCACTGTACACCCTAGAACCAAGAGGTTGGTCCCTTACTTGGGTACAGGGGGACTTAACGTTCCTTCTAAGAGTTGGTGACCTGGTGGTTCCTTTAGGGTCCGTATGTTAAAAATTTTTTGATAGTCATTGTAGATTACAACCTCTTTATGTTTCTTTAGTTCTAAAAGTATTGTGACGACCTTTTACTTAAACATACTCGAAAGACCTCCCATCAAGTCGTTACCCATAGTTGTCGGAACACTAGGTCTTTAAGGTTGAGATACTTAAATAGGATTTCTTAAGTAATTCCTATGTACATTTCTAACAATAGTATCGTAATAAATATACACCGTTGTCATACTTACAGGACGTTGTCCCTTGTCTAATTTATTTACTGGAAGGAATAGACACAAACTCAGGGTCAAGTTCGTTAATAATCGACATAATGATCCGTTCAACGAATTAAAGAGACCGGAAGTCAAAAGATTTAAATTTTACCACTGTTATCCCTTAAAGGACTGTCAGGTCACCTATCTTGAGACATGAAGGAGACGTCCCCCGTATCCAAATTAGGGACCAGTCCCTTGATTCTAGGGTATTCGGTGTCTCATACCGGTTATTTTTTTTACCCCTGTCACCTTGTTATTATTATAGATATAGTACCTCAACACTCTTAACTCACCAGATGTTATACAGACCGTGTATTTATCCACGAAGAATAATACCATGAAGACATTATTACCACAACGTCCACTTAAAATTGTACCTTTCGGAAATTTTTACTACAACGTCTATTTAAAATTGTACCTTTCCATGAACCTTATATAAACCCAAAACAAAACGAAGACAAATGGTACGTCATGTTTTCTCCGTTTGTTTCACAAAATATAGTATCTAAAATGAAGACTGAGGAAACTTACAAGTAAAGAAACTGATTTTCCTCTCTGAACGAACCTTTTGGTCCTCACGAAGCCGTCCCACCCCCTTTTCCGTCACGATTGCAGTAGGAGTGTCCCCCTAACAATTATCGCTTGACTAAAACATCTTGACAGTCGACCTTCGTGTCTGTCGGGTGAAGACCTGTGAACAAGGCACAGTCCGCAGTGGGGATGTTGAGTCCGTTTCGTTGTGAAGGACCATCAATGAGAACGATAGGAGGACTTACAACATCATGTCCCGGGGTGGCGTGAAAGGGAATTTAAGTCTGGGTTAAAAATAACACAGGGGAAGGAAGTGACGTCCTATGGTACTAAGATTAATCCTGGAATAGCACTCAAGGGAACGGGAAGTACCTCAACATGTCAGTCAGTCGTTTTGTGTTTCCGAAGAACAAATTTATATGACCTGGTCTTAGTCCTTTCGCAAAAGGAAACTGGAGGAAGAACTAGTATTCCCGATATCGAGAACATGGAAAGTTTATGAAAGACCTCCACTGTGAACTACGACTAGATGAACCCCTGTAGTCAAGGAAAGGACGAGTAAGGACGTAATATCTCTAGAGTCAATAGAACTCGGTCAGTCAAGTATCAGTTACTGTCTCGGTAGGAGACGAGAAGATGGGAAAAGTTCCCGTTGTCAGTCGAACGTCTTCAACGGTCTATATAGTCTTTATTACAGTAAGAGGTCTCGTCAGAATATGTAAAGGAACATCTGACGAATAAACGACGTCGAGAACATGTAAAGGAACATCTGAAAAAAAAAACGAGGTCGAGGACAAACCAGGAACTCCTCCTCTAAAGTTACTCTCAAAAGTAGTCAGTGGTCGGGGAAGTGTCTCCTCGGTAACTCGAACCTTAGGAACATGACTCGTCCACAAAAGTCTTCCGGGGTTTAGTGGAGGAGGTCCACCGACCTGTTCAGACTGAAGTGACGACTACGTTCAGGGAAAAGTCAGGAAGAGACTGTCCGCTTTCATTATACGGAGACAAGGAACGACATCTACCAGTTTAACAACTACTACAACTGAAGTTGGTGTAGAAATCAGGATTACCGGTAAAGTCACAAGTCTTGTAGGGTGAGTCGTAGTTTCAACCATATACGAAACTGATTGTACATACGTAAACTCCCACATATCACCAGTGGAAGATTTAACGTGAACGTGTCTTAAATTACTTGTCATCTGTAAAACTATCTTGGGCCTGGTCCTCGATTCTCGAGTCCACGAGGTCTTCGTCTCGACCGTACACAATAATCTTTTTTATTTTTTGAGTTTGACCTTTTATCATAGACCTTTTTTATTAGTGACTTTATAAATGATACCGGTAAAGACCTATCACCCACTACGAAAAAAGGGAGTAATTAATACAAAATATGACTCGTACATAACTAACAAAGTATTACTCTTTTTTCACTCAATTAAAGATACCTTTTTTTAATTTCTAGTCCTAATTATCCAACGCTTAGACGAATCATACTACAACATTAATACCTAAACACAGTGATATGTGATTGGACTTGAGTGCTACATATTGTGGTTCTCACTTGAGATTATATTCAATACTGAAAGCCAACTACTACATAGTTACAGTAACTTGGAACCGACAAAGGAGGTGGAAGATCTTTTAATTTTTTTTTGACTAAAGTCTTGATAGAATTCGTTTTATATTAACCACCCCATCCCGTCCTCCTCTTCCCCCACTGTCTTCTACTGTACCCACCTACCGTAGGAACTCAGTTACCTATACTCAAACTCGTTCGAGACCTTCAACCGCTACCTGTCCCTTCGGACAGTACGACAGGGTACTCCAGGGTTTCTCAGTCTGTGTTGACTCGCTGACTTGTTATAGAGGAAATTTCAGTATTCTATTTAAAATTTTGGACTATTTTTAAGTCTGATAGACGAAGTATTCTTGTGAACAAATAGCTTGTGTGTAAAAGACTCATAAGTAAGAAAAGGGGGTAGGGTGGTCGTTGGACGAGGAGAATAACGGAAAGAACCGGTGATAGATAGATATCAAAGTCGACCTTGAGAGTCCGGTCAGAAATCAAGGAAAACGAAAGAATAGTAAAGAGGTTAGACGGAGGAATAGAAATAGGGAGACAAAGGCAGTTTGGGAACAATAGAAAACGGACCAGGTACTGGGACGAAGATCAGGGAAAAGGGAGGTGGCAGTTAAACAAGACGTAAGTGACGATCCCAACTGAAAGATTTTGTCTATACTAGAGGAACAGATTTTATGGGAACTCCAAATTGTTGAGTCTCTCTGGATAAGAAATCTAAAGGATAGCCCGAGTTTCCGATTTCAGGTTTTTGTTGTTGGACCTAAGTTGGTTTAAAGAGGGAGTTCAAATGGAGGACAGTACGAGATGGTATACGGTTCAAAGTCGGTGGGACTCGGAGAGACAAAGGGTTTGTACGGAGAGACGGACTCGTAGAGAAAGGTGAGGGTCTTTATCGGAGGAAAGAGAAGAGATAGATTACTTAAGGACACGAGAAGACACTTCGGTCGGGGTTGTGGGATCCGTCTTAATAAAAGAAACAGGAAACTTGAGGATGCTTAGGATTGAACAGGACCTTCAATGGACAGTGGATCAAGAGGGTTGGATCTGAAACTTAAAAAGTTTCTGTCCTTTTACAGAATAATTAGAAACCTAGGAGTCCCGGATCATGTCCCGAAAGCGTATACCATCTACGAGTAATTTGTACAAATTTACGTGTTAAGTTACACTAGAATTCTATATTACACTTACTTACTATACAATATAAGTAATAGATCGTAGTAGATCGTAAAGTTCTCGGTTAGTCCGATGTCTATCTTACCTATTTGCTTAAGATTTGTATTAAGAGTTCGGAATAAAAGTGTCAAATGTAGAGAGATAAGAAAGTAGAGGGAGAACATACCAAGAAGTATTCGAAACTCTTTTCTGGTTTTTCCTCTTTTATCAGGACGTTTTCTGTTTCCCGGTTCTGGTCGTCAGAGGTTTGAAAAACCGTGGTTCCTGTCTAAAGCACCTTCTGTTAAAAAGGTATCTGTACCCACCTCCACTACCTCACCCCACACTTACCAAGTCCGACATTACGTTCTCTACCCCTCATCTTCTACTTCGAAGTGAGTGTGTGGAGGACGACACGTCGGGTGAAGGATTTTCCGATGCCTGGTGATATCCAACCCCTGGGGACCGGGTCTGTTCATAGGCTTGTTCGTTCTCATTTTACACGACTTAAGGAACTTGCACTAATGGGAAGTCAAGTCAAGTCAAGTCAACGAGTCAGTACAGGTTGAGAAACGCTGGGGTACTTAATGTCGTGAGGTCCGGAGGGACAGGTAGTGGTTGAGGGCCTCAAGTGAGTCTGAGTGTAGGTAGCTCAGCCACTACGGTAGGTCGGTAGAGTAGGAGACAGCAGGGGAAGAGGAGGGCGGGAGTTAGGGAGGGTCGTAGTCCCAGAAAAGGTTACTCAGTTGAGAAGTGTACTCCACCGGTTTCATAACCTCAAAGTCAAAGTCGTAGTCAGGAAGGTTACTTGTGGGTCCTGACTAGAGGAAATCCTACCTGACCAACCTAAAGGAACGTCAGGTTCCCTGAGAGTTCTCAGAAGAGGTTGTGGTGTCAAGTTTTCGTAGCTAAGAAACCACGAGTCGAAAGAAGTGTCAGGTTGAGAGTGTAGGTATGTACTGGTGACCTTTTTGACAACGGAACTGATCTCCCTGGAAACAACCGTTTCATTATAGAGACGAAAACTTATACGATAGATCCAACCAGTATTGAAAGGAAGGTTCCTCATTCGCAGAAAATTAAAGTACCGACGTTGGTGGTAGACGTCACTAAAACCTCGGGGTTTTTTATTTCAGACCGTGACAAAGGTGACAAAGGAGTAGATAAAGGGTACTTCACTACCCTGGTCTACGGTACTAGAAGCAAAAGACTTACAACTCGAAATTCGGTTGAAAAAGTGAGAGGAGCAAGTGAAAGT
>SJYO01029184.1:9204316-9540209 GCA_006410555.1 Capra ibex | reverse complement strand
GTTATATGTCGGAACTGCATGAGGAAAAGGATAAACCTTGGTCAGACAACAAGGTACAGGTCAAGATTGACAACGAAGGACTGGACGTATGTCTAAAGAGTTCTCCGTCCAGTCCACCAGACCATAAGGGTAGAAAAGTCTTAAAAGGTGTCAAATAACACCAGGTGTGTCAGTTTCCGAAACCGTATCAGTTGTTTCGTCTTTCTCTACAAAAAGACCTTGAGAGAACGAAAACGCTACTAGGTCGTCTACAACCGTTAAACTAGAGACCAAGGAGACGGAAAAGATTTTGGTCGAACTTGTAGACCTTCAAGTGCCAAGTGTATAACGACTCCGGACCGAACCTCTTAAAACTCGCAATGAAATGATCGTACACTCTACTCACGTTAACACACCATCAAACTCGTAAGAAACCGTAACGGAAAGAAACCCTAACCTTACTTTTGACTGGAAAAGGTCAGGACACCGGTGACGACTCAAAAGGTTTAAACGACCGTATAACTCATGTCGTGACAGTGTCTTAGTAGAAAATCCTAAACTTTATCGAGTTGACCTTAAGGTAGTCGAGATGATCGAAACAAGTATCACTACGAAAGATTCCGGGTGAACTGAAGTGTAAGGTCGTACAGACCGAGATCCACCCACTAACGGGAATTAGTAAGAAATAATACTTTCAAGTCAAAGGGGTCGATCTAAGGTTCTACAAACCTCAATAAAACAAAGAAAGAAATAACACGAATAATTCAGTAACAACAACAACAAATCAACGATTCAGTACAGACTGAGAACCCGAAGGGACCACCGAGTCGTCCATTTCTTACCGGACGTTTCGTCCTCTGTGTCGTCTACACCCAAGTTAGGGACCCAACCCTTCTAGGGGACCTCCTCCCGTACCTTTGAGTAAGGTCATAAGAACGGACCTTTTAGGGTACCTGTCTCCTCGGACCGTCCGAAATTCTTATGACCTCACCCAACGGTAAAGGAAGAGGTCCCCTAGAAGGACTGAGTCCCTAGTTTGGACACAGAGGACGTAACGTCCGCCTAAGAAGTGGTGACTCGGTGGTCCCTTCGAGTACGAATAATTTAATCGATGACTAAATTACTGGTAAAGTTAAAAAAGACCCATTATGGATAGTGATTCAAAACTATTACTCGATTTTGACCGTTCCTTTTTACTTCACTAAAATTCTAGAAGCTCGGAACTCTTCCCTTTCGATCTCTATTTACAAGATAGCTACAAGAGGACGGGACATAAATACAATTAACAATAAAACAAGACAATACTATATATCTCTAAAAGTTAATCATATTAAAGTCTGCTAAGTTAACCTGAAAAATAAAAAATTTAGAAATTTAAATTAATCACGATAACTATCGTACGTAGTCCGTGAGTTCTTTATGAAATCCGGTAAGTTGTAACTGAATTACAAATCTTTATTAGTCTTTGTAATTTCTTTTGAACTGAAAATAGAAATTTTAAAGTCAAACACGGTAGAAGAGGGCCAGTACGAAGGTAGTCAGTGGAGGTAGTTTAATTTGTCCATCCTTCAAAACTTTTCGACTGTCGACAAGTAATTTTTTTCATTTAAAACAAAAAGAAAATTTTTATGGATACCAGTTTATTAAGATTCACTCCAGTGTTCACTAATTTAAAAATTAAGGTGCTTACAAAAAAAAATTTTTTCGTTTTTGTAGTCTTAGGTTTTGTTGATTCCTCTGGAGATAAACAAACCCAATAATTGATAAAATTGTTTAACTATCAAAGGACTTTATGACGTACGAGAAAATGGAACTTAGATCGAAGAAGTTCCCTAGAGTTTCTACCACTTACGATATATACCTTTAATTAAAAGTTCAAGTATTATCAGTATCAAATAGTATCAAAAGAATTAGGGTCTACGCCTTTAAAAAACTGTGTAAATTACTAGAAATACGATAGTAAAACACAAGTGAAGAGTCACTAGACTCAAGTCCCTGTGTAAGATAGACAGAATACAACATACACACACACAGATTATCATTTTCGTATTATGTCTTAATTTAGAAACTAAAAAGGTTCCGAATCGGTGTCTTAAATTTTCTAATTTAGTGGTAAGGAGGTCCTCACCACCCTAAAAAAAAAAGTGGGTTGATGTTCGTTTGAAAACAAGTTCATCCCCTCGAATTGACAATAATTCGTGAGTAATAAGTGAATCGTGATATTATCCAGGGTAGACACCCGAGTAAAGTAGGATGTTCTTTGAATGTTCCAGTCTTTGGTTTCTACAAGTCGTAATTGTTTATAGTTCGGTTCTGAATCGGGGTTTAATGACTTAAGAAAATGTCGATGAGAGTGGTTCAAGGTCACCGTGTTTTGGGTCTGACAGGACATTGGGATCCAAAATAAAGAGGTCGAGGACGAAGGAGAGGGAGAGAGAGGGCGTGGTACCGAAGGGATCCGGGGTGAATAGTAGGTGATCGTTCTTTCATACCAAATTTCCAAAGAAAATGGAAAATTACTCATTCTATAAGCAAACGATAAACAGAAATACTCATACATCGGTAAATTCTGTAAGAATTACTTTCTTGGATTTCGATCATCGATTTCACTGGAGACCAAATAAACACGTCAAAAGAAAAGAAGGGGATTTAATCTGGTCTATAAAATTTTAACTAATATATAAAGATAGACTAATACTTCAAACTTTTAGTCCTGATTAAATTGACCAATAATTATATTTGACATTTCGTTGAATGAAGATATCACCGTCTTATATATACTATTTGTAAATTTTACTTTGTGGTCACCACTAGTAAAAACATTATATGTCTTTATAACTTAACGACACAACATGTGGACCTTGATTGTATCGTAACATCCAGTTAATATGAAGTCATTTTTTATTTAATTTTAAAGATTTTAAATTTAGTTTAATATTTTGATTTTGATTTTGATTTTATTTTACCTCGTGTTCATCTTTTACTTACTTTACCCTTTTATCTTTGTTGTAATTGAAAGTTAGACCCACGACTGACTCACCTTTTAATTCCGAATAAAAGTCGTCAAATTACCAGACTATTTATAGAATTCGACGTATAAAGAAATGTACATAAGAAATTGGTACTGAAGAAAAATCGATAATTTGAATTGGAAATTCCATGTTTTGTCTTTACACACAAAGAACGGAGTAATGTAAAACTTGAAAGTGAGACTGTAATTGTTTCCGTTAATAAATTAAATTAAAGTGAAAAATCATTTTACCTTGATTATCATCGATGCAATATCCTAATAACACTCCTACTTTTCTAAATTATATACACACCACGAACCGTGTGATGTAATTTTCAACAAATTACCTTTAAATTTTTGTGTGTCTTTTCTTGGAGGTACATAAGTCATAGGTCGAAATTGATAACTAATATAAAACATGTAGTAAAAAGTTGATAGGGGAAAATAAAACCCCCATCCTCCCACGAAATATAACATTTCATTAATTGGAGGTTAATTTTATTTATTTAAATATAAAATTTTTTATTTATTTTTTATTTCATATAGAGACTATAGAAAAATTGGGATGAGAGATACTTAGACTCCTACAAAATAAAGTGTATTTGTGTTACGGTAGTAGTGTAGATTGTCTCAAGAAGAAATTAAAATAGCTTATTGTTCAGGTACAATTTAAAAGGACTAAGAGTTTTTTTACAGCAAAAGTCACTAAGTTTGTACAAGGTCGTACTAGAAAATCCAGTGAAAATAAAGTGTCGGAAGGAGAGGACTAAAACAAGGTACGGTGAATGAATGACTTCTTTGTCCGGTAAACAGAACACTTTTCGGGGTGTAAAACTAAGACAAAGGTCCACTGTCACAAAGTATATGAGAAAATAAGGAACATAAAGGATGTTTGACTAAACTAATATGAACGTAAATAAAATTTTATTCGTGTGTCGGGGTTCAATTATAATCCAAGACCCAGTTGTAAATTCATTCCCATACCAAATTCAATGGTAAAAGGATGACCCGTCAATTACCTGTTAAAGAGGAACTGAGATCAACAATCAACAAAAGATACGTAATCTCTCGAACTCTTGTAGTTCACTCTTTAATTAAAAGAAAAAAAAAGGTCGAGACTCTATATTAACTGTATATTGTGACATATTCGTATTCCAGATATTATTAAACTATATATAATATATATATATATAATATATATATATAACGTTCGGACAGTCAGGATTTCCTTTAGTTGGGACTTATAAGTAACCTTCCTATTACGACTTCTACTTCGAGACCATGAAACCGGTGGACTACACTTCTCGACTGAGTAACCTTTCTGGGACGACGACCCTTTCTACCTTCCGTTTTCCTCTTCCCCCACCGTCTCCCTACTCTACCAATCTATCGTAGTGACTGAGTTACCTGTACTGAAATTCGTTTAAGGTCCTCTATCGCCTCCTGTCTGTTCGGACCATACGACATCGGGTACCGCAGTGTTTCTCAACCTGCACTGAATCTCTGACTCATTGTTGTTTCGTTACCGTAATCTAAAGACACTAAACCAAAACTCAAAAGGAACCTTGGACGTTTCATGGATGACAGAGAATGAAGAGATTTCCTTATCGAATTGAACAAAATTTCTTTGAATTAAACTAGAATCAAACGTTTAACAAAATAAGAAAGTTGTTCTTAAGTAACTCCTTACACGGTGACCCGTTGATTTTAGAGAGTCCGTATGAGAGGAAGTCTCTCGTTTTTACCCACTGATAAAAGAAAAATCTATGATTCCCTGACTTTTGGTTGAAGTCACGAGTTCACGTCGTTTAGAGGAATTGGATCCAAAGATGGTATGTCATGAGAAACGGGAACTGTCAATGTATCGAAAACTGGAAAATAGGAATAAAATTGTGAGAATAAAATAATATTTGATAGAGTATAGGTAAAATCTTTAACCGTTCTATATTTATAATCTTCACAGTTGGGTGAAAATGATTGCTAGGATTTTATCAACTACAACCCCTTACGAGGTTGAAAGTTATCCTTTTTGTTATTCGTTTTAAGACAGGATGAAGACCCTTTTGAACGAGAAATGAACACTTAACTCACTTAATGTTTTATGAAGCTCGAAGAGTGATATGTTTTTGTAGATTTATTTACAATTTACCTTCTTGATATGATTGTTAATGTAAAACAACTTTTACACTAAGGTAACAAATTTTCTGACTAATTGAAGAATTTGAAGGAAAGGGTCAAAGGGAGTAAAAGGTATTACCGTAGTTTTATCAGAGGGTCAAAATTCTGAGTCTCGATATCCAAGTAGAAGTCAAGAAGGAATAAAAAGATGATATAGGATAATTCGTAGATTAGGATAATTAAGAAGGAACTGTTATGGCAGAGACAAGGGTAATGATGAAAGAAGACAGGGAACCCAGATCTAATGTCATTATTATAAGATTAATATAAGATTATCTAAAGGATGGAGACGATCAAATTAGACTGAAGGTGTTAGTTGTGGTTTCATCGAAAAATTTTTTAGTTGTAATAAAGTGGAAAAAGAGAGGAGACATTTTTCAATCTTACCGAAGGGTAATGGAAAACTCACGATTATTCTTCTCTATCCGACATAACTCGTGAATGATACACGGTCTGGAAAATTGTCCTTGACATGTTGGTGGAGTAATAGGAATAATAATAATAATAGTAGAAGTATCCTAGTCCTTTGACCCCGAGTCCAATTCGCAAACGGATTCCAGTGTGTCCATCATTCAATATCTCGACCCTAAACTGAGTCAAGACAAACAGAGGTCTTAGACACCAGGATTGTTGATACGATAAGACGGGTTTGAGTAATTTAAGTTTTAGAAACTAATAAATTCTAAGATATTTAGACTACGAGAGAATAGTGAGGTCCAAAGAAAGAACAAATATCACGTTTAAGAAAAGGTCGGTTCGATCAGAGTGATAAGAGGTTGGACGTATAAGAAAGAAAGGAGATTTGAAAACAAGTATATTAAGGAAGACGAAAAACCATAGTGTAGGTTTTTTAGTAACGGTTTACCGTGTTTCTAAAACGGGATAAAAAAGAGTAAACAATGAATACGAAAACCACAGTATAGGTTTTTTAGTAACGGTTCAGGTTACTGTGCTTCGAAGACGGGACAAAAGAAGTTTCTCAAAATATCAAAATGCAAATCCAGAAACCAGGTAAAACTCAATTAAAAACATATATCACATTCTTTCTCAAGTTGAAGTAAGAAAACATACACCTACAAGTCAAAAGGTTCGTAATAAATGACTTTTCTAGTAAGAAAGGGAAAAACTTACCACAACCGTAGGAAGAACTTTTAGTTAACTGGTATATATGTTCCCTAATAAAAGTCCGAGAGAGAGAAGATAAGGTAACCAGACATACGGAGAGGAATCCGGTCTTGGTGTGACAAAATTAATGACATCGAAACACATCACTCAAAACTTTAGTCCATTACACTCAGGAGGTTTCAAATCAGAAAAAAGAGTTCTAGTAAAAATATAAAGACGTCTTTTACGGTAACTCCAAAACTATCCGTAATGGAACGTAGACATCTAGTGAAACCCATCATAACAGAAAAATTGTCATAATAGAAAATTAGGTGTTTGTGTCCTACAGAAAGGTATACACCCAATAAAAATTTCATTTATAAATACACTTTTTGTGTGTGATATTTTTCCAGTTTGTTATACCATTTCATGTCTCTTTCTGTAATTTTCTGAGAACGAGGAACCTTCTTTTCGATACTGGTCGGATCTGTCGTATAATTTTTCATCTCTGTAATGAAATGGTTGTTTCCAGGTAAATCAGTTTCGATACCAAGAAGACCATCAGTACATACCTACACTCTCAACTTGGTATTTTTTCTGACTTACGGTTTCTTAACTACGAAAACTCGACACCACAACCTCTTCTGAGAAGTTTCAGGGAACCTGACGTTCCTCTAGTTTGGTCAGTTAGGATTTCCTTTAGTCAGGACTTATAAGTAATCTTCCTGACTACGACTTCGACTTCGAGGTCATGAAACCGGTGGACTACGTTTCTCGACTGAGTGATCTTTTCTGGGACTACGACCCCTTCTAACTTCCGTCCTCCTCTTCCCCTGCTGTCTCCTACTCTACCAATCTACCGTAGTGACTAAGTTACCTATACCCAAACTCGTTCGAGACCCTATACCACTTCCTGTCCCTTCGGACCGTACGACGTCCGGTACCCCAACGTTTCTTAGTCTGCACTGAATCACTGACCTGTTGTTGTTGTCTCTTTCTTTCTTGTTTAACGATACTTGCAGTGATGTGTAACTATTCCTGACGATTGAAAACCCTCTTCCGCTACCGTGGGGTGAGGTCATGAGAACGGACCTCTTAGGGTCCCTGCCTCCTCGGACCACCCGACGGCAGATACCCCAGCGTGTCTCAGCCTGTGCTGACTTCGCTGAATCGTCGTCGTCATCGTCGTCGATTGAAAACTCCCTTGTAGGAAGACTTGTGGAGAGTAAATTTTAAAATGTATTTTTATTAAACACCGAAAAAGGATGAATTATACATTATGTATAAAAAGTTACAGTTACTGATCTAAATTTAGTACGAACATGGTAGTAAACGAATTCGTTTGGGTACGACTTTCTGTAAATCAAACAACCCGAGACTCATTATAAATAATTATAGTATCATAATTACCAACCTTTTTAACAAACTACAAACTACAAAAGAGAAAACTTACTTCTCTCTAATCTTCTCTCTCTCTAATCTTCTCTCTAATCTTAATCTTAGTTAAGATTACTTAACTAATCTACTTTTCTACTTAAGGTCACTACCCCCTCGGACCACCCGACGGCAGAGACCCCAGTGTGTCTCAGTCTGTGTTGACTTCACTGAATCGTCGTCGTCGTATTTCATTGATTAACAAACTCTCACCCCAAGTTTTAGTCACCAACAGAATATGTTTTGGTAACAAAGACACCTGGTTAAAGGAGAGACAGGTTCACTCAGATTTTTTTCAAGTCAACACGACTAACTTACGAATCTACTTTTTCAATATTTCCTAAAACGGGAAGATACATTAAATAATTGTTATACAAACGCAAAATTTGGTGTCAGTTACCTAAATGACCCTTTTATGACGTAGAAATACGGACATTGTGTATATGAGGATTGTAAAATTACATGTCGGAAAGTAAATTTGTACAACGTACAAAATTTACATCAATGTTAGGAACGATTGTAAAAATTTACAGGGACATGTATAATATTAATGAGTCAACACCATCAACTCACTCAAGAAAAGGTACTTGTAGAAATCACAAGAAGAAGTACCCATAGAGTCTATTACTGTCTCATTCTTAAATCTACTTTAAACTCATCTTCTCTAAGACGAATCTACAGTCAAAGATCTAAACCTCTAATAATCCATCCCTTTACTTAATAGTCGTCTTCGTCACTGTAGAATAAAACTCGGGTCTGACGGAATCTACCCGTAGACAGAGACTAAATCCTTATTCAGGACTTCTTTCTCCCGAAGGGTCCACCGCGATCACCATTTCTTGGGTGGACGGTTACGTCCTCTACATTCTCTGCGCCCCAACTAGGGACCCAGTCCTTATAGGGGACGTCCTCCGGTACCGTTGGGTGAGGTCATAAGAACGGACCTCTTAGGATACCTGTTTTCTCGGACCACCCGAGGTATCCCAGTGTCTCTGTGCTGACTTCGTTGAATAGTGTCGTATCGTGGACTTCTTACTTATCTATTGGAGACCTCCGACAGTAAAAAGTACAAAACCATGATTCTGTTAAAAATCTCCGACAATCTCAGGAAATTGATTGAGTTAAGATTAATGAAATCCACAACCATACTCACTCACTCATTTAGAGGTTCACACAATCTTCCTTCTTTCTTTGTACATTATATTGAAATGAACACAGAACCTCTTCTTTTCCCGTATAAAATTTCAGGACTTAACACATCAGGACTAAAACAGGTACATTTTTTTTTTAGATATTTGTAAAAATATCGACAAATAAAAACGACAGGGTAAACATAGAATCAAAATTGGTTTAGAAGAAACTAGGAAAGGACCTGTTCATGACATCAAAAACTATTATTTCGTGTCCAGTTTAGGTTTCTCTTTCTAACTTTAAATCCTAAACACATATATAATTCATAACGAGTTACTACTCATGGGTGTAAGATCCAGAAAAACCTCCACACTCCCTTTGGGGAGTAGTCCATACATCGAGAGAAAGGGTTTTCCGTTTTCAAAGGAAACGAATAACTGCACTTAGAACCCAAGGGGCGAACGAAATTCTACTACTCTCGAGGTACCATGTTGGTGATTACGTCATTCCTAAGGGAAGGGGTACGGTATAGACAGTGGAGTCATAAACTATTCATTCGTTATCCACGATGTCAACAAGTGACGAAAGACGAATATGTCTTCTTGTTGCTCCATGTCTTTGGTAGAAGACGTTTGACGTGACTAAATTAAGGTCGTAGACGTCGTCGAAGAGAGTGGCTCCACTGACCGTTCCATTCTTTCCTCACAGATTTTCAGACACAGGGAACTTTATAAACATTCTGAATTTACAAAGTGAAAACTCCCTATATAAAACGATATCATACAGACTAAGATTTTCTGTCAAAAGGGAAGGAAAAGTAAAGAATTTGATAATAGATACATAATGGTTTCAGTGGTTGAAAATCCATGTACTAAACTAATTAAAACCCTTAACACATGTTAGGACATTGACATTGGTATTAGTTCTATATCTTGTTAAAAGTGTGAGATTTGTCAAAGGAGTACTAGAAAACGTGAACTAGAGGAAGGGGTGGTGGAGGTGGAGACCCTTTGGTGACTACACGAAAGACTCTTTTCACCACCAAAATTTTGGAGACGAGGTTAAGCCACAATCGTTACAAAAAGAGGTAGTGATGTTTGAACACACTCTACGTGGCCGAACGGAGGTTCAGGATAAGGATCAGGATACGTTACTAAATGTTACATTCAAAGATAACGTACTTTTATGGTTTAACGAATATTTTGTTCTTAGACTCTTTTGAATTTTCTATAATGTGACTCAAGTTAGGGACCGACCCTTTCATTCTAGGACGTTCGGTGTTCCATGTCTGTTTTTTTTTATATATATATATATATATATCTCTCTCTCTAGGTCCAAGGTACCGTTGGCTTTTTCATTACAGAAGAATCGATTTAATTTTACGGTAACAAAGCCAAATATTAAAACACAATAACTTTTCTTAGTTCACTGATTCTTGTACACTCTTGTATACTTGTAGACTTCTTAGTCATTAAGTAATTGTGACAGACTGTATCAAAAGGAGACTGAGTCGAACAAGTATTCCTAGTCTCAATTGAGAATTTACTTGAAAATCGTTGGTATGGGAGAGTAAGTAGGTACTAAAAGTGGACCTGAGTTCCGTCCAGTCTCGGTCCTGATACCCAGGAAGATCGAAAAGGGGGGTGTTGAGCCCTTTTAGGACTTAGGAATATTTAATGTTCAGTCAAACGAAAGGGACTCCGAAATGATAATAATGGATGTAAATGTCTGTTTGTTACTTTAGTACATAACACCCTATGATGTATCTCAAGAGAAAATTACATATAGAAATCTACAATATTACTTTATCAGTGTCGACTAGAATAAGTTTACAAAAGAATATTACTAATACTAGTAAAATAAAATCTTCTTCAGTTTCACGGCGGTCATGATAATCTAGTTCACAGGAACCGGGTAATTTTCCTTTTCCATGAAAATAGATGGTTGTCTTTATTCATATTGAATAATAAAAACATTCTATATATTTTAGTTCATAATATGTATTTAAGTAAATTTTCCTAAATAAATAAATTTTATATAAACTATTTAATGATCTCCGGTAAACAGAATGAATTTACTTTGATATATATTTCTGTAAAACTCTCGATAGTTCACGGTATATTTACACTTAACTTTTTAAGTTAAGGTCAAATCAGTTGATCAACGGAATTTATGGAAGACTTTGTTCTACCCCTTACTTATTTGTCTCACTCAGTCAGTAGTTCATAAGACGACTTAGAGTTGGGGACGAGACGGAACGGTGGTGTACATGTGTAATTATAGTATACTTATTCAGCTGTGTTTGATCTAGGTGAATGTTGTGATTTTTTATATATGATTACACATACAGGAAACTACCAATTGAACAAATACACCCGATAAAAACCAATTTATATACCTTTTAATGTGTGGATGAGTCATTACTTTCCTATCCCTTTCTTGTCGTCAAAACACAAAAAAAATTTGAGGATGTCAGGACCTAGGGTAAAGAGTAGGGACGGAGTGATTCGATAAATAAAGGAAAAAAAAAGAACTATATTGATGACTTAATATCCGAATCATGTTTCAAATTGATATTATCCCTCCCCCTTTACCTATTTACCCTTTCCTGTCATTTGAATTTTTACATATAAACACTTTTTAGGTAATTCTACCCTTTCTTCCTCTTTCTTCTTCTTTACCTTCCTCTTTCCATTTCCTTCCTCTTCCTCCTTGCATTTTGATCTCTCTTCTTTTGACTTTATCTGAAGTCACAAGGTACGTAAACCGTATTTAATCACCGTCAGAAGGATTGTTGTATTGTTTGAGTCGTACAAGAGTAATACAAGATTCTGAATCTTCTCTTGCCGAAGGGACCACCGAGTCGCCATTTCTTAGGTGACCGGTTATGTCCTCTGTACACAAGTTAGAGACCCAGTCCTTAAAGGGGACCTCTTCCTGCACCGCTGGGTGAGGTTATAAGAACGGACCCTTTAGGGTACCTGTCTCCTCGGACCACCGGATGTCAGGTACCCCAGTGCTTTTCCAGTTTATGTTGAATCACTGATTTGTGTGTGTTATTCAATATTTGAACTAGTAGTCAAAATGAGTGTAAGTCTGGACCAATAGTACAATTACACATTGTAAAGGAAGTTTCAGTTCCAAAATTGTTACGTCAAAAGACACTAATTTACAAAAGGTATCATAACTTTTTTATATAAACAAGTAACATAAGATATTTTTTTTTAGGTAGATGAATCAAGTAACACATACAAATCGTTTTATTCCTATCGTTATTGAACTTCAAAATTTTATTCCTTACTCCAATTTAATACCATATAGGAATTATGTATCGAAATATTTGTGTACATCTTAAATCAATTATTATACTCTTTTTAATATTAGTATTCATCTAATGTATAGTGTAATAAATGTCACGTTTAGGTTAAAACAAATTTTTTTGTTAGTGCATATGTGTGTATGAGTCCTTGATGACTTTTCTCACTAGAGACCTATTAACGTTACATTTGTAAAAAGGAAAACAAAAAGAAAATATTTAATTAACGTTACTTGTTCAAAATGAAAACGTCAACTTTCGTATTATTTGTGTAATCTATTTTATATAGATGGAACTATAAGTAAGAAACAGTATCCACTTTACTGTAGACTTGTGGTAGGTTTCTCTTAAAAGGTTCTGTGTTGGTGGTACGAAAGAAGACTATGATTAGGATCACAAACTATCCTTATACACCATTCATAATTGTACTCTGAAACTCGTAAGTAACCGATGAAACCCAAAAAGTCAGATGAAACCGATAACATGTATAAGTTTTCACACCATATAATACTTTATAAAAATCATTCCAAATATTTTACTGATAGGGTTTACCTATAGTAATTGATCAAGAAGATGGGTTGTGAATCATATACCATCTGTGTAAAAATCTTCACCCGAAAACCATAATCTAATTCTCCATAATCTCTTTATAATTATGTATTTTTACGTTCGAATCCTTTCTCAGTAGACGGGTAGAAAAGGTGGAACCTAAAAACCTGAAAAAATCCGACTCGTATACTAAATTTTCACACGATTCTTTCGTTTATTAGTTTTACCCTTTGTGTCACTTACCTAAAAATAATAGTAATGACAACAAAAAAAAATGAGGAGAATACTTTGACGAGGACATTGGTCACGGTTAAGGAACAAGTAAAACGTAAGTAAACATGTGTTTCGCGTCTCTAGAGAACTTAAGACAATAGTTACTCACCGTAAAAGAAAAGGATTAGATATGAGTCTACAAGAACTATCTTTGTTGTCATCACGTCCTAGTAGAGTGTTAAGTGGTCGCTTTTAGTCGTGACAGTGTTTGAGAGAACACAACGGAAGACTAAGATCAAGAGGTAAATAACATTAACTACTTGAAAGTTGATTTGCTAAGTGAGTAGGATTCTGAAAGAGGGGTTACCTCTTTGTGTGTACGTGAGTGAACGAACTAGAGAGAGAGAGAGTGTGTGTGTGTGTACAACCTAGTCATTGTCTTAACAGACACTATATTAACTGATAAAGAATAAATAGAAAAAAAGAGTTAAAGGATTTTAAGACAAATAGATGTCTTGAACGTACAGATTAAAGACACATACGAGAATTTTCGTTGCATCATTATGAAAGTTTCTATAAAAGGTTTGTTCTACATAGAACTTCTATGTTAGTATGTAGAAGTCCAACGATTATATATCTTTGTATGACTCGGAACTGAAATTTTTTTTTTTTTAACTCTCGAGATAAATCCACTTATTTTTTATTTATTTTAAATGTAAGATTACTTTATATTAGCAAGGTAATTAGTTGTCCATTTTACTAAAACTTCTAATACACGACTTATAAATGCGATCAAAAAAATTATAAAAGTCATTAACGATCAAAGGTAAGACATTTCTTTTTAGTAGATAGTTTTCGTCAAAATTTTTGATTCGATCAATATGGCATGACTAGGTTCTTAACGGTTAAAAAGTGTACTTAGGAACCTACAAATTAAACAACCCTTCTTTATACATCCCCTCCGTTCTACTTACCTTCGATTAACTTATCGTTCTTTTATTATACATTAACCCCGAAGTGAGTTAAACATGAATTGGACTAATAGGGACTAGTTAAAACATAAGATTAATTCACACTTTTTTCTGTTACACCTATTTAACACCAGAAAATGTAAGATACTTAATGGAACATAAGTAGTAGTACTGATGACTAAACTAATTTATGTCCGAATTATACAATCCCGAAAAGACGTTCTTAGTACACGAAGGTCAACAAAGGTTTCCCAATATTACTAAACAAATTTTGGGTTAAAAGAGAAGTTTTCAGAATTCCTAGAAAATTTATTCTTTTTAGTAGACAATTTTTAAAAATTAGATTTCATTCACGAGATTCATTAACCCCGATCATAATCGTAAAACTTTTTATCTTTACACAATATAGAAGTACTTTACTTCAAATCTTAACCAAATTTAAAGGAGTCGATTACTTCCATCTTTACCGATAGATTTTATAAATAATTTACAAAAAGAAACAGTAATCTTTATTAGTCTTACTAACTTTAGACTACATACACATAGGGTGCACCCTTTTTCTATCCGTAGTTCTTAGAAAACAGTTACCGGCACTACCTTAACTAATCTTACCTATATATAACACACACCCCCACCCCCTCCTGTCTAAGATAAGTGGATACCTATTCACTTTGACTTATAAAGACTCTACTGACCCTAGTAGGACTTTGACCCTATCTTAAGATGTTTAGTTGAATCCTGTGCACTTGATACTTATAACGGAAACAATAAATCGAAGAACGGTCTGTAATCAACTACTCAACACTTGTATATTCCCCCGAGAGTGTCTTACTCCATACTAACGTCACTACAATGAACGACTTTAATATATAATAACTGTTTTTTTTCCAGGGGTACGTAATAAACTGTGAAGTCGTTTTTTTTTTTTTTTCAAAAAGTCTTACTAGTTTCTGATTCCTACCTCTTTCATTCGTTACTCCCACTCTGACATTGAGTCGCACACTCCTTGAAAGTAGGTCTTAGAACCATTAGAACTGATAGAGTAGGATTATGTGAAAAAAAGTTGAGTCTGTTAAAGAAAGTGAGATAAAAGAATCAAAAATAACAAAATCAACTTAGGATCCCACGGTGTTGACTGATATTATACGAGTCTTAACTCCTGGAACACCAACCAAAAGATAGGATAATGCAAAACTTGAACATATAGCCCTCCGAAATAAAGAATTTACTAAAAGGTAAATAATTATAAGTCTAGTTTCGTTAAGATTCAAAATGTCCTCTATAAAACATCAATTCAAAATTTTTAATATTATTCTGGTGCAAAACATTAAGATTTGTACGACTCCTTGACGGTATGGTTAAAAAGTGTCACTCCCTGTACATGATCAAGGAATCCCGATGTTATTGTGTCATGGTGTTTGACCCATCGGGTTTTGTTATCTTTACCTAATATAGACATCTCTGGGAGAAAAGTTTATTCCAGTGTAATTCTCCACGTCCCTCAATCTTAAAGTGGTAATAGAAAGACACCTGTATTAAGTTGGGTGTTGTCCTACCAATCCCTTAAAAACTAACAAGGTTAAAAAATTTAATCAAAAAATTTAGTGGATAGAATATTGAGTAGAAATTTTCACACTCTTGTTCTCCACTAGTATAAATGTACACAAACATACAGAAGAATATGTAAATATATATAAATATAAATATAAATATTTATATAAATATTTAAAATTATATTTAATATTTATATAAATAAAATTATAAATTTATTAAATATTAAATATTTATATATTATATTTATAATATACATATTTATATAATATATACTAACATTTATACGATCAAAAGTGTAAAAGTCATTCTCCTATTTACTTTCACCTTTATACAAAAAGTTTATAAAATTTTCGTAGGAATTTATACATAAGTACAAGTTAGTGCATAAGGATAAAATGAATATTAGAAGATTTTCTCGTTGTAAGTTTAAATAGGATTGTACTTTTGAGTGACGTCATTATTCAATCTAAGAGTCTAGTCCTTTTTCTATACCAAGAAGTTTAAATATTACTGATTTAGTTAATTAGCTCAAACGTTATAGTTCATATAAGTTATTCATGACTTATAAAAGACACATGTGTTTGATATTAATTTTGATATATACTTTTACTCACTCTATGGAAAGGATAACAGTTCGTCCTATTCACACTTTTATTACTATGTTCTATCAGATTCTATCATACTGGTATTTATGTGTATGCTTTTCTAGAGACATGATATTTTCATCCTCTCTTTCTGTTATCACTTTAGTGTCTTAGAATCTTGAATTTCGTCAAAGTCAAATCAGTGAGTCAGTACAGGTTGAGAAACACTGGGGTACTTGACATCGTGCGTTCCGAAAGGACAGGTAGTGGTTGAGGGTCTCGAGTGAGTTTAAGTACAGGTATCTCAGTCATTACGGTAAGTTGGTAGAGTAGGAGACAGTAGGGGAAGAGGAGGACGGAAGATAGGAAGGGTCGTAGTCCCAGAAAAGGTCACTCAGTCGTGAAACGTAGTCCACCGGTTTCATAACCTCAGTGTCGAAGTCGTAGACGACGACGACGATTTAGCGGAGTCAGTACAGGTTGAGACACGTTGGGGTATCGTCAGGAAGGTTACTTGTAAGTCCTGACTAAAGGGAAGTCCTACCTGACCAACCTAGAGGAACGTCAGGTTCCCTGAGAGTTCTTAGAAGAGGTTGTGGTGTCAAATTTTCGTAGTCAAGAAACTGTGAGTCGAAAGAAATAACAGGTTTAGAGTGTAGGTACGTACAGATGTCCTTTTTAGTATCGAAACTGATCTACCTGGAAACAACCGTTTCATTATAGAGACGAAAAATTATACGATGGATCCAACCAGTATCGAAAAGAAGGTTCCTCGTTCGTAGAAAATTAAAGTACCAACGTCAGTGGTAGACGTCACTAAAACCTCGGATTCTTTTATTGTAGACAGTGACAAAGGTAACAAAGGGGTAGATAAACGGTACTTTACTACCCTGGTCTACGGTCCTAGAAGTAAAAAACTTACAACTCAAAATTCGGTTGAAAAAGTGAGAGGAGAAAGTGGAAGTAGTTCTCCGAGAAAGAAATCAAGTAGAAACTAAAGATGGTATTCCCACCACAGTAGACGTATAGACTCTAATAACTATAAAGAGGGCCGTTAGAACTAAGGTCGAACACGAAGTAGGTCGGGTCGTAAAGAGTACTACATGAGACGTATATTCAATTTATTCGTCCCACTGTTATATGTAGGAACGACATGAGGAAAGGGTTAAACCTTGGTCAGACAACAAGGTACAGACCAAGATTGATAACGAAGAACTGGACGTATGTCCAAAGAGTCCTCCGTCCATTCCATCAGACCATAAGGATAGAGAACTTCATAAAAGGTATCAAACAACACTAGGTGTATCAGTTTTCGAAATCGTATCAGTTATTTCGTCTTCATCTACAAAAAGACCTTAAGAAAACAAAAAGAGATAATAGGTTGTCTACAATCGTTAAGCTAGAGACCAAGGAGACGCAAAAGATTTAGGTCGAACTTGTAGACCTTAAAGAACCAAGTGTATGACAACTTCGAATCGAACCTCTTAAAACTCGTAATGAAACGATCGCACAATCTACTCACGTTGACACACCATCAAACTTATAAGAAACTCTTAACCTTACTTTTGACTGGAAAAGGTCAGGACACCGGTGACGACTCAAGGTCAAAAGGTTTAAACGACCGTATAACTCACGTCGTGAAAGTGTTTTAGTAGAAAATGCTAAACTTTATCGAGTTGACCTTAATGTAGTGGAGGTGATTGAAACAGGTATCACTGCGAAGGATTCCGGGTGAACTGGAACGTGATGTCCTACAGACCGAGATCCACTCACTAGTGTGGGAGCACCAACAGACCCAGTGATTCTAGAAAAAACATATCAAGAAGACACATAAGAACGGTGGAGAAGAATTGTAGACGAAGACAATCCAGGTATAACAAAGACAGGAAATAACTCGGGTAGAAACGTACTTTACAAGGGAACCATAGAGATTAAAAGAACTTCTCTAGAGATCAGAAAGTGTACGACAAGAAAAGGAGATAAAGAAACGTAACTAGTGACTCCTTCCGAAAGAAAAGAGAGGAACGATAAGAAACCTTTAGACGTAAGTTTACCCATATAGAAAGGAAAAGAGGAGACGGCAAACGAAGAGAAGAAAAGTGTCGATAAACATTCCGGAGGAGTCTGTTGGTAAAACGGAAAAACGTAAAGAAAAAGAACCCCTACCAAAACTAGTGTCCGAGGACATGTTACAATACTTGGAGGCAGGTATCAAGAAGTCCGTGAGACGGATAGTCTTGATTAGGGAACTTAGATAAACAGTGAAGGTGACATATTAACATTCCCTAAACTAAATCCAGTATGGACTTACCAGATCACCAAATTTCCTCAAATCTTCAGAAAATTAGAGGGAGAGTTACGTCCTTAGGAAAATTCTTAAGGTCTGTCCAACAGAAAATCGAAACCAAATTTTAGAACACTAAAGTTTCACTAACTGACTTAGGGAGTGTCCGGTCGGTCAAGTAAGATAACTACCTGTCAAGAGTCATAATCTTTCAAGAATGTAATTTTTCCACATACCCCAATCTTAAACATAGAGCCACCGGACAAAGTGACCGAGAAATCTTAACTCCGTTTAGTTTACTCGATAATTTTCGTGTACTCAATTCTAAGATTAAGACGTAATTAGAAACAGGGACGAGGGACTTAATAATCATGAGGGTGATGTCGTATAAATTAGAGTAGAAGATTTACTTAAAAATTTTAAGTGGACCTTCGTTGATATATATTTATAGGTATTACTTTTACGTACATACCATGAAACCTATAGATACCTCTTTTGATTAATGTCAAACGGACTTCACAAAAATTTATAAAATTTAGAATCTTTCAACTCGAACTTTTTAGATAGTATATGTATCTGAAGTGAGAGTCTATCAACTTTAAGATGTAAATTTTTTCCGTTCTCTTATTATTCAATAAGACCACTTTTCCATCGAAAGAAAGGGAATTCAAGGTACTATAGAGTGTCTAAAGAATTTTACACGAAGAATTGGACTCTCATTTATTCTAATTAAAAATGTTTACAGGTATTCCATATCCACTTTTCTCAGTGTGTAGTATATCTTACAACCTTTAAACGAGTTGAAAGAATTATCACCCTCTGTATCAGAGAGTCTTCTTTACACAATTTAACCATGTCAATAATTGACTTAGGATATTTAACTGGTTATTCGATAGCATACTTTAACCTCTAGAGACACCGTAATGACTGTTTTGTCATTTAACGATTGTGACCAAGTGTAGTTGGAAAGTCAACTGACCAGTCAGATGTAATAATCACTCGTGTCCTCAACCTTTCGGACTGAACATTGAGGCCGAGATAGTGACCGTGACATACTGAAACCCGTCCAGTGCAGTGGACAGACGCAAAGTATAAAGGTTAGACATTTTGTCTCAACCTAATCTATAAAGATTCTATGGAAGACGGAGAATTTTAAAACGACTAAGACATTTTTGTAGATGGAAGTAGAAACGATCGTACTGTCGTTTTCAGTACTACTGTAATTTGAAGTTTTCCGAAATTCTTTTATAAATCCTTTAATCTGTCGAAAGATGGATTATAAAACTAAGAAAGACCGTTATTCTTTAAGTAAGACAAATCGGAGTAGTTATCAAATAAGAGAAGATACTTAATACGTACGAAATACTACTTTACATCTTTCGATTAAGGGGGGACTAAAGAACAAAACACACCTTTTTACTAGGAGAGTCCTCAAGGTATAATTATTGTTCAAGGTGAATGGCAATAATTAATGCCACTCACTTTTTGTGAGTGACATTTCAAAAGAAAGACGGTATTGATGTCGAACTCTGTTTTTTTCTCTATATCAAACATCTAAACAAAGTCTCATCGTTTCCTCTGTCCCTGTTTTTGTTATAGTTGATATTTTTAAGATAGGGTTATGTGTAAACCTTCACGAGTTGTTCATGATTTTTCGTCTATTTGTCGTTTTATCGGAAAAGAAAAAGGAACTATTAATAACATACCGATATTCTTTTTAAAGAAGGAAATAACGTCAAATCAACTAAAGAATCGTACCAAGCACAAACCATTGAGAGGTGACTTGTGTTTACTTTTTCCTGTATAAACTTACAGTGTTTTTGGACCAGACACTGAAACACGACTCCTTTCTTTATCAAACTTTAGTGTAATAGGTCGTCTCCTTGGAGTGACATGAAAAGCAAAGATCAGGGTGAAAAGACTCTCCTTTCCAAATCAAACGAAAGAAATAAAAAAATTTAAATCACCTCCTTTTAACTAAATGGGATCCACAGGTAGTTATCAAACGAAAGAATTGATCTGTATAATTTGAGACGTCACCAAATGTAACAGTATAAGAAGATATCATAAAAATATTCACACTCCAGAAACCTCTCTTTTGACGATTCCGATCGTACAATCCCAACAGTTCCCTGTAAGTCGATTTTAAGAGAATTTGAACTAAATCTCATGTAGGAGTACGGTGTAACTAATAGGTTCCAAAATTTTTGAACACATTATTTCGACAACTCTCGTACCCCTTTCACCATATACTTAAGTGACACCATCTAAGGATTACAGGAAAGATCTCCTTCAAATCATACATAGTTTTTGGAAGTTTTACACATGTAGAAACTTAAAAAAATTTTAAATAAACCGACACGACCCAGAAACAACGACGTGTCCGAAAAGAGATCAACACCGCTCACCACCGACAAGAGATCAACCTCACGTGTCCGAAGAGTAACACCACTGAAGAGAACAACGCCTCGTGTCCGAGATCCCGTAAGTCCAAAGTCATCGACGTCGAGGACCCGAGATATCATGTCCGAGTCATCAACACCACGTGTCTGAGTCAACAGGACGCCGTACACCCTATAAGGGCCTGGTCCCTAGTTTGGACATAAAGAACGTAACCGTTCGTCTAAGAAATGGTGACTCGGTGGTCCCTTCGGGGGTTTACACGTGTAGAAAACTATATCGTTGAGAAGATCCTTAAAAAGAATCCTCTTATATATCCTGTTCAACTTTATCTACAACTGACATTGTAATAAACAGTGAAACCTTTTGGATTGTAAAACTTGTTTAACCCGACCCTGTTGACTTATAGGTACACGTTTTGTTACTTTAAGTTGAGGATGGAATATGGTATATGTTTTTAATTGAGTTTTACCTAGTTACTGGATTTATAATTCTGGATTTCTAGAAAAGTTCTTTTAACCTCTATGGTTCCCTTACAAAGTACGTTTCTACCCATGTTATTTCCTGTCTTTACCATACCTGGATTGTCTTCGTCTTCTACAATTCTTCTCCACCGTTCTTATGTGTCTTCTTGATATGTTTTTTCTAGAAGTACTAGGCCTATTGGTGCTACTACACCAGTGATTGGATCTCGGTCTGTAGGACCTCACACTTTAGTCCACCAGGAATCCTTCGTTATGATACTTGTTTCGATCATCTCCACTACATTAAGGTCAACTCTTTAAAGTTTAGGATTTTCTACTATGACAATTTCACAACGTGAGTTATACGGTCGTTTAAACCTTTTGAGTGGTCGTCGGTGTCCTGACCTTTTACAGTCAAAAGTAAGGTTAAGGTTTATTCCCGTTACAGTTTCTTACAAATTTGATGACAAGTTAAAGTGTACGATCGTTCCATTACAAGTATTAGGAAGTTCAATCCGAAGTTGTCATGTATTTGACTCTTGAAGGTTTACATCTTCGACCTAAATGTTTTTCGTCTCCTTGGTCTCTAGTTTAACGGTTGTAGACAACATAGTACCTCTTTAGTTCCTTTAAGGTCTTTTTGTAGACAAAGACGAAATAACTGATACGATTTCGGAAACTGACACCTACTGTTGTTTGACGTTTTCATAATTTCTCTACCCTTATGGTCTGGTGGAATGGACGGAGGACTCTTTGGACATACGTCTAGATCTTCGTTGTCACTCTTTACCTGTGTCTTGTTACTTAACCAAGGTTTTAACCCTTCCCGCATGTCGTTCCGACATATAACAGTGGGACGAATAAATTGAATGTACGTCTCATGTGGTAAACTTTACGGTCCGACCTACTTTGTATTCGACCTTAGTTCTAACGACCCTCTTTATAGTTGTTGAAGTCTATGTATCTACTATGGTGAGATTACCGTCTTTCACTTCTCTTTGATTCTCGGAGAATTACTCCCACTTTCTCCTCTCACTTTTTCGACCGAATTTTGAGTTGTAAGTTTTTTACTTCTGGTATCGTAGGTCAGAGTAGTGAGTGAAGTACCGTTTATCTTCCCTTTTTTTAACTTTGTCACCGTTTAAAATAAAAGAACCCGAGGTTTCAGTGACACCTACCGTTGACGTTCGGTACTCTAATTTTCTACGAACAAGGAACCTTCTTTTCGATACTGTTTAGATCTGTTGTATAATCTTTCGTCTCTGTAGTGAAATCACTGTTTCCAGGTATATCAGTTTCGATACCAAAAAGATCATCAGTCCATGTATATACTCTCAACCTGGTATTTCTTCCGACTCGTGACTTCTTAACGACGAAAACTTAACACCACAACCTCTTCTGAGAACTTTCAGGGAACCTGTCGTTCCTCTAGTTTGGTCAGTTAGGATTTCCTTTAGTTGGGACTCATAAGTAACCTTCCTGACTACGACTTCGACTTCGAGGTTGTGAAACCGGTGGACTACGCTTCTCGATTGAGTAACCTTTTCTGGGACCACGATCCTTCCTAACTCCCGTCCTCCTCTTCTCCCGTTGTCTCTTACTTTACCAACCTACCGTAGTGACTGAGTTACCTGTGCTCAATCTCGATTGAGGACCTCTACTACTTCCTGTCCCTTCGGACCGCACGACGTCAGGTACCCCAGTATTTCTCAGCTTGTGTTGGATCACTGACTTGTTGTTGTTTTGGTAAATTATGAATCTTTTTCTTCTCCCATTTATAAATACTGGGACCTAAATCGTTACCTAAGAATCTATATCGTGGTTTTCCTTTTTATTTAACTTGAAATATTTTTAATTCTTGAAAACACTTAGTTTCTTGTAATAGTTCCGTCACTTTTCCGTTGGACATCACATTGTTTTAAAACATACAGTATAGACTATACCCAAATTAGGACTTATACATTCGTTAAGACTATCGAGTTGTTGTTTTTCGGGTTAATTTTATACCCGTTTCCTGAAATACTTATGTGTAAAGAGGTTTCTTCTATATGTCTACCAGTTATTCGTGTACTTGTCTACAAGTTGTAATAATCAATAATCCCTTCACGTTTAGTTTTCGTGTTTCTCTACGGTAAAGTATGTACGATAACGATGACGACGATTCAGTGCAGTCAGCACAGACTGAGACACGCTGGGGTATCTGCCGTCGAGTGGTCCGAGGGGACAGGGACCCTAAGAGGTTCTTGTGACCTCACCCAACGGTAAAGGAAGAGGTTACGTACTTTCACTTCAGCGAGTCAGTACAGGCTGAGAATCGCTGGGGTACCTGACGTCGGGTGGTCCGAGACAGGTACCCTCAAAGGTCCGTTCTCATGACCTCACCCAGTGGTTACGGAAGAGGTAAAGTATGTACTCCTACCGAGATTATTTTTCTGTCCTTCATCGTTCATAACCACCTCTACGCCTCTTTACCCTGGGAACGTGTAAAGAGTGACCTTACATTTTACTGTGTCGTTGACACCTTTTCAAATAGTCAAGGAGTTTTATAATTTGTGTATCAATAGTATACTAGGTTATTAAGGTGAGGAACTTTTGTTTCGGAACTTGTCCATGAACATACGGTCACAAGGAACGTCCTACTAAGTAAGTATTATCGGTTTTCCAACTTTGTTGCACGCAGGTAGTGGTCTACTTGCCTATTTTACACCATATAGGTATGGTACTTGATAATAAGTCGGTGTTTTTTTCTTACTTCAAGACTGTGTACGATGTTGTACCCACTTGGAACCTTTGTAATATTCACTTTATTCGGTCTGTGTTTTCCTATTTATAACGTACAGTGGTGAATGACTCTACTACTTTTTGGAAACCTTTATATCTCACCCTTACATTAATACTTATATTCGAAGGGTCCATCGTGACAACCATTTCTTAGACGGACGGTCACGTCCTTTGTGTTCTCTACATCCAAGCTAGGGACCCGCCCCTTGTAGGGGACCTCATCCTTTACCATTGGGTGAAGTCATAAGAACGACTTTTTAAGGTACCTGTCTCCTCGGACCATCCGATGTCAGGTACCCCAGTGTTTCTCGACCTGTACTGACTCGCGTGTACGTGCGTACACGACTTAACATATGAAGTTATACCAATTTTACCGTTCAAAATACATGTTTGATCTTTGGATTACAGATTGTGATTTCATAGTCAATTCGGTCGTGAATAGTCTCACAAAATATTTTATATTCATTCACAGGACTTCTTAATTTCTTCCCCCTCCGGTACCTGTTAGAGACCAGTTCATTCAAACCCCTTGAGTCAATTAAGTAAAGAAATTGTACACTTTCGGGTTCTTTCCGTTATACCATACCCCGTAAAATTTGATAAATTGGATTCAGGATAAAAAAACTCCCAGTAGAACATCTTGATTACAATATATCTTACAGGAGACCCTTTGAAACCCATTTGTTTAATGTCATATCAGTAAGGTACCTTTAGAGACATAGACAATTCTTACTACATGGACAATTCTTACAAATATGACATAACATTTCATTTTTACATCACAATAATTACCATACAACTACATACCGTTTTAGTTATGTTATAACATTTCATTAATCGGAGGTTAATTTTATTTATGTAAATTTAAAAAATTTTTTCATATACACATATAAAATATCCCTAGATATTGTCTTTTTTCAGACATTCCGATATACGGTTTTACAAATGTAAAGATCCTCCACCTTCTATGTACTAAAACAAAAGTAAACACAAAGAGAAACGAACAGACATAAAAGTAAAAAAAGTGTATCGTTTAGACAATGAACACATTAGTTCTTTATTATCTTCTATTTATACAAAATCTTTAAGTATACGTCAAGACTGATTACACTCCCTTTTCTATTCTCGTAGTCACGAGGGAATAGTGATAACCTAAGAAGTGAACGTACACACGTACAATTCAGTGAAGTCAGTACAGGTCAGTTGAGAAACGCTGGGATACCTGACATTGGACGGTCCGAGGAGACAGGTACCCTAAGAGGTCCATTCTTATGACCTCACCCAACGACACGGGAGGAGGTCCCCTAGGAGGTCCCCTAGAAGGGTTGGGACCCTAGCTTGTGTGTAGAGAATGTGGAGGACGTAACCGTCCACATTCTCTACATTCCACGATGGTGGACCCTTCGGGGGTACGTAACCGTCCTCCCAAGAAATGGTGATCGTGATGGACCCTGAGAAGTGAATGAAGATAAAATTAAAAATTACTTCCTCTCAGTTTCTCGGAAAGTTGACTAACTTACAAGACGAGTAATTTTTTTAAGGGGGTCTATAACTTGACTTTAGATAGAAGGTAATCAGAAATCAGAAGGTAGATAGAAATCAGAATTAAACAGTATCCCTTACGGTGTTTTTATCCGTTTCAGATAGATAGTGGAGATGGGATCACCGAGTCTACCATTTCTTAGTCGGACGTTACGTCCTCTGAGTCCAAGTTAGGGACTTAGCCCTTCGAGGGACCTCTTCCCGTACCGTTGGGTGAGGGCATAAGAATGGACCTCTTAGGGTACCTGTCTTCTCGGACCACCCGATGTCAAGGTATCCGAGAGTGTCTCAGCCTGTACTGACTCGTTGAATCGTCGTCGTAGTGGAGAGGGCATCCACATCTGAAAGTCTATAAACCGTTGTCGATGGTACAGGTCTGTCTAGAAAAGATGAGATCCAAAGGTAAGATCAGAAAAAAGAGACTCTACCAAAGGTCCGGAACAGTGGTAGGACCGGTAATTGGAGGTTAAACAGTTATAGGAAATTCACACCGTGGGTCTTTACTGATGTTGTCAGGTGAGAACAAAAAGTGTAAAGTAATAGTCAAGGATTTTTGAACACTATAATAATCTAGGGACTAATTTTTTTATTAAAGTCTAATAAAGGGTCACGCTATCCTGACATGAGACTTAGGATAGGATTCTGACATATACTCTCTATGAGTTAATAGATAAAAAGGGTAGAAAATTAAAGATTTCGATATATCTACTTATTTTATAAGATCCAGTTAAGGAGTAGTCTAGAAAACGTAAATAACATCGGAATTATCTTACAAACGGTTTGTCGTTTTCCTATTACTCGAAGGTGTGACTACCACTCCCGTTCTCCACGGGACATCAGACCGGTTCCTTAGACTTCTGGGAGAACAGGATATGGTAAAAGATGAGAAACAGAGTCAGTAAACTATAGTCAAAAATCTAATCAGTTCGAAGTAGGTCTAATTAACCGGAGAGATAACTCTACGTAAAGTATTCTACTGTCACTGTTCGGTCCGAAGTGTCACTACATCTTGTAGTATAGAACAGGAATTAGACTAGGGTCTAGAGGGTTGGTGCCGTTGGGTGAGGTCATAAGAACGGACCTCTTAGGTTACCTGTCTCATCGGATCACCGATGTCAGATATCCCAGTGTCTCAGGCTGTACTGACTCCCTGACTCGTGACTCGCGTACTCGTGAGGGTTGGTTGGATCACATATAACCAGAGGAAAGGTCGGATCACTTAGGAAACGGAAAATAAGGAAAACGGTAAGGGGGTATACCATCCGTGTTAAATCTTCTCGGACAATTTGACATATAAGGTCGAGATTCATCGTAACCGAGTTACGGAAGATGGTACGTATACAAGGACACACGAACCAAAAAAGTTCTCTCACCAAAGGATTAACATCTCTGACGTAGAACCAGGTGTCAAATGTGTCCTATGAATAATGAATATGAACGATTCGTCTATATAGAAATTTAAAAGTTGAAAACTTCTCAAAAATAAATTTGATCACATACCATGTCACTTGAGATCAGTTATAAGACATTATTGGATTTACCCTTTTCTTAAACTTTTTCTTTTTTTTAGTTGAGTCAACTCTATATTAAATGTATGAATGATATTTAAAATGGATAAAATTCGAAAGTCAGTTCTATATCTGGTGAAGGTGCCTTTACAGGTGACTGAAAAGTAGTAATTAGAAGGAGACGACGATGGTGACCGAGGTCCAATGGTGACTGGAGGAAAAAAGGTAGTGATGTCCAATCTCAAGAGAAAATATCTTAAAGTATATATACCTATTTTAGTATGTCATATATAAGAAAACACAGATCGACAAAAACAAATCTTACAGGAACTTTAGGTAAGTACAACAAAGGACCTAGTCATGAAGTAGAGAAAATAACGACTCAACACAAAGCAACACACATATACCGTGTTAAACGAATAGGTAAGTGTAAAACTACCTATAGACCCAACAAAGGTCAATACCCAATAATGTTTATTTCGACGATACTTATAAACACAAATTCGAAAACACATCTACACATAAAATTAAAGAGAACTCATTTATGGATCATCCTAACGATACAATACACTCACGTACAAATTGAAACATTCTTTAACGACTAGACAAAAGGTTTCATTAAAATGGTAAAATATAAGGGTGGTCGTTACGTACAAGTAAATACACCGGGTACATACATCAAACAAATTTACTATCAACCTAAAACTTTAGGATTAAAAGTTTTCCTAAACAACACAATTTACAACGAACTCTATCCTTTCGGTAGTTACTCTCACTCCTTTATACAAATTGATACAAATAAACTAGTTTTTACGAGTAGTCTAATATAAATGAAAGTTTCTTAAATGGAACAAATAGAACCCAAACCCATAAATCGGTTTATGTTAATAAGTAATGACAAATTCTACTAGTCGACTTCCCTTATGAAGGAAGTTTTCTATTAGGATAAACTGAATCTTTTATTTGACTGAATTGAAAGAGGTCTCCGAAGATTCAAAGAAATCCTTATCGAAGTACACTGAAGAACGAAAATCAATTGAAGTTCTATTTAAGTATCTATTTAGTATCAGTCAATTTCTCTTCGATACCGAACGATTTCAGGGTCACTGTGTGATTACACATACATCGGAGGGTTTGAGTGAGTGAGTGACTGTCCTCTTCTCAGACTGAAAGTATCCATAAACGGTCACAGGACAACAAGTCCCCCGACACCTATGGCCCTTTCGATACTTCGTACCATAGTCGGAAACCTAGAACCACTTTCTTTCTTTCTTTCTTTTTTCGTTTGGTTTATCTACATGAACCAGATAAAGTAGTATGGATTCTAGGTTCCCAAATTATCTCGGGTACAATGGTTCGTTGTGTGAAACGATTAAAGCGAAATGGTTTATCCTTGAGGTCGTCTTCACGGTCCTAACAGACTCAGAACAGACCCTGAGGAGTTTACAACTCGGCCTCTTCCTTTGATAAACACATGATCTTTACATCATGGTGTAAACCGGTAGTCGAGTTCCCAAAACGAGAGAGAAAATGCTGTACCACTTTCGTCTCCATCACCTGAATGAATGGAAATCCCTATAGATAGGCAAACATCTACATCACAAACCGTCATTCGTCTAGGTTGTAACAAAAGGAGACACTGAGTCCTGAGTCGTGGTGTAAACTCCCGATTATAGTGTAGACCCCCAGTAATCCGTTACGAACGAGTTACAGTCTCTATTTTGGTAAGACGAGGATCCAAAAAAAAAAAAACAAACAAAGGTACTATTCGAAAAGAAGTCAGAGATTAAAAGAGATTTGATAAATTTTTATGACAAGTGAGGTAAGTTTCCGAATGAAAGGGAAACATTTAGTTATGACTTTCTACTGCAATGACGTAATAGAACTTGAAGAGAACGAACATTCGGAAAGTCTCTTGGACCCAAGTAGACACACTAAAATACCCTTAGAGTGACAATCTTCTATTGACTTTGATCCCTTTCTCGAGAGCCCAAGTCTACGAATCCGAGTCACCAAGTTTCAGGGTATAATAAAAAGTACTTACTTTTACCGGAGAAAAAAAAAAAAAAAAACCAACATGACCCAGAATCAACATCATATACCCTAGATAAAGGGACTAGTCCCTAGTTTGGGGTCCGGGGGACGTGACCCTCACACCTCGGAATCGGTGACCTGATGGTCTCTTCAGGGCTTTTACCGGAAAAAATTCTTTGTTTCGAGAAAAGAGTCCTTCAACCTACCGTGATGATACGAAAGTCTCTGATTAGTACAATTGCCTTTGATCCGTGGTAGAGAGACGACTACATAATAAATAGCATAAATATAAGACAAAGAAGGGGGTTTCCTGAACTTAATCTCTGCTGACTTCAACTCTCAAACAGAAATCAAAAGAGGATAAAACGAAAGACAACGGAGAAAGGGAGGTCGCCGGGTTCACGGTCGGAAGGGAGGGCCACGAGGGTCTCCAAGGAAACGAATGGTAGAAGATTAGTTTTGAGGGTAAGATCGTTCAGATATTAGTTAAACCTATAAGACTAATGTCAAGAAGCGTCCTTTTAATTTCACTGGTTATTTAAATTGAGACTCCCTTCCACAAACATAAAATAAAATAAAAAACCTAAAAAAATAAAAATCATAAAATTTCGTCATTAAATCGAGATTGGAGTCAGTAACCTAAAACCCCCAATCACCAGTCCCCTACTACATCGACCCTCGAAGATAAGGGAAGATAAGGACAGGGGAGAGGGGTAGAGAGGGTTCGTACTGTACCTCATTCGTCTTCGGTACCCGGGAAGACAGGATATAACGGAAAAAATAAATTTTTTTAAAGGAAAATTACCATTTATGAGTATCTTTTGAACCCTTTAGGTTTCTTGATGTTCTAATTTTTAAATGATTATCAGAATTGAGAGTTTCCACTAGTTATTATAAAACTACATGAAGGTCGGAAAAGATAAACAGAAAAACTTTATAAAAAACACTAGTACGTCACATATTTTAAAGTATAAAAAACAAAATGAATAAATTTTTAAATTCAAAAAATATAGTTATATTTAAGACTGGTCTCCGATATTCATGGATCATGTACACATACAAACGAATGATAGAATGGGACTGATACTAAAGAAGTTAATCTAGGAATAAACCCCGGTAAATTCAATAAAAGGGAAATTTTTTTTACTTCATAAGAACTGGGACTTGTGATACAATCAAGGGACACTGAGTAAATAAACATTGACCTTCAGACATGGAGAATCAGAGGACATGGATAAAATGAGTAGGAGGGTTGGGTGGAAGGGGAGACCGTTGGTGTACAGACGCGAGGACTAGATCCTGAGAAAGGACGAAATAATACTGACAAGTAAATAAAAACTCTAAGGTGTAGATTCACTTTAGTATGTCATCAGGAATAGACTGAATAAAGTGAATCATGTTATGGGAGATCCAGGTAGGTACAAAAGGATTTACCGTTCTAAAGTAAGAAAAAAATATATCGACTCATTATAAGGTAACACATATATATAGTGTAGAAGAAATAGGTGAGTAGATGGCTGCTTGTGAATCCAACGGAGGTACAGAACTGACACACTTATTGCAACGTAACTTGTACCTCTACGTGTCTAAAAACTTAATCACAAAAACAAAAGAAACCCCTTTTATGGGTCTTCACCTTAACGACTTAACATCCCATCAAGATGAAAATTAAAAAACTCCTTGGAGGTATGACAAAGGGTGTCACCGACGTGGTTAAATCTAAGGGTGTTGTCACGCACTCCCAAGGTAAAATAGGTGTAGGAGTGGTTACGAATAATAAACAACAGAGAAAACTATTATCGGTAAGACTGTCCACACTCCACTATAGGGTAACACCAAAACTAAACGTAAAGGGACCATTAATCACGACGACTCTTTTAAAAGTACATGAACAACCGGAAGACATACAGAAGAAACCTTTTTACAGATAAGTCTAGGAGACGAGTAAAATTTTAATCCAACAAACAAAAAAACTACAACTTAACATACTCAAGACACATATATAGGAGTAATAACAGAGGTAAATAAATCCTCCTTCGACTCCGAACCCTCTCAATTAGTGAACGGGTTTAAAGGAGGATTTCTTTGTCCATGGTATTACCATGGACACCGTATCTCAATAACACTTCTATTTTAATTAATGGACGTCGTACATTTTTATGGTTCAATGGACAGTTTATTATTCGTACGTCAAAATTTTCACGACCAACAAAAACAAGAATATATGATTGATCAGAGACATTACTTCCCTTCTCCGGTCGACCTCTATAGTAGGTCATAGGGGAAGATCTGAAAACACCGTACATTATGACTCAAAGACAAATACAACCACAATATCTCGAAGTAAATTTTATTCAAATCCATCCCTTTCCATTCAGTTAAATTTCTTTGGTAATTCATAGTGCATCAAACACCTATACCGTGTCTACTACTATTTATATATACTTACGGATGGAGTCACTAAGGAGTAAGGATCTTATTTAAATTTGAGACATCACGTCGTCAGTGAGATAAATTATAACGTAACACGTTATAATTATAATTAATAACTATAAATCTTGTTGTATAATAATATAATGATATTATAGTATTAAAGTGAGGGTCGTGAGGAGTAGGGGAAATCGGATGAGATAGAAAGGAAAAAAGAATAATGGAAGATTGTCAGAGACATCAAACAAATAATGAAAATAACAAACAAATGTAAGAAGTGATCTTACATTTGAGGGGGTCCCGTCCTTAGAAAAAGACAAAAACAAGTGATTCACTTATTTGACGGATTTTGTCACGCACCGGACATTGTCTATCATTGATTTATAAATCACTGACTAATCTACTTATTTACACTTTAAGTGTCAGAAAATGTTAGACCAGGGTTAGATAAATGTCCGAGTGGAGAATAGGAAGATGGGAGACTCATAGGGACTATGATCGTCAAAAGTCACGTGTGGTAAACGAGGGTGTAGAGATACGTAAATGAATACGAGGAAGGAAACCGGACTTATTTATTAGTACTTAAGTTCGTCTATAAATCAATATTCTTACAAGAAGTGGTAGGTAGTTACTTTTTAAACTTTTATCGGAGTTATAAGTAGGTATTCCCTATTGAATCTCTTTAGTGCCATTGAGGGTGAACTCCTTCCCGTTAAACCGTTATAGATAGTTTTAATGTTTACACGTCTCGGAGACTTGGTCGTCAACACGAAATCCGTCAAATAGGGTGTCTATATGAACGAACACACAGTTCACTTATACACAACCACTCAGTGACGTCCCGAAGTCAGTGAGGACAATCTGGTTCGTGACTGTCTTGAGTAATGTAATAATACATCTCGATATAAATAACTACACCCTTCTAATATTATCGATTGTAATTAAGTTGAACGATACACAGTCCGTGACACTATTCACAAAAATATATAAACACAGAGTGACTTAGGAGTGTTGTCGGGACACTCCATCAATGATATTATCAGGAGTAAAATGTGTCCTCCTTTACCTGAGTCTCTGAACTTAAATGAATTGGTCCTAGTCTGCTGATTCTTTATCGTTTGACTTCTGCAGACACGTACACAAGAGTCAGTACACGCTGAGACTCTGGGGCACCTGACATAGATCGGTCCGAGGAGACAGGTACCCCAAAGAGTCCGTTCTTATGACCTCACCCAACGGTACGGGAAGAGATCCCCTAGAAGGGTTGGGTCCCTGACTTGGACACAGAGAACACAGAGGACGTAACCGTCCGTCTAAGAAATGGTGATCGTGGTAGACCCTTCGGGTACTACAGACTTTATGTCATACTGTCGTGAAACATATGCTACTAGGTGAAAACATTCTTCTTTATGTATATCTATAGATTTAAATATATACACGTATATTTTACTAACCTTTCTTTGTGTGGTTTTATAATTGTCAATATACCACTTAATACCCACCAAAATTAAAAGAAGAAAAACGAATAGTAAGAAAAGACTCAAAAGACAATTTAAAACCCCGACTGAACCTTCTTCACTTCGGTCCTCCGTACTTAATGAACACATTAAAATTTCTACCGATTTCAAACAACCATCACACCTTATCACTGTGACTATACTCCCTTCACAAAAATTCGACTCTCTCTTTTTGATCGGTCTTCCCTTTCGAACGGGTTTCCCTTTCTCCTACCGGTTCACATCCTCTTCCGTTCTCTTGGATCACAGTTCCTGTGTCCACCTTCTCCTTTGAAACTCCTCCCTCAGGGAACAAGAGACCTCCGACTCCTCACCCCCTACTCGTCCGTCTACACTTTTACGTCACTGAGTTCCTGTGTGTTCCAGTTCATGGTTCTCTTAGCTTTCTTAGTTCCCTCAAGGACGAACTACTGGATACAGGACAGTAACTTTGAGTTTCGAACCGGGAGTTGACTCCCCAACCCCAGCCCGACTCCCACCCCATTCCTTTGACTCCTCTCCCTCTCCTAAACTTTGTTAGCGATTCTCTTTAAACTATGTCTATAAATTTTCCTAATGGAACATCGGGAACCCCGGGACGACTCCGACCGACCGAACCGAAACATTGTCTCGGTCAGAGTACTGGAAGAGGTCGTTATCAATCGTCCGACCCTCACCCTCCACCTCTCTTACCTGGCGCCCCAAAAGTGTCCCGACTCCTAACCGTCTCGTCCACGATGTTTTCCAGTGCCCCTCTCACTCAGGTCTCTAGTTGCGATCGTACCGATTCTACCGACTAGTGTCGTGGTCGAACCTTCCTCCTTTCCTTTGGTCGTTCGAACGGAGACCCGTTCCTCACCCTTCCTTCCTGTCCGACCACCAGGACCGTCGTCTACCATCTTCCTCTGGGTATACTCCGACTCCAGAAGTGGTTGTCGTAATTTTATTGATGTTGGACTACTTCCCGTTAAACCGTTATAGATAGTTTTAATACACACGGAAGGAAAAATAGGTCGTTAAGTCGAAACTCCGTAAATAGAATGTCTATCTATGTGAATGAATGCAACCGCGTTCTACTTACGTATTCCAACTCAATAAGGTTGTGACAAACATTAGAGTTGCCTAACCTTTGTCGGATTTTCAGGTGGTTCTTACTAAACTAAGGAATTTGACATCAAGAAGTCACCTTACGATCCATCGACCCTTTCCCTCCTTCGAGAAACACACGACTATATCTTACTAGAGTTTATAAAACAATCGACTTTCTTCGTTCCATGTTTAGTCACCCTTATCAAGAGTTAGAGAAACGACGACGATTCAGCGAAGTCAGCACAGGCTGAGACACGCTGGGGTGTCTGCCGTCGGGTGGTCCGAGACGTCAGGGACCCTAAGAGATCCGTTCTTGTGACCTCACCCAACGGTAAAGGAAGAGGTTACACACTTTCACTTCAGCGAGTCAGCATAGGTTGAGAAGCGTTGGGGTACCTGACGTCGGATGGTCCGAGGAGACAGACACCCTAAAAGGTCCGTTTTCATGACCTCACCCCACGATAACGGAAGAGGTGTTAGAGAAACGATTGTACTCTTTTTGTAGGGTCCTTCCTGTGTATTTTTTGACAATTACAACCAACGGACACTCCTCCCCCTTGACAACCGATCCACTGTTCCAAACCTTTCGTTGAAAAGTGAACAGGAAAACATGAGAAACAAAAACAAACAAACAAACAAACAAAAAACGAAAATACCTTCATATTAATGTTTTCTTTTTAACACATATAATTTTAATATGTTGTCACACATGGAAAACTTAAAACTTGGTGTTCCTATGTAATGACTCTTTTAATTTTTGTAATATATATATATATATTAAACTTAGAGAAAATATCTATGATTTAGTAAAAAAAAAATTCGTGTTTTTTTAGGGTAATCTCTAAACGAAGTTTAATCAGTGAAACGGTCCCAGTACCCACCCTTAAACTTACTTTAATTTAATACACAACTATCAGCGATTTCGACCCACACCCCATATACCCCCAAGTAAAAGAAAACTTTGTACTTGAACAGTAAAAACATCCAGTTTTTAACAGTGTAAAACTGTCAAAATACACGACAATTTCGGTATTTTACAGGAGTAATAATTCGATTACGACAAGAGTAATAAAAATATTTAAAAGGTATTATATTTTCAAAAGTCGCTTTCCTTTTTATTTTCTCGAGGGTGGTCCGGCAACCATCCTTGTAAGTCCATGAAAGAGTAGGACCGAGGATATAGATTATTAACTCACCTTTAAGGGTAAGGGGGTAACTGTAGACTCTGTCGTCATGACGGAACAACTAAAGGGAATTAATACCTTGGACCATGACAAGAGCCCTAAAAAGGATAATTGTTGTTAGAGAGGGGTAGGACAACACACAATTAACCCATGATGGAATAGGAACAACGACCATTTCAAGTAGGACAAGAAGTTTTTAGTGAAGAAATCAAAGAATACTAGCGGATTGTAGGAGAAGGACGGAGTGTCAGATAATAATCGTTAGGATTGATTAAACCCCGGTACGGACATACATAGGTCCGATGAATATAATTAGTCAGATCCCCGACTACAGAGATCCTGTAAGTCATATGGCGTGGTATTTCAAGTAGGATTCGATAGTCATTCGGGTGAACACAAGTTGGAAAGTCGAAGATCACAAAAACGAATACGGACGTGAAGAACACAATGGAGTCTCCGATACCACTAAACCCGGACCGAGGACTGTGGACGATTAGGTCCGGAAAAACAGACAGGAATCTTCCGTCCACCGAAAGAGAACGACAGATGTCCGTGGAGATGAGATATTGAGTGTCAGACAACCAGTTGAGACGAATGTACGGGGTAACGGTAGGGGTTTGGATTAATCAAGGGGGTTGTAATTCGAAGAGGAAATGGAAGAGACATTTCTCGGAGGAGACTGGTGGAGTAGGATCCTTCAGACCAAAATCGTATGGAGAAGACACGGTGGGAAATGGTGTGACTTAACAGGACCGGAAAAAAAACCAGGACGGTCGGGGTCTGACACTTAAAGACCCGATTTCTACCTCTGGTACAGAACAAGAGGGAACTTATAGTATGGATAGTGTCGTAGTCTGTGTTACCAATTTACGAGCTTTATTGTAAACGAATTAAAATTACACTTTATAAAAGTTGAATTCCTTTTAACAGACGTTTCTCTCATTTTTCTTTAAAGTGTATGAGAACTACTTCTAAATAGATAACAATCGTAGAACAATGTAAATAGTAAGAGAGAGAGAAAGATGTGTGTGTATGAAAAAGAGACTTTGTGAAGTTTCAACGTCTGTTGTACAGGGTAGTGGGGGATTATAAAGTTACATAAAGGATTCTTGTAAGAGAATATATATTTGTGTCAATTCAATCGTTTAAGTTCTTTATATTGTAACTATGTCATATGATAATGTCTATTAACAGGGTTCTTACGAGAAAAACGATATAAACTATTGGAAAACTTAAGACACCATTATTCGGATATTCAGACGTTAACTATAAAAAGTACGAAGTGTGGACTATTTGACTAGTTTTTCGGTGAAACAGTTCTATGCATCAGTGACTGAAATTAAAATGAACTCGATGTATTATAAACAGATTTTAACATAAACGTGATTTACACCCGGACAAAATGATCTTGCTACATAGTCCCTTCATTTCTTAGGTCGTACAATGAAAGTATAACTTTACCTTACAACTATGTGGACCTTCGATATTTTTACATTTAGTTGATATGGAGTTAATTTTTATAAAAAATTCACTTTTTGTTGTTGTTGTTGTTTCGTCGTCACCTTACAACTACACGGGAACACGGGTCAAGACCCAGAGGTAGTCATCATAGTGACTCCGTCGGTCCTTCCGTGGTAAAATGAGTAATTGTCACACGAGTTGGGATACGATCTATGTCCCTTCTCTCTTGTACTTCTTCGAGAGGGTTCCTGGAAGGTCAGATCCTTCATTACACCGTCGGTATGTCCCTTGTTACTTGTCTCGTTTCTCTTCCGATCGTAAACGATCCGTGGATAATCCACGGTCTGTGAAGTCTTTGGGACATTACGTCCATAATACGGGTAAACGGGTTCTAGTGTTTTGATCATTTGTCATCTTAATCCTATACTTAGGTCCGGGGAGACTGAGTTTTATTCTCTTATACTCCGTCGAATATCAGTACACGAGACCCGGTCTACTCTACTTAATTTATTCAGAGTCACTCTACGTACCTTGGATGTTTCCGGTGAGACCCCTGAGAGACCCTCTATCTCACACAACCCTACGACTGTTGGTCGTCGTCCATGAGGGTAGGGTTTGGGGAAATTTTGGACGGACAATGCTGATGGACAAGAGTGACTTCCCGAGTCCGAGACAGGTGGAGGCGAAGACCACCTGGACCCCTCTACCCCTCCCCTTCGGCCAAGTGCAAAGATGTAAGTTGAGGTTACCGGGGGAGAGGTTCCGATCAACTTGACAAATAGAAGGTTCACGGAACTGGAGGACCCCCGTTAAAGAGATTGAAGAGTTGTAGTCTTCGTGTCGAGGGAGACTCGACTCTCCTCGGAGAACGAAATGGTGTCCTGGGGTGTGGGAGGACTGGACAGGAGAGGGTGGGTGGATGGAAATATGAAGAAAAACGTACCTTCCGTACTGTCCTTAAATTGTACAAACACGAAAAAGAAGGTACTGTCCCTCTTCTCGACCGAATCTGTCTACATCTTGGCGGGTCAGACGAGTTCCGTAATGGTTCACTTATCGAATCAGGATTTGTAGTCAAGGTATCTAATTTTTGAACTTTTTCCGGTGTACGTAAGACTGTAAAAAAAAGGGGTTACTTCTTTGATTCTACCTTTTGCTTTTCAAACAAGGATTCAGACATCAAGATTAGGAGCTGTTGGTTCCTTAATACCACACGCCCCCACCCTAGGAGAATTTTCTTTTTAACCTATTTGCTTCCCAAAACATCCCATGAATTTTCTTTACGTCCTAACACGAACTACAAACAATTGAAAAAATAAAACTTTATTAATATGAGTATCCTTCAACGGGAAGTGGGTCAGAGGGGGTTACTAATGTAACGTGTATTAATATCAAAGTATATTTCCGGTCTTTTAACTGTATCCATGTTACAGACACATATTAAGATACGAGAAAATAATGTACATATCTAAGTACCTCGGTGGTGGTGTTAGTTCTGTGTCTTGATAAGACAGTGCTGTTTCTAGAGGGACCACATGGGGAAATATCAGTGTGGTTGGGACAGTGGGAGGTGGTAGGGATTAACGACGACGACGACGACGATTCAACGAAGTCAGCACAGACTGAGACACGCTGGGGTTTCTACCGTCGGGTGGTCCGAGGGGTCAGGGACCCTAAGAGGTCCGTTCTTGTGACGTCACCCAAGGGATTACAGACCATTGGTAATTAAACAAGAGGTAGAGATATTAGCACATGAAGATTTTCATGTCAAAGGAAATCCTTTACCTAAACGTGAGATCAAAAGTGTCTTAGAGTCCAAACTTCCTTATTGAAGAGGTCCGGTCGGAGGAAGGGTACGGGTTTAACACAAATGATGGAGAGGAGATTCACAGGTCGGTCGGGGATACTGTACGTTTGGTCTTGGAAGAGGTCCTAAAATCTTACAACTCCATAAAGTATATTTATCAATCTCGTTTCTATAACAAAGAAAGGTATTTAAATAAGTCATCAATCGTTTTGAGAATGGAAATCCAATTTATAATGTTTTACGGGAGAGTGGACGGTTAAAAGGGTAGTGTGTGACTCTCCTTACTTGGTAACCTTCGGACTTTCCGAGTGTCTTTTAAGGTGTTTAGGAAATGTCCAATCGGACCGAGGGTCGTTAACCCCGGAAAGTTTACATACACCAAGTACACACCTTAAATAAAGAACCCGACTAACATACAATAGATGTACCATAGATGTTCACAGTAAGACACTCTATTAGAATGACATCGGGTTGAGGGGTCCTGAGGGAACACCCCTTGTCTCAAAATGTCCCGTGGTATATCGGACAAAATTCTTGTAATCTTTTATTACTGAGTTTCATTACCATTTGGGTCTTCCCCGACCGTCTTCACCTCGGTGCCCCCAAGGTGTAAATCCTAATTAAACCTAGGGGGTGGAGGAGAGGGGACCTCTCAAAACTTTAGAAAAGTATTCAAATTGAATAAAGAATATTTCTCGTGACACGAGAGGAATTGACCTGTCATCGTACACATATCTAGATCTGAGTCGGGGTAATCCTACACGGGGAACCTTATTTACTGAAGTTTGATTACCAAGGGAGGTATCGTCGGGGTCTCCGTCCCCACCCTCCCGTAGACTGAAACCGGGTCTTCTGTGGTGTAAGATCACTTACGGGAGAAGAACTTCAACCTTGTTGTCACCGGGTCAAGGGATGAAAGAATTATTCCCGGGGACGGAGGGTGTTGTAAGGACTGAAGGAGAACCCACCCCTCTCATGTTTGTCACTCTTTTCTTTCCTCTCTTACGTCGATCGATACACGAGATGGAGTTCACGGTAAGGAGACCCAGGTGTAGTATTGAATGTTGGGTTTCTGGCAGTTATGAGCACAGAACCACAAAAGGGGAGTAGTTTATTGGGTACCCCCATTGAACATAAAAGGTTTCACTTTTCTATAAAGGTTGATTGAATTATTAGGACCTTACAAGAGACGACGGAATCAAAGAAACCCCCCATTAAAACACCGATGAGAAGACGATAGAAAAAGAAGTTGGACACAATTCTCTTCTGTTCCGATCCAGTACCAGTCCTACGACTGAAACCGTCACGGGAAAGGAGGGACCACCGAGTCTGCCATTTCACAGACGGATGTTACGCCCTCTGGACCCAAGTTAGGGACCCAGTCCTTCTAGGGGACCTCTTCCTTTACCGTTGGGTGAGGTAAGAACGCACCTCTTAGGGTACCTGTCTCCTTGGACCATCCGATGTCAGGTACCCCAGTGTTTCTCAGTCTGTGCTGTCTCCCTGAAGTGAAGGAGGGACCCTCCGGAAGAACACCTTCCGTTAATAGAAGTTGACGGTCTCGGAGTCAAAGGAGTAGGTGTTTCACCCTATTTATTGACGGGGGGATAGGAATGTTTCCACCAGTAAATCTATTTGTCTAGAATCTCTGTAGAAACATTTTAAAAGTCTCCCCTTTTATATCACTAGTTTTAGAAGTTTATGTCCCGAAGAGACCACCAGGTCATCCAATTCTTAGACGGAACGTTACGTTCCCTGTGGTCAAGTTGGGGACTAGACCCTTCTAGGGTGTACGTGTCCCGTTAATTAGGGTACTCAGTATTGATGATTCGGGTGACATTGATAACTTCGGGTCCGTGGGATCTCGGGTACGAGGTGTTGTTCTCTTCGGTGGTGTTACTCTTCGGGTGTGTGACGTTACTTCTCATCAGGGGCGAACGGTGTTCATCTCTCTCGGGTACACGTCGTTGTTGTTGGGCGGTCTCGGTTTTTTCTTTTCTTTATTTATCTAGAGAATCTTTGAGAAGTTTACGTCAAATTTTTTTATGCTAAATGTTAGAAGAAGTTACAAATCTTTTTGTAAGAATTTTATAGAAAATATTCAGTAGATAAAATGGAATGTACCGTAACCCCTCGGATAAAACTGAGTTAAGAATCATAACAACTTATATAAAAAATCGTACTCCCGTTCCAACCAGTATTTTACACTACTTTAGATAACCTTACACCCTAAAAAAATTTTTTTCTTACACCCTATTTCACTAAGTTTATCCACAAATATTCTGTCTCTTCTGTGTAATCCTTAAACGAAAGCACGTGCATCTGTTACTCGAAACAACTCGGTCATCTAAACGACAAAAAGTCAACCTTGTGACAAAGTGTTGTCGTCCTACGTAGGACCAGTCAACCCACATTTCATCTTACAGTTAGTTTTGGGGACGCCGGGGGGAGAGTGGTCCGGTCAAACGTACGGAGAAGTGGATCAGAATGAAACACTCCTGTCTAACGGGACTTGATCTAGGGACCCCGAAACTTGACTCTTGAAGTAGTCCAAGGACGACGACAACGACGACGATTCAGTGAAGTCAGCACAGGCTGAGACACACTGGGGTATCTGCCGTCGGGTGGTCCGAGGGGGCAGGGACCCTAAGAGGTCCGTTCTTGTGACCTCACCCAACGATAAAGGAGGAGGCGTCCAAAGACGATCTCCGATTAATTAGTAGTCTAGTTGAGTGACGTTTTCGTTCACCAGTACGACTAGGGAACTCAGTAATCCCGTTGTCTTTCTCTTCCTTTACCGGAATTGGAGGAAGGTCCTAATCTCCTCTCTTCAAGGACTCTAGATTACTTAAAGACGATTTAAACCCCACACGAGGGGTTAACACGAAAAAGAGATGAAAAAGGAAATTATAAGGAAAGTTTTTCGATGGGTCTTTTGTTTCTCCGGATAACGTAACGGGTCGCTAAGAGTCGGTAAATTCCGAGGGAGGAGTCACATTCTCGATATCCGATTTTGACGAGTAGACCAACCTTTCACTTTGGACGCAAAGGACGGATACACTACAGTTTGACCGGACTACCTAAAAATTTTACGTACATGGTCAATATACTCAGATATCGTGTAGAAGACAGACAAGACCCTCTCAAACACCAAACGCCAAACCAAGTATAAAGTCGGTTGTCCATGACAGTTCCCCTTGATTGAAACTTTTTACCAGGTTTAAAAAAAAGACTGGAGATGGTGAACCTTTATAAATGGACAGATATGCTATGGCATTATTTACCAGATTTTCACTTTTTCCGAAAGTCCCCTCGTTCACTAACAAACATACTATCGTTTGTCAAACCAAAAGACAACAACAGTGACAGTAGACGGTTCTACTTACCAACAAGGACAACACATTTGTGTATGATAGTGGAGGGAAAGGAAAAAGTGACTCAACTGGGGTTTCACTCGGGGGATCGACCCTCTGTCGTACGAAACTCGCCATTTTAATATTTGAGCCTTCGGTTCGTCTAGATTCAAATCGACACCTCCGGAAATCTTCAGGTTTATTATAGAGACTCGAAATCAATAGAACAGACATTTGACCCGTACTATCGTAAACGGAACTCCTCAACAACGTCCTAAGAATCCTATGATAACATTTACAGTTGGGACCTGGTTCCTCAGTCACAAAGAATTGAAAAACCAATGGATGTCTAGTGGACCCCGTAGAATGATTTGACGACTGGGACTAAGTCTTCCAGACTCCACCCCGGTCTCTTAGAAGTAACAGTTATTCGGAGTCCTCTACGGGTACTCCGACCAAGTACCTGGTGTGAACCTCATCGTTCCCAGATCTATAGATCTATGGTAAACGTTTCATGGATCGTGTCAATTACGAATTATGTACCAGTGAGGTTTTATTAAGTTAGTGAACGAATTTTTAGTGACTCTTCTTTGATAAAAGGGTGTTTCTATTATGGTCAGACGGATATCGAGGTAAGAGTATCGGAAACGTTTTCACGGAGTAACCCTAACGGGTACCAACCATTAAAGACTTTCGTCTATTACCCATTTACCCTCTCCAAGTAATATGATAATAGAGACGAAGACTCGTACAAATTGTAAAAGTTATTATTCTGAAAAATTTAATTTTCTCTAAAAATCCCATCACAATAGTGAGATATACTATGATTTATATATACTATAATATTACCACCCATGGACCGTACTCAAACAGGTTCGGGTATCTTACCTGTTGTTCTCACTTAGGATAACATTTGATACCTGAAACAAACTATTACTAAATAGTCACATCTAACTGGGTAATATTGTTTACGTGGAGACACCCTACACCTACCACCCCCTCCGATACGTACACAACCCCCAATCCTGTCCCTATATGCTCTTCAGACATGAAAAACAAGGTAAAACGACACTTGGGGTTTAACGAGATTTATCATTTCAGATAATTCTTTTGGGGTGTTTGTTCTTGTGGACAAAAGATTGTCGGACACTTGTCATCTTCTATGTCCACATCTTCATGTCAGTAATCAATTTTTTAGTGCAAGTGATCCCCTCTCTCCCTCGAAAACAAAGTTAAGGGGGTTTATTTGGGTAAGGATTGGACCGGACGATACTGAATCCTAAAACGTTTTCATTAAATGGGTAGGTAGAGTCCCAAATTGTGTAAAAAAGGGGAAGTATAATAGTGTCAAATGTGAAATAAAACAGTTCTACTCAAAACTTAACAAAAAGAGACGAAACCTGATTTTAGACAGATACGTACGTACCGTAGTGACTGAGTTACTTGTACTCAAACTCATTTGAGACCATCAACCACTACCTATCCCTCCGGACCGTACGACGTCAGGTACCCCAACGTTTTTCAGCCTGTGCTGACTCTCTGACTTGATTTGACTTGACTGACTACGTACGTACCAGTCAGTGATTCAACACAGGATGAGAAACGTTGGGATACCTGACATCGGGTGGTCCGAGAGGCAGGTACCCTAAAAGGTCCGTTCTCATGACCTCACCCAACGGTAAAGGAGGAGGTCCCCTAGAAGGGTTGGGTCCCTAGTTTGGGCACAGAGGACTCGGAGGACACAAAGGACGTGACTGTCCGTCCAAGAAGTGGTGATTCGGTGGATCCTTCGGGGGTTTAGACTGATATAGGAGTCCTTTATTAAAATAAATAAGGAAAGTGAAATAACTTAGTCCCGAAAAGGGGTGGACGGGTCGAACACACAAGTAATTCAGCCACTAAGTGTTTCGTTGGAGGGTCGATTAATATTCTACGTAAATCACTCGACCTGTAAGGGGTAGTAGTAGAAGGAACTGGACCCGGGTTAAAAATAATCCATGACTCGACTGAATCGAGTCCCGTCCATGGTGAAATCTAAAAATCTGTACAAAACTATTGGTCCACTGTCCCTGTTTAATCTTTGATTTACTTGTTTTATTTCCTTGGTCGGTCGAACTCAAATCAGATAAACGTAAAGAAACAGGAGAATCAGTGTACTTCGGAGAGGTTTGGTCACAGGATTAACTTAGAAGAAAAAAGACGGATACCGAATGAATTTCCCAGAAACTACATCATTGACCTGTTCCACAGTAGGGTTACCGGGCTTCGACTCAGTCAAGAAACAATAAAAACAAACCATAAATTAGGACGTCTCATTACAAGACGAGACGACAAATAGTGAAGTTCTAATATCCACATCGTTTATAAAAGGATTACTTTATTAGTGATTGAACTGTAAGACCACGACCCTGTTATGCCACTCAAAGGGACGTAAACTTAGAAGAGGTACGTACGTTCATATCGATGCTCGAAGGGTCCACCACGATCATCATTTCTTGGGTGGACGGTTACGTCCTCTGTATTCACTGCGGCCAAGATAGGGACCCAGTACTTCTAGGGGACCTCTTCCTTTACCGTTGGGTGAGGTCATAGGAACGGACCTCTTAAGTACACGTACCAGAGTTCGGACGGGAGTTGAGGTTAAAGGAAATCCAGATAAAATTTAACAAGGAAAATCCGGACAAGAGAGTTTACAGCCCCAAAATCCACGATGAACTTTCAAAGATATCGGAAGTATTATCGTTTTGAAACTTTGGAGTCTCAACAAAGGTACAAGAACAGTTTTGGGACATCCACAGAGGAACCGTCGACAATACATCAGAAAAATTGAATTGACAAGCAACTTACTTTTATAGTTCCTCTACGAGCAAAGGTCTTAGGGAAGAACTTTGGACCTCGAAAAGTACGACTGAAACATAGCGAGGAAGACTTCACTTAAGTCCACCGTCTTAACACTTCCGGATTGGTAAAGTTCCACCTTTTGTGGATGCCACTGTCTATTAATGTTGATAACGGCACGAAGAACGACACGTAAAGGACAAACGATTGACGGAAGTACTACTTAGTATGAGTAAAAGTGCTACTGTTGAAGAAATGGAACAAGGACTAATTTTAAACATTACGGTCACCGAGGAACCGTTCGAACCCAGAAAGGAGAGATCAGACACTAGTCGGAGAAATTAGTGTCGTCTCTTTTTTCAAAAGAAGTATTATCTGTCCTTCGTTACTGTGTGTGTAGTGTCAGAGTTTATAGAGGTACCTTTAACAAAGTTTTGTTGAGCGGGGTAGAGTACCGTGTGAGTAGTAATGGAAAAGACCACTTGGGTTCGGGAAGACACGTAGTCAGTTCGGGTAGTAAATTCCAGTCAAGTCCGGAGGAGTCGAGGCCGCCGTAAACAGCCCATACGGTACGTAAAGTCGTGGGTTAAACTAGTTTCCGATAAACTCCGGGTAAAAGAAAAGATGGGAAGGAGGGTACGGTGGTGTGTGAGTTTATACCTGACATTTAGGTCTGTCACGTCTGTGCGTCACATACTAGTGAACGGTCAGTGGGTCAAAAACAATTAATGTCGGACAGTTTTACGTCGTCTAAACTTAATTTTCCCTCTTGAATTCACTCAACTTAGTTCATTAGAGATTTTCCCTTTTTAGGTTCATAAAAATACTAAGACTCCTAGATTGTAACTTTTGATCAAACCCCCCCTACGAACATGTTTTGACCCTTTAATGTGTGACTTCTCCCCTCCTATTTATTGATGACAGTTCCTCACTGTAACTAGTGGTTAAATCAGAAACTATACTTTATAACAATGACTTAGTAGTTCTTAATTGGGTAAGACTCAGATCCGTTCTTACCTATACACATATACATACTCAGGGAGACGACAGGTGGACTTTGATAGTGTAATAATTAACCGATATGAGGTTATATTTTATTTTTCAAATTTTTTATTATTATTATTAATTGGGGAAGGTTCTAATATTTCTTTAATTAAGAGGTATGACAACGGATCGTGGAACTACCAAAGTAGAAAAATGTAAATTTAAAAAATAAGTAAACCTCAAGTAGGACAACCTTACGTAGTTAGGTTAAAGTAAAGAAAAAAGATCTACCGATAGGTCAAAAGTACGGTAAATAACCGGTCATATAAAAAAAGAGGTGACAAACCTCTACTGTGGATTTAAGGACCCATATAAACCCACATAAAGACATGAAGGTCAAGAAAAGGAAACCAGACAAGTTCCTGGTTACCGTGTAATAACGTTAATGATCTCAATATATTTTCGAAATTAAAGACCTTTTTAAAGAAGGAAATGAGTTCTAAAGGATCAATACTCGTAAAGAAGTATACTTGAGATCTTAATTGGGTAGATCCACCTTTTTTTTGTGGTTGTGAAACACCATAAGAAAAACCCTAGTACAATCTAAATGTGTTGAATCTTTCTATCCTTTACAAATACTACAATTATGATGTTAAAGTTAAACAAGTCCAGATCAAAACACAAAGGGACCTAACAAAAGAAAAGGGAATATTTCCAAAACCCTGAAATTCAAATTTGGATCCACCAAAAAAAAAAAGGACTATATGAATTAACTTCGTATTAATGATATGTTATAACACAACCAAAGACGGTATGTAGTTGCACTTAGTCGGTGTCCATATGTATACGGGGAAGGGAGAACTTGGAGGACGGGTGGGGAGATTTTGGATCTCAAAATTTAAAAAAAACGATAACATTTACCTAAGAAGTAATATATAAGATTGACGACGAACATACGTACACATAGATACTAAACAATGGAACCACACCCCATCACAAAAGATACTAAGTTTTAGGTCTTCAGTATTGTCTAAGTATTTACGTTGATTCGGTCTTATTCAAAACGTACCATTCCTGTGGTATTCGTTTCAGTTTCTTTTTACTATTTGACTTTCCTTTATAAACGTTGAGTATAGTGTTTGTCGAGGATGTTCGGTTATTCCTTTTTTTTGGGTGGGTGAGTGGTCTTTCGTCCCCTACCGTTTGGTTTTTCCATTTATTTATCGAGATACTTTTCTACCAGTTAGAGTGAAAATTCAATTATTTTAATTATTCTTACTCCTATGAGAAATTGATGACTATATCTTTCAAGAAGACCCTATATCGTAATTCACCTTTTTATCGACCCACGTCGTATCATAACCCAACCGGTTTTTCAAATAAACCCAAAAAGACATTATCGAATACCTTTTGGACTTGCTGGAAAAACCGGTTGGGTCATATATCGGGTACAATGGTAAATATATATTTCGTGATTTTATTCTTAGACATAAACCTCTTTGTTTCATATAAATTTGATTATTTTCACCAGTGAACATGTCCCGACTCACCTATCCGTTACCCCACCCGTCCCTACCACTCGTCCTTCAAAAGTGACATATGGAAAAATCAAAAAATAAAAACTTCGTACATTGACAATGAATAAGGTTTTAAAATTATTGTTTAATTGAGGGAACCATTTAAATTTTTGAATTCTGTAAAATGAAAATGTGAAATGTAAATGTATAAAGTGAAGAGTAAAAACGAATAAATTGAGTGTCTTTGTCCTGTGTGGAAATCCTATGTCCCGAAGGGGTTATCGAGTTCGTCATTTCTTAGACGGACGGTTACGTCCTCTGTGTCCTCTGGACCCAAGCTAGGGACCCAACCCTTTTAGGGGACCTCTTCCTTTACCGATGGGTGAGGTCATAAGAACGGACCTCTTAGGGTACCTATCTGTTCAGACCGTCCGATATCAGGTATCTCAACGTTTGTTAACTTTTGCCTCCGTTTTTAAAACTTAAGGAATCTCTGTATGGGTTTGTTTTACACATTTAGTTACACTTTGAAGTCCAGAGGCAAAAGAAAATAAAAAATTTCATTAAAGACAAGAAATGTTACACACTAGTGTGCGTGTGTCCGTGCGTGCACGCGGACGTGAGTGTGTGTATGTGTACTAAACTCTACCTGTCTCTTTGTTCCTATTGGAAGTTTGTGTCTGAAGGGACCACCGAGTCTACCATTTCACAGACGGATGTTACGCCCTCTGGACCCAAGTTAGGGACCCAACCCTTCTAGGGGACCTCTTCCTTTTACCATTGGGTGAGGTCATAAGAACGGACCCTCTAGGGTCCCTGTCTCCTCGGACCGTCCGATGTCAGGTACCCCTTCGTTTCTCAGTCTGTGTTGACTCGCTGAAGTGAAGTTTGTGTTCCCACTAAAAAAAAAGAATGTTTCAAGTTTTATCTAATGTAAATACACGAAAAGTCAGTAATGTGTTACATGTCTGTACTAGGTAAATTAGTAAATACGAGGGGTTTACCAATTTGTTACTTCTAAAAGATACTTTTTCATATGTATTTTCGAAACTGAAATCTTCGTTTCATGACAAAGAACGTTTTTGGTTGTAGTCCGTATATAGAACACAAATAGGAACTCTTATGATGTCATCGTCACGTATTTAAGTAAGACATTTTTCTAGACCTTGTACTAAAAGTTCTCTGAGTTACGTAACACGAGAGTCCATTTTTAGGATTCAGTTTTCTAGTTAATGATGTTGTGATTGTCAATTTTGACGTATATATACAATCTCTAGTCTTCTCCGATATTTCTTTACATTTATCAACACGAAATCCCCTGAAAAAACCATTTCAACAAAATTATTATTTATGTTTGAATATTTATGTTGAATTTTTTACAGAGTCACTGACCATATTTTATCTGTCTATAGTTCCTAAAAAATACAACTATGAACCGAATCTCAAATTTCCACTTTTTAGTAGAGGTGTATTTGGTGGACCGTAACCATCGGGGTTAGACCCGATCATGGAATGTCAGTCCGTCTCCCGATACCTCTTTTCTGTTCACTAAAAGGAGGGTAATGGTATTTCGTAACAGGTCTCCATTTCGATCCCACATGGTTCATTGATTTGTTTACAGATGGAAGGAAATCTTAAGAATCTGGTTTATCTTACCAGTGGGATGAACTACCGACCTGGTGTTGGATAAGACGTCAAGTAGTTTACTTAATTTATGCAGAAGACATTCTCTGATTCTATTCGTACTAGGGAGTCATGAAATACGAAAAATAATGAGAGATGTATAATTGACATTTTGAGTATAAAATCTTTGTGGTACCGTTGACAAATATTACTATCTCCTGTTCCGTATCAAATGTATCCTTGTAACTACAAGCATGGATCCTTCATTTACATGAAAATGAAAATCCGACCAGTCAAACGAGAAAATCCGGAAATTGAAACTTCCTGTGTACTGACGTTGTTATTTTCACTTAATCTTTTTCCTACTCTTTTATTGTTTACAGAATTAATTCAGAAAACGTACCCACCGAATCTACATTTTTCTTAAAGAAGTTTGTTAAAGGATTCACAGTGAGTCTTCGGAGGAACGATAGACATTGTATTACACGACCTCAGGAACCTTATTTTAATATCTCATTAAATTTTATATATAATATGTAAACTTTACTAACATTTAGTAAGTTATCAAACATCGTACAATTACCCCACTTTATCTCTATTTTCCGTCAGGTGTAAGTATAAAAGTTCTATTTACATGAAGTCTTCAGTTGACTTGAGGAACAAGTACAAGATTTATATCGGTAACACTATTCTGGACTTTCTTTTTTAACCTCGTGTCAATTTCTGTACGTAATATGTTTTAGAAATGTCGTGTTTCGGTCCGTGAGATGGTTCTTGAGTTTTATTTAAACTTAAAACTATGATATGTCTATGATATTGCCTTCTATAGGTTATATATCATAACCGTCAGTAACCTATCTAAATTTATTTAGTGATTACAGACCGGTATCGATTAAAAAATTGGTAATTTATATAGGTAAAAGGTCAGTGTAGTCGATATTATTATCGTCTGTACCGTCAAATTTCACAGTCATTTGCGTCGGTTGAAATAGTTGTCTTGTTACAATTCGGATAAACATAAGGTCACAGGATCTCGGTGTTTCTCAGTTTTCGTGTCATAAAGACGAATCGCACAAAGAAACCTTCTCTGAGGTATGTATCCTTAAAATTATTATATTCTTATATGAACCAGGATTTACCAAGAATTTTTCACTCACTATTTCATGTCTCTTCCTTTTATTAGTGTATCCTGAACCCCGTTTCTACGGGGTTTTCCAATTCGACTTCATTCGGATTTTCTACTTGTCCTTTCTGTCTTTTGTCATTCTACCCGTCCGTAAAGTCCACTCACTTACCGTTCTTGTTCCCGTACCTTCATCCCGAGCCCGAGGTCTACTCGAAGCCCTCTAGTTATCCCTAGATTGGTTCCTAAATGTATCCCTTCATCGATCTGTTCTAACTGAGTCTCTCCTGAGTCTCGTATCTCTCAGAAGTCACAGTTTGATACCTCAATATGAAGTAAGATACCGAATACCCGTTAGTAACTTCCAACAACTCATCTCTCACCACCACCACTTTGGTTGGGTCTTAACTTTAGTTGGACTGTCATTACACTACCTACTAAAACCAACTCCCCCTTTATTGCCCCTATTTTCCCCCTCCTTATCCTTCTCTTCCCTGTGTCTTCAGTCCCTCTGTTGAGTCTTCTGTTAAAACTTCAAATTTTTTTCACTCGTGTGGTTCCTTGACTTTTCTCAACCGTAGAGTTTTCTCCACTCTCCTCTGTTACTCCTTTCTCAGTACGTAGTGGTCTTAGGATTAGAAACTGTGTACCATCCATAACTTATTTACAAACGAGTCAACTTGATTAATTGACATTCTAAAGTTCGGTCCTACTGACTTTCTTTACTAAGTTATCGTCGGTTCCCTTGATCAAATTTCTCTTTCCTAGTGTTATAATTTGTTCCGACGGAACAAGTAGAAATAGTGACATACACGACACACAAAGGGATTCCAGTTAAGGATCTTCACCTTTACGACATATTACCTTACATACGTCAAGTGTAAAATATGTACAAAACATACGTACGATTTAGTGAAGTCGACATAGACTCAAAAACACTGGGGTACCTGACATCGGGTGGTCCGAGACGACAGGTACCCTAAAGGGTCCGTTCTTATGACCTCACCCACTGGTAAAGGAAGAGGTCCCCTAAAAGGTCTGGATCCCTACTTGGACACAGAGAACTCAGAGGACGTACCCGTCCCCCCAAGAAATGGTGATCGTGGTGGACCCTTAGGGTATGTCAACATTTAGTCGTTTTCCTGTTATTACCTTATTTATATCATAAACCATGATCTATTTATTCAAGTTTTCTTGGTTTACATTCGGTTATTAATTTAGAATTTTATGTAAAATGGAGTTGTACGAAGACTTCGTTAAAAAACAAACAAAAAGAATTTTTTTTTTAGTTCGGTGGTAGTAGTGGGGTATATGTGTATTTGGTGGTGATGGTAGAGGTCCGGTATTTTTAACGGATGTATCCCTCCCCGTTGTATCCCCATCTCCTGATCCTTCATGTTTGACAACCCATACTCCGAGTTCCTACATAACATATTGTGTCCCTTACATCAGTTATAAACATTATTGACATTCACCTTTCATTAGAAATTTTAACACAATTTTAAAATTTTTTAATTTTTCTTAGTTAATATTAGTTATCTGGCATCCGCTCGGTAAATTTCTAAGACCCGGAACTAAGTACAATCCTTACGAACCAAATCCAAATTATAACTTCACTTCACTTCAGCGAGTCAGCACAGACTGAGAAACGCTGGGGTATCTGACATCGGATGGTCCGAGGAGACAGGTACCCTAAAAGGTCCGTTATCTTGACCTCACCTAACGGTAAAGAAAGAGGTCGCCTAGAAGGGCTGGGTCCCTAGCTTGGATCCAGAGGGTGTAACATCTGTCTGCGAAAATGGCAGACTCGGTACTCCCTTCCAAATTGTAATCACAAAGATATTGAAAGTACAAAGATGTTACATATCAAATTCACAAATCCTATGTTAAATCAGGTCTTATCTAAAAAAAAATTCTTTATTACCCTATTTATTTCCTTATTGCGTAATAAGAAAAGTTCTTTTTTTTTTTGACGGATACGATACGCGGTTACGTAGAAATTTTGTGAATGGATTCTATATTCGTCGGTGATTAAAAACTAAGTGTGAATTCACCTCCATCTCTCCGTGGTCGCTAAGGTGTAGGGGGTCGCACCCTTCGTAGTCTCGACATTATGTGTGGTGACGGTCCTTCTGTCAGTCATTTGATCCAGGACTCCTCTGTCAAGACAAAAGATATTTTTCTGTTCTTAGGGACTCTAAGAAAGATTTTTGTTGAATCTATTTTCGAGTAAGTATATCTGACCGGTGGTGAGTGGTCCTAAGAGCAAGACAGATTGAAGAGACTATGAAAGAGGTAGTAAGGGTAGGGTACCCTGGAATAGACAACCTGAATAGACCCTCGGGTAATGTCCTACCTTACAAGATCACCGGTAGTAGGAAAGGGGTGGTGGGGTGACCTTAAACATCTTTCACAAACTCGTACATAGTAGACGCATACAAATGTTTAATGTCCGTATTCATGACATGATAATATAAATTATATTTTATACGTTTATCTTAAAATTATCTTACCCGATTTTTGTCTATCTTTAACTTCAAGATCGTAACAGAAGGACATGGGGAGTACGTGATGAACACACATGAGGTGGAACCTCGGGTGACGTCATCTCGATGTGCTGGAAGACCCTCAAAGAAACCATCTGGAACTCTGTCCAAACCAGGATTATTGACGTCGTAGGACGATGGTAAAACCTTTTACAATTCCGTCGTCTGTTCCAAGTTGAAATTACAATAATTTTGACGGATACTTTTAAGAACGGGAGGTGAGATGGACGTAAATATCATATCTTCTTTTGTCGTCTCTGTTATAGGTTGTTTATCAGACGATTTACTTTATTGAGTCAGTGTTTTCCTATTTAAGATGTGCTAAGGTAAACATACTCTTTAGATTTTATCTGTTTGAGTATCTTAGTCTCTCATCTTACAACCGACGGTCCCCGGTCCTACGATTAGTTACTCGTATTTTTAGAGTCAATACGTTCTATTCATTCAAGATCTCTAGACGACATGTCGTAACATGGATGTCAGGTACTATGATATAACATATGTTTTTCATCAGTTTTGTCATTTATAGTACAACACAAGAATGATATTATTATATTTTAAATTTTTGTAAATAATAGTCCAGACGGGAAGATGTCTAGATCGACATGTCTTGGTATATCATAAGTATGGGTATAAAAATTCTTTGGGTGGTCGTAAAACAGAATGTCGAAAAGGGTGATGGAAAGAAAAGTAATTTTCTTTATCGGTTGTCGTTGTGTTAGAAACACAAAATAATTACTTTTTGTGACAAATAAAATAATAATCTACGTCGAAAAGATTTAATAATTATGGAATCGACAACACACTTCGAATTAACTCGGAGTGGTTTCGGTCTATCGACTTTTATTTAATTTTCAAATCATTAATAACGAACTCTACCTTGTTATCGTATTTACGGATTTTTGTTCAGACAGAAAACGATTACTTATATCATGAAAAACATGAACAACGTTTCCATTCAAAAGTTCCGTTTATAAAGACTGTTGATGTGACGAGTTACGTTTGGGTGTCATTTCTATTAAAGTTCCTTAAAAATGACAAATCTCTTAAAGTTTTTGTAAGTGTATCTACGAACTGTAAAAAGTTTCACCGCTCAAAAAGACTATGATGTCCCAACATTTTTAAAATGTCTATGTCTTTTTTTATTCTCAAGAAGACATTAGGGTAGGAGAATTCTCTATTGTGACAATTATCGAACCATATATCTAGGAACGTCTAAAATATTTACGGGTATATTTGTACATTTTACTAAAAAATGAATTTACTCTGGTATAATATGTATGACAAGAATTTAAAAAGGAGAGTGAACCTTTTTATAAACTTAGAGAAAAATACAGTTATATCCTGGTAGATGGTAAGATAACACAACAACAAATCAGTGATTCAACACAGGTTAAGAAACGTTGGGCTACCTGACTTGGGGCGGTCCGAGGAGACAGGTACCCTAAAGGGTCCGTCTTATGACCTTACCCAACGGTAAAGGAAAAGGTGTCCTAGAAGGGGTGTGACTCGGTGGTCCCTTCGGGTAAGATGATTTAGGAACATTTACAGACGTACTGTAAGGTAGAAAACTTATAAATATTAAATTAGTTAGGGGTTAAATAATTGAAAATCCAGTAAAAGTTAAGAAATAATAATATTAGTCATTACTTCATCAAAAGAATTCGGTTTCTCGTGATCGAGTTTGGACCGTAGTCTGTATCGTCAAAAAATCATTACATTAATTCTATTTGGGTGATTCTAAGTCTACTTAGGAAAATTTTGTGGAAAAATTACTGGACCCGAAACCATAAAACACTTTCATACGAAACACCCAAAGAGAAGTTAAAGATAATTTACTTTATATATATATATATGTGTGTATATTAATATGTATGTATATATGTATATTAATATAAATACGAGTATCTGTTCCAGATCTTTCATTGTACCTTGTGTTTCCGTCTAAACAATTCACACACCCTAATATCCATAACAAAGGAAGGAAATTAAATAATGATTCTATAGAAAATATGTTATGTATTTGAACTCTTCTTAAAGAGTAAAAATGACGGAAAGTGATGTAAAATTCTAGGTTTACAGCTCTGTATCGGAGATTGGTGAAAAGGTCGTTTTGAGTTTCTCTCTGGGAGTCTTATAACAACACGGATATTGTATGGATTATGTCGATTTCTGTGCGTTTTTAGTACTGAGGGTATTTTGTTAGCGTTAAAGAAAGTTGTAAAACTAAGTCTCTTTGTATTACTTTTTGGATCTTAAGGTATATGACCTTTGGTGTGTATTAAATGATAATTAAATTATCTGTTCTCTTCGATTTTTATAGTGAAACACTCGGATCTAACTTATTCAATGACAATGTGAGATAATGAATGAGTTAAAGGACGGTATAATAATCTTCGTGACCCCATTGATGGGTGTTTACCCTGAACGACCGGCTCTGACACCCCTCACTCCTCGAGATGACACCATAACTGGAACGAGATGTTTCATCGTCCTCGGAACCTTTGAAACATTCTATTTGTTAGATTGTCTGTTGGTCCACTCTCCAGGTCGGAAAGATGACTCCGGGTACGTGTATAAAGGACATATTGATGAGACACGGCCCGTGACACGATCCACGGTTCCTGTATTACTACTTAGTCTGTTTATTCCACGGACGGAAGAACTCGAAGGACTGTTCCTACCGAATCTCTCCACAAAAGGGGGGGTTTTGTCTCTGATGGTACATGATACGGTTATAGTGGATAAGATAAGTAGATGAAGTTAAAATGTAATCTTGTTAAGAGATTACATGGACTCTATGTTTCCAAACAATATTTGTATTTTATTCTTATTTTACAAGTTAATTATGCGTAAACATAAAATCCTACTAAAAGTGAACTTAAGATTGTTTAAATTTTTATTTTCTTTTTTTTTATACATTTTGTGATTTGGGAGAACCCGTAGTGTGTCAGACAATTTGACTAGAGGTTACTGGTGAAATGAAATTTAATGTTTTAATTGTGGGTTTTGGTTTGTGAGTCTACCGGAAAGAAGAAGATATCCTCCGTAAAATTTTCTCCTTAGAACGTAAAGTGTAGATAAAATTCAGTTGAAGTGTCATGACTAACCTGTAGTTTCACAGGTAAACTGCAGTAGTTTACAGTAGTTTCACTGTAAACTGTCTCTAAGAGAAAGTCGAAGTTTTGTACTTTTTGATCAAGACAGTCAATTATTGTCAACGACTCTTCTTTTGTTAGATGATTGATGATGGATTAAGGAACAGAACCATAGTGGTCGCTTGGACCCGTGAGGGACGTACCTTACTCTTCTGTGAACGGAGGTCGCTTACGGACAGAACAGTTTTATTTGTAAGATTCTACTTGTTTGACTATCCCTAAATACTTCATTACATTACTGTTCATATACCAAAAATAAGGGAATATATATCACAACGCTAAAGTTCTTGTCCACGATAGTGTAAGTATATAGTGCTAGTTTTTCAGTGGTACGAAAAGATACCTTTCAAAAAAGAAGGAGGGAAATATTATCCCAACTTCCCTCTATTACTTTTCTAGTTTCCTACCCCCTTACTACAGGTTTCTCAACTTATACTCCTATCACAGCTACAACTTTCTTATATAGTGTTGTGAGGACTTATAAATTCGACCTTCCTTTACTCCTTACCTCTCCCTAAGTTAATTGTCGGGTGTCCCCTTTCCCTATAATATTAGATGAATCAAATTAATTGAAGTTGAAATTACTCAAAAAAAAAGGTTTTATTATACTTTTCATGTGATTTGAACCGGATGACGGTTCGTGTTAAAGAGAGGAAGCTTAATTAAGTTACTCTTTCCTATATCCTTTCAGTGTCTTTGTTTTCATGTCTTAACGGTTTAACACGATCGTAACATTTCATGTCACGGACGTCAGAGTTCAAAATATCTGACTTTTCGAGACCGTTACTGACGGGGACGGAATGTCAGGACAGATTACCTCAATAAAAGAGGGGATTTTCCGGTCGAGCTCCAGAGAACAAGTTAAGATCCATGGACTAGAGATGTAAGTAAAAACTTCATGAGTTGATCCAAATCTCACCGTCCAATAACAAGATCATTAATAAGAAACGAGGGACGAAGTAAATTTCATTCTTTGTACATTCTGGAGTTTTCCTGAAATTTTTGTTGGGTTTCATTTTGTTTTGTTTTGTTTTGTGGTTGTGTTGCGTTTCATGGACCAACTTTGCTGACGAGTTTTTTATTTGAAAGTCAATTTACAAGAAAATAAGAAAAAAGGAGGAGAAGGAAAACAACAAGAAAACGCCTGCCCTCTTCTCATCGGTGTTGGAGAAAGGAAGGATTTCGGAAGGAGACCGAAACGAGCCTTTGAACCTCTGCCTTAAACAGATAATGCGGTATCACTGTCCTAGCCTGTAGAGATACTGCTTAATGTGACTTTGTAACTGTTTCTTGTTTACGTCAAATCCAAAATTTGTCTTAAGTCGTTCTCTAAAGTATGTATAAATGACTCACATTGATTTATGAGTTTATATCTTTGAACAATTACTACAAAAAAAAAATTTAGTGTCATATTGGGGTTTTCTTTACCCATTAAGAATTTATAAACTACTTATCCTCAGATTTTATTTTCCTGTCCATTTCCTTTAAGGAAAAGTGTTACTGTAAAAAAGGACCTATAGAGACACATCGTTATAAGTGATTTCTCCTATATATACTTTAACAAAGAAGGGGTGTTTTCAGAGTTTTTAAGGATAACGGTGAATAAATAACAAGTTTCTTGTTTTATTGTTTGGAGTGGGATCTGAGATTTAACTTCAGGTACGTGTTTCCGTTTTTATTCGTTAGCTTATTCATCCATTAGATCATTCTGGTTACGTTGTCTTCCGATTGTTATGTGAAGACATAAAGAGACTTTTCTCATATTTCGTCACATTAAAAATACTTTCAATAGAAGTCACGGTAAGTAAAAATGCAATAAGAATTATCTCTTGTGTTTTGTTAATCCAGTTTCCAATGTGTAAATACCCCGTTCTATGATATAAAGAAACCTTATCAGGAATAGTACATGTGTTACTTTTAGTTTCTTTATACGTTTTTTTGTATAGTTTCTATGTAGTAAAATACCGAGACTCTACTACTTTTATATACGGTCTCTTTCTTGACGACGAATAAGAGTACCTTCTAAATTTCGTTATGTCAAATGAACCATCGAATTTAATTCCCGACCAGTAATCTAGGTAGACCAGTGGAGATCAAAATTTCACTTTCAATTTATACTTGTCGAACTTGTTTGTTAGTAAATAGACTGTGAACTTCTGGTTTAATAGACCTTCTCGAGTCGATTGGAAAAGGTCTACTCATCAAAATGTGAACGAAGGACAACATATCTGATTGAAAGTCAAAATAATGACTTAGTAAAGTCTACTTAAATATATGATAAAAAGAGTCTCACATCGTAATAATCAGGGAGTTAACAGTGATATTATCGTTCCACAAGGTTTCTTCCGATTTAAGGGATAATATCGATCTTTTTACATGTCCTAATTCAATCTTGAAATTAAGGTATTTAGAGAGACGATACTGATTCTCGTGTTGGTACTCCTTTACAAGTACCTTTATAATTGTCTGTGGAACCGAGGTTGTATTACTTAATAATACACCGGTTGGACAAATCTTCTTAAAGAATCTTGAAGAATTTTTCTTACAACTGTCTGTTTGAGAGTCGTTTTTATGTTTTACATTACTCACGGTTCCACTTCGTCGAAATTCTTTTATAGAGAACGTTCAATTTGTGTATTTATAGTTGTGTGACTTTTGTACAATGGTCCTTCACTAAAACTGAATGTATAGGTATGTTGTGACTCCGAAATGACGTGGACGTCGCAGTTGCTGTTGTATGAATAAACCTCATCATGTGTTTTGACTTTCTTTTTCAGTGTTACCGGTAATCACTAAAAATTTTTTAATCAAAGATGGTCAGTTTTTAATCATCCCTCATCAAGTTAGGTATGTTGTCTGGATCCTCTGAGTGGAAACTTGAAGTTCCGTTTGAGTATCCCTAATATCTCACAGTTGTGAACGAATACACAACTGACCAGTAGACGTATTTTATAATCGAGACACCCTTTGTGTTTCTGTCCTTCTAAAGGAAGGTGATTGAGACCGACAGAAAAAACAACTACGTAACCGTGATTTAGGGGGAGCGACTCCGCAGCCAAAAATGTCAGAGTTTAAATAAACCCCAAAAAGAATTTTTAGTCAATTTTTGAGGTTTCGTAAAACCGTTAGACCTTTCTCTTCTCTGTTTCGTTCGACTCACTATTGACAAAAAGTACTCGATCGACACTGATCGTACCAATCGTATGTAATTTTGTCAGGGGTTTAGTAAATTTGTACGGAAACTGAAAAGGAGAACCGAATGAAGATGTCCAAGACGAATTGAGACGTTTCTTTGAATGTGTACGAGGAAAGTGTAAGTCCTATAGTTGGATACTATTCAATGAATGTTTGAACTTATGTCCTTATTTCTTCCGAAGGATAAATTAGTGGGAGTTTCTCCACGCTGGTTTCCCAACAGTCATAAAATTTTGGAGTCTAATTTTTTTTTTATGTAAAACAATATTGTATAAAATACACTCGGTTAGTCTTAAGAATTTTTCTTCTTTTTTTTATTTCATTCGAAGGTACTAAATGTCCTCTTTTTGTGTTCTGAGTGAAAAAATTGTGAGTAATAAGTCAGTGATTCAGTACAAACTGAGAATCACTGTGGTACTTGATATCGTATGCTCCGAAGGGACAGTGATAGAGGACCTCAAACGAGTTTAAGTACAGGTAACTCAGTCACTACGGTAGGTTGGTAGAGTAAGAGAACAGTGGATGAAGAGTAGGACGGGAGTTAGAAAGGGTCTTAGTCCCAGAAAAGGTCACTCAACCGAGAAACTTAGTCCACCGGTTTTGTAACCTCGAAGTAGTAGTCAGGAAGGTTACTTATAAGTTCCAACTAAAGGAAATCCTAACTGACCAAACTAGAGGAACGACAGGTTCCCTGAGAGTTTCCAGAAGAGGTCGTGGTGTTAAACTTTCGTAGTTAAGAAGCCGCGAGTCGGAAGAAATACCCGGTTGAGAGTGTAGGTATATTCTGATGACCTTTTTGGTATCGAAACTGATATACTTGGAAACAGTCGTTTCACTAAAGAGACGGAAAATTATGTAACAGATCCCAAAAGTATCAAAAAGAAGGTTATTCGTTCGAGAAAATTAAAACACCGACCTCAGTGACAGACGTCACTAAAATCTCGGGGTTTTATATTTTAGACGGTGACGAAGGTGAAAAAGGGGTAGATAAACCGTACTTCATTACCCTGGCCTACGGTACTAGAAATAAAAAACTTACAACTCAAAATTCGGTCGAAACAGTGAGAGGAGAAAATGGAAGTAGTTCTCCGAAAAATCAAGGAGAAGGGAAAGACGGTATTCCCACCACAGTAGACGTATAGACTCCGACGACTAGAAAGAGGACCGTTAGAACTAAGGTCGAACACGAAGAAGGTCCGGTCGCAAAGAGTACTACATGAGACGTATATGCAATTTATTCGTCCCACTGTTATATGTCGGAACGACATGAGGAAAGGGTTAAAACTTGGTCAGATAACAAGGTACAGACCAAGATTGACAGCGAAGAACAACACGTATGTCCAAAGAGTCCTCTGTCCATTTCATCAGACCATAAGGGTAGAGAAATTCTTAAAAGGTGTCAAATAACACTAGGTGTGTTTCCGAAATCGTATCAGTTACTTCGTCTTCATATACATAAAGACCTTAAGAGAACAAAAAAAGATACTAGGTTGTCTATCGTTAAACTAGAGACCAAGGAGATGGAAAAGATTTAGGTCAAACATGTAGACCTTCAAGAGTCAAGTGTATGACCTCTTGTCAATTATGGTTTCTTCAAGAGCGTAATAACGTCTACAAGAATCTAAAGGGTTGGACCCCTAGGTCGTTTCCCTGACCTTGAGAGGTCCCTTAGACTGAAACCGCCAGTCGCCCTAAACTAATGTCTCGAAGGTGTCCTGAACCCCTTTGTCTGAGAACCTCCCGTGTTTGTTTGGAACACGTGTGTCCGACGTCCCCTCCTCGTGACTGGCGTGCTCTCTGACTCGGTCTGTACAGGCACTCACAAACTTTCAGAGGACGTCTCCTCACCCAACCGTCACCGGATAGCGTTCCTGTCCCCGTGACCGTCGTCGTCAGGACCCTCCGTGTACAACCGTATTCAGGAAGACCTCCAGCGGAGATCGGGATGGTGTCTCAGACATCTGAGGTCTTGACCCGGAGGGGTCCAGTTTGTTGATTATCCCTCCCTCGTGTCGGGGTGGATAGTCGTCTGTTAACCTAATTTCTAAAAAACTCACAACCGAGACGGGTGGTTTCGTTCTGGGTCAAAAGGGGTATCGATCACCGAGTCTCCAATTTCGCAGACGGACCTTACGCCCTCTGGACCCAAGTTAGGGACCCAACCCTTCTAGGGGACCTCTTCCTTTACCGTTGGGTGAGGTCATGAGAACGGACCTCTTAGGGTACCGCCCTCCTCGGACCATCCGACGTCAGGTACCCCAGTGTTTCTTAGCCTGTGCTAACTCGTTATTTGATGATGATCAGGGAGGGTAGTCCTTCGAAGGTGTTCGGAGAGTAGGAGTAGGTAGTCTCCCGTCTGTTTCCTCAGTTCTTGATGTTAGGGTGTCGGAGGTCTCGTTTTGGTGTTAGTGTCTTTCGATTGGTTTTACTAGTGTACCTAGTGTCGGAACACATTGAGTTGCTTCGATACTCGGTACGACGCGTCCCGGTGGGTTCTTCCTGTCCAGTACCACATCTCAAGACTGTTTTACACCAGGTGACCTCTTCTCTTACGGTTCGGTGAGGTCATAAGAACGGAGTTCTTGGGGTACTTGTCGTACTTTTCCGTTTTTTTTTTTTTTAGTAATGTTGTTACGAAATCAATCACGGAGACCGTCGTACCCACCCTGTCAAGAGAATTAGTAAAAAGATAACTTTGGGTGTTTGTTTTTGCAGAACTTTTCTTCCACTTATAGGTTTGAATGACTCAAAAGATACTTTTAAGTTCAGTCATTCGTTCGGAACTGTACGTTCACCGTGGTACGGAGGGGAGGATGTAGTCATGTGTTCGAAACACTCTCGATAAAAGAAGGTTGAAGTCTCTGGAAAAACCTAAGGAAGACCCGGAGAACTTATGCAAGGTCTTGCAACATCGACCGTCTTCAGACGGACAGACTATTCATTACAAAGACGTAAATAAAGGATTAGATTAAAACTAGTTGTAAGAATAAATCAATCGTGGGGTTTATACCGAAACATTTTATTTTACACTTTTGTTTTTGTATGTTAGTGTCTTTTACAGACTCAAAGTGGGACATCTAGTGTCGAAACCTTATCCTGTGTTTGGTAAATTATGAAACGTGAGTCCAAGAGTATGTGAGTTTCTCTTTATAATTGTTTACTAATGTAACAAACCAAAGATGGTCGATAGTCCCGACACTAAGACTGACCCCGAAACAGGTGAAAATAGTTTATCCTATGACATATTAGTACATACGTGTAAAAATAAGAAAAAAGGGTCGACTTGTAACAACAACAAGTCAGCGATTGAGTACAGACTGAGAAGCACTGGGGTACCCGACAGGAAGTTGTAGAGGGTCTCGAACGAGTTTGAGATACAGGTAACTCAACCACTAGGGCACGTTGGTAGAGTAAGAGACAGCAGGGACAGAGGAGGACGGGAGTCAGAAAATCCACTCCTTGATACAGTTCTCGACGTGTCTCTATGTTTTTACTTATTACGTGACTGGAACGAGAGGCCTCTGAGATCAGATTGACTTCTCTGTTTTGTTTATAAATTCGATGAAAATAATATTACGTACGACGACATATATTTCACGATTCCTTAATCTTCCGACGGACCTATTGAGATGGACCTTCTCTCCGGTCCTCTATTATAAACCCCACCGGGAATTTCTTTTCTTTCCGAAGACACAACCCCCCTCATTCGTCCCTTCCGTAAGTAAGGACCCCTAGTCGTATTCGTTTCTGTGTTCTTACACTTTCATTCCTTCTTCGAACTATTCCAGTCGTAGGTGTCCGACGGGGTCTGGGGTGAAAGATAGACATGTGAATGTCGTACGGATATCGAGTATACACAATCCAACAACAATGACAAAACTGATTCGAGTTTCGTGAGCTGTAAAAATAATTATTATTATAAAATGTAGACAAATTAAATGTTGTCTAATGTTTGAAGAATAATTAATATATACGGCTTACTTAACTATATACATTTCGGAAATCGTGAACGATATCCGTTCCACGATGAGATTCATAAACAACGATAATGATTTAATCCTTTTCTGGTCTGTCTATTTTTTTTACGGTCTTCCGGAGAGAAACAGGTCATAAGAAAGGTGATATGGTTTGATTGACAGGTAAAGTTATTTTCTTTTGATTTCAAAAGACTTTTCGTAGACTATTTTAATAAAATGAAGACTCAAAAGTAAACGGCACTTAAAGTAAGAAAACAATTCTCGATATCTGTAAAGATAAACCTATTACATGAGGACCTTCAAACCCTATGAAAAAACTTATCTTTTACTATTCGAGATGTTAATGAAAGAATTATTCGAATCGATAGTCCTTATTTTGTTGGTTTAAACCGTAGTGATTTATCATAAGTTGTAGAATGAGATTTTAAGTTCCACTCTTAAATCGAATACTATTTTCCATCGTAGAGATTAAACACCTTGTATCAAGTCAGTTTACAACTATTTTAGTCCGTAGGTGGATCTTTTTTCAACTAAAATACGGAGTGAGGAATATTTTAAGGTTTTAAATTAACATTATTTAGGGTTTACCTTGTTTCGAAATTTACATAATTTTTTTTTATTTTCGTGATCTTTGGTACCCTTTAGACAAAAAATATATTAGAATTCGAGAGATTGTTGGTCTTTGGTTTTTTATTATTTAAGTTGATATGTTTTTAAAAATTTCAAGACGTACCTTTTATTTAAAATATTCATTTCGACTTTCTTGTAAAAGTTAAGTATCGTGTCCGTCACACATTAAGGGGATGATATATATCTCCTGGGTGTTTAGTAATTTTTTTTCTATTATGTTATATTTTTACTCGTTTGTGACATTATAAAATATCTTTTCCTGTATGTTTAACAAAAATTTCAATGTTTTCACACACATTGAAGTGAGTGTTCTCTTTATGTTTGATTTAGATATGGTTTTATGTACAAAAATGGACAGTTTAACCGTTTTTATTTTTACAAACTGTCATGTATCACCCTCGTTAGTCCGTACAAGAATGTAACGAACGTTCCTATATTTATATTTAACCGTGTAGGTGATATGGACGATTTTAATTTACATGTATTGGGAGTCTAGATCTCTAAGATGAAGATCCTTACACAACCCGTATTTATAAGGGTTCGTAAGGGGAACACACTTTAGGACATACTCTTTCCATACACCCTAAAAAAAAAACCCCCCCCACCAAAAAGAACGTCGTGACTCATAATTATTTCATTAAATACACTCCGTGTATCTTACTTCGAACCGTACGTTCTTCCCGATCAACAACGTTGTCGTTTTCTGACCTTTGTCGGATTGACCAGTAATTATTCTCTCAGTAATTTAATTCATACTATATCAGTAAACAACCCTATGGTCGATAGATAGTTCTTCTTTCCCCTTCGAGAAACCGTCCCACGTTACGTCTGACATCCCATACGATGATAACCACACCTTTCCCCTCTATTTTCTGATACATTTGGATAAAAGAACCTATACCCATTTTATAGAAACCTTCCTGTCGGTCCCGATGGGGACCTTTCTGTTTGACTTACCGACTCCTGTCCCCACTCTCCCTCAAAAGAGACTTATGACAAAATATAGAAAACTTAAGACTTGGTGTACTTCTAGATTAAATTTTCTTTTTTTTCAACTTAGTTTGTTATTGAGATGATCTCCGATTAAACTCTTTTCACGGTCAAAACTTTGTATTCCTTAAATCTTTGGTACACACTTTTTAGACAATTGACGAGAAAGGTTAAATACTAGAAAATTATTGTAACTTTTGGAATTGGATACACAATTTATCTTACTAAAATTAATAAATTCTATACAATTATACGTTTCTTTGAGTTATGTCACTCTTTTTCATTCTAAATAAATTCTACTGAACGTTTGGATCCTTTTACATTTTGAAACAGTGTTTCCTTATACTCCGCCAAATATTTAGACTGACTCTTCAGTTTTAATTTGTGTATCTTGTTCACGATTTGAGAACAAAGATTGGAGTTCTTCAATCAACCGTGTCCAGTCTCATCTAATAATTGAAATTTACTACCGAATCATCTTTAAGAATAAAAACTTAAAACTTTGAAAGAGAAATACTCAATTTATAAAAGAGTACATAGTACTTATCCGACAGACTGGGGACCAGTGGTAAAAGTCGTCAAATGATAAAGAAAAGTCTAAAGACAACGGTAAAAAGTGAATAGAACCGATTCTATATTTAGAGGGTTTGAGGTTGGTCACCTCTAATCCCTCCTTAATCGTGGTCCAGTGGTCACGTTATAATATCTGAGACGGTTGTTTGTGTTACCTCACACTGTGGACGGAAATTAATTACCAAAAGGCCTCTGATTGTGAAAAAAAACGAGATCAGTTGTAACGTTTTACTATTTTACGTTTTTAAGACCCCTGTCTAATATGTAATTCGACCGTTTTGGAGTGCCGTTTAGTCAATTATTCCAACGAAAGGCTTTCAGTTCATGTGTGTCTTAGTTTCTTACCGTCGAGGATTGGGAAGAGTAAAATGGTTATTCTTTTCGTCCGGGTCTCACCAATTCCCAGAATGGGTTCCAACGTGTCCTATAACCACCGTCTTGAGACCAAAAGTCTGAGTGTGAAGGGATATGTTATTAGTAGAGGAGACACAGAGTCAAGTTTTTAGGACGAAGGGACTACGACTACCGGTAAGTACGGGAGTAGAGATCTTTTAAGGGGACGAAAAGGTATTTTCTTAAGAGTTTCCTACTGGGTTTTAAGTTCAGAACTACGTACACAAAGGAAAAGTCAAAATAGTTCCCTTTTTTGTGTTTGTCTCTCTGTTAAAGTGAATGATTCAACGTGTATGAAAGAAAAGGACTAACACTTTCGTCTTGATACCGACAGTCATTGGTTTCAAACTCGAAGGAAACACCGAGTCTACCATTTCTTTGACGAACATTACACCCTCTGGACCCAAGTTAGAGACCCAACCTTTCTAGGGGACCTTCTCCGGTACCGTTAGGTGAGGTCATAAGAACGGATCTCTTAGGGGTACCTGTCTCCTCGGATCGTGTGATGTCAAGTACCCCAGATTCAGTCTGTGCTAACTCGTTGATTCGTGTCGTGTTGGTTTGAAATGAAATAAGAAGGAGAGACCTGTGGTTATAAAATGTGTAAGAAGTTTCGGATGGAGTTTACAGGGGAGAAACAACTGAAGTAGATGACGAGATTAGATGTTCCTAGAGTCATTAAAATAACGTAATAAAAAAATTACATGAATAACGTATCTCACTTATTAAACTGTAATACTGAGAGGTCTAAAGTCCGTATTACGATATAACAAAAAGAGACCCCAACACAAACAAAACAAAACGACAAAACAAAAAACGTAGACTTCTGATCTCTAGTCACAATCCGTAATCTTCTATGACTTGAGTCGTCAATTGGATGTCCACAGGTGATTATTGACCGAGGAGGTAATCGAGGGAAAGGGGTATCGACTTGTGGGAAGTAGGCGTTTTCTGTCCGTTGACTAGGGTTAATCTCCTTGTTATTTAGATACCACCGATGAACGGTACCCGACCCTATTCTCTTCTTCCCTCTGGTAGTCGTGAGGGTCGACGGAGAGGGGAGGAGGGAGGAAGGGTGAAGGGAGAGGAGTAGTAGGGACGGAGGAAGGAGGTACGGGTTGATCCGGTCGTCCCAAATCTTTAGACTCCGAGATTATATGGGGGCTGGAATGTCTCTGCTATGGTGAGTCTCGAGAACCATGGCCTTTGACGGAGTAGGAAAAGGAGACATAGGTTTCGTGTCTTTACGTTTGTAATTACTTTAAACTTTCTTTTGGAATACACACGTGTGGTGGAACACTGGTCAAACGTTTGATGAGAGGGAGATTTTTTGTTTTCTCGCTCGCTCGGAGTTGTGTGACTTTAGCCGTGGATATGAAAGATGGGAGTCAAGACCCTCCTCTGGCTATGAGGTTTCACGCTGGTAAAAGACAGGGACAGTGAATCCTACCTGGTCTCCTTCCCGTTCTGTTCCGAGACTCTATGTGTCCCTACAAACGGGAGGGGTGGTGGATGGGAAAAACGGTCCCTATCCTCCGACGTTCTTTTTACTTTTTTCATTAAGAACCCCTAAGAACATAGTTTGACCAAGTTTCAAACTTTGTCAATTCGTACTAAGCTTCGTGTCCGACGGGGTCTTTGATCATTGGGTAGACGTACCGATGTCACATGGTGATGAATGATGGACAGGGACCGAGAACACAGATGACTAATCCCGTGGGTCGAGGTGGAAGTCCGGTCAAGGGAAAATAGACCCGTATCCCCGATAGAGAAAGAAGGTATGTACCACGTCAGAGACGGTCACCGGTTGATTTATCATATATCACTTCTCGTTATACAAGAAAACGAAATGAGAGTGACCATAATTTTGGAGAGAAAGGAAGGGTAAAGTATTTCAGTCGGAAGGAGTAGAGACTCGAAGATCATAATAGACAATCCGAAAAATTACCGACCAGACAAGGATTTTAACTGAGAAAGTGTTCGTTACAAGATTACAAGTGCTACATAATCTACCAAGTGACGAGTCATAATCCGTTAAAACAAAAATATTTGAAAGATCAAAAAAACATATTAAACTATAGAATGTTCTAACTGACGATATTTACTATACATAGCGATCCGATAATGTATAAATTCTACATTTTCAATTCATCACATGCAAAATTCCAAATTTTCTTTATTCCTACCCCTTAAGGGACCACCAGGTCACTACTCCGGAGACACGTCCCCCGTACCCAAACGAGAGAACAGTCCCTTGATTCTAGGACGTACGACACACCGTACCGATTATTTATTTATTTATTTTCTTTATTCCTACGGGAGGTTATTACAGAAAGATTTTTGTAAAGAAAGATTGATCAATAAACGTTGGAAACAAAATATTTTAGGGTTATACAGAAGTCAATAAAGTTCTACATACATGTTAAGAGTTTCAGGTATAATTAATTGATATACTTTATGTGTACAACGATACATCTCGTGAGAGTCTTCAAACTCCTAGTGTTTAATAAAGTTGTTTGTAAATGACTCGTGAATAATATATGGTCCGTGACACGATTCCTTATGCCTCTTTTCTACTTTAGTACCAGAGTCGGGAGGTTTTTGAGTCAGATCATGCTTTTTACCTATATGTGTCATTAATCCTATACTACACTCTTCTTAATTTTACGACTATCTATGTTTTACGAGACCCTAGTATTTCTTTCACTGTCAGACGGAATTTATCCCCAAACGTCATCCTCACCTCCCTCTACCCCCACTTAAGGTTCCTTCTGATAAACACCTCCGTACTTTCCCTGAGAATTTTACTCGAAATCGTAACGGATACCAATTTTTTATCGTACACACCCCCTCGTCGTTTTCTCTTCAGACCTTTCCATTCGACCTCCGTCTACCACTTTTAGAAGATTCAGTTCAAACTCTCCAAATCTGAACTAGGACCTACGGTCGTAAAGAGTTTTACACCATGATCTGGTGGTCGTCGTCGAAGTGGATCCTTGAACGATCTTTACGTTTATGAACCCAGGGTGGAATCTGGATAACTTAGTCTTTAAGATCCCAACCCCGGGTCGAGAGACCAAAATTATTCGGGAGGTTTACTAAGACTTCGTGTGTGACGAAACTCTTGGTGACGACGTCCGGTTCCCTTGGAACCTTCCTAAATCTTGTTCCTTGACTGACCTATACTAGTCTTCATCCTCTGACCAACGGTGAATGGTGAGTTCGTGTCCCGAACTGAGGTTTCATCGATGGTATTTTTTTTTTAATTTACTTACACCGTACCTCTCCACTCCCCGATGTGATTCCGTCCTCATTACCTCTTCTTTGTCTAAAATTTCTACAAAAAGTCCGTCGAGTTCAACTTAGTCCACTGATCCTATATAGGTATATTCACACTGGTTTTACCAAAAATATATTTTTCGTTCGATATTAGAACAGGTGACATAGTTAATGACTCACAAAATTCTTCATTCGGTGTGTCTGATCTTTTTTCCCCTTCAGTTCTCGTTAAAGATACACAAGGGTGTCCCAGTTCTCGTTTCGCACGGGACCGTACATGTACTTAGAAGACTAGACGAACCGGTAAGATGTAGAGGGAACTTCAATTATTTGACCATAAGTATAATTGTATCTTTAGAAAACACTCAAACCAATCATACTTAGTTAGGGACTCTGACTGACTATCAAAGACTTACACGACCGTTTTCCGTTAAAACTTTTGGACTATGAACAAGACTACTAGATTAGTTCCATGACGGTTCTACTTTTGGACGATATCGGAAAAATAAGATTAAAGTAGTGACTAGTGTATCGGGCAAATTAAGTCCATCTTCGACCTTACTCATTTTCTTAATCTGAAACATGATACGGGACTTCCAGTTCTTTCAGTCCACCTTGACAATAAAGATTAAAACCTCCGTCCTAAATCGACTTCGTTAGAAGTTAAAGGACTGTCTCTCCTCCCTCTCTTTCCATGTCCAGTTGGATGTACCAATTGAATGGTTTAATGGATTACTCTTAAAACGTCTTACGCTAAGGATAAAGATAATCCTGAGACCCATGAAGAACAATACATGACATACAAGGAAAATCAACTATAGTTGTAGAACCGAATAAATTGGTCGAATAAAATAGGTTCTTATCACGGGTTAGTTTTTGACGTGATAAAACACCTTAAACCCGCGATATTCCCCGAGACCCTTAATTTTGTTTTGAAAGTGTAATGTCTACTTCTTTACCTCCCGGAGTTTCTTATTTAGTGAATTAGACAAATAACATCCCGTTCCAAGAGGTCTTACGATGTTTCACCGTTTTGTTCTAAGTCTTGTGATTATTAGACAAAGTCTGTTCTAAATTTTAAAGAGAAAGTAAAATTTGAAAAATTTTAGTCTTTTTTCTTACTTAAAGAAATGACTCGATAATCTCTGTACCCTTCGAAAAGAACGTCAAAGAACAAAAGACGAAAAGTCTGTAAACTCAATTTACATTTTCTAGATAATTTTTTTTAACTTTCGTTTTTTAAATCCTTCTTTTACACGTTCTTGTTAAATTCCCCTCTTTTTACGTAATACAATGTTCGATAAACAAGATAAAGGATAGAAACGGATATTGTACCATTAAAACATGACTTATGACAGGTAATGTAAATTTATATAAAATATTTATTTTTATTAACTTCTTAAAGTTTCTAGGACCATACACTCATTTGCAGAATAAGACTCTCAAGATCTTTACGAAGTCTTTGATCGAATTAGAACTTAGGACAAACCTATTCTTCTGCACTTGTTGAACTTTCCTTGTAAACCGGGACAAAGGACAAAAGGTTTGAAGGGTGACGAAATATTCGTTTATATGCACATTAGATTTTCGACCACAGATAGGGGATAAGTTATAGGACATACACTATAAAAGAGGCGTCTCTAAAGAGTCGTGAATCTCCTTTGTTCACCTGTTCTTAAAGTAGTAGTTCTTACATAATAAGGGCACACACGGGACGGACTTCTTCATCTAAAAGGGGAAGACAGACCTTAAGTGTAATTGTGTTACGTAAGACTTTCATGTGATGACAAAAAATCCGTTCTAGGTTTCCTGGGTTAAAAAGTCCAAAGACAGGAGAAATCGCGGGAGTTTCTAATTTTTTTTTTAGGCCTGAAAAAGGGGGGTTCAATCCAGAGGAGCTAAGATGACCCTGTCTTTACGATGAAGTCAGGTCTCTCCTCTCTGCAGTCGATGAAATAGGTCCCCCCTGTGGTGTCTCGTAACTGCTTCCCAACCTTCCGACTCGTCCCTCTAGTTTGCCAGGTAGAATCCTGAAGTCGAGGTGGTCCAACCCCGGGACGGAAAGGTCGGGAGCAGGGGTGTGGCCGGCCGAGGTACACTTTGGCCAGTACACTCGGACAAATGTCGGCTCGTCGACCACGTTGGTAGTCCTAAGCACGCCTCCAGGTCCTTTCCTTTTCTATGTCCGGTGCATGGGGAATGGTTGGGGGGGGGGGGTAATAACTATAAAGTTCTTCCGCAAAGGACAGTGAGAGTCGGAGAGGCGGGGTGAAAGTAGCGGGAGGTCGCTAGGGCCCTGAGGAGCGAGGTCGGGTCGGCTAAAGGAAGGTTAACGAGCGGCGCCCCTGCCCGACCCGACCCTCCTTCCCGCTCCTGCTACTGTCGGGCTTCTTCCACAGCTGGAGGGAGGGGATCGGGAGGAGCTTTGTAGGCGATTTCTCAACAGGGACCTCAGAGTAGGGGCCCCGTTGGCTTGAGACAGACCGTCCGTGGCCCTCCTAGGGCTCGGTCGACGGAGGCGGGCCCGTTTTCGCTTTGTGTGTGTTCGGCCGGGCTGGGACCCCGCCTCTAGGCGCTAGCCGCTCCGTTAACTGTCAGTCTCTACCCCGTCGTTTCTGAGGTAGACGGAAGGGGGGTGGAGGGTGGGCGCAGGGCCTCGGCGCCTCGGGCCGACAGTCAGTGTCTCGGTTCGAGGCCCAAACCCATGCCGAGTAAGAAAGGCGGCCCAGAGAGCCGTTGCATTGAAGGTGCAGAAGCGCTTCAGCCTCTTTCACCCACTGCCCTGCCATCCCCTGAGAGTGGAGCCGTTGTGGCCGAGGAGCCTTTCGTCGACGCTAACGAGGGAGGCCAGGAAACAGTCGTAGAGATTCGACGTGACGGACGACCCTATGGCCTCCTGAGTTTATGGTGGAGAGAGGCGGGAGCTCCTACTCGACGTCAACGCCCCACCCAGCCTTCTTCCTCTTCTCCACCTCAGCCCCCGCCCCGGCCTAGGTCCCCGCCCCGAAGGAACGAACGGTGGACCAGAGACCCAAAGAGGGACGAGAGAGACTAGACGGGGAGGAGAGAAAGGACGATGGGGAACTCCTCTTACACTTGAGAATGTCTTCTGTCAGAGAGCAACGTGAACAATCCGTCACTAGGAACTGAATAAGGGGATGCGTGTGTGTGTGTGTGTGTGAGACTCCTGTCTTCGATCAATTAAGATGGAGACTCCGCAGAACAATTGATGGAGAAAGAGGTTCGATAGGAGTCACGATATCCGAGACAAAGCCGGGGTACTAAAAAACGAACTTGGTAACGTCATCGGAGGACTAATCTGAGAGAGGAAGGTGAGAACAGAAACAGATTTGGTGGAGGGTCTGTCGTTGGTCTCCCTAAATTCTATATATACGTTGTATAATGAGAAGACGAATTTTGGAAAGAAAAAAATTATATTTAAATAAATAAAATTAACCACCAATTAATGAAATGTTATAACATAACCAAAACGGTATGTAGTTGTACTTAGACGGTGTCCATATGTGCACAAGGGGTAGGACTTGGGGAGAGGGAGGAGGGAGGGGCATGGTAGGGAGACCCAGCAGAGATTTTGGGGAATCGTAAAATATACTCCAGGAGACGTTAGGAAAAGACTATTGAGTTATAAACTCGGGTAGTTGACGGTAAGTACCTTCTATCATCCCGGACCCTGTTGAGTTGGTCGTGGTCGACGGGGTTTATAAGGGGTGACTCTCCGGTGTGACAGTCATTACGAGTATCCGGGGAAAACAATAACAAGTCAACGATTCAGCACAGGCTGGGAAACGTTAGGGTACCTGACGACGTGTGGTCCGAAGGGACAGGAAATGATAGAGGACCTCAAACGAGTTGGAGTATAGATGACTCAGTCACTATGGTAGTTTGGTAGAGAGGAACCTCATAGTAATTTCTCTCTTAAAAGTTTTAATTTAAAATTACTACAGGTAATTCCTCTTATTCCATGTCGGTGAGACCCAGGGGAGGAATGTTCATCTTCTGGATTTCCTAAAGAAGGTTAACAGGATAGGTTCGTTACCCGACGGTCATCTAAAGGGAACCCGAGTCCGAAGCCTATGGAAATGAGGTTCTAAGGGTGTTAATTTTACGGGAAGACAGAAACGTCATGGATAGATAGAAAGTTATGGGTCACTTTTACAGTGAAGGAGGTCATTTGGGAGGTCCTAACCGGTACTAGTGTTAATTGAGGACGGGGTGGTGGTACATTACAATGAATAAGACGAAACCTTAAGAAGGACGGAATCCATTAGTGACCAGTACATATACAGAAGGAAAGAGAGGACGGATCTGATCCTTAAAGAGTTTGGGGTGGGCATCGACCGTCGTCTTACGGACTAGGTCTTTTCTGTACTATGTTAACCTACTTTAGGAAGTTGAAATGACGTAGACTTCGGGATCCATCCGGATCATTCCTAGGGTCCGTTTTGGAGTATATTGGTGGTGGGAGGGAAATGATCCTATAGAGGTAGAACTGGTCTAGTGCACGGTAAAACGTTTGTGTTTGACCAATCCGTCGTCTCGTAACGTTTTCCTGGTTTCGAATATGAAGGGAACGTCCAGTCTGACCAAACACCATGTTATACATCAACACCTTGTACATTGACCATATCAAGTGTACTGTTACGTCACATCTTTTTGAAGTACCACGGTATCTTTTATTGACTCAAAGGTTTGTGTATAGACATAGAGGATGAGAACCCTCCGAAGTCTGAGGATAGACGAAGTCAGATGACAACCAAAGGTAGGTGTAGGGAAGTCTGTCAACATTTGGCACAATGTTTCATAGGAAAATGTTTTCGTTCATAGAATGAAACACAACAGGAACGTAGTAAATTACGTACAAACAAAAGAGAGGTCAATGTAATGTTCGATATGAGACCACACCAAAGGAGTAGGGATTTTAGCCCTGTTCTTAGGAACCGGATGGGTCAAATGGTCCCACGATCTTCCAAGAGTACACGATTATAAATATCATATACACTATTACATTAATACCCTACAAGAAGGTCTCATGACAGATAAAATAATAATACAAAATTTTGGAAATATGAGATAGTGAGTCTCTACACACAAACTATAAGGTGTAATCCTTAGTTTCGGAAATAACACTTAAGGACCTCTGTTACGAAAATTAGTACCAAAGGGTTTAAACGGATTTCTTAATGGACTTTGAAAAAAAAAAATTGGACTTCGAGAACTGAATTTCTTTTTGTATGTTGTATTCTCAGCACTCAAATTTAAAATAAACAACAGAACGACTCCTGATATCAGTCCCTTTGTTGGTAAGTGAACTCCTTTTACGAGGTTTCACCATCCCCACTTTGGTCAAATAGGTGTTGAAAGTCGATCCTCTGTACTCGTCAGTTCGTATGTAAGAACCATTTTCTAATAACAATAAGTGTTTCTTACCTATAGAGTTCAATTACTAAAATTCATACGAAAGAATATATACTCTCTACCTTCTTAGACCTCAGTAACTGTAAGAAGGACTCTGTACGTAGATTTATAGGTGTCACAAACGAACAGGCTTCGTTTCTCACGGAGTAAGACAAGATTAGGACTAAAGTAGAGTCCCATGTGACAGGTAGTCGTTTACGTCAACCAATACTGAATTGTGAACATTTTGACTCACCACTCGTTACGAGAAAGAAGATGAAACAAGTGTTTCGGGAACTATTTTTTACTTAAACGTCTCAGTATGTCTTTAAAGGGTAACCGATAAAATGTATACCATCACATATACAAAGGTACAATGAGAGAGGTAAACAGGGTGGGAGAGGAAGGAAGGGGGGGAGTGGAGGGTACAGGTATTCAGACAATAGATACAGACGAAGAGGTAACTACGGGACGTTTATACAGGAAGTTAATTTTTATTTAAAATTTTTTAGAGATCCTTTTATGTGTGTGTGTTTTGTTTTTTTTTTTGGGTCTGAAGGTCTTACATGGGTCTGAATGACTTATTCTTAAAGGTCCATTCTAAGACGAGGTTTTTAAGAGTTCACACCCGAAAAGGTACGGTGACTGGTTAACGGACTATGGTCGACCCACAGGATATTAAGTTAGGGTGAGACTGTGACAGATGAGTGTTAAGTTGAGTTGAGACTGTGATGGGTGGGTCTCTAACACAGTCTACGGTGTCCAATTCTCTAGTCAGGGTATTCTGGTGTGAGGTGAAGTCTATAGTTTGTGTTCAGGTCCAATAGTGGACATGAAAAATGGTTAAAAGATATTTTATCTCCAAAGTTACTGGGGGAGGAAACCCAAGTTAATTAAACGATTTCGTCGAGTGTCTTAAGTCTTTTAGTCAAATCAGTGATCTAATGTCTAAATAATGTTTCATATGATCTCTTATACTTGGTTACCGGTCTACTTCTCTATGTATCCCGTTCCAGGACTTGTTTTTTCTCGGGGACAGGAGTACGTCAAACCCTGGGTCTTACCACCGTGTACCTTTACAAGACCAAGTGGTTGGACTCTCAGGAGACTTGGGACAGGAAAACCCAGAAGTATCTCCAAAGTAATTTATTAGGACTATCTGATTTAATAACCGGTGAGCACTAACTGAGTTGGAGATCGTGGAGAACGGAGACCTCCAGGGGTAGGAAGACTCAAAAGGTTTTCAGTGGTGTAATTGTATTTGAGTCTACCCAACTTTCCCCAAACAATACTTATAGGTCTGTGAAAATAACGAGAGTAGTGAATCCTATAAAGTTCTCAAAATCCTTGAGACTCTAGTTTAACGGTTGTAGACAACTTATAAGTTTTTCGTTCCCTTAAGATCTTTTCGTAGATGAACACGAAGTAACTGACAAGATTTCGGAAACTGATACATCTAGTATTGTTTGACCTTTTAAGAATTTCTTTACCCTTATGGTCTGGTGGACTGGACAGAGGACTCTTTGGACATACGTGTTGTTCTTCGTTGTCAATCTTGGCCTGTACCTTGTTACCTGACCAAGGTTTAACCCTTTCCGTATGTAATTCCGACATATAACAGAGGGACGAATAAATTGAATATACGTCTCATGTAGTAAACTTTACGGTCCGACCTACTTCGTGTTCGACCTTAGTTCTAACGGTCCTCTTTATAGTTATTGGAGTCTATACGTCTACTATGGTGAGATTACCGTCTTTCGTTTCTCCTTGATTCCTGGGAGAATTACTTCCACTTTCTCTTCTCACGTCTCCGACTGAATTTTGAGTTGTAAGTTTTTTGATCCTAGTATCGTAGACCAGGGTAGTGAAGTACCGTTTGTCTTCCTCCTTTTGACCTTTGTCACTGTCTGAAATAAGAGAACTCGAGGTTTTAATGACGTCTATCACTGACGTCGGTGCTTTAATTTTCTTAAACGAGTAACCATCTTTTCGATACTGTTTGGATCTGTTACATAATTTTTCGTCTCTTTAGTGAAACGACTGTTTCCGAGTATATCAGTTTCGATACCAAAAAGGTCATCAGTACATACCTACACTCTCAACCTGGTATTTCTTCCGACTCGTGGTTTCTTAATTACGAAAGTTTGACACCACGACCTCTTCGGAGAACTCTCAGGGAACCTGTCTTTCCTCTAGTTTGGTCAGTTAGGATTTCCTTTAGTTGGGATTTATAAGTGACCTTCCCGACCACAACTTCGAGGTTACGAAACCGGTGGACTACGTTTCTCGACTGAGTGACCTTTCCTGAGACTACGACCCTTTCTAACTCCCGTCCTCTTCTTCTCCCACTTTCTTTTACTTTACCGGCCTACCGAAGTGACTGAGTTACCTGTACTCAAACTCGTTTGAGACCCTCTATCACGTCCTGTCCCTTCGGACCACACGACGTCAGGTACCCCAGTGGTTCTCAACCTGTGCTGAATCACTGACTTGTTGTTGTTGGTCTTTACCCCTCCTTCTGGTTTATATATAAAGAATATTCAGTGTTATAGTGTCGTGCTCTTTTTGTTCTAGTTTTTATGTTAAACCTTACTGTGGTCTACTAAGAATAAGAGTCTGTTAGACCCTCCGTGACGAGAATGGTCAACAAGTGTATCTTACCTAAATAGATTCGAAGAAAGACCTTTTCCGGAAAGTCTATTCCTCTTTAACGTTGACCTTGTCTAGGACCCTCCTCCGAGTCCTTCCCGTCTATTTGATCAAACGCAGTGTTAACACGGACGTTGATCTTTTCGTTTTCGAAGAGGACTCAAAGGAACAGGAACGAGGTTCGTGGGTCTTTGACCGGACCCCGAGACACCGACCGTCGATTAGACTAAAGAGTCACCTTCGTGTCTTGTCCCTAGAAATGACGGAGGTAGGTTAACCACTAAAAGGTCCTGAAAGAGTCACACAACACTGGTTGTGAAGGAAATCTGGGGAGAGAAGTCTCAAGGGGATCGAGGGGTTCGTCTAGAGAAAGGGTCATCAATTTCGGTAATGACAATGACAAAAGGACACACAGACACTCCGCCACTCACGACCTGTCCCAGAATAGGTGGAAGAGTGGGGACACGGACTACATAACAACCCCGGAGACAACGTGACTGGATACCGTAACAAATCACAGACGAACTGGATGAACTGACCCTCGAGTGACTCCTGTCGGTGTCAAGTTGGGGCATAGAAGTACAGGATCGGAACACTGTACGTGTCTCAGTACCCAGTCGTTTACCAGAGAGAAAACCATCTCGGATGCACTCGCTGAAGTCCTCTCTCCGACAGTCGTTCCATGACCGTGACCATCAGAACCCTAATCCTAAACCCGTGTATCGGAACTACGTGTGAACGAGGAAGACTGGACTCGACGCGAACTCTTCCTGGAAAAAGTTTTATTAAAAATTTTATAAATAAACCGACGGGATCCAGAATTAACGCCGTGTACCCTAAAAATCAACTCCGTACGTCACTTGAGAATGAACACCGTAAACCCGAGATCAAGGGACTGGTCCCTACCTTGGACACGGGGGACGTGACCCCCGTACCTCAGAATCGGTGACCTAGTGGTCTCTTCAGAAAACTTTCCTCACCCCTTATACCGGATCAAGAGGGTTGTGGGACTCCGTTCGTGACTCTGACCTTTTACACCGATTTTGTCCTGACTTGTGCTTGTTCCAAAGTCGTCATAAGAATAAGTGACTGTCAGCTCTGTGGACAGTTTAGGTCCGTACGACGACGACGACGATTCAGTGAAGTCAGCACAGGCTGAGATACACTGGGGTATCTGTCGTCGGGTGGTCCAAGGGGACAGGAACCCTAAGAGGTCCGTTCTTGTGACCTCACCCAACGGTAAAGTATGTTTCCATAATTTCCGGTCTGGCAAGTAGGATCTAACAAGTCGGTACAAGTCGATACAACATAACGATTTAAAACCTTCTGAAACGGGTCTCGAGGGGAGGACAAGAATGGTATCGAGTAAAACCTTTTTTTAATTCGTTATCCTTAGTATTAACGTCCGTAAACCAGCGCCTCGTCTCTGTCTCAAAATTAGCGGATCTCGTGACAAACGTTTTCTTCCTTGATAGGGTGATTGATCGAGATACTGGAGTCCGGTTAGGAAAGAAGTCGGACCCGGAGTTTTGAGTGGGTAAACATGTTACTCCAACGACCTGATACTGCTCCGACACCGTCCGGATCGTCCGGACCGGTCTTTAGAAACAAGTTTCGGGTCCTTTATCTAGAAGAGGACGGGACTAAGGGGTGTATTTGAATGTCTTAGTTGGTGTCTTTTTAACAGGATATAAAGAGGAGGTGAGGTGGGGTGTTGGGTGTAATATTTTTAATTTTAATGATTTAATGGATAATCAGTTCTGGTGGGTGAAGTCATAAGAACGGACCTCTTAGGGTACTTGTCTCCTCAGACACCGACGGTAGGAACCCCAGTGTGTCTCAGCCTGTGCTGACTCGTTGATTCGTGTGTGTGCGTGTGTTCTGGTGAATCATTTGATGGACGATCTACAGTTATGATACATACTTACTAAAACAAAATAAGAAAGTTATCGTCCTCGTAAAAGGTACGAGGTCTTCGAACTCTACCGGAGTCACTATGGTTCTCCTTGGATACTGAATCACTCAGACACCCGTCTCCATTCCCATCAAGCATCGAAGACAGAACCGTTGGTCCCATGGACCTAAGAAACATGGACAACCCAATGTTGTCAACTGTTCCCAGAGATAAGTACTACGATCTTTTTTTAACTGGTTCTATTCCTCTACTACAATCCGTCTCACAATTCCCCTTTCTTCGTTTTCAGTCGTTAAGGAAAACTTTTATCTTCTGTCGACACCTTACTCTGTACACTCCGTCACATGAAATTATCTTCTTCGTACCTCAGTACTCGATACCTTTGACCCCATTCAACGAATAATTATTGAAGAGACTCGAGTCTAGGAAGTCGATATTTCGGAAAAAAGTCTACAACCGGACTTATCTCCTTTATTACGTACCAACATTTGTCGGATCTTGTATCTTCCTTCCGTGAGTCATGTGCAATCGACAGTAACACTTCTTAGACTCTAGACTATTTCTTTCTTTCCGGTGACGGATCAGCTGAAACAAAGTGTCTAAGTTTCCCTCAGGTATGACAGATTACTTCCGTATCGGGTCTATACCCGAACGACATGGGCGTTAAGGTCGGGTACGGAGACGTGAGACGTCTCCTAAAGACACGAAAGTGTAGACGTATGAAGTCACGGAGGTACGAGAACCTATGAACACGGACGGTAAAACCAACAGGACCCAGGTTGGGTCTCTTCAAAGCGGTAAAGGGTGTTCTTTAGGTCTATGAGTCGTAAAAGATTTAAACCACTGAATCTGACTTTAACAAGTTCCAACAGTCCCTCCAGGATGGAGTACAGGACCCATCGAGAGACGAAAGAACAGAGATGGGAAAGTGAGACAAGGTAAGGTTTCGGATATGAGGGGTGTTGGGATGGGAAGTACGAATCGAGAAACCGAACAGAGTATTCACCATCTCGCTCGACTCTAAAACATAGATCATTAGAACATCCACGAGTTATTTTTATATAAATATAAATTTCGAATTTTGACGTGATTTTGAAGGTCCTGTGGGGCAACTCCCTGATATGGTTACAACAATTCAGTGATTCAGCATACTGAGAAACGTTGGGGTACCCGACGTCGTGTGGTCCGAGGAGACAGAAAGTGATAGAGGATCTCAAACGAGTTTGAGTACAGGCAACTCAGTCACTACGATAGATTGGTAGAGTAGGAGAGGGAGGGGGAAGATGAAAACGGAAGTTAGAAAGGGTACCCGTCGTGATTTTAAAGTAGTTCGTAGGTTCTACATATTGAACAGTGTGAGTGGATGAATAGATGAGTAGAGTACCCGATTGAACCTTTCGTCTGACTTGAGTATATGGACTTTTGTTACAACTCCATTCATACGTACGGTGTTGTGTAGACTCGTATAAAGTAGTACCTTCGTATCTACTAAAGTCATTGATCATACTCATTCGGTACCGTCCCTCTAGGACTTTATTGTGTATGAATTTTACATCGAACATATATTAGTATGAAGTGTAGTCGGGTACACTAAAAACATGAAGTTTTCCCTGGTTGGGATATTAGGTCAAATTTCATAAAAGGTTGACAGGTGTGTCTTCTGTCTATTTGATATGATTTCACGTCACCAAATTCTCACACCTATTCATCGTAAATCTAGGCCCAATTTTGGAGTAGAAACTGTGAATGGTCGACACACACTGCAACCCGTTCATACAGAGAACATCAAAGTCAAAAGAATAGACACTTTACTTCACTAATATATTTACAACTCCAAGAGTTATACTGATATGTTTTACGTAAAAATTACAACTGTAAACCTCATTTTAGTCTCAGATCTATATACAAGTCTTAGTCATTGAAATGATTTTTTCACTTCAAGTTGTAAACTTTGTGGGTTCGAGGTACAAATTCTTTGGTCAAGATCAAATTAGACCAATGTGTGTGGGTTTGTTCAAGGATCACAAACTTCTTTGGAGGAGGGTTTATTTTGGTATGAATTGGTTATTTTAGACAATGTTTACTAACACAGTAGTTTTATGTGAAACTAACCGACTACCATGAAAATTCGACCCGATAACCTCGAACGTATTGATATAAGAATCGTCATTACCTCTCGGGTACTACTGTTTCTTGGTTCCTCAAAACCCAAGTCACCATGAGGAGAAACAGAGAAACAGAGATTGTGATCCGTTCGGAGACTGTTATCGGTTCTTTTTTAACGATACCGTTAAAAAAAGATAGTCGTTGAATTTGGTGAAGGAAGGGAAATCAGTCGACGGTCACGACGTCCGAAAATCCATTTTGACTGGGGTTACCTTCACTGATCGACATCAGTATAAGGGAATTATGTACTGTTTGGTTTTCTGTAATTTTGACATCTCTATCCTCTCTATCTATATACATTGTTTGGAGAAATAAAACAAACCTCGTCGTAGAAATTTATAAATTTGGTTCTTGTTAGGACCGAGAAAAACCAGGGTAATTATTATCATTAGGGTATCAGAGAGAACCCCGAAGGGTCCATCGAGTCACCATTTCCTAGGTGGACAGTTACGTCCTCGGCGTCCTCTGTATCTAAACTAGGGACTAGTCCTTCTAGGGAACCTCCTCCTTTACCGTTGAGTGAGGTCATAAGAACGGACCTTGTAGCGTACCTGTCTCTCCGGACCACCCGATGTCAGGTATCGTGGAGTTTCTCAGTCTGTGTTTATTCGAGCATACGTATGTGTGTCAGAGAGAAAAATTTGATTTAAAAACAAGACAAACATTGTGAACTATTACTAAGAAACATTCATTTATCTACGAGACCATCTTCGGGGATGTTAAAATTTATTAAACTTGCCCTACCAATCTTTGTTTTTCAAATAAAGTTTCGACGTTCGTAAAAGGTAGAGAATTCTCCATACCTAAACGTCTAAAACTCCGTTTGTAAGGAAACAAGACTTTTTTTTTTTTTGGATGGACTCCATAGGAAGTCAGATTGTTTTATGTTCTGGTACTCCAGGATGGGTGAGGTAGGGTAGGGTAGGGATCATAGGAGTCCTGAACTATTGGAACACCTCAACAACGACAACAAAAGTTTGGAATCAACTTAAGACCTTCAGACCACAAGGGTTTCCGGTCGTCTTGTTTTAGATACCATCAACTGTCCGAATACAAGTCTCCACAAAAGGGTTGAGATTCGGGGAGATCAGTTTATAAGGGGGTAGAGGGTTCATAACAACAACAAGGCAGTGATTTAGTGCACACTGAGAAACGTCAGGGTACCTGAAGTCGTGTGGCCGGAGGGACGGAGAAAGTACGATGGTCTTGGGGGAAAAAAGGTGATAAGTGGGGAGTCCCTTACACTGACATACGTGGTCAAACACCATTTAGGACTAATTTGATTTTCCTACTAAAAGTTTAACACCAGGGACCTCCAGGGAAAGGTTCCAGAGTGTTCCAGTTTTGACAAACATAGTAGTAGTAGTAGTAAACGGAAAAAAAGGACACACTTGTAAAAGTGAGTACCACGTTTTCGTTACCACCCATTTTGACGATCACGTGACCGTGTCTAGTGTCGTCACTATAATCTGACATGATTATCAGCAACATGAAAAGTAGTCATGTGTGGACTTCCTTCGTTTTAGGATAAAATGGATTCCTTAGTCATTCTCCATAAGTAAAATAAGTTAGAGTTGGGAACTCATGTCCTGAGAAATTATCGGACATACTGTTTATCCTTCATACGTATTTCGTGAAGACGTCTTTTTTCACACTATCAGTAGAGTTTTTTTTTCTTAAACGGGTCAACTCAATACTTGATTTGATAGATGAAAAAGTACCTTTAGGTAAAAATAAACTTTCTTACTACCCGTTAAATACCAATAAATTTGAATAATAAACCGTCGATAAAAAAAAGGTATTGACTTACTTCACTCGGACCCTGAAGTTCTCTTGTTGGAAACAAAAGTTGACGTCAGTTGACATTATTTACGAGGACTCTGTAGTCCCTTCTACTCTTAGTTTTTTACGGGGAATCCAAATCCTTGTACTTACAGGACGGTTGGAAGAGTTTTCTAAAGTTACCTACCATTCCTACCTTGTGTCTAACTCTATTTGACTCTTCACGGACGAATCAGTGAGTCAGTACAGGCTGAGAAACACTAGGGGTACCTGACATCGGGCAGTCAGAGGAGACAGGTACCCTGAGAGGTCCGTTCTTACGACCTCACCCATCGGTAAGGGAAGAGGTCCCCTAGAAGGGCTGGGTCCCTGACTTGGGTCCAGAGGACGTAACCGTCCACCCAAGAAATGGTACATTCGGTGGTCCCGTCGGGTTTAACTCTTCACTCACCCTTCACTTTTTTTTTTTTACCTCCGTCACTCTTGTCTGTCGAGAACCCTCTTCAAATTGTCACTCCTCCCTTTTCTATTTTATCGACTTTCCCCTTACCTCCCCAGTTCCTTTTAACAAGATTTCTACCCTTTCCGAACTCGTACATATCCTCTCCTACCTTACCTCCTTTATTTCCTTCTGACTTACTCCTTTCTCCTCCTCCTTATCACCCGTCCTAAGTCCTCTTCTCTAACCCTAGGTCCAGAGTCAGCTACTACTACTACCACCACCACAACCACAACCACATACAAACACATAACCGACTTATCCTTACTTTCTTCAAAACTTCTCCCACTTCTTTCACACTTTAACAGTAAAGTCCCTCACCCTCTCGTCTGGTCTCTTTGTTGTGTCAGAATCTTTAGCCCCAAGAATCTACAAAAGGACAGGTGACCCAAGTTGTGTCTTTCAGCTAAGGAAAGACAGCCAAAAATGGTAGACTTCCCTGAATGAGAGCCAAGGGACAACAGCTCTGGGATGGTGTAAAGGCTCTGCCTCCTTGGAGCCCTAAGCTCAGGTGGTACCATGGCTAAAATGTTCTTGGCTGCTGCTTGAGGCAGGACTTCTCAAGTCAATGTGCTACCTGCTCTCTGAGAGGGTAACTGCCATCACTTTTCAGAAATGACGTTTCTATTCTAAATTTTCATAATGATGTGGAATGACCACAACTAGGCAATTTTAAACAGGCAAAATATCAGTTTTGTAGCTCAGATGGTGAAGAACAAAGAATCTGGGGATAAAAAGACCTGTTGTTTAGTTTTAAGTTGTATCTGACTCTTTCACAAGCCCAGGACTGTAGCCTGCCAGGCTCCTCTGTCTTTGGGATTCTCCAGGCATGAATACTGGAGTGGGTTGCCATTTCCTCCAGGAGATCTTCCTCACCCAGGGGCTGAACCCATATCCTGCATTGGCAGGCAGATTCTTATCACTGAGCCACCAGGGAAGCCCCCCAAAAGATCTGAGAAGAATGCAAACCATCAAAAGACAAGACATTGGGGGAGGGATAAACAAATACTTATGAGAGACCCTGAAAGCAATAACCATAAAAGAAAAAACAATGCTAAATCTGAGTTCATTAAAATAAGCTTCAGTTCATCAAAGGACATTATGAGAGTGTGAGGCAAACTATAGCCTGGGGGCTGATACCTGCAGTACAGATACCCAAGGGGCTCAGAAGCAGACCTTGTAAATTCTCCCACAGATCAGTAGGAAAAATGCGAGTGACTGAATAGAAACAGGGGCAAAGGACTTGAAAAGACACTTCAGCAAAGTGAATCCCCAAATGGCCAATATGGGACTCAACTCCATTAGTCATTCAAAAATGTTGATAAAATTCCACGATGTGAAATATCAAGAACATCTATGTAGCAGCAAACAGCAATAAGAAAAGATAAGCCACAAACTGAGAGAAGGTATCTGCAACACATACAAACAAGAAAGGAGAAGTATCTAGAACATTTAAAGAACTACCAATGAGTAAGAAAAAGATAAGTCAGCTAGAAAGTTTTGGGCAAAAGACTAAACAAAGGATTCCACACAAGAAAAAACATGAAAGCTAACTAAAGATGGGAAAAAACATGCTCAGTCTTTTTAATAATCAGGGAAATGTGAAATGTTATTTCATTAGCACCAGAGACTGGCAAAAATTAAAAAGTTGGCAAGAATGTAAAACAACAGGAATTCTTATACACTGCTGGTAGGAACACACAGACTACCTTTGAGGCATTCGAATCTGGCTTTCTCGTCCGCTTCATAATTTCCTCAATTCTCTATTTTTTAAAAAAATAAAATTCAAACATGAAAACATTAAAAACAAAACACTGGTCCTGAAGAAGTTGATTATTTCTGTGTTCCAGAAGCAGACAATACTGCTGTCTGTGCCAAAGTCAATGCAAGATGTTGGGCCAGCAGCTGGGTGGGCACTTTCCTCCAAGCCCAGTTTCACGGTCGGTCATCTAGAAAACACTCTGAATGGTGACAAGTGTGCTTGTTACCCTAACGCAGAAATCCAAATGACTTCTCACTTCTGATTTTGCCAGTGTGGAAATTTATTACTAGACCAAGCACATATCATTGCAAACCAATCAGAACTTGTGAACATGATTTTTGTCTCAACAGATCATGAGTGAAGCTGATGTTAATGAAAAGAATGCATCTCAACAATGCAATGCTGTCACGGGTTGTGTTACTAGAAAGAGCACACGCAGGAAGGCTAAGAGTTCCCTTCTTCCCTGAAGGTAAGGAGAGCTCTAGCTCTCTGGCCTCCTCAAGGTGACTGATCTCCTGACAGAGAGGCTGGGAAGTCCCTCACCCTGGTCTGAGATGTTCCTTACTCCCAGATGAGACACATGGGTTACACAAATTGCAGTCCAACCTTACAAAGAGCCTGCATCTTGGCCTCTCTGAGAAGCCCCCACCTTCTGCTTCTTCAAGCTCAGTTATTGCAATTTCCAGTCCAGTTTAGAAAAAACTCAAACTTCTACCAACCCCTACCATGACCCAAGGGATTCTGTTCAAAGGAACTTTGTTCCCAGCGGTTTGCTGTACAGAGCCATCCCTGTGATGGTCATCAGTGGTCCACAAGGAAGAGCTATGGTTATTAAGAGGAGCCCATTCTAGGGAGAAGGGGTCAGATCCTAAGATGAGAGAGTATAGAGGAAAAACAACCCCAGCCAGCGTATCACTCGTCATTTTTAAAAACATAGTTTGGAATCATGTGTCCAACATTGTTTTAAACAAGGAATCAAATCCCCCCAACAGAGAGTAGGCATACCTTTTTTCTTTCTAATCTCTCCTGCAGATTCTGTAACATAATCCTCTCATGCTCCTTCTTGCGTTTGTCAGCCTCCTCCTGAGCTTTTATTTTGGCGTCACTTTTCTAGGAAATTTGTATAAAAATATCATTGACTGTCAATATATCTGAATGACAACAGTGCAACAGTAAGATGCTACCCAAAATAAAATGTAACCTTTGGATTGAGAGTACTCATATATATAACATTCATGGATCATCAGTTTTCAAAGTGTTAGCAAAAATGTACAGAACTAGGCTAACTATTATGGCTAGAGATTTAGAAGGCATGTTAATCCCCTTCAGGACCTCAAGGTTGTCAGACCACTATCATTTTGAAATATGTGACTGTGTAGTCTTCCACTGACACAGGTACCAGGAGCCAAGTCTTATACTTCAAAAGCACCAAGAGGATTCTTACAGATACTTTCTCAAGGAATGCAAATGCATAGTCATTTATGAAACATATAACTGATTTTAATAAGTGATACACTAAAACTGTTATATAAATTAGGCTATAATAATAATTTATGCTGAATATTGTCTGAGCTCAGTTTTGGGATTTATTTACTAGGTGGTTTAACTTACACTAGTGAGACATTCTAATTGGTGAATTGCTGAGGCATTCGTAATTTTCAACTGATCTGTTAGGGGGGTGGTGCAGGTATGTCACCAAATGCAGGATTAGGAAATATCACACAGGATATTTAATCTCTGTGAGCAATGTGGATTTCTTGATGCCAACCTGTAATATTATTTATGTAGATAAACTAGAGGACTGCTAATCTGTAATTTGCTGCTTTCGTTTCACCTGGAAAACATTCCAGGATTCTGCTAATGGTAATGGAGGACTGACAGCAACACTGGGTAAAAGCTAGACTGTAAGGTAAAAATGCAACCAGAGCATGCAGCATCTGGTCATTTTCTTTCTTGGATAAACAGACTTTTGCTTTGGGTTTTTATTGAATTTTACAATCTGGTTCTCAAGGAGAGCCAGCAAACCTGGAGTTCGACTTTTTGGTCTTCTTGTTCCTGACTTTCTTTCTTCTTCATCTCCTTTGGTTGTTGCCCATCTCCAAATTTTGAAAACTCGTCTTCTTGACCTTCATCCACTTTCTTTGCTACATCTTTTATTTTCCTGATGAAAATGAAATTAAAGAATAATTCTTTTTATGTGCAGTTTTATAGTGAAGCTGCTTGTGTATAGTAATACAATTTATATTTACACCAGACTCCCTACATTTTGTTATTCCACAGGATGTGCATAATTTCACCTATTTAAATAGGGGGAACTAGCCCTTAGGAGAAGAAAAAGATTTTTATCAAGTAGTGGGCTACTTTGCATCTTAAAATACAAATGCGCACATACGCACACACATATAACCGCTCCTTCTTAACTGTGCTAGATGTATGCTCACACCTGATCTCACATGGGGGTGTGAGAGAGGGAATTTACAAAAGGGTCTGGTGGTGCTCAGAGGAGGAAAGTTCAATCAAAATGACTGGTATTCAGGGCTTTTAAAATGTGAAACTAGCTCTGTTTACATGAACTCATAAATAATATTCTTTAAGTTATAGGGTTTTTTGCTATTCAAAATGTCTCTTCCTTTCTCCCAAACCCATATAAGGTACATGGAAAGGATATGATTGTGATTCAAAAATAATAGTTAAAAACAACGTCAGTTATTATTCTTTGCAGGTTGTGGACAGAGGTTTACATTACAGGGACCCAAATCAAATGGACTTCAAGATCAAAGATCAAGAAACCTTTAGACTGAAGTAGCCCACAACTGTATATGACATTTGCAGCCCACAGGTCATTGGAAACCCAGTAAAACATAAGGAAGTATCTTTTCCAAGTTTACAAACTTTGGGGGATAACTTTTTCATTTCAAACTTACAAAAAAGTTTCAAGCAAAGTTGCTTTACCAGTTACTATCTCTATGTGTGTATATATGTTATTTTTTATGAAATGTTTAAGGACTGAATTCTGAACTGAAAACATTATGTAAAGAATGTCACTGGCAGAAGGACACATCAAAAGGTAAACTGCTTGTGATTATGGATGACTTTGTTTTTTGCTTCTTGTGTTTTTTAGTTTCCTATTACACACACGTTAACTTTTAAGAAAGAATTGTCATTTTAAAAACCTTTAAAAAGAAGACTGTCACTGGGACAAACAGCAAACTGAATTGTATGTTGACCCTGGATTAGAAAATAAAATAATAAATTTCCTGATTTTAGTTATTAATACCCTGGTTATATCAGAGAATGCTTTTCTTCTTAGAAAGTATACAGGGAAGTATTTACGAGGAAAGGGTCATGATGCATGCAACTTATTCATAAACAGGTTTACAAATTCTAAAGTTATAAAGGACGTTTGAAATAAAGAAAGGGGCTGACACCAGTGAATGCCAATAGAAAGTCTTGGGTGATCACTCAGGTGCTACTGTGAGAGCGAGGCCCTTAACGTGAAGGCAGATCTCTTTCTGCATCTTTACAGCACACCTCAAGAGCACGTGACACATGGAGACTAAAGAGGAACACATACTCATCTACACTAGCGTCCTGTCTGCTTGGAACGTTCCCCACGTTGATTCACATTGAAGAAAAAGTCAGCTCTCCTTGAGAATTTATATACATCTAACTTAAAGATAAAGTATGACTTTCAGAATTGGGGTCCCAACCAAGATTTACTGTATAGAAAGGATGATTCTGTGCCAACCTTTGTTCCATCTCTTTTTGTAGTCTTTCTTCTTTTTCTTTTTGCTCACGAGCAAGGCGTCGTTTTTCTGCCAAAATTTTTGTTGCCTCCTCAGCATTCTTAGGTCCTGGTGTGCCTTTATTACCAGACTCTAGTTTAAATTAACATGCAAAACAGTTAAGTTTAGGGAACTTACTGCCTCTATGTCCAACAAAGAGGTGCAAGACAATGTACAATGTTTTAAAAAAAACCCAACAACAGTATGTCCATGATATAAAATGTATAAATAAACTATAAGTGATTTATGTAACAGCTTTTGTTCAAAAGCCCAATTCCTATGCCCTCATGGCCAACCCAAGCCACCAACAGAAGTACCATTTTGTTAACTTTTAACAACTACTTGTCCCCAAAAGAAATAATGTGTTCCTGTTTTGGTTTAGCTGTTTTGAGATACCTGACTAAATTACCTCTATGGAAAAAAAGATTAAGATATACTGAATATGGAGGAAGATAAGCTTATACTCAGTCCAAATGAGGTATAAATCTTCTTTTTTTTCTTTTTTGGCCATGGTACACAGCTTGGGGGATCTTAGTTTCCCAACCAGGGGATGAACCCAGCAGTGAAAGCACCGAGTCTTTAAGCACTAGACTGCCAGGGAATTCCCTGAAGTGTACAAATCTTAAGTCAATTAAACAAAAATATATTCAGCATACATTCTGAAAATTGTGCATCATTTTTATTAAATAAATATTATTTCACTAAGTGTTGATAACACTATGTTAATATATTTGGTTGATCATAAAGTGGCTAACTGGATAACCAAAGAAACCAAGACTATCAGTAAAATAAGGCGACCACATGGAGTTCATGTGACAAATTTGTTTTAAATAAACTATATATGAAAATGAGGATTTTAAGAAATCAGGAATAAATAAACCGTAATAAAAAGACTGTTTCTGTTACAAAGAATTCACTGTGTAATTCCTTCAAAAAGTAAAATTCATGAGTGTATTTAAAATTAAGCAATGCAGGTGGATCATAGAAAAAGCAAGGAAATTCCAGAAAAACACCTACTTCTGCTTCATTGACCATGCTAAAACCTTTGACTGTCTGGATCACAACAAACTGTGGAAAATTCTTATAAATCAATTATATTTCAATTAAAAAAAGAAACAGAAACAGACTCCCAGACATAGAAAACAAACTTATGGTTACCAAAGGGGAAGGCAGAGGGGAAGGGATAAATTAGGAGTTTGGGATTAGCAGATACACCCTACTACATACAAAATAAACAGTAAGGTCCTACTTGACTGCTTGCTTTCACTGCTGGGTTCACTCTCTGGTTGGGGAACTAAGATCCCCCAAGCTGTGCAGCATGGCCAAAAAAGAAAAATAAAAGATTTATACCTCATTTGGACTGAGCATAAGCATAGGGAATTATATTTAGTATCTTATAATAACCTATAATAGAAAAGAATATGAAAAAGAATATCTATATATGTGTATCTGAATCATTTTGCTGTTCACCATAAAGTAACATAAAATTTTAAATCGACTACACTTCAATTAAAAAAAAAGAATGCATGTGATAGTCAAAAAACCAGTATGGTATTTTTTGTAACCCACATACTGACCTGACACATGTTATGCTCTATGCATAAGAACTACCCTACAGCTCCTGATGGAAACCTGCTCAGCCACAAATGGCTGGATGCACTGTCTCCAAGGATGGAAAATACCTAAGGGCCATCCACTATCAGAGCTGGAAGGAACTGCAGGGACCACCTAGACCATGACATTCATCCAACCCATCTGTATACACTAAACATCAGTTCCAAAAATGGGGCTAAATCAGAAGTTGCGGCAAGAAAAAACAAGCATTGTGCCAGTGTGACTGGTGCAATGCTCTTTAATGAAAGTTTGCTTCCTATAGTTCTTTGCACTGGGGAATAAAATAACAATGACAGTTCCCAAACTACCTTGAGATTTTCTGGTTGCTGAAATGAACTTGTTAGTGAAGGAACTCACCTTCACAGATCATATCCTTTTGGCTTGCAGCCTCAGAGTTGTTAATGGTGTTAGAAACGGCTTTGCTTTTCATTCCCATAGTACCTAATGCATTTTGTGCAAATACGGTACGCTGCGTAGGAATTACTTTATAGGAAAAACAAAACTGTGTCGATTGTTTTGACGTGCCAGGTGAAGGTGATGAGGGGCAATTCTTTTGAATTTGCCTACTGGGAAAAAAAACAGTTAATGGAGGAAGTCTGGTATGACTTTATAACATATATGTGTTGATTTTTACTGTACCATTTCACACACTATAATGTCTTGACATCATGATATGATATTTTATAATAGAGAAAAGGTAAATCCATTTTTAAAGGCTTTTCCCTTTATATTTGTTACCATGTATACTACATTATTTATGAAACACTGATGCGAGGTTTATCCTGGTAAAACATATATCAGGAACAGCTGCAAATAAGCTACTTACCTAGCACTGGTGGGAGATGGTGGACACCACCTTCTTGTAGGAGATGACGACCATCTATAACACGGTATCTGCGATGGTGGTACACGCTTCTTGGTAATAGGGTTTGAGGGCTGTTCGTCCATTTCTGATTTCTGAACAAATCAATACGATCATATAAAAAAGTTACTAGTATTACCTTTTGCGGCTGCCCTTTCGAAAGAAAAAAATTCTGAATAAAATGCTCCTAAAAATCCCAATTCTCCTTTCATGCATGAGACTTAGGTACAGACATTCATTCTTCCAGACTAACATTTTATATTGTACAATTCAAACAGGTCATAGAAATAATTTAAAAGGATTCTTTTACTTCAAAACTTAATTTTATTTGTAAATCCTAATTGAGCTCTGCGATAGTTCTCAAAACATTCTTTCAGAGTTTAGAAACATAATTCATATAAACCACTATATTTTATCCCTTCTATTAAAAATTATCTATTATTCCAGCTTTAGGGGGAAACTCTGAGACAATGAGTATCAGATAATTTTAAATCATTAAAGTGAATATATTTTATCATAGAATGCTGTATGTTGTGAACTCTGACCCATCATCATCTATACAACAAAAAATAATAGATTTTAATAGAAAATCTGTCAATGAAAGGCACTTGTCAAACCTGTGGAAAATCTTTCACTTTACCTTGGAAGATATTTCCACGGTCACCTCGGGGGAGGTCTCCAGGGGCACCTCCACACTTGCCTCAGAAGGCCCTTTCGTGGTCTCCTTGGGGAGCACCTCCACATTCTCCTCTGGGAGTGCATCCATGCTTGCCTCTGAGAATGCTTCTACACTCTCCTCGGGGGATGTTTCCACACTCTCCTCAGGGAGTGTTTCCATGCTCGCCTCAGGAGATATGTCCACACTAGCCTCAGATGATGCTTCCGTGCTCACCTCCTGGGACGAGTCCATGCTCACTTCAGGAGATGGGTTCACACTCACATCTGGGGATGAGTCCATGCTCACCTCCAGGGATGGATCCACATGTGCTTCAAAGGATAAGTCCTCACTTGTCTCAGGTGATGTTTCCACATTTGCAGAGGGTCCTTCCATATTCACTTCTGGTAATGCTTCCACACTCACCTTGGGGGGTGCTTCCATGCTCTCCTCTGGGAGAGCACCCACGCTCACCTTGGGGGGTTCTTTCATGCTCTCCTCCGCGAGTACGTCCACGCTCACCTTGGAGGGTGCTTTCATGCTCTCCTCCGGGAGTGCATCCACGCTCACCTTGGGGTGTTCTTTCATGCTCTCCTCTGCGAGTGCACCCACGCTCACCTTGGGGGGTTCTTTCATGCTCTCCTCCGCGAGTGCTTCCACGCTCACCTTGGGGGATTCTTCCATGCTCTCCTCCGCGAGTACATCCACGCTCACCTTGGGGTGTTCTTTCATGCTCTCCTCCGGGAGTGCATCCACGCTCACCTTGGGGTGTTCTTTCATGCTCACCTCCGGGAGTGCATCCACGCTCACCTTGGGGTGTTCTTTCATGCTCGCCTCCGGGAGTGCATCCACATTCACGGCAGGGTGTTCTTTCATGCTCTCCTCTGCGAGTGCACCCACACTCACCTTGGGGGGTTCTTCCACGCTCTCCTCCGCAAGTGCTTCCACGCTCACCTTGGGGGATTCTTCCATGCTCTCCTCCGTGAGTGCACCCACGTTCACCTTGGGGGGTTCTTCCATGCTCTCCTCCGCGAGTGCACCCATGCCCACCTTGGGGGGTTCTTTCATGCTCGCCTCCGGGAGTGCATCCACATTCACGGCAGGGTGTTCTTTCATGCTCGCCTCCAGGAGTGTTTCCACACTCACCTTGGGGTGTTTTTTCATGCTCTCCTCCGGGAACGCTTCCACACTCACTTCAGGGGGTGCTTCCATGTTCACCTGGGGGGATTCATCCAAGCTTGCCTTGGTGAGTGCTTCAACGCTCACCTCAGGGGGCACTTCCACACTTGCCTTGGGGGCGACTCCCACACTAGTCTTGGAAGGTATTTCTACCTTCTCCTGGAAAGGCATCACCGCTGTTGACTGGGGAGGCACTATGGCACTCTTCAATTCATCACTGCTAGGCCTAAGCAGGGGCATGTTTACATACTGGATTACACTGTGGATGCCTGTGGATAAATGAGAACAGAGAGTGAAATTCCCCACAGGTAGAAATTTGACAAGACGGAAATGTACCATTAGCAGTATAAAAACAAAATCAGAGTCATTTATTAGGAAATCACAGGGATTACACACCATACAGAAATGTTTAGTGAAATGGATCACAGACACAAGACAGAAACATCTCAGAGTTGGTACTTCAGAGGCACCACCACTAAAAGAGAGGCGTTGTGAAAGCAACAGAGCTCTCTAGACGAAAATAAGATGCTTCTCCAAAGCTGATGTCTGCAATAAGCATTTCTATTTTAACCACACTATAGTTCAGAATGATTTTCATAGGCAATTACAAAACCTTGGACACTTATAAAAAGTAATCTAAACAAAGTCACCAGGGCCAGAGATTTTGCCATTACAGGTGATTACCTAAGACACTCTATACATGATTATTTTAAGATAGAGTATAAACAAGAGCATTTTCTCACCCATACTAAAAACTGTAGTAAGACAGTAATCAGAATTGGAGGAGGAAATGGCAACCCACTCCAGTATTCTTGCCTGGAAAATTCCATGGACAGAGGAGCCCCATGGGCTACAGTCTACGGGTTGCAAAGGGTCAGACATGACTGAGCAACTAACACACAGTAATCAGAATGGGCTGGATCTCCAAGGTCCCTTCCAGTTTTAACAATCTAAATATTTTTAGCCTAAGAAATATATATTTTGAATCTAAACAAAAGCAGGTTATGATTACACTTTATTAAAAATATCTAAATGCAAATATTCAGTTATCAGTGAGTACTGGGATAATAGGAAATTACACTAAAGTTTTTTAAACTAAATATTTATTGGTTTAAATATTTATTACTTTAAAATAAACTTTTTTTTTGTGGGCCTAACCATGCAGCTTGTGGGATCTTGGTTCCCTGAACACAGATTAAACCCACAGCCTGGGCAGTGAGAGTGCAGTATCCCAACCACTGGACTACCAGGGAAGTCCCTAAATATTTTTAAAAAGGTATTTGATGGTGGCTTTTTAAAGACTTGGTAAATATACCAAAAAGACTCAGCTATTTTTCAGTTCCTCACTTTTGGCAGAGAAAGCATTTTACTTACATACCTATGTGCCTACTCACTTTTTAAACACTGACAGTTTGTACTACAGAAAATAAAAGTATAATAACTAGATTTCTAATAGCTAAAGAAATTTAAGACAAACCATTGAGATTTTTGATGGGAGTAACATATTTTTTAAAATAATTAGAATTCTAATTAGAAAAGGTAGAGGAACCAGAGATCAAACTGCCAACACTCACCAGATCACAGAAAAAGCAAGAGAATTCCAGAAAAAACACCTACTTCTGCTTCAGTGACTACACTAAAACCTTTGACTGTGTGGATCACAACAAACTATGGAAAACTCTTAAAGAGATGGGAATACTAGACCACCTTACCTGCCTCCTGAGAAACCTGTATGCAGGTCAAGAATCAGCAGTTAGAACCAGACATGGAACAATGGACTGGTTCCAAATTGGGAAAGGAGTATGTCAAGGCTGTATATTGTCATCCTGCTTATTTAATTTCTATGCAGAGTACATCAGGCTAAAGGCTAGGCTGAATGAAGCACAAGCTGGAATTAAGACTGCAGGCAGAAATATCAATAACCTCAGATATGCAGATGATATCACTCTTATGGCAGAAAGTAAAGAGGAACTAAAGAGCTTCTGGATGAAAGTGAAAGAGAAGAGCGAAAATGCTGGCTTAAAACATTCAAAAAACAAAGATCATGGCATCTGCTCCCATCACTTCATGGCAAACAGATGGGGAAACAATGCAAACGGTGACACATTTTATTTTCTTGGGCTCCAAAATCACTGCAGATGGTGACTGAAGCCACAAAATTAAGACACTTGCTCTTTGGAAGAAAAGCTATGACAAACCTAGACAGCATATTAAAAAGCAGAGACATTTACTTTGCCGACAAAAGTCCATATAGTCAAAGTTAGTTTTTCTCGTAGTCATGTATGGATGTGAGAGTTGGACCATAAAGAAAGCATCAGTCTGACTGATGTCCAAAAAGGACACTTTTGTTGGGATGAGCACACAACCGATTAAATAAATAACATTGATGCTTTTGAACTGTGGTGTCAGAAAAGATTCTTGAGAGACCCTTGGACTGCAAGGAAATCAAATCAGTCAATCCTAAAGGAAATCAATCTTGAATATTCATTGGAAGGACTGATGCCGAAACTGAAGTTCCAATACTTTGGCCACCTGATGTGAAGAACTGACTCATTAGAAAAGACCCTGATGCTGGGGAAGACTGAAGGCAGGAGAAGGGGATGACAGAGGATGAGATAGTTGGATGGCATCACCAACTCGATGAACATGAGTTTGAGCCAGCTCTGGGAGTTGGTGATGGACAGGGAACCCTGGCGTGCTGCAGTTCATGGGATTGCAAAAAGTCAGACATGACTAAGCAACTAAACTGAACTGAACCGAATTAGAATACCTCACAATACATTGGGGAGAGATGGGCAGAAAATAATTTGACACACATACAACTAGGCAGAAGCAAAGTCAGGAATTCGAATCAGGAGAAATAAAGCTGCACTACAACAAAGTCTATGATAGCACTTTGGTTCACTAATCATATGGATGTTGACCGAAAAACAAGGAAAGGGGGCGGGATATATTCTGGAAAGGAAAAAGTGGAGGAAAAAAGGAGAAAAAGGATGGGAACAATGCATTAGAGATCTATGACTGAGGACTTACTACCCAGAGGCATATTTAACACGATATGTGACCCATAACCCTGAAAATCTGTTTTACCAACAATCTTCTTTTAAACATTTTTTTTTTTACATGGACCATGTTTAAAGTCTTTACTGAATTTGTTACAATATTCCTTCTGTTTTACGTTTTGGTTTTTTAGCCACAAGGCATGTGGGATTTTTAGCTCCCTGAACAGGGATCAAACCTGGACCCCCTGCATTGGAAGGCAAAGTGTTAAACACTGGACTACCAGGGAAGTCCCTATTTTACTAACAATCTTTATGTTCTTAATTAAAAGCTAAAGAGCCACTCAATGTTATTCTTCCACATTTTAAGAAAAAAAGAAGGTTGGCTTTCTCTCTTGATATTATTTAGGTTTTCCTATGTACTTTAAATCCAGCCCTTTTTATAATACTGTGATATATTTAAGCACAGGTCAAGAAACCCAGAGTTTTAAAATTTAAAAAAACCATCTCATCCTACAAATTACCCTGATAACTACTCCACCATGCTTGCCATCATAAAATAAATATACAACATAAAATGTTGTGCAGACTCACTCATTTGCAAAGTATTGATTCAAATTATTTTTATGCCTTTCTGTAAAAACTTAAGTAATACAACCTAACTTTTTAAGCACAAATGCTAACATTTTCAGGCACTCTATCCTATGCTTATTACCTGGATTATTGCTATTAAACTACTAATGAAGCAGTACTTTTGTTCCTGGCTACTGACACTTTTGTTGGGATGAGCGTGCAACCAATTAAAGTATTCTCCCAAAGAGAGGTATATAGCTAACAAACTAAATGATCAGAACAAACAGAAAGGACTCAGTTTGAGGTCTCACAAATAAATGAAGAAAGCAAGAAAGAGCAATGTGAACTGCTCTAAATGATAAGTATCCCAACCTAAAAGCAGAGGCAATTGAGAACCACACATACATAACAGGACCAAACACTGCCACCTGATGGGACTGCACTGTTAGGGAAGATAAGACCTGAATAGACAGGCAAAGGCCCAGCATACCACAATAATCCCAATGCGGGGATCCAGGTAATGTATCTATTACCATACCCAATGTATGGAGTCTCTATGGAGAAACTCACATGTGGAGAAAAAAGTTGTAAATGACAAAAGCACTCTGACATGGATTCCTCCAGATATATGTCACTGACAGTCACATTTGTGAAGTTCATTGCCACTAGCTCCCAGGGACTGAGTGAATTAAGTAAATCTTGCTGTAAATAGGAAAGGAAAGTCGCTTAGTCGTGTCCGACTCTTTGCGACCCCATGGACTGAGAAGCCTGGTAGGCTACAGTCCATGGGATTTTCCAGGCAAGAGTACTGGAGTGGGTTGCCATTTCCTTCTCCAAAAGTGAAAGTCGCTCAGTCACGTCTGACTCTTTGCAACCCTATGGACTATACAGTCCATGGAATTCTCCAGGCCAGAATACTGGAGTGGGTGCCTTTTCCTTCTCCAGGGGATCTTTCCAACCCAGGGATCAAACCCAGGTCTCCCTCATTGCAGGCGGATTCTTTACTGGCTGAGCGCTTGCTCCAATAAACTTTTAAGTTCATGAAGATCCCTGCCACAATGACATTTGTTTTAACAGGATGTGACCTGAATCCTCTGTAAGTGAACAGTTTGTTATGAAACAAAAAGGAACAATCATGTTTAATACGGAAAACTTAAGGGAAAGGTGTCAGAAAAAACTTTAAACAAACAAGTAGTTCAGTAATAATTTTGAAATCTTGTGTAATGATCAGCAGTGAATACACCCCCAAAGGATAGACATGGATTATGCTGTGAAGCAGCAAAGCTCTGAAGTTCAAAATGCGGCCAGTAATTTAGAGCTTCCCGGTGGCTCAGAGGTTAAAGCATCTGCCTCCAATGCAGGAGACCCAGGTTCAATCCCTGGGTCGGGAAGATCCTCTGGAGAAGGAAGTGGTAACCCACTCCAGTATTCTTGCGTGGAGAATCCCATGGACAGAGAAGCCTGGTAGGCTACAGTCCATGGGGTCGCAAAGAGTCGGACACAACTGAGCGACTTCACTTTCCTTTTATTTCCTATATACGAACTAATGAAATGTTCGAAGGAATGAAGTGCTTCAGGACAAATCTATCTATACCAGCATTCTATGGTCTGGTTCTCTGCTTCATGGCAGAATTATATATTTTATTGTTGTATGACACTTAATGAGAACTAGACCTTCCAATAAAATTCAGTTTTGGGAAAAAGAAAAAAAAAATAATAAAGAGATTCTTCTAGCTTCAGCCAAATAAGCATGTCACCAAAGTATATTTTTTAGTTAAAGAAGGGATATTTTGGCTTCCAATGTTTTGGAATGGCTTCTCAAGCAGCTGAATGTTGACATAAATAGAACACATTTAAACCACCAGTTAAGACTGGCACTTAGAAATAACTAACCAGGTCGTTTTTCTTCCACTTGTTCTGTTTCTGTAGATGAATGCAGTCCGCTACATCTTCTATTCAAAGATGAACTTCGTCTCTTTTCTGGTGTTTCTGGAGATCAAAGGCAAAGAAATAATACTCTTTAAGAAAATTAGGAAAACATTTTGGCCATGCCACATAGTATGTGGAATCTTAGTTCCCCAACCAGAGATTGAACCCGCACCCCCTGCATTAGGAGCATGGAGTCTTAACCAGTGGACTGCCAGAGAAGTCCAGGAACGTTACTATTTACAAGCTGTTTAAACAGCTTCCTTCAGGAGTGAGCCACTCCTTTTTTCCCAACATTTTTTTTTAATCTTCTCTACTCTTCCTTGTAAGAATTTTTTTTAATTTCAAGTATTATGAAGAGATTCTACATGCCCAAAGTTAAAACCAGGTTACTCTTTAAGTCATCCAAAGAGAAATAAAATTATCTAGGAAATAATAAAAAGAGAGAAAATGTCTCATACTGACTGACAATATCAAAGTTCCCAAATTAGGAATACACAATGTATAATTTCAGACACAGTCCATGACATCTATTTTTTTAATAAATTTATTTTAATTGGCTGCATGACATCTATCACTAAACTAATTTATACACTTTAGTTTTAATGAGTTTTACTTTTTTGGCTGCACTGCATGGCTTGCAGGATCTTAGTTCCCCAAAGACTGAACCCCAGGCCAAAGAGGTGAAAGCACCGAGTCCTAACCACCAGACTGCCAAGGAATTCTCTCAACTAGTATTTTTAAAATAAAAATAATAATTCATATTTGGCACAGATGTCTCAATGTTAGCAACCCAAACTAGTCATATGGGAAAATAATCCCTTTTGTGTAGACACTTCCACTTCACTTTAAATATTCCAGCTCAGAATACTGATGGAAGTCTGTTTAAAGAAGAACCCTTTGGGGAATTCCCTGGCAGTTCATGAGTTAGGACTCTGTGCTGTCACTGCCAAGAGTTCAATCCCTGGTCAGGGAACAAAGATCCCACAAGCCGAGCGGCCAAAAGAAGAAAACAAGAATTCTTTTGGGGAGCTATAGATTAAAGTAAATGCTGATAATGTAGCATCATTTGAAAATTCTAGAACTGATACTGTAATTGCATAGCACAATCCACAGAAATGTAATCAATTCGATCATATGATGAGATCACCTATCCCTTACTATCAACATTGCAAGAAATGACAAAATAGTGTGAAGTTATGGTAAGTCAGCACTGAGTAGAAGAAAAACAGATTATCTGAATCAGTTACGATTTAAAGAAAGGTTATTTAGGAACTTCCCTGGTGATTAAGGCTGTATTTTCACTACAGAGGGTGTGGGTTTGATCCTCAGTCAGGGAACTAAGATCCTGCATGCTGAACACACAGCAGAGCCAAGCATATTTTTTTTAATTAAAATATAAAGCAAGCTATTTAAAATATCACAGGTTAGATTATGAACTTCATTTGAGTTTGAAATGTTCATCTCTCTGGATTGAACAGGTTTTATTTCAGTTTGAAGGGATTTTACAAAGGTAAGCCAGTGAAAATATTGATTTTATTTTCTGTGGAATCATTAATTACAGCATTAATCATTTCAGAGTGTGTAATATACTATAAAGCAAGTTGTTTCATAAAGTATCTTCCACACATACCTTCTTGGATTAAAAACAAGTGAAGGTATCATTTAAAAAATTACTTGGAATTGTTTCTTCAGTGCAATTTAACTCATTACTAACTTGACAGTAATCACCTGTCCCTTTTCTTTACATGTTTCACTAATACAGCACATACACATATTAATGAAAACACATTAGCGTTGGCTCACTATAATAAAAATGTAAGAAATGTCTGTGGAGAAATCTTTGCTAATTCCTCTAATCAGTCAGATAGTAAAACAGGGTCAACACTTGTGAAACAATTAAAATAAAATGAAAGTATACAAATATGACATTGCAATGAATGTTATCTAATTTTTCTAAAGGATTGAATTTGTGAATAATAAATTAATTTTATTATATGATAAGCAAGGTGCTAGAGAAAATCTTCCCTTATTAATCTATGAATGAACCTGGGCTATATGTAAAAGTGCTCTGGAAAAGCATACTAAGGTTAATGATGGAAAGTGGATCAACTTCTGTTGGACTATTTATTATAAGAGAAAATGAGATGCGTCAAAACTGACAAAGAACGAAAGATCTCTCAAGTTCATTGTTGAAAATTTTAAGAGTTCTAAAAGTGCAAATGATGTAATTTAAGTATAAACAAAACAAAAAATCCTTTTTCAACATATATTTAGACAAAAATGGAAATCTTTCCCACTAAGTTAACCACTGCTACAATTAACTAATTATATGCTTTAAATGATATCCAGAATCTTTTTCCACACTGGAATTTTAGAGCAATCAGCATGCTCAAAAAATGCTCAGACACCTAATAACACAAAAGAAACATTTTTAATTCAAACTATAATTATGCCTTTGTTTCAATTCACAAGGTACAAAAATTGTATATCTTTTCTACAGCCAAGTTTGAGGGAATGAAGTGGAATATGTTTGCCATGTCTTTTTCCTGCAAAGATCATGTCTTGTTTTTTTCTCTGGAAAGAAAAAGGATTTTTTTTGATGGGTATAGTTATCTAATCCATCTCAACTATCAGCGAGAAACACCATGTAGTATAAGCCAGATATGGTCACTAACACACTCAGGTAAAGATTTTTTAAAAAAAAAATAAGGAATGCTAGGGAATTCCCTGGTGCTCCAGTCGTTAGAACTCCACACTTTCACTGCCAAGGATGCATGTTCAATTCCTGGTCAAGAAACTAAGGAGTGCTAATTAAAAGGGCAAACACCAGGAGCAAAATGTATTTTAAGTATCTGCAGTAGATAAGTTTTATTTTATTTTAAAGAGCGCTGCATTACCTCTACAAAGAGTTGTCAAGTACAGCTTAGAAATACTCTCTCATTAACACTGTTAAAAACCATTTTATTTGCTTTGGGGAAAAACACAGACTTGTTAGTGGAATGTACAGTTTAAAACCGTTTAAAACCATGATCGAATGACCAAAAAATTATGATCAGATGATGAAAATATAAACCACAGAAGAGCAGGGTGGAATGGAAATCAATGAATTTCTTGGGGTCTTAATTATAAAATAGGAAGGTAACTTGCTTGTCAACTTTACATATATTGAAGCAGATCAACCTGTCCACTGCATACTATTATTTTTCTTAAATTAAGTAATATTCATGAAACTTAATGGAAATTGAATGGACTACTCTAGTTTCTGGAAAAATGGATTTCAGTTTTAGGTAAGACAGAATATGGATTAATTCTAAAATAAATTATTCTGTCACTTAATGTCAATGTCTTTGGGTCAAAATATATTTCATAGCTGTTGGGCTACCTGAGCCCAACAAACCCATCTGATACCATTAGTACACAAACCAAGAAACAAGGGGCTTCTCTGGCGGCACAGTGGTGGAGAGTCTGCCTGCCAATGCAGGGGACATGGATTGGATTCCTGATCTGGAAGGATCCCACATGCTTTGGAGCAACTAAGTACGTGTGCCACAATTACTGAGCCCGTGCTCTGGAGTCTGGGGAACTACAACTACCGAGCCCATGTGCCACAGCTACTGAAGCCCGTGCGCCTAGGGCTCATGCTCCACAACAAGGGAAGCCACCACAATGAGGGGCCTATGCACTGCAACGAGAGCGTAGCCTCTACTCACTGAAACTAGAGAAAAGCCCAAGAAGCAACAAAGACCCAGCCAAAAATTTTTTTTAATTTAAAAAAAGAAACAGATTTATACTGATGAAAATACAAAAAAGTAATCACCATCTCTACTGCGAAACAACACGGTGCTCTTCTAAAATAAATCTAAATATCCTATGATCTAAAGAGTAAGTGGTACTGTAGGAATACATATAAAGACTTGATGTCACTGGTTTGAAACTCAGTAAAATACATGAAATAAATACTTACTCTTGGCAACAGAATTTTGAAGACCAGTAGATGACATTTGTCTATGTAATCCACAAGTCCCCTGCTCAAGCTTTTCAGTAGATGTAGAATGTTTGTTGACTGAGAAAAGATACAAGATTTACTGTACTCATATTTAAAAAAACATCATTAGCTGAAACAAGATGAGCTCATGATGTACTTATACAGAGCATAAACATGTATTAATTAGGTACGCAATGCTGTCGATCATTCCTTATAAATTATGGAAATTTAACTTACGTTTTATGCAATTGCTTAGAATTATATCCACACATAGGAAAAATTATAGTACATCATTAGTAAACAGGGCAATTTATTTTTAAAATATGCACTGGACAAAGGTGTGCAAAGCTTATCAATTATTATTCATTTTTACACAGATTACAAGTTTAAATGGTAAGATTTTGGATATACTATATAAAATAAAGTTATTATAAAATTTCACCTGTTTCTTTGGCAATCTCACACGACACAAATTTAAATGTATGGCAAAGAATACATGGCAGTATTTTCACTTAGCATACAAAGCTGAAAACCCATTGTAAATGCAACCGTATACTAACAGCTAATATTTACATGTGAAAATGAATAAACTTAAAAGTTTAGCAGTTGTATTAATTACCGGTCTTATTTTGGGAATTTACTGTTGTATAGCCTCCCCATGACCATCTTTTTTGACGGTCAACGCGGCTGCTCCTTTCCAGTGTACGATGAAGGACGGCTTTGAATTTCTCCTATTTAAAATAAAAGCCAACAAATGTTTACGTATGTATTATATTCACTAGTACAATTCTGATCTATCAGTTATAAAATACCCCTACCACCGAATTTTTTAATCAGGCAAAATTTTTTTTATAAAGGAGAAAAGTTAAAATTGGAAACATCTCAGGTATGAATCCATACTTTCCCAACTAAGTAGGTTTTAATATTATGGATATGAATCGAGAAACTGACCATGCTTCCCTCTTTGCTTGTATCATTAGGAAATTTAGAAATAAAGGTGTAGCCTATTCCAGCAACTGTACAAGGACTGAGTAGTACGCTTTGATGTATGCTCATCATGCCTTATGTTTTATTATTTTCTTACTTTAATTCCCCTTTCTGCTTGATTCCCTCAAACATTTATTTTCTCATCTGGTTGTGGTATATAGTTTTTAAAATATACCTTAAATTCTTTGTAGAATGAGGCAGGATAAAAAAATCAACTAATACATATAAGTGAAACTATGCCAGATCATCTATTATATCCACATTTCTAACTTCTTAAATCCTGGTGTTAACTAATCAAATTTTTAAAAAGAGGTGTGTCTTGACCTCAGCTTTAGTCTAAACGGCGCAGAATAACAGGTCTGTGAATGCAAATGCTACACAATGGCAAAACAGCGCCACTGTCAGAAATGAGATGCAGTTTTCTATTCCTCATCTCTGTGCTGTGATGTACCATGGACTACACTCGCGTAAGCAAATCAACCTCAGGGCCAGAAAGTTTTCTATTCTTCCCTGACAACAACTGCTTCATAGCAACAACATCCTTACAAGGTTCCCACAGTTTAGAGGGTGAACATATTAGGAAAATGGAGCCGGCCATATTCTCTGAGGAGAAAAGCAACTGCAATTTTAAAATGAAACTTATCTAATGACAATATTTTAAATTATATTTTCTAACAGAAAGGAAGTTGTTCTAAATTACTTAGACACCCCAGAAGTATAATAAAGATCAAAAAGAGAATATTCTTGCATTATTAAAACCTCTCTCCTAAGCTCTCTTGTGGTGTTTCCAGATGTGCTGACCCTCCATGCTCTTTCAGGTTCCTTCTGGCATCTGTGGCTCATGTGCAAGCTCCTGTCCTCTTTCCCATGTGCCCCCATCCACACTCGCCCCTCCTCACCACCACTGAGTCTGAGGTTTTACCCTGCTCTACTGAATCATTCTCTTTTTCTGTGTGCAGCCTCCTCAGTGATGATCAGTCCCTGCTCTGTGTAGGGCTCTCCCGCACTAGCTCTCTGGGGCCGGTTCTCTTTGGAGCTTTCTCCTGGTCTTCTGGGCTCTTGTCTGGTGCTCTCTCCCTGGCTCCCACCCTGTCTACACTGCCATTTTGTTGCTTCTTCCTTCCCTGTGTTCTCTCTCAGGTTCCTTTTTTCCTAAGACGGTCTTTTCTACTCGCAGTCCTTGGGGCTCTCCCTCTGTCCTCCAGGGACCTTTCCTGACCCAACAGTTTCCTATTTTACTCTCTTTGGTTCTGTCTTTATCAAGTTCAGTCTCTCTGGCCTTCACTCTTCTTCACCACAGAGAAGTCGTTTTAAGGAGACATTTCACAGAGGAAGATAGAGTGATACAAGTTCTGAATGAGAATTCATTAAATACTGGAATGTGGGGGAAAAGACAGAGAAGGTGCTAGTGAACCAGGGACAGGGAAGAAACACCACAGGAGTAGCCCTAAAATAAACAAGATTCACCGATGGGATAAGGAGTTGGGGGGGGGGGTGAGGCATTTTCAAGAGCCAACTGTGTGTAAAAGTTAGGAAGAAAAGTGAGCACCAGAGAAAGATACAGAGAAGAGGGCTCTTGGGAGAGAAATGGAAACAAAGGGAAAAGGAAAGAAAAAATATTCTAAAATTAGAGCAACAGGAAAAAAAAAAAGACAGGGAGAGGATAAAAACCCACTCGCTGAGAGAACCATGGCAGAAACTAGCAAAGATGGGAGCAAAAAGGAGGGAGAAGCTAAGACAAAGAAAGTAGAAAGAAAAAGGGGGTGCTATTGGAGAAAAAGGGCCAGAGTCAGACAAAGAGCCTCAGGGACACTTGAGGGGCACTGGGACAAAGAGAAAGAGAGACTGACAGTGAAGAATAGGATGGAACATGCCAATTCCAAAGGAGCCAAGGACACTCATTAAAGATCTGTAACAACCTACAGGAGAAAAACTTGGTGTCAGAGAGAATCCTACAAATTGAGACAGCTAACCAGATGCCCACAGAGAAACAGCCAAAGGCAAACTGACTGAAGAGGGACAGGGAGGGAAAGAGAGGGCAGGACAAAGGTAGTGACTCGTATCAACAGAGTGCCAAAGACACCCAGAGTCCAGACAGGACGAGAGCAAGGCCACAAGAGGACCAAGAAAGGAACAATAAGGGGAGAGCGAGAGAGAGCAAACAGAAGGGAGCCAGGGAACCATGGGAGAGTGGAAGGCTCTGATCCGGCTGGGCTCTGCCACTCACACAATGAGTGGAGTGGTGAGAAGCAGACCAGTCAGGGACAGAGGGGGCCCTATCAGAGAGGGCCTGATAGTGGATGGGTGAATACTAGGCAATGGGACAACACCTTTGGTAGGAGAGAAAGCGCCTCAGAACAAAGCCCAGGCTGCAGGCACCCTGCAGGCACACAGGGCTCTCTCCCTGGATGCGCAAGGCTCGTCTTCACCTCAGTTACTAAGCCTAAACTCAGGCCTCAGAGCAGGATGGGGCAAGAGGCGCTAATGTTTAAGGAAAGACCAAAGAAGAACTGGTACTGGTTCCAGAAGAATCGGGATCGGTTCCAATAAAAGCAGAGAAGGGCTAAGAAAAAAGTACTGCAGAACCAGGCAACACAATGTATCATCTGATTAACAAAGAAGAAAAACACGTACCCTTTCTTCCTCTAACATTTCGTTTCTTTTTTTTTCTGCAGATATTCTCCGTTGTTCATCTTTTTCTTTCTGTTCCCTCAGCTTTCGCTGTTTTTCTTCCATCTGTTTTTCATATACGATCTTAGACTTTCTTTCTTTTTCAAGTAGCTGTGTCTCTTTATTAGCTGAAATATTCCAAATGCAAGGTAAGAGCCAAGAAAATGTTTAAGTTTTCCACATTACAGACAGAGAAGGAAAGTTAATGTATTTTATTCTTTCTTAAAAATAACATAACCTGTGCTAATAACTAAAGATTTATTATATAAATGACCAGAGATGGCCATGAAAGAATCATTTCCACTGGGTGTTCATTTACCTCCTGAGAACTGAATTGGCTTAAATGACTCCCCTATCCAAACTAAAACTCCAAATTCAAAAGAAATATTTTCTTTCATGTGATGTTTCTGCTGACTTGAGCTGAAGTCAAACCCCATCAGATTAATATGCTGTACATTAAAATAAGAATTAAAAAACACATGGCCAGAATATATGGCTTTTTTCCTTCTAATACGAAACTTATTTTTAAAGGCTTCATCTAAACAGAACATATTAAGCATGCCGATTTGACCTTCATGGGCTTAGGCACATACCATATTACTGACCAGCATGATGTTTTCCTACATTCAAATTTCCTCTCACTAAAGCCTGGAGAGCATCCATGCAGTTGTAAAAATACTCTTCTAAAGAGCTACAGGAAGAAACTGCTCCTCACCAAAACAGACAACTGCTATTCCATTTGGATGAAGGTGAGCACTAGTTTTGCAGTGGATTTACAGGGCCAGATGAGGAAAATACATAGCTGAAAAAGCATTCTCTCAAGATTATGGTTCTTTTAGAAAAGAATATTATTTTTTTAATATAAATTTATTTATTTTAATTGGAGGATTCTTTTAGATCTTAATTAATACAAAGTCACACTTGAGAAAGTATAGCAATCAGTGAAAGATACCATATCTATGGTAAAACTTTTAGCAAATTCATTTATGTTTTTGGCCATGCCACGGCTTGTGGGATCTTGGTTCCCGAATCTGGGATTGAACCCCAGGCCTCCGGCAGTGAAAGCACAGGGTTAACCACTGGACCTCCAGGGAATTCCTTCATTTTTGTTTTCAGAGTCATTTTTACTGAAATGCCCATTTTGCTTGTTTCTACAAATGCTGAAAAAATGTTCATACTTTAGTTTTCAGAAAATTAAAGCTAACAGAAATTACTATTTCAAAAATAAAACAATTAGGCCAAATATTTTTCACAGGTCTTCTTTATCTCATTTAGTATAGGCTTTTAATCCAATATAACACATAAAGTAAAAAGACAGTAACACATACTGTATAACATATACTATTAAGAAAAGATTAAAAAGTAAAACCACTTTGAAAATATGTAACCTTAATGTAAAATTTATTCATTTTGATTTTAAGTCTAAAATATACCATCATCCTGATTCATCTTGCTGTACAGTATAAACTGATGCAACATTATAAAATAACTATACTCCAATAAAAATTAATTTTAAAAATACCATCATCTTGTCTTTTTTTCTCTTCTCTCCGCTCCTTTGCTAATCTTTGTTTTATGTCATTTTTAAGCACAGAGCCATCTATTACTAAAAAAAAACAAAAGAAAATAATTAGATATCAATAGGATATCAAACTTAAAGGATATAACACTTTGACATCTATCAAAGTACTCTAGAAATTATACCTGGCTTAAATGGTGATTTTATATTTGAAGGCTGGGACGGAAGAGAACTAAAGCTACCTTGACTTCGTCTTTCTTCAGCAATGGCATTAGCAGCAGCAACTAAAATACAGAGAGATAAAGGAAAGGGATTAAATATTAAGAAGACAAACAGCTAATCCAGAGGTGGCAAATTGTATCTTGAAAATAAAGGATAGCATCTCTTCTAGAAAGCATGACAGATGACTCTGGGTCAGCAAAGACATACTGAATACCTATGATGTTCAACAATAATTCAACAAAGAATTAACACTGTTTACTGTAGACACGCCAGCCTATCTGTGCACAGAGTTGTCAGTGGAAGCAGCAGCATGAGCTGGTGGGTGAATCAGAGCTAATGAGTAACAGATCTCAAAAATGCCTAGGAAAACTGAGTGGGCAAGGATTCGGAAAAAATGTTTCGCCATGAACTGGGCAAATTTAAAAAAAGATTTGGAGTTTATGGGTTTGAATTTGGAAGCAAAAGTGTCAACAGTGAGAGCCTCAAAGATTGGGCCCAATATTAAGGAGAACATTTATAAATTACCTTGATCAGGGGCTATCTACCCTGGCTCCCCAGTAGAGTCACCCAAATTGTTTAAAAAAAAAAATTAGCAATGCTTTCCCCTCCCCATTTCCACTCTCTGAATGTGGGGCCCAGGCCTTTGCAGTTGCTAAAAGCTCTATTCTGATGCACAGGTAAGGTGGAGAAACACTCAAAGAAGTTCCAATGGGATGGTATTTTTCGAGGTAGGAAAATATCAAGTTAATAAATATTAATTAACACATCTTGTCTAAACAGGTAGAAAATGGTAAATAAACTTTAATAAGGGTGAAGTATAAAAGAGTGTGGGAGCAAAACTTGAGGGAAAGTAAGAAAAACTAAAATTGTGGATGATACCAAAACAAGTTATTGGGGAATTCCCTGAACTCTTTCCATATATGACTGTAGAAAATGCCTCACAGTAGCAGGCATCTTCAGGAAGGAGCTGCAAAATAATACTGAAAACTCTCTTCTACCCTAGTATAAAAACACAGGAAACATGCCCCTGTGATACTGCATACAATTCTGGTCTCTACATATCAAGAAAAACGTAGAACAGTTGAAGATGGGCAGTTAAATAAGAGACTAGAGGGCCTGTGGTTGTACTCAGAATGAATGGGCTGAGATGTTACTTGCCACTGATGAAAGATATCTGGGAGCCATTTTACAGAGTAACCTTGAAAGTGACACAACTGCTGCCATAGATACCACCATTTCAAAAGGGGAAATGATTTTTTTTTAATCCCAGAGACCAAACAGCTCAGATAATCCACGATCTAGCTAAATTTGAATTGAAGATTAGACTCTTCAACTTCTTCAGTAATTTATCAATTTTGTGGACCACAAATATTCTCTGAATTTCAGTCCTGGTGTACTAAGAACATTCTTATATAGTCTATAAGTTAAATAAACCATGCTACACACCCCCCTTCCACTCACATTTCTATGTGAGCATAGAGAAAACCACTGTTGCTTTTGCATATTCAGTTTTCCTGTTTAAAAGACGTAAGGAAAGTCCATATATTTTGGCACAATTTAGTTGGCCATAAGGACAATTTCCCTCAAAATGTACAATTTTACCAGATTTAAAGATCTTATTAATCACAAGTAAACTTAGAAGTAGTTGTGGCAATAATGAACCACACCATATACAGGTTATAATATCAAATCTAATTTTTTTTTTGGCTGCACAGGGTGGTTTGCAGGATCTCAGTTCCCTGACCAGGGAATTGATTCCAGGTCATGGCAGTGAAAGTGCCAAGTCCTAACCATTAGACAATCAGGAAACGTCCCTCAAATCTGATTTTTAGACCCTTACTTCCAAATTCCTACTGACAAGAGATACATTCACCAAAAGGACAGGCTCTAAAAATGTCCAGACACTAGGGGAAAGCCTCCATGTCTGGAGTTAACAAAATGAACATTTTATTCAACTCTATTCAATGAGGAATTTAACAGGTGCAATAGAGTATTTCTATAGTTCTTATACTAATTCTAAACTCCAAATTAAAGTTAAAAGTTACTTTCTGCCTGGAGATTAAATAAGAAAACATGTAGATTTTATTACTAAAACTGAATTATGAATCTTAATCTGTATTTCCAAAAAACTGCCATAATGAATAATGTATATCACCTCACCATTTATGAAGTTTTCATTGATTACCTCATTTAATTCTCATAATAACCCTATAAAGTGGGTATTACTTTCTTCATTCTTTACAGATGAGCAAACTGAAGCTAAATACAACTTTCCCAGATCACACAGATAGGAACTGGTAAAGCCAGAACTTACTTCAATTGTAACTTTACTTTGAAATATTACATAAATATGAAGGACCAGACTGTATAAAACCCACATCAACCTTTATATGACTTATTTCAATACTCCCACTTCAGCTAATTTTAAGGTTACTTCTTTTTAAAATACCATAATGAAGGAATTAAGATCTAAATGTATACAACTTATTCAACAATAAGTAAATGAAATATATGGGTTTTGGTATAAAACATACTTTGGAAATACAGCAATGGAAATTATTTTAAAATAAAGCATTTACTTTTTTTTTTTTTTAAAGCTGTGGTTAAGAAAAGCCTAAGTTTAAAGAAAATGTGTAAAAAGCAATACAAAAAGAAAACGATTCTCTCTCTCTCTTTTTTTGGTGGCACCTCAAGGCTTGTGGCAGTTTAGTTCCCCAACCAGGGATTGAACCCTCAGCAGTGACAGCAGAGTCCTAACCCCTGGACCACCAGGGAACTCTGCCGTTCTCCTTCTACGAGGAGAAAATAAAAATCATTCCAGCTATCTAACCCAATAAAAGCCTCAGAATAAAATGAACCAAAAATAGGTGCCACTAGAATGCCAAAGTTAAAGAGTGTTTTACACTTGATAGATTTTTAAAAGATATCACTGAAATTTTGAAGCCCCTTCTGGACATAAAGCATTTTAGGTCATTACTGACTTCAACATAGTAGAAAATTTCTGCTTCTCTCCTAAACCTCCTTCCTCAACACACACAAAATCTGTGTCATAAGGGCTCTGCTCTACTACAGCAAGCAAATGCAAGAAAGAACATTTTTCTAAGACAGTTATTTCAAGGATGGTAAAAATCTTCCTAAATCTGCACCCGAGCATGATCACCCCAAAATGTTTAACCTTATGAGATATCAATGATAAATATTCATCCCAATACTTACTAGCAATTCTACACTGTCTGCCACAATTGTTGTTCTTGACACCACAGAGTTCCACATAAAATCTATAGCCCCACCTCTCCATGACCTTTCTTCAGTACTAACTGGAAACATTAAATCACATAAACTAGTGAAACAGTATTTCTTATTCCTTAGCAAAGGGCATAGATTGCAAAAAAAAAAAATGATGGAAAGGTTTTTAAAAAATTATTTTAAGAAGGGCTATGGTTGTGGTAAGAAACAAGCATACCATGAAACCAAATTGCTACAGATAAAGGAATACAGCGCTATTCACTGTTGTTTCGGTAACAGAATAAAAAGAGGTAAATTGCTACAAGTCTTGAGCTCCTGCTGGATGCAGCCTTCAAAGCGTAGGCTGCCAGTGATATCTAGCAGCAGACTGTCTTCCAGCAACCCCGTCCCTGAGCCTTCCCACACAGCTGCTGGCCCAGTCCTGGATGCACCCTTCTTCAAAGCTGAGTAGTTTGGAGTGGTGTGGTCCCCCGCAGATCTGTTCCACCCACACCAAGGCTCTCTGTTCATGGCCTTATTGCTTGAAGTTTGCATGGTATTAGGCCAGGGAGAGAGTGAGAAAATATTAAGGAAAAAAAAAAAAAGAAACCAAAGGAATCTGCAATCAGCGAACAACAAAAATAAAGGGGATTCAAGGAATTTTGCCTAAAACAGCAACAAAGTTTACTCACTGTTATTTGTATAAGAGAAAAGTAGCAATTGCCACAAAGTGGCAGCACATTTCATTGACCCTTTGTCCCCTTCAGGAAAATACTGTGACCAAGTAGAAAGTTCTTTCTAATCAAGGTGATCCTCTGAAAACTCTAATATGTGATGTTTTCATTCCTAATATGAAATGGGCAGCAAAGATGTCAACTAGGGCTCTGGGTTAAGCCTTTTTTATTTTGCTTTCAAGTTTTTGGTTTGAAATACTGTGAATTCCAAGCAACTGTCCCATGTAAAATTTTAAAAATACTTTGCAATGTTCAATATAAAAATGCGTTGGGGGGGGGGGGTCGGTTAACCAGAATGCTGGTTAGTTTAAATCAGTGAAATAAGTCAATGTCAGAGAACCTTAGGTGCCAATAAACAATAAAACAATCGGAATTTATTGCAAACTCTCCCCGTAGGTGAACCATAATAAGCTAAGACAGAAGAGTTTTTCTCCCTGTGCAATAAAGAAAGTGTATTTGCTGCTGACATAGTCTCTGGGGAGTTAATTCAAAGCGTTCTGAAGTAACATAAACCCAATTGCAGCCAGTCTAAATTAATTTCTTAACTGCAAATGGAAAATTCCCGAAGGACTTCAATAAAATCAATAAGACTGTTTTACTCAAGGTCATATAGGAGGAAACTAGCTCGAGAACTAAAAGCAACCTCCCACAAGCAACATATACTAGCTCAAGCACTGGAGCAGTCTCCTGGGCTAAGCCATGCGCTACCAAATTTTACAAAATAAACGATTTGGGAGAAAAATTTCTTTGGCGATGAGACCAGTTTAAAAGAAAGCACCCAGAAGCGCTGAGTTCCGTTCAGTTCAGCCTAGGGTCTGCAAGACGTCCCACGGAAGGTGACATCCTGGCGATCACGTGCTACAGGAGGCAAGCCAAGAGGAGCGGGGGATGGGGGCAAGTCTCATTCCAAATTTCAAATCAAGACCCTCAAGGCCCCCTCCTTACAGGACCTTAACCAGATCCTAACCAGGAGGGTGCCGGAGGTCAAGCCTGCGAAGAGCCCTGGGTTCCGACCATGGTAGACGAAGAAAGCTCGAGCGTCGAGGGCTCAGGGGAATCTCCAGGGCTGCCCGGAGCCGAGAGGGCCGTCCCGGCGCCCGCCGCCCCCGAAAGGCAGGCGGGGCTCGGGGTTGTCCTCGGGCTCCCGGGTGCCAGGCGCCCGCCCTCCCGCCCCAGTAGCGCCCGTTAGTTCTCTCGCGCCCCGCCCGCCGGAGGGGGTGCGGCCGTCGCCAGTGGCAGTTGGGCTGAAGGGCTTGGGCTGGTCTCCCCTCCCGCCCGCGTCCCCTCTCGGCGACCCGTCCCGTCCCGGGGCGCTCCGACGGGGGTGAGGGGAGGACCCGACGGCGCGCGAGGCGACTCCGGAGTAAAGTTCTCCCGCTCCGACGGTCCCCGAAGCCGCGGGAAGCCCGCGTCCCGCACGGGCCCGGGCACCCCCGGGAGCCGCTGGCCCGCTCACCCATTCGTTCGCGCAGTCCCCTCAAGGATGTGCCGCCGCCGGCGCGCTCCGCCATCTTCGGAGCAGCCGAGCCGGGAGCCGCTACAGGCGCTGGGGCCCCAGTGCGCAGGCTCTCGCGCGGCCGCTGCGGGGCCGGGGCCGTGGCGTCGTCGGGGGGCGGGAAGGGGCGGGGCCCAAAGGGCCGCCGCGCCCACCTCGGACCCGCGACCCGTCAGCGCTGCCTTCTGCGCGCCAAGTTGTGAGCCGCTGGGCGGCGACGACCAGGTGTAAATAAAGACACCTTCTTCTACTTCCCCCGCTCTCCCCGCACTGTGCGTCCTGGAGGCCGGCCGATAATCAGCCGGCCATCCAACATTCCTTTTTTCCTCACTTTACCTAAAACCCAGTAACATTCTTTCCTTCATTCGTTTGTTCACTTATGGAGGTCTTCTTGAGTGCCTCCTTGGTGCGCTTGCATCATGAGTTTGCTAATCTTTGAAACACGACGGAAAGGCCCAGGTTGGGGGAAGAGATAGGTTTCTGTGAGGCTCTAGGGGGCTTGATCACAAGGAAAGATTTTCTTAAAACTGTGTAGAATAACTCGTGACACTGTTAGGTGTCAACGTTGTGTGAATTATCTTTAGAGTGTCTTTAGGTCTTTAACGTGAAGTCGAGGACTTATTGATGTTAATCACTCCAGATACATAATTATATATTACATATATAATATTCATAAACGATTCCTATCCAGAATGCAGAAAGATCTAAAAAATATTTAAGAAAAAGGCAATTCCCCCCAAAGTGAGCAAAAGGCATAAGCAAGCCTTTCACAGGAGAGAAAACACAAATGGCAATAAGCATAAAAAAAAAAGATTCTCAAACTCTTAAGCACTCAAGAGGACACAAGTGAAAACCACAAGATACCATGTTACACCTATAGATTTGGCAAAAATTTAAAAGTGGAAAAAAAGTGTTGGTGAAGATGTAGTTTAATATTGGTGGAGAAAAATAATACTGAAAATCAACTAGACTTCAGTTTGGAAAAATACTAGTGTGTGTTTTTTGGGGGGGAGGGGGCCGGGGATCGTTTGGCACTGTAGTACCTGAAGCCCTGCTCCTACTTGTATAGAGACACAAATGTTCCGCATGATATACATAATGGTAGCCATGATTATTAAGACACACACGATTAGGGCACAAGCAAAGCACGTATACCTACACAGAAATTCAGCTTTGATGAATTTATCTGGAACTTCACAAACAGGTCTCTTTTAACCTATAGATAAACCTTTCTTTTTCTTCAACATCTTTGACAGATCACTGTGAAACATTCAGTAGGTGAGTCATTCAACAAAAGCTTTTATGACCACCTATCCTGTGCCTGCCTGGTTGGCTAGAAAGAGACAGGGGAGATCCCCTTAGATGTGTCTTTGGGGCTACAGCAGCTCCCTAAGGAGCCCCTGCAGGACTGTCTGTACGTTTCTCAGAAAAATTCTGGAACTGAAGACTGCCATCTTGGGGAGATTGAGTGTGTTCTGGAGCCAACTCACTCAGAGCTGGGAAACAACCCAGGCCACTTAACTTCTCTCCGCCCCTGTTTGGAAAGCCTATGTTCCCCAGTGAGCAAAAAAAAAAACAAAAAAAAAAAACAACCCTGAATTCCTGCTATTTCTTTCCTACTTGGCTATTTTTTCCCTTAAACCTGACACCAGCAGGAAAAATATTCAGAAACTCTCATACTAGGTCTAGGAATTGTCACTTTTTTCTACTAATACATTGAATTCACATGTAATAAACACTCAGTGCACTTATCAAGTCTAACAAATTTGCATTGAAACTGCTACCATCACAGCCCTATGGGAAGAGTTCTAAGCTTCACAGCCATGAGACAACTGTCCCTTTGCATCCTAGACTACCTGTCAGATTCATCCGTCATATACACAGCAGAGTCAGGGTTTGGGTTTTTTGTTCTCCTCTCATTTCTTTTTTTTTTTTTTTCTCTCCTCTCATTTCTGACTCTTGTCTCACATCTATTGCCGCTTGGCCATGATACAGGGGGAAGAGTGATGCTTCATTCTGGACTCATCTCTTCCAATTCTACTCACACGTTTTCTTCCCTTTCCCCAAATCTGCACTTTTCTTCTCTCTAAGTTATAGGCTCACCTCAGGCTCTGGTCATTTCTTGCTTGGTTGATGGCAGCTTTCCCAGCTCCGAAATTCCTACTGCAGCACATTGCCCCGACCGCCCCAACCTCAATGATCCTTCAGTCCCCCTTTCCCACTGCCCCCTTTCCCCTTCCCTTTGCACTGAGGACCAGGGTGACCTTGCTTTTTTGGGGGATGTGGTGGGGGACTGATTCTCATGTCCTGAGATAACCAGGGTGGGGGTCATGAGCTTCTGAGGAGAGGAAGAAGAGGCCAGCATTGTCATTCAGATCAGACAAACAGATGGGAAGGGCATCATGGTGGTGGTGCAATCTGCGAGGAGCAGTAGCTGCATCTTAGAGGCTTACTTATTGTTACTTAGTAACAGATGTCGTTTGTCCAATACTTATACATTGGCAGGCACAGTGCTTACGGTTCTACATGGATTATTTCATCTAATTCTTGTACCACTTAATGATGCAGCTTCTGTTATCCCCTCATTTTACAGATAAGGAAAGAGTTACCCTCCCCCGGGTTAGCACAGTTAGCAAGTGGCAGAGCCAGGATTCAAGGCCATGTATATCTAGTACTTCTTCCACTGTGTCTTCTAATTTACCAGATGATGAGCCCTAGTCCACTTTTAATTCCTAGCCCATGTCGTCACTTCTCCACTGATGCAGTCCCCACACTCAGCCTATTATTTTTTCTGGCTCAGCCTTGTGGCACATGAGATCTTAGTTTCCCCATCAGGACCAGGGATGGAACCTGAGCCCCTGCATTGGAAGCTCTGAGAGTCTTAACCACTGGACTACCAGAGAAGTCCCTAGACATGCACTTTTTATCACTAGTGAGGTCTTCCTAAAACTAAATCTTTTAACTCAAGTACCACTATGACAGTCTCTTAAGTCTTTAATAAGATGGACAGAAACTATTCAATAAGAAACCATTGAAAATGGATGTTTAATATATATCTAGCAATAGAGATAAATATGACTTCTCTTGCTCAGCTGAGACTGTAAATGCCAGGTACTCAGGGCTGACTTTAAAATGTATGTGTAAAGGAAAATGTGCCACATCTATTTCACTGTTTATCCTGCAATGAATATTTTTTGAATGAATGAAAGAGTACTGAAAGCCTCCACAGTACTGAAGGAGGAAGAAACGAAAATATTTTCAATGGCTACTGGGGTGTTGAAAAGGTCTAGACTTAAAATTATTAAAGGGCAAGAAAATGTCCGTGTTTTTTTTTTTTTTTTTGCTTGACTTCAAATAAAGTAGAGCAAACATGGGCTGTGTCTTCTCACTCTAAATACAGGGCCTGTAATATAAAGGGAGCTTCAGGGGATGCCAAAAAGCATAAAATATCAAGGAATGCCCTTTAAAGACACTTTGGAATTTCTAAAAGAGTTAAAACTTGGTAAAATCCAGATGGGAGAGAAGGAGAGGAAAAGAGGAGTTGAGATGGTTTATTAAAACACAGATTGCTGGGCCCCATTCCCAGAGTTTCTGATTCTATAAGTGTGATTAACTGTATAACATATACCACCAAGGAAATGTGCCGAATGTCCAGTGTGATGTCAAGTTCAGCCTGAGTGGTTAATATCATTACACTTTGATGATGATCTATATTTAAAAATTTTAATCCAGATCTAGCATCATCATCACACTTTGATGATGACAAATATTAAAAATTCAAATACAAATCTAGTGTCATGTACCGCCTGATACTTGACATTTGTTCACTAAGGGCAGGCAAATGCTTTGCTCTAGGGTTCACTGAAAGCCAAGGTCTGGCCAAGGCCTTGGGGTGAGCATTACAATGGAGGGAGGAACATCACAGACCCTGAGCTGCCAGGCAAGGAAGCCTGAGAGCATTTTGTACCACAATTTCCTGAGACAGAGTGTGGTGGTACAGCACATTGAATAGACAGTTTTCCTTCTCATTCCCACCCTCACCCCCATAGGATAGTTCACCCATATCACACATTCGTACCTACATTTGAAAAGGAGCTAACACAGGTATTGGGAAGGTAAAGAAATCCAGATCACACACAGGAAGTGAAATGCACAAGAATCTCCTCTCCTTGCCACCCAAGAAGAAAGTTTCCCAGGGTCAGAAAAAGGACTAAACAATTCTGTCCCTAACTCTGGCTCTCCTTGAGAATCTCTTTGCAAACCTCAATTGTTTGTCACTGGGCTGATACTCTTGGGGAGTGAAAAGCTTGCCTGTAAGCCTCATTGTTTTTTCACGGCCAGCTTACAGATCTCTTTAGAGAATGTGTACTCTTAGAGACAAAAGGGCCTGAGAGGGCAAAGGGAAACTTCTGTGCACATGCTTTGAGGCACGTGGGTCTGTGGGGATGCACACGTGGGCAGCCAAGAGCTGAAGCAGGCTTCCAACGGGTTGTCATCTCTCTATGCAGCTGGGCTGAAAAATTCAGTAACATAGAAGAAAGCTTAAGAGTCAGCTGGACATCCAAGCCCTTGAAAAGAAAATCCTCCAGAATTTTCAAAGTGTTGGGATAGATGGGGGGAAAGAAAGGAAAAGAGCAGATTATCTCTGAGGCCAAGTAAATAGAATATCTTTCCCTGCTCTCAGGAAAGACACATTCCCTTGACATTGCTTTTCTTTAGTTTTTAGATATTAGTGTCGAGGACAGATCACGGAATGTGAGAGCTGAGAAGGAACATCAAGGCCACTACATTGAGTCCTCTTATTTTCCCCTGAGGCTCAGAGAGGCTTGCTAATGCAAGTTCCCACAGCTGACGGAACTCAGGTCTCCCAGCACCCTATCTAATGAACTTTCCTCTGCACACCCGTGAAAGGCTGTCCACACAATCTTTAGAAGAAGGAAAAAAAAAGTGAGAACTGCTGACCCAGTGCTAGGAACCACTATGTAATCCAGCTGGAATTTGACCTATATCCTCCCAATGAAACTGAAACGGACATGGGAGGGAAACAGATGGAGATCCCGCTAAGTTATGAAAGACACACTTAAAGGATGTTGAACAACGGTTATTTTTGTGAAGGAACCAGTGAGCTGGCTCCTACCTGCTGCTCCACATAATTCTCACTACATTCTCACAGGAACCCTATTCAGCAACAGCAAAACCAGGCAAACATTTGGGCTCAAGCCGATCTCTTGATCTCTACTCTTCTCCCCCACTCTCACCCCGCCTCACAGAAGCATGATTTGAATTCAGGATAATCTGACTCTAGATTTCTCTCGAGTTTTCCAGAGGTGTTAGGAGCCAGAATAGGAGAGAGCCACCCAAAACAGTGCCTGGTGGTCTATGCTGAGGCTTAAGGAGTGGCCAAGAATGCATGCTAAGTCGCTTCACTTGTGTCCGACTCTTTGCGACCCCATGGACAGTAGCCCACCAGGCGCCTCTGTCCATGGGATTCTCCAGGCAAGAATACTGGAGTGGATTGCCATGCCCTTCTCCAGGGGATCTTCCTGACCCAGGGATTGAACCCAGGTCTCTTATGTCTCCTGCATTGGCAGCAGGTTCTTTACCACTGAGCCACCTGGGAATCCCAAAAGAGTGGCCATATCCAGCTGTTACTTGAATCTGGAGGTGGGGATGGAGGAGATGATCAAGTACCAGCCAAGCCAGAGAGGCTTCATGGAAGAAGCGGCTTTTAAAACCAGGCTTTATAAATGGTGACTATTTATTGGATAGTAAATTCATATATGTGTTACCCTCAGAACCCTGTGCAGTGTTCTGTGGAGGGTTTGTGTTCAATATGTTTTTGTTGTTGTCAATATTATTATGCCTGGAGATAATTAATTCAACTGAAACATACCCAGGAGGAATTATTCAGTCTTCTGGATCTACCCAGTTCTTTTCTTTCTTTGGGAGGAGGAGCCTGGATGCCAAATTCTGGTTCCTTCTGGATGTGCCTACCCTGGGAAACTGCTGAAGAGGCTGACTTCAGAAAGAAAATGTGAGAAATAAAGCACTGATTTCAATTTCAGTTCTGTAGAAATATTTGGGCAGCCTGCTTGATGGTGTTTTTATGATTAAAAATGACCCCATGTGTGCACTTAACAGGAACGTGGGCCACAGCAGGCCTGGCATATGCTTTTTCCCATCTCCATATGTTTCATTTATATCTTAATCCTCAGCCTGCTGGGAAAGAACTGGGTAACATGGCACTTTGAGGACCGCTTTCAGTTGGTCTCATGCGATTTTCATAGCCTATGGTATTCACACATCCTCCACTGTGAGTTGGAATCTGGCCCCAGGCCTGTGGCATCGCCATAGGGCTGACTGCAGGGGAAAGAAAATTCTAAATGTGATAGGATTTTGTTCACATGTGAGTCAGGGATGTGTTTGCTCTGTTTAAAGAAGGGGAAATGATATTTGAAGCAAATTCGTTCAGGGAGAAATGCTGCCATTATATATAAACATTCGAAATTTTGTGACTGACTGGCTGGCTACCTTGTGAAGTCCCCAAACTTGCCTTTTGCCCACTGTCACCTGGTCGTTCATCAGTAGAGAATCTGCCTACAATGCAGGATTCCCAGGGAGATGCGAGTTCGATCCCTAGGTTGGGAAGATCCCTTGAAAAAGGCATGGTAACCCACTCCAGTATTCTTGCCTGGAGATTCCAATGGACAGAGGAGACTGGAGGGCTACAGTCCATGGGGTTGCAAAGAGTTGGACACAACTGAAGCAACTTAACATGCATGCACGTCTGGTAAAAAGAGCATGGACTTTGGAGCTCAAAATGTCTGGGCTTGCTTCCCAGTCCTGCCATGTAAACTCTTTGATCCTGCACTTAGGTTTCCTCATCTGTAAAATGAGGATGATAACAATTGCTTAAAACTGTTTTATAAATCTTGAAATCACTTGATGTAAAGCATCAGATGTTCAGTATATAGTATGAAGTAGATATGAAGTAGTTAGTAATAATAATAGCTAATATTAGTAATAATAACAATAGCTATAATAGTAATAACAATAGCTAATATTTCAGAGGCATGCATTATGTGCCAAGCTTTGAGTTACGCACTTTTTTCCCACGTTGGCCCACTTAGTTTGACAATAATTCTATGAGGTCAGAAGAATTATCCCCTAAAATGCCTAATACTATTAATCATGACGATATACAGTACAGCTCAGATCGGAATAATCTCACGCTTTCTAATCCTGCTTTTTCTCCCTCATCTGCCCTCACACCTCCCCATCCTCCTCCGCACTGAGTTTTCATTTGAGTCCAGCACGCTGGAGTTGTCTCACCAGGTAAGAGACAGGGGAATGAACACAGGAGGCCAAGAGCACAAGTATTTTGCAATCCAAATGCTGGAAGAAGGCTTTGCAGTCAGAGATAAGAGATCAAATTTTCATGCAAAGAATACTAATTGTGTGGAACTATCTAACAAAGGGGCTTGTTTGCGGGGGAGGGGGGCGGGGAACAAACATGAGAGTCATTCAGAAATCTCCTTTTAAATCAGAATACTGGAGCTTCACAGAAGGCCGGGACTCTTTGTGTTCTTGCTACCACCCTCCTTCCGCCTCTGCTTCCCTCAGCTGTTGAGGGGGGCGGGGAAGCGGGGTCAAGGTAGGGCCTTTTCCCTTCAGGTGGCAAGAATCCAGCCGTCCCCTCCCCCAAGCCCCTCTTCCGGTGGGGAAGGCACGAACACATAGATGGCTGTCACTAGGATGCTTGCAGTCTCCTCTTAACAAACGGAAAAGGCCTGGTTGGAAGTTAGCAGTTGCAAGAAGAGAGGATCTCCCCTGAGGGTAGTCTAAAGCTAAAGCAGCCTCAGATGAGAATCCGCCTCGGAAGCTCATACTCAGCCTCAGCGGTTTATCGCAAAGAGGGAAGCACATTGGCCTTGAAGGTCTACAAGGGGTTAACCCAGTCACGTGGCTAAACATACCGCCCGGTTCACCTCCGCTGGCCCGGCAGACACCCGCGGGAAGTGCTGCCTCCGGCGTGAGAGGCTTATTTAAATGCTAACTGAAGACAAAGCAGAATCTATTTTCCCTTTGGCCTCCAGGAAGCCACAGCAGAGAATTTCAACATTTTTCACTAACACTGTCTGAGCCTGGTCCCAAATTCTTTCTGACTACGTCTCCCCCTCCCTGCCACTTCTGCCAAATTTCTGGGTGTGTGTGGTCGAAAAGAAGCACAGTCAGCCGGGTCCCCAGAATTCATGGAAATATGACAGAGAGTAATGTAACATTTTGTATTATGTCTAGTTTTAAAATAAAAAAGTCCTGTTTTTCTCCAGTGACATTTTACATCACACTCCAAGACAATCTGTTGTGAAGGGACAATTTGGGGAAAGGCCAAAGATGGAAAACTCAAACTGGGACTCTTTGGATACCTCGAAGACACTCAATTTCTGGAACTTAGAGATTTAAAATTTAGTTAGCTGCCCTCTCCCATCTTAAAAGGAAGCCACTTGGAGAGACTGACTTGTCCAAGGTCACACAGCTAGTAAACGGCAGAGCTCTATATGGTAAAGTTTTCAAGCTGCTGTTATACACAATCCAAATTATCACCACAGCAGGGGGCATTTTTGTGTGTTGAAATTGACAAGCTGATGAGCTGTCAGGAGGATTAAAATAACATCTGCAAATTGGCATGCACAGTTGCTAAGGCAAATGAAATTAAAAGGTTCTACGCATTACACATTTTCTTTCCTTGATATTTATGTCCACATACATTTTGAGTTTACAGAGTTGTAATGTTTGTGTCTATATCACATCTTGATCTCTTTTTTTCACTTAACACAGACCCCATACTTACCATTTTAATGCTTAAAGAACATTCCATCTGGTCCATACTCTACTTTTTTTTTTTTTTTTTACATGCTACCATTATTGAACGTTTGGGTGGTTTCTAGCGTTTCCCCATTATATATAGCGAGTCTTGGAACAACCTTGTACAGCTTGCCACCCTCCCACCCACCGTGGTCCTTTTTAGCTGGTTTCTTTGGAAAATGTTCTCAAAAACGGAATGAGGCATATAAAGAGCTTTCAAAGCAGATTGCTCTCTAGAGAAATAGCACCAGTTTACTGTGTTTGTGTGTCATCAATGATGGCACACTATGGCAGTCAGAAAAAAAAAAGTGGTTTAACTCTTCTGTCTGGGCATAGAAAAGGAACTTGGGAGTTCTTGGCTGAAACTTCCTAGCCTGGCCTTGCATACTCCACCCTTCAGCCCTTGGCAGTGTTATTGCTTTTCTGGCCTTTTCCTAACTTCCTGCTTCTGCACAGAGTCTTGGAGCAGAAGTGAGCATGCTAATACAGAAGAGGATGAACAGTTCTGTATCAATAAGTGGCAAAAATCTAAGAAAAGCAACATACAGAAGTTGACTGCCTCAAGTGCTTCACCAAATGAAATGTTGGTGATTCACTTGTAAATTTCCATGTCCGACAAAAAGGTGATTTTGGTTTCAAAGATTAGTTGGTAAGAAAAGCCTGCCATTTCAGAGAAAAATCCCACTGTGGATCTATGTATGCATGTGTTTGATTTGACCATTTGGCCCAGTGGACTTGAGATATCTGTTCTGACTTGTGTCACAAATTATCAATGATTTAACAATAACAGTTTACATATTTTGAGTGCTGAAGACCTTGGCTTCCATGCATCATCTCATTTAGTCATCATAACTACCGCAGTCATCCTCCTTTTCCGGATGAGGAAACTGAGGCTTAGAAAGATTAGCTTTCCCACAGTCACACACCTAGGAAGCGCAAGAGCTGTGATAAGAACTCAGGTCTGATTCTAAGGTCTTTTTGTGCTTGATCTCGTCCTGCCTCTTATACTCTCATTTATGAGATGGGGACATACCTGCCATACTTACTCCAGTGTTGTTTCAAGGATCAAATGAGAGAAAAACCCCAAAGTGCTTTGCAAAGAGTAAACAAAACATTGTATAGATGTATAGGCATTTTATGAATGTGAGGTGTGGTCATCACTTGGATTTAATTCAGCTACTGTGGACTAGATCTGATAGATAGATAGAGTGCCTGATGGACTATGGAATGAGGTTCCTGACATTGTAAAGGAGACAGGGATCAAGACCATCCCCATGGAAAAGAAATGCAAAACTTCCTACTCTAGGTTTAACCGGCCCCTCTGTCGTAGGGTCCGACTCCGTACACGTCTCCAGGACCCTATCCTTATTCTTGGGTTCCACTACCGTCACACTTGTACTCAGACCTCTCCCGTTCTAGTGAGTCTCGAAACACTCGTCCGGTGTCATTCGTCAAACTTGAAATAAGATTCACACTTACCTCGTAAAATTATCTCTGGGTAGTCCCGTGACACGCGTCATTCACACCACCTTCATCTGTACCCTACTTCACAAGTTTACAACCCATATAAACCTCAATCTCGGTTGTACCGAACCTGTACCCTCCACCTCTCTCTTTAGTTTCTACTAAGGATCTACACCTTAAACCTCTCAACCCGACGACTCCACCTTCCTGGTCCCCCTCTTGTCCTATTAAATAAAACTATAACTTTTAGTAGTTCTTACTACTACTCCATCACCTTTTCGGTTGTTTGTAGAAGTTTACTTACTTACTGTCACACGTTTACATAGGCATCTTATTTAAGTAAGTAAGTTGTTTATAAATAAACTCGGGAATTCCCGTTCCGATCACAGAGTCGTCATTTTCTTAGACGGACGGTTACGTCTACACCCAAACTGGGGACCCAGTCTTCTAGGGGACCTCTTCCTTTACTGTTGGGTGAGGCCATAAGAACGGACCTTTTAGGGTACCTGCCTCCTCGTTCTCAGCCTGCACTGAATTCACTGATTTGTTGACACGTTCCGAGATCTTTACCAAGACTACCTAGTGACGGTGTAAACGAAAGGAGGAGGTGTGACGTCCCTTACACCGTAGAATCACGGGAGTTGATCCCTAGTTTGGGCACCGGGGACGTAAACCTCGACTCAGAATCGGTGACCCGGTGGTCCCTTCAGGACTGACAGTGTAAAAAAAAAAAGACAGAATAGATTTGTATCTAATGTCGACGGATAACTCCTCCCAAGTACGGATTACGACGGAGATAAGAGTGACGGGGAAGACAGGGTGAGGTAGATCATATAATTATCTATATGTAACCGGGTTAGATATGAATAATTACCTGACTTAGTTTACTTTATCTACGATGTCACTCACATTTGTATGGTATTGTGCAGATTTAATGAACATACAATTATACCGGGGATCATTTTTCGTAATTTTACTATATGTTTAAAACTAATGGGAGTAGACATTAAAGAATTCTTAGAGGACTTTTGGTTTCGAATACAATGACCTTATATTAACAAAATGTTATAACACAATCAAAGTCGACATGTTGTTTCACTTACAATATGCATATATATAAAAGAGAGAATTTGGAGGGAGTGGGGGGTGGGGGTCGGGTGGAGAGATCCAGTAGTGTCTTGTGACTCGAGTCAAGGGACACGTTATATCGTCGAAAGGTGATCGATAGATGAAATGTGTGTCGTCACGTATATGCCGTCACAATAGGAGGGTTAAGTAGGGTGGGAGGGGGTAGAACAAACAAATTTTCTATCAAAACACTCTAGTCATTATAAGATTGGAAGATTGTACCTAAAAGTTCAAATAAGGATATATTTCATCAACTTCTGAGTCTCCCGTACCACAAGTTCGGAAAGTTTCCGTAAGGACTTCGTTGAAAACCAAGCACGTGAGTCTCACCTTATGTAGTACTATGAATATCAAAATTCTTCGTGATGAGGAATCTTTAACAGTCCCTTAGCAACTCGTAACGACACGAATGGTGAGTGGGAATGTAAAATTAAAAGAAAACTATTGTCCTACATGACGACGAATTGTTATTTAAGACAAAAATCCTGGTTATTTTGGACTAATGAACCTTTTGTCCACCCACGAAGTACTGAGAATTACAGACGAGTGGTCATAGTGGAGTATTTAATAAATGGTAAAATGTCGACAACCACTTAAAACGAAGGTCCTACAAATACACTTTTCTCATACTCATAAACTATATTTGGTTTAATTACTCGTCCCCTTTTCTTCAATCTTGCTTTTACCGGAGGAAGATTCAGCATCTCGATTACATATAACATCAATGCACAAGGTAACACATGTCTTTTATTTCGTAAGAAAGGTAAAAAAAAATCTTTTTGTTAAGAGGTTGTTTAATGAGATTTGACACTTCACTTTCACTTTAGTGAGTCAGAACAGTCTGAGAAACACTGGGGACCTAACCTGTTAAGTACCTTAAGAGGTCCGGTCTTATGACCTCACCCATCGGGAAGGGAAGAGGTCCCCTAGAAGGGTTGGGTCCCTAGCTTGGGTCCAGAGGACGTAACGTCCACCTGAAAAATGGTCGACTCGGTGTTCCCTTTGGGTATTTGACATCATTTTGTGTTATTTATTTCACAAATTTATGAAGACGGAATAGAAATTTTCCTTGTGATAAAACCACACGTTAAAAAGACAAATTGAAAGAAGTGGAGAAAGTGACTAAACAGGGACCACTTTTCGGACTTCTAATTATTGTCTAGGGTCTGTACTTGATTTTTTAAGAGTCTTTCAACCGAACTTCATGTTCAGAAAAGACAGACTTCTCCCATTACTAATGTGACTGTCTGCCATATTACTTTTACGTGGTTACGTCAAATAAAATTAAGATTAAATACTCTTATTGAAGAATTCACGTTGTAGTCTTCAGTTAAGTAGTTATGACTTAAACCTTTCGCGTTAGTTCTTTTCTCGGTGTAAAAAAAAAATAACCTTGATGTGTTAAAGGTATCATAATCCATGGTGCTAAGATCTTGTTTTAGTTTTTGTTTTTAGACTTCATACACACTGTTATCAAGAATTTGAGGTCCTCTAGGTATGCTTGACGGGGTTTGACCTATGTCTTCCAACACATCACATGCATGTCTAAAAAGACCCCTTTCCAGGACATTGAACTTAGTGGAAGATCTCCACAGGTTTGTCATTTACCACCTTAAGATTAGAGGAGGTATAAAAGTCATTACGTTTGACACCTGAAACCCTTCAAGTGGAAACGTGTAAATTCTCACTTAAAAGTACCCTTCTCCCATCTTTTTTCATTGAACACTCCTGACCCCTCGTTTTTTGAGGCTTCTCAAGAAATGAAGTATTCAAAATCATTGTACAAGACCAAATCTCTCCCCTTTACCCCTATAGTCACCATTGTAGTATTTCACCTTCGTTCCTCTGTGGATGTCCCTAAAAAGTTCCGGAATTTTTTTTTGGTTTTCAATCATACTTATTTCGTTCTCGTTCTTAATTTTTACGTTAAATTGAGTTCATGTTAAAAGACAAAGACGTATAGTTGTTGAAAGAAATAAAGACTTACAGTGTTTGAAGTTAGTCTTATGAAATTTTTTATAATAAAACGTACGTGAATTCTTTAGACTGTTTCCTGCTCCTCGTTCAATTGAACGTAATACGATACCTCAAACTTGACTTGTCGGTTTCTTGTGTATAAATTTTAGTAATCCATGTCCATTGGTACTTGTGAAGTGACGTAATTAGCCTACCGTAGGATGGAGATACGTGTGCAAGTACATTGTGATGCTCATTAATGGGACGTCGTCTCCGTTTTACCTCTACCTTAGAGGGATTTTTCGTTCAAATTCCCTAATTTATCACAGCAGTAGTAGTAGTAGTAGTGATGACTCTTGTTTCGACGACGGACACCTGTTCCCGGGAAGGAGGAATTGTAAGGGATTCAGTGGGTGTCAGGGAGAGAGTAGTCTTAGAAGTTTGTTAAACAGTGACCTCAGTAGTAGTTTGTTGAAGAGCAACCTTAGTAGTAGAAGTTTGTGGAAAAGTAGATACAGAAGTAGAAGGAAATGTAGAGGTAGAAGGAGTAGAAGAAAAGGCAGGCTTAGAAGTTTATGGAAAAGTAGACGTAGTAGAAGAAGCAGAAAAAGTAGTCGTAGAAGTTCAAGGAAAAGAAGACGTAGAAGAAGCAGGAGAAAGAGTAGACTGAGTAGTAGTTTATGGAAAAGTATACGTAGAAGGAGAAGAAGGAAAAGTAGACTGAGAAGCAGATTGAGAAAGAGTCTCGGAAGAAGTAGTTTGTGAAAAAGTCTCGACAGTAGAAGCTTAAGACTAAAAAGTCTGAGTAAAAGCAGATTGAGAAAAAGGCCTTACAAAAGTAATTTAAGGAACAGTCTCCGTAGAAGGAGTTTTGGAAAGAGTTCCGGTAAAAGAAGATTGAGAAAGAGTCTCGGTAGCAGTTTGACGAAAAGACTCGTCAGAAGTCTGAGAACAAGACTCAGCAGTAGAAGTCTTCGGTGGAAAACCCCCGACCGGAGGGGGAGTCTGAGGAACGGCCCCGGAAGAAGAAGTCTGAGGAAGAGTGCCGGCAAGAACAGTCCTAGGCAAAACTCAAAGAAGAAAAACCTAAGAGAAAGTCCCTGTCAGAGAAAACTGAGAAACAATCCTAATGGGAGAAGTACGAGAAAGAGTCCCGACGGAAGAGGTCTGAGAGAGAGCCCCTGCAGAAGAAGTGCGAGAGAAAACCTTGTCGGACGGAATCTGAGAGAAAGTTCCGTCGAGAGAAGTCTAAGAAGAACCCCTGGAAGTCGAAGAAAGAGTCCCGGTGAAAGAAATCGTAGAAAAAGTCTTCGTCGAAGAAGTTGAAGAGGGGGTAGAAGGTAAAAGAGTTTGAAGAAAAGTAGATATCCAAGAAGTTTACGGTAAAGTCAACGTCGACGAACTTGTAAACAAACTCTACACGGTCCCACGAGTCTTTTTACGGATTGAGATCTTCCGGGACGGGAAAGACCTCGTGCCTACCTTAAACTTGCGACATCCGGAGACAACCGGAGTCCTCGTAACTCCTTTCGGAGGGTAGGAGAGTCGGAAAGGAGGGAAAGAGAACACCAGAGGAGGTGGACACATGTGTACCTTTGACGACAATTCTCTACAAAATCCGGTTTTCTTCATTGTTGCAGAACCTTGTAAAGATTATAACGAGTGTCATGAGACTAAAATATTCCATAGTGAAGACCCTTTACTTTCGTTAAGGGATAGAAGTGAAAGGTTTGAAATGTGGAATTAAATCGTCACGACTAGAATTCTAGCAAATTTATTTACGGGTCGCGGTGTCGTGACGTCTTTACAGAGTAGTTAATGTTTCAATTAGTAACTTGACAGAACATGAAATATTCTGTCATTTCTTCTCTTTGTGAAATCGAATTACGGAAGAAAGGGATAACGACAAGACTCGTTCGAGTTGTGAAGTCTGAATATTTGACTTTCTTACTTTGTAAAAAGAAAGGTATGAGAGTTACATTTCCTAATAAATTTTCATGACAATGTAATTTGTCTAATGTGTATTGACTTTTGAATGTACTTTTTGACGATCTAGTCATAGACGACCTTACTTTGTTAAGTACACGGGAACTGTCAACGTCTTGATTGGACTATTAGGCATCAAGGTAGGGTGCGAACCCGTCACTAAACTGCGGGTGGTTTGGTGGAAGGTAACTCCCAAACTTATGTTATTAGTCGAAGGAGACCTAGGAATTTCCTGTGTCTCCGGTGTGGTAGCCCCACAGAGATTTTTTTTTGTTCCTTCTATTTTCTTCCTTACTTACTCTTTTGACTTTCTCTTTGTATGTGTACACCGTTTCATCCCGTCATCATAAAAAAGACTAGTAAATTCGATTTCTAAAATACATACTTCAGAAAGAAAGGTAAATGAGGTTGGTCACTGTTCGTCGATCGATGAGAAATCGGATTGAAACAGATCGTTTTTGGTTCGTACTATATGAACCTTTACAAGGACGAGTATTGTCACAGTTTCCTCGTCTTGTCGTGCCAACAATTCTTACACCTGAGACTTCGACTTGCCGGAACCCTAATTTAGGACCGAGACGGTAAATCGTCGATTTACTGGAACCCGTCCCACGAGTTAGAGATTTGAGAGAGTAGACATTTTACCCATTTATTTATTTTTATCCATTTATCGTACATGGATAGAGTCTCCTAATCCTCCTAATTTACTCTATTGTACATTTCATTGACATCAAACGTTAGTTATTTACAACTGAGAAAATGTGAAAGTGGACCGGTATGTGAGTGAGTTCTCACTACTGTTTCCTTTTATTGGTTCCGTATTCGTTCAGATAGTTTCAGAACCGAACATTAGGTACAAGTAGATTAATACGATAGATTATGACGATTGTCTGGTGGTGGTGATCTCTCGTCTGGATGATGTATTTTTGTAATTATATTTTTTGAACCTCCGTATGACTGTAAACCATTATTGAATGATTTTACCTTTTTTTTAACGAAATCCTTAGTAAACAAGTTCGGTGCTTGAATGTAGTTTCTCTTCCTCGAAGGATTAAACAGGTTTGAAACTTGTGAGATGAGCTTCCAGAAGAGACTAAAGTAAGTTGTGGTCACCTAGTAGGATGTTTTTGTGTGAGTTAATTTTCCCCAAAAGGGGAAATATTTAGGACTCTTACTTTAAATAACGAAACTGTTTGGTTGTTTGTTTTCAAAACGAATTCCAATAATCGATACAAACGGACGTCAGATGTTTTAATTTTTTTTCAGTTTCAGATTTCTTCAATCTGATAGTGTAGACGACGATGATGATGATCAGACGGACCGAAATTCTATCCCCTTACCTGTTCATACCATCCGTCGTTACCCTTGCAGGTCACCATTTCCTCTCCCTTCTTTGTACAGTCACTTTTAGGGTTTATGATCGTCGACATCGTCCACTTCAGGACTCCGTATATAATTCAGTCTCTGATTATTAAGAATACAAGACGTAGTCGTAGTGTTACTGACACTTTTACTTTTTGGAAACGAAACACGAAACGTATCTAAGGATAAATGGTTTTACAACGTTCCTCCTCTGTATATAGGAAAAGTAACTGACTTCACTTCACTTTCAACGAGTCAGCACAGGCTGAGAAACGCTGGGGTACCTGACATATCAGGTACCCTTAGAGGTCCGGTCTTATGACCTTTCTCATCGGAAAGAGAAGAGGTCTCCTAGAAGGGTTGGGTCCCTAACTTGACCCTAGAGGACGTAACGTCCGTCTAAGAAATGGTTAACTCGATACTCCCTTCGGGAAGTGACTGACTCACAGGATGTTAGTAAGAAGCACGAAGACTCTAAAATAAAATTGAGTATCCCATTTGGAGGGGATATTCCTAAGGACAAGTAGAACGGAGGATGGTGTGACGTTATCTTTGGGTGTTTATTCCTCGACGACAATTGGTGTGTTATTTTCGTGCGTGAATTGATGACGAAATAACGTTGATACTCAGATAATTCTTATGAGTTTGTGACGACGAAGATCACCAGAACTCAGGGGGGAGGGGGTAGTTGTTTTCCTAAATTCTAAAGAACACCCTTAATTTAAAAGAAGTTCAAGGTTTCGTACTTTTTCCGAGTATTTTTCAATATAATGGTTGAACTTAAAGTTGATGTATTTTTGTATATGTTCCCATAGGATAGATGATTAAAGATAACTTCGTCTGGATTTGTGAAAAATCCTTTGTAAACTTAGGAGTGGTTGATTTCTCTTGTCGTTTTTTACTGTTCACCGAAGAGGAAGGATTTCAAACAGTTTTCCGTTTTTATTTGTTGACCATCCGTCAATGACTTTAGTTTAAATTTTAATTTTGACATTTTTAGGATATTTAGACTCCGAAGATTTTGATATCGACCGTCCTGAGACCTAAAGGGGGTTAATATTTTAGATTGAGACCTCTTATACGGTTAAACAAAATATATTTTAAGAGTTTGGACTCTCCTTACCCCTTACCTTGTATTTGAGACATGAGTAAACCATTTCGGTACCCCACCGAAGATCCCTACACACACACCGTCCATCGAGGATAGTCTGACCCACGAAAGACGTTTGTCCTTAGAGGGAACTGACTTTCCTTTAGTCTTAATATAATTTTTTTTTTGACAAAGTTTTATAAACTACTTAAATTCGTACTAAGGTGTCAAGATGACACCTTCCCTCCCCACGTAGTGACAGAAACAAAGAAAAAATTTTTGAAAAAATAAAAATAAAAACCGACACAGTCCAGAATCAACGTCGTACGTCCGAATCAACGGACCACCGTACACCCTAAAGTCAAGGGGTTAGTCCCTGACTTTCTCACAGGGAACGTAACCTTCCGCTGACAGTTGGTGACTTCGCGGTCCCTTCAGGGACAGAAATAAAGAAATAGTTTCGGAATCACGGGAAGGATTTTCTTGTAGTTTAAAGTCGGTTTCTGAAGGGTCTGAAGACAAAAGTAAAAATGGTCGAACTTTTTGTTTATACAGAAATGACGATATCGTAGTACTCTGAATTTCTATTATTGGGGAAGGGGACCAATTCATAGAAATTGAACCGATTCGTACTTTTAAAAGGTTTCTGTCGAGAAGCGTTCGTTGTCTGGACTCTGATTTGAGTCTGACAATTCGGCTTTGGAAAGCGTACGCTGTGAGTATTAAAAAAAGGTCTCACCACGAAACAAAAGGGTCCTTATTTGGCATAAAGAGTAAGGAAAGGTTAGATTTGGATAAATTCTGTCATCGGTTATTGGGGTACATCGATGACTCGGGAACTTTGCACCGGACAGGTTTAACTACACCCGACGTCCACACTGCATTTATGGTCTAAAACTTTTAAATCATGGCCCCCCCCCCCCCCCNACTTTGTATCGAATAATTGTAAAAATACCATATACGATTTTAATATTATGAACCTATATAACCCAATTTATTTTAAGTAATAATTTTAAATGAAGGGGGTAAAGTACAACATAAATATGACACCGACGGTCTTTTTAAATTCAATGTGTCCACCGAGTCTAATCTGAAGATAACTTGTCGGGACCATATGTGTTACTCTTTGGGTGGAGACGTAGACTCAAAGCCAAAAGGTAGAAAATCATAAGTCTAAACGGCCCGTACTAAAAAAAATTTATTCCGAAACTTAATTTGTGACTTTTGGGGGATTTCAATGTAAATTTTATGATCGGAAGTGACAAGTGGGACTATGGTTTTGAATAAAGATCCATAAAACGAAGATCGTGATTAGTTGACAAACCTTATTTCTGTATGTCCGTATGGAACCTCTATGACGTCCAAGCCAAGGTCTGGTCGTGTTATTTCGTTTATAACGTTATTCCGTTCAGTGTACTTGAAAAAACCAAAAGGTCAATACAATGTGATATGACATCAGATAATTCACATGTTTTCGTAGTATAGATTTTTTCTATACGGAATTAAAATTTTTATGGCGATTTTTTACGATTGGTAGTAGACTTGGAGGTCGTTCAGTAGTATCATTGTTTCTAATGATATTGTTTCTGACATTGTGTTTAGTGGTATTGTTTATATCATTATTTCTTGTTTATACTTGATGACACTGTTAATGGTTTTACACTGTCTCTCTTTCTCTCACTCTTTTACGATGATCTTTCTACCACGATTGTCCGAACGAGGTGTGTGCCAACGGTGTTTTTGAAGTTAAAAAAAAAAAATTTTTCCAAGTTGGGGACCAGTCTCTAGATTCTAGGGTGTTCGGTGTACCATACCGATTTTTCCTTTTTATTATTACTATTTATTTGACTTTATTAATGTACACCGATATCGGATGGTATGCCCTGTTAGATGATGTCACCTGTCTGGATATGACTATGTGAAAATGTAAGTTCGGCTACTTTGTGACTCGTTTTTTTGTTTTTGACGACTGTCCGAGAGTGGTTCGACCCGTCTGGTGTGCTCGGGTCCATCTACCCGCTTGTTTCTGTCGTGGTTCCCAAAGAGACGGGTTCTTGAGACTTCGGGTAGTGACGGGAGGGGTCGGCGACACCGTGTCGACAGACTTTTGAAAGGAAGTAAACGTTTCTACGATTTCTCTTTTATAAGATAAGTAACTCACTTACTTTTGTGAGACGGAACACTCATTTTCCCCAAAGTAAGTAAGAAAGTGAAGAAGTCTATTTATAACTCCCGGAAGACACAGGATGCGTGACCCTTATATTCTCGTTTGGTCCTTCTGTCTCGGGACTGAGAGTGCCTCGAGTATACGATTGTCTATTCTAGGTTTCTGAAGTCTATTATTTACGATACTTATTTTATTTTGGCCGATTATATTTCCGAGATATTAAGGTGTCAAATATGATTTGGTTATTTCTGAAAGAAAAAATTTGTTAGTTCTTGACTGTTCGTATTTTAAAGATAGGAAATTTTGTAGGTGACCTCCCTTAAACATCCTCAGTTCCTTCTTATTTACACCGAAAACCCTCCTTTCTAGTAAACAATTCGATCCTTTTTAATTCAGACGGGTCCCACTATCGATCTGAATTCACAGAGTTACTCGTTCCGTCCTCCGTCTTTGTCCAATTAGTGAGTTGTCTGAAGTTGAATGTCTCTCGGACCTATGAATTATTTAATTTATATGTAAATACAAGTACAAGTTCACAATCCTCATATCTTACAACACTTAGATCTCCAGAGGTCAGTGTCTTTAATTATCCAGTGGATTGATTTTTTTATTGATAGACGGTTTCTTTATTTTACATCTACTTAGTGTCCCTTAAGACCTCAACATGGTTCGTCTGATCTATGGTACTAGGTAGATATGTACGGAAAGTTTCGGGGTCGACCCTCCCTGTCGTAAAGTTTTTCGTAAATCACACGTACACTTGCACACACCCGAAAAAAACCGGTTGGAAGGTCGAACTCCCTAGGATCAAGGGATTGGTCCCTGACTTGAACCCCGGGGGTCGTCACCTTCGAGTCTCAGGATTGGTAACCCTGCGGTCCGTTCAGGGATACACGTAATTTTTTATTGTTGTTGTATCAAGTAATAGTGACGTTCAGATTTGACCGAGACAGCATAAAGTTCTAAGAAGTCCTAAGCTCTGTCTTCTCTGTGGTGTGTCATGATTATCTGGTGTGCATAGAAGAGCTACTGGAGTTTCCTATGTCCGAAGTATCTACGTGTCATTTAGAATAGTGGAGTGATAGACGTCTCTACCTCAAAGTGTCTGGTAAAACCTCGAGAGATTTTCCCCCCATTTTACTATAACGGTGAGACTGAGACAAAGTCACGTGTTTTCTTTGTTCTCACCCGAAACTATCCTTGTTCTTGTATACGTTTGACAGACCTTAAAATGTAATGCTTGTAACAAAAGAATACACATTGAACAATAGTAATTAAAGTCTTAGGTCCGTCTCTTATTTCTTAACAAGAAGGTACTTACTAGGGTACTCAGATCCGGTTTTGTGTGTCTATTCTTGTTCTGCGTCTTACATTGTGTTCCATGGGACTACCGTTGATTATAAGGAATTTGGAGAGATCATCGAGAAGAAGGAAATAAGTGAAAATAAACGACAAGGATCTTAACAGGTACCTGGAGTTCATAATGTTTCAGGAGGATTATCGGTGATTTCCCAAAACATTTTTAATCTAAGACTTTTTGGTGGAGGTGATGAGTTTACAGTCCCTGACATAAAGTGAACCTCTTCCTTTACCGTTGGGTTAGGTCATGAGAACGGACCTCTTAAGGCACCTGTCTCCTCGGACCACCCGACGACAGGCACCCCACCGAGTCTCAGTTTGTGTTAACTTCGTTGAATCGTGCGTACGTACGTAACCCCTTCCTTTACCGTTGGGTGAGGTCATAAGAACGGACCTCTTAGGGTCTCTATCTCCTCAGACACCCGACGGCAGATACCCCAGCGTGTCTCAGTCTGTGCTGATTTCGCTGAATCATCGTCGTCGTCGTCGTCGTCGTCATAAAATGATTGGATTCCAAAAAATTCCTAGTTTGAAAATCGTCATTTCACTCCAAAAGTAAAGGTTAACACTTTGACCAGGAGGGGTGGTTTCATTCGGACATAACAACTTGACATGAATTGTAGGTGTTCATTGAGTGTCTTTAGAAAAATTCTGACATAAAAATATATCGTCGACGGTAAACCCCGGTGTCATACCCATAATCGGACCAAATGAACCCTATACTGATTTTCTTGTGACCCGATTTGGACCCTTTCAGACTTTGGAAGTTAACTAAGAACTAAGGTAAAAGGTTGGTACTGTTGAGTACTTGTACGTCCTACACTGTACTTTTTCTACACTACTCCGTTCGAAACCCAAGAGAACTTTCTCTCTTATAGACACAAAGATTGGCATTCTTATGAAGAAGGATGGAGTTTTAGGTAACCTACTTTGTACAAAAACTACTACTGTTGAGCGAGTACCGCGTAAGCCCTACCCGGTCGAGCAGAGAGTCCAGAGGTTAGGTTGACGGATTACACTGTTTCATCCTTGTTCTTCAACACTTAAAGTAAAGTCTGAACAACCTCTCTCCTTTTTTTGTTCGATATTTATATTAGGAAATGACTTACGAATTATTACTATTAATAATAAACTAAAGTTTTGTTGTTACACATAAAATCAGTGTCAATGACGTGTCGAAAGACTTTATTTCTGTTAGCCGTCCACTTTCTACCTGGGTCATAGACTTTACGCGTCTCATTCATATAAAAAGTCTTGACGACAGACCAATGTTTGTAAGGTTACTCTGAGGACCTTTTAACCATTAATAAATCATAGATGCTGATAGATCCTTTTCTATGAAGCTCCGGTTCCTTTACAAGTTTAACATAATCAAAGATCCATAAAATATTAATATTTTTTGTTTGTTGACGTGACTTTATACATTTTGATGAGACAATGTTAGAATTTAGAATGACCAAACAGATATTTCACGAATCCATAGATGAAATAAGGATATTTTTGATAACCGTAGTGTTGATTTACGAAAATATTGGTAAAATGGTAATCAAATTCATGTCACAATCTTCGAAATGATCTTAAGTGGGACTAGATTCACGAGTAGTAAAACCGAGTAAAGAATTTTTGTCGTATAAAGTTTTTTGTAATTTATTTAATTATCTTTGAACTACTGTACATATATAATATATATTTGTGTATCATGTATTTTTTACTATTTCGAATATTAAAGATTGAGGATGATTGTTCATACTTACATTTTTAAATCGAGGACCATGCGACTAAGGTAGGTGTAATTTTTACTTGATTACCGAGAACATATATTTGGATTTTGTAGAATAAATTAAACTATAAGTTGTAAAAGACATCTCTACCGAAATCAAATAAATTCAAGGATAACATAATTTTTACTTGTGGGGTCTTTTACTTTTTGTGGTAGTGATGGTTTGTAGGACAATGTGTCTAATGACGTCCAAAGACTCCTAGATTATTTTCAAATTTTTTAAAAACAAAATATAACCGTATATCAACTAAATATTACACAATAAAAGTCCACATATCATTTACTTTAAGAAATTTTTATTAGACATCCGTATAAACTACCTTGTTTTGATACGTCAATAATGGTTTTTGTATGAGATCTTATGAATATGTTTTAGAAAGTTTTGTCTTTTTTTTTGGTGGTTGAAAACAACGTATCTGTCGAAAAAGAACATCAGAAACGTGAAGAAGAAGAAGAAACTTCGCAGTATAAGAGGGAAGTTGACTTTAAAACGGTGGAGGTGTACATTAAACATCGGAGATTAAAGTAGAAGTAGGTTTTCAAAATTACGGTCTAGGTGTCTAAGAGAGAAACATTTCACTTTTGTTCAATGTTAGTCATTCAATGTGTGACTTTACTTTGAAATCCTCACAAAATCTACTTACTAAACTGATATGTATTTTATTTTTAAATTTACATTGATGGATGTACCCTTATTTCTTGAGGTCTTACGGGTAGTCCTTTGAACATAAATTCAGTGTTGACAGGGGTTGGCCAATATACTTCGATCCGTTCAATAAGTTCGAGGGACTCGGGGTTAAAGAAGTAGATATTTTACCCTTACCTTTACGGAAGAAACGTCTCAAGAACTGTTTTAATTTCAATATGGTAATGACCTTATCGTCAAAACGGAAAACCTCAGAGCTAAAGAGTAGACATATTACTCCGTTTACCTGAACGCACTAAAGATTCCACGTGAGGTCAAAATTTTAAGATTTTCAAAGGATGAATTTTCTGATCTACTGAGTTCTTTGACCCTTATCAAACCAGTCGGAAATTAAAAAAAAAACAAGTAGTTAATTTTACTTCCAGACACTATATGATCCTTCTACTAATAGACTGTTGAACTTGTAATGTGTGTACACACCTAAGACCCAGGATATGTTTCCCCCGTCAACAGTCGAGACGTGACTAAGTTTCTAGATTCCTTTTGAGTTTTCCTGTTGACTTAAGTCGGTGTGTTAGTTTATACCTAGGACCTTGTTAATTGATACAATAAGACCTTGAGTTAAGTGACCAAACCATTAGAACATGAAAATACCCAGTATTTAAAATATGTTTTTCAAATAGTTTTGGGATGAAAAGAGAAATTTTTTAAAATTTTGAGTTACTTTGGGGGATTCTCTGAGAAGTGTCTAAAAATCATTTGGGACTTCTTGAATAATTCACAAGTTCGAGGAATGTAAACTTTTAATGTATTTATAGAAGGATATTACCAGTATCAGAACATACTAGGGGTAATACAAGTTCTTGCTCCAGTTTTTGGATAGAAAGGGTTTCGACAGTCGAATGAGAATCGGGGGAGACTAAAGTGACTTGACGACATATGAGCGTTGTGTGAGCACTGTAACTATGACAACAAAATTGTGAAACTAAAGTGAAACATTAATAAAAGTCCAAGGTACTGTATACAATTATACGGCAGTAACACGGGTAAAGAAAGCATGGGGCGTTATTACGTATCATTGTGTACGAGGATTGCACTGTCCACAAGGTTTTTATTACCGACGGAACTGTGACTCGAAAGGGGAAACGTTAAATACCATGGTACTTATGTATTTCAAGACGTCTACAGACAATTATGGTAAGATAGAAGAGAGAGTAGGTTTTATATAAAATTTCGTGATTCGAATTCAATAGTGAAGGAAATACCAAATTAAGTCCCCAGTCTTTTGAAGAAAACATTTCTCGACCATTCAATTATAAAATCCGATACACCCGGTACACCAGACACAACGTCGATGAGTTGAAACGACAACGTTACACTTTCCTCCATGTCTGTTTACGTATTTACTTTGTTACACCCTTACAAAGTTATTTTGAAGTAAGTGTTTCTGTCCGTTACCCGTCTTCAAACGGTTTGGGACCAGATTGAGTAAGGTTACCCCCTTATTTTACAATCTGAAAGAATAGAAACACCGAAAAACTTACACAAGACGCAACTAATGTAAGTATATGAGCATTTCTCTAGAAACGTCGTTCTTAAGAAAATTCTGTTTTCTTCGTGAAGACAGGATACTGAATGTATTATGGAACTGAACCATTGTATCAAAGAATGTTCTCGTTCACTTATTGAAATGTTGTATCAAAAAATGATCTCGTTCATTTATTGAAATAGTCACACTATGTGTGTCCGTGTTAGTCTTTGTTATCAAAATAAGGGTAGGACAAAAGTTATCGGGAGTGGGAACCAATAGTTGATATGTTTTAATATCGAGACCAAGGACTCGACTTTTACCTCTATCTTCTTTGAAGGTACTGGTATATTGATTGGAAGTTTATTGTCGTTTCAGGTAGAGGAAATTCTAAAGGAACCAATAGAAACATTTCGAACTGGAATTTAAGAAGACAAACTCCTAGAGAGTATTATTACGGTTTGAAACTGTACTCGACATATTTAAGTAGGTGACATTACAGACCTCCGTTTGGACACTACAATTCCTTTTTTTTAATATTTCCGTAGATATTGTTTCCACTCCCAATGAATTCAAAGATGATTAAGTTTTAGACATTGAACCTATTCACTATTCACGTGGTTTTAAAACCAAAAGATTTTCACATTTTTAGAGTGTAGATATCTGAATTTCTTTAAAGTGCAAATGTAAACTTATGTATGTATGAGTAAACTTTATATGTATGAGTCCATTGACGACTCAATGGATGTCGGTAGTCTTTCCTACCGTACGTTTCAATATATGTACATGAAAAAGAATCAAAATAATTTTTTTTGTTGTATAAGGAGTGATTACATTTACCGACTCGTTTATTTACTGTGTTACCAATTTTTTATCTTAAGTCTCTATACCTTTAGATTTTTATTGAAACACCTTTTGGAGTTTTAGTTTATAAAAGATAAGATTTACACCAATTTTACATATGTATGGTCTATGTATTTGTAAACATAAAGACGGAAGAAGTTGTACTTTGGTAGGATTTTTATTTTTAGCTCATTTTTTAGTTCATTTTTGTGTACGTTCTTTTCCATTCTCAGGGTAATACTTTAGGACTGTCACACCGTCAAAGAGTTTTGAAGGTCTTTGAAAAAGAATGGGAATCTTATTCTGTCTGATTTAGTTTAGTGACCGATCAAAAGTTTCATAAACCTAGAAACCTGTTCATTAAGTGAAGTCTCGGGACAAACTTTTTTCTACCGATCGAATGGAGCCAAGAAATACTTAGACTATGATGGAATTTTTTTTTTTTGTTTGGAATGAGAACGAGACTGAAATTCGGAACCGTATCCAACGAAGACTGAGGTTAGATGACAGTCTAGACCGGTTCGACTTCGTTTTAACTGAACAAATTGAATTGACCTTCATGGTTTTTTTTTTTTTTTTTTTTTGGGTTTGGTTGGTATATTTGTCTTGAAATTTATTAGAAGATTATTCTTAAGACAAAACCTTTCCTTCTTTGACTCTTGACTTGACTTAACTTTGTTAGACGAACTACGGATGTCCAATCACCCTCTCGGTTGTGTACTTGGGTTTATTATTATTATTAATTTTTATGGGTAGAATACTAAGACAGTTTCAATATTAAGAGGTTTTTCATTTATGTATATGTGTATGAGTATAAAAATTGAAAATTTGAGTACAAAACGTTCGATTTAGATGAACGGACTAAGTCGGAAAGAGAAAAGAGGGAAGAAAAAGTCTAGTGACCCAAGTCCCCCAACAGAAACGCCTCCAAGAAGACGTCAGGATCGTGACTGTAGAACCTGTGAACGTCATCTTGAGCTACGTGGTAGCAATCTTTTCGGTATTAACCGGACTATACATCGTTACTTTAGAAGTCACTAGATTTATTCTTCAAATCACGCGTGTGTGTGTTTAATTTTTTAATAAAGGATGACACTTTTCAAATGTGACATAATTTATTGTCACATAAGTCAATATGTTACAGTGTAAACTCACAAAGACACCTATTGTCATTAATTTCGTATATACTTCTTAACAGTGGATGTATCTTTTGACACGTTTTCTCTTATTTTTTTAATTCTGTACCCATGAACCTAATAGTTGTGTTTTCAGACTCTATGATAATTTCCGTAAAATTCACTACAACCGTGGAAAGGATCAACAAAGTAAACATTTAATGATAGAGACATCAGATGAACTGATTCTGATGTTTATATATATCGTTTCCTTCACGGTCTATTGTTATTTGTCTTATTTTTGGTTGTCAGTTGATTATTAGATTGTTGTCTTAGTTTAAAAGAAAATGATACGTCTACTTGTATTTATATACATGAGTTTAGTGTAATAGTAAATTACAGTTTTGTTTAGTTCTTGTTTAGGTTGAGTGTAGGTAGGAGGACCGAGAATCTCTTTTCTTGTTAACATGTTACTTTGTTTACATCAATATAGAAGGATGGTCAGTTACACTCCGTGTGTATCCTTACTCCTTTTAAAATTTGAACCTTCAAACTTCACCATACCCAAGGTGTTGTATTTTTCTATCTCGGTTTTTAATGATATGATAGTCTACTGACAACTTCATGAGTCTTCCGACTTCTTTGGTTTAGACGTGAGATCGACCGTGGTGGTCATGGGTTCACTTTACAATTCAAATTGTTAAATCTCCCTAACCTTGTATGTGTGTTTATTTTTTACCCTTTCTTTTATCAAAATTATTTATTAAATTTTTTATTGTGAGTTTAATGTGTTACGTCTGTGCCAAACGTAGTGACCGAACGTTTAGATAATCACACGCTATTCATAGGAAAAAAAGGTGGACATGGTGTTCTGAAACTAATTGTCCCATGAGACTGGTTTTTCAAATGTCTTGGTTCAAATTGTAGTCAGTAAAATGAAGGTTCGACTTTGACTTACGAATTTTTAAATGTCCATGAGATTTATTTATCCGTGTTTAGGAAAGGTAGGTTTAAGACACGAGGAGGACAGTATAAGGACATCACTATACCAAGTTTATATGCACAGATCCTGGTTGAAATCATCCTTTCTTTTTTTTCTACGTTGGAAATTAGTCATTTTTAAATGGTTAAATAGTTAAAAAAAGTTGAGTTCTTCAACGTAAAACGTGGATCGTGTAGTCAATTGGTAGACTTAAGGATCCTATTCATTCTAACTCTGATGGAACTCTAATTGTAGCTAACTTAAACGAGAACTACAAAAAGAGAAACGTTATTTTTCGTCAGTGACTGTATTTGGTTGACGTTGGAAGTATCTATTTTAATTATTCCGTATTTTTCCTGAATTCTTAATTTAATGTAACTTCTGTAGAAGGATTTCTAAAGGCAAGGAAATGTGCAGCCAAGACGGTGTCTGTGTTGTTTTTCTTTGCAGTGTTGGTCTCCCCGAGATTGGGTCCTGGAGTCGTTTCTTTTGCACTTTCCTCGCGGGGCGCTCCGACCGGTCCACCCGGGCGACACGTCGCCGCGGGCCCGCTGAGAATGGAACCCCTTGGTTCGGAAGAACAGATCCAGGGTGAGCATGCCCCACAGTCAGCCGACGACGGGCTCTCTTAGCCAAAGAGGTGGCCCTAGAAAGAGCCACAGCAGCAGGAACCACAGAGGCATGTTAAGAACGTAAGCGTTGACGAGTAGTTTGAGCAGTAAGCGTAGGTTCAACAACGGCGAGTACAACGGGTGAATCGGATCTCCGTTCCAGGCCAGCTCGCTTCTTCGGCTCGACTACGACCTCCCCTTGTCTCTTTTCCTCCAACCGGTGTGAGTCGGGCGAGGGGTGGCGGGGGGCCGGGCGGAGGGGCGCCGCGGGGTCGTCGGGGGCCCTTCAGTCCCGGTGAGCGGCCGGCGTGGCGGGGGGCGAGGCGGGCGACGGGCGGGCGGCGCGCGCGCGCGCGCAGCGTCCAGGGCCGGGGCGGCGCGGTGGCGGGTGGACTAAGCGGGGCGGCCCGGAGCGGCGGCGACGGGCTAGGCCCAGCTCCGCTCTCGCGCGTCCGCGCGGCGGCGGCGGCGGCGGCTGGCCCAGACTCCGTTGACGCCGAGGGCGCAGTTGCAGACCTTTGGTGAACCTTTGGCTCCGGGCGAGTCCTACTGCTTCAGCGGTAACAACCGCGCAGCGCAGCAGCGCCCCGCGTGGCCGTGCGGGGGTCACCGCAGTCATCCTCGGCTGTGCCCGGTCTCCGCACCCCGGGGCCCCCGCCCCGAGGCCCTCGACGCGACGACGGCTCGCCTCTACGAGTCGTCCCGACAAGACCGCGCCCCCGGCGCCCCTCGCGTCCCGGATGCCGGAGAACCCTTGCAACCCGAGGCGCCCCAGGCGTCGCCCCGCCATCGGGTTTCCGCACCCTTCTAAGGGTGAGCCGGCCGCGGCCTCGTCCGCAGCTCCGCCGGCGGTAGAACCCCCTCACCTGCCCTGTCCGCCCTGTCCTGCGCGACGCTGTCTTTCTACGCGGAGGAAGAGGGTCTCCGGGGAGGAGGCGCACCCTTTGCTCAGAAAGTGAACAAAGCACTTCTGAAGGGATCCTCTCGGCCCAATCCGGCTCGACCATCATGTCCCAGACTACATGTCACGCACACACCACTCACTTACTTGCTTGCTTACCACTCACCTTCCTAGTTGGAAGAGAGGTTCAGAGACGAGGCAGGAAAAGAGAAAGACCATGGAAGGAGTCCGACCTCTACTGAGACCTTTCCTTTCCGTTGTCAACGGACAGGGAACAAGAGGTACAAAGTCTGAACGAGTTCGATGTTTAGACTTTGACATTGTAGGTCACATGTGTGGTGGAAATGACGGGGTGATTGCAGCAAAAAACTACAAAATCCTTTTTTCACGTACACTATCTTGAACGTACGTATAAATATCACATCTATTGTGCTCAAAATAACCCGAGTATATGCAAAACGACTTATAAAGAAAATCCTAGGTTTTTATCATATGTCGACAAAAGTCGTTACACAATAACTCGAAGGTAAAGTAAGGACTTATCCAAGTGTCGTATCCACTTGATTCGTCAAGTATTCATATGATTCGTCAGGACGACGTGCACTGAGACTCGCGGACGACATAGGTGTCCGGGAAGGCTCGTCCACCGGTTTTCAACTACAAATCGAGGACACACTGGGTCAACCTCCGGACACTCCACTGAACCATCCCATCGGGGCGTAAGATCTGACTCAAACTGAGTGACTCGGTCATTCGGAGAGGGTCTTTCTCCCTGCTCATCCTTTACACCCGTACCCGTCTCATCAGAAGACACCGGTTCAAGGCATACCCACTCTCCTCTTCGACTCCGTCACTATCTCCCAGTAACTCAGTGGTGAGATCACCTCAACCCTCGCTTTGTACGAACATAGACACTATCGTAAGACAAACCGGTAACCCAGGGTGTCAAAACAACAATGACAAATTACGATAACAGGGATACTCTGGACCAAGGATGAAAATAAAGGAACACCTAAGGATCTTAAGTTGAGGATCATTGACTCAATTAGACCTTCACAGAGAAATATTGGACAAGAGTGGGGGTGAGGTGGGGTGGGGGGCGTTATTAAAAAAACGTTCTTTGTCAGGTCCATTGTTCGTTTTCGCCCCTCCCGACCCAGGAAACAATAATATTTCTATCACCCATGGAGGACTTTGAGGTCCTGACCTTACATCTATCCGATATGTTCCCCGACGACCTGGGTCCTTGGGTCTTGGGTCAGTCGACCGAAGAGGGACTGACAAGAGAAGTAGGAAGAGCAAGAGACACTTCCCACCAGACACGTCATAAGGACCGTATTATCCGGTGGTCGAAGAACCACATATTTTTAAGTAATTGGATGTTTTCGTGTCTGATGGACCGGTCTCCTCAGTGGATGGACCGGATCCTTCAGAAGGACCTTTTGCTGACTCAATATGGTTTGATCCCTAAAAAAAAAAAAATTACCGGGTAAGTCCGAGTGAGACAACCCCTTAAAAGGAGAGGGGTAAAAGACATTAGGGTTCTGAATCGCCTTTATTTTCATTGAGGAAAACTGTTTTTTACACTACCTAGGGACTGAATTCTACCAATATTAACGTCTTTAATAAATTTGGGTTTAAACGATAACAGTCATCCTTACGGTCACAAGTCACAAAACACCATGATAGTTGGAGTTACTGTTTCTGAATTAGATTCAAACACTGAAACCAAAGGACGAAACATCGTCCTTTTTTTATACCAGGTAATAAGATTCAGAACCCAGTCCCGTCTGGGACTCATTTTAACTCTGCATATGTTTTAAATAAAAAGTACACAGGAGGGGGGTGGGGTGGGCGTTAAACCCTCGGACAGGTTTTTGTTTCTTTATAAGGTATCATCGAAAAGACTTGTGTTATCAGTCACACTTTGACCTAAAGAACATTCCAATCGAGACTGTTCCTATTAGACAACAAAAAAAAAAAAATTGCTGGTGGGGGAGGTTTTGTTTTTCGTTTCGGTACTTAAAATTAGGGTTAATTTAGTCAAAGATAGTCTAGAAATTCAATGGATCCCTAATGAGTCCTACTTTTTTAGTTCAAGAAACTCGAGATCAAAATAGTTGACGATTTTTCGAACGAATCGAAAATAATAGACCATGAAAACACTTCAATAAAGATTTTACAATAAGACTCCTCTCATTTGCACATTAAAAATGGGTCTCATTCCTTTTGTCATTTTATAAAACCTCAAACCCTTGAACTTTTATGGGAAACCTCAATTTTACGCAAGAGTCACTATAAGACAATCTTCATGACAAAAATCTTATATTTCAATGTGTTTCAGTAACTTTTGAAATAAAGTATAAATAAAAAGAGGGGTGAATAATGTTGTAGGTTGAGTTTTGTTATAATTCTGTTAAGATTGTAGGGGATGAAATTCATTTGGTTAAAACGAATTTACATTTCAGATCACAATTATAATATAGGGGAAATCTTCGGTGTAGAAATTCGTTTTTAAGTGTCAATGTGTTCGGTAAATTCCTTTCGAGTTTCGATAGTTTTCGTGTGGGGTTTCAGTTCAAAAACTTTTATGTTTAAATTGATAGCTGTCAATTTCCGAAATTAAACGGGGTTCTTTTGTAAAAGACTTTGGTGTCTAGATTTTGACTGTGTAGATAACTGTTCACAAAACTTCATTATGAATAATGTTGAAATATCACAATCGTTCATCCTTGTCTCCTATCTTTTAGTCTTGGAAGGTAGACTAAAGGTTCCCGTCTCTAATTAATCCAGTGTGAGAATAATCTCCTGAATCCGTGTGTAGTCAAAATTCTATCAGTTCGTCTTTCTACTAGACTATTGTTGATTTGTGGGTCCACAATCCCTAAGGTCCACCATGAAGACGCAAAAAATCTTTCTCCCGTGACGAATGGTCTTTCTTTACTAAAAAAGAGTTTCCTACTTAAAGTCTGTCACTGTTGGAACGTCTAAAAAACTGTCCCTAGGAAGAAACCTCGGGAGTCTACTGTGATTTGTACCGGTCACTAAGACGGATACTTCCTCTGTCCAAGAAGTGTTATAGACACTTTCTATTGAAACGGGTTCATAGTCAGTTACCCTCAACATTGAGGTCTTGATGGGATTTACTCATTCACGACTGGATCATTCCGTTTGTGGGTCGGGGTCTAGGAATGAATTGTGACTGGGGAGTTGTGACAGTAACGGTAACGTGTCGAAATCAAAGTTACCTTATCTCTAATTACCTTTTCCCGTCAGTTCTTGTTTAACACACTTTAAAATAAAAAATCCCGAAGTAAAAAAAAAAATTCTTTTAACGTCTTCTCTACAAAATGGAGAGAAACTGGGGGAAAAGTATACGTTTCATATTAGAGATCTAAATGTGGTGTATTATTTGTGTTTGTGTCAAAATACATTTAGTGTTCTCATATACTCTTTATTCGTAGTCTCTACACTACCTTTGTATATTTCAAAAATTCACGGTACACATGAAGTGAAATAGAGGATAAACCGGAGACTGTATCTGTTTACACAGCGATATGGATCACCCCGAGGTAAAATAAATCTTTCGGGTCATTGCAATTACGAACATGTAACTTCTTTTGATACTAAACAGTTTAAGAAGGGAGGATTCTACGGTGGTGTTAAATGTTCGGTAACTTTCAAGACCGTGGTATATGGATGCGTATCGAGTCTCACCTTGTCTGTGAGACCCTCCTTTTTTATGGTAAAAATTAACTTTTCGATCTGAGACAGTAGAAGGAAGAAGTGTGACGTCGGTCACTTACCCCTGTGTGATTAAAGTCTGTAGACTCACGAACGTCGTGGGCCCTGGGAAGGGTAGTGACGATCCAACAGTTCTCCCCATAATCGTCGTCATCCCAGTCGGGGGGGACGGAACGTTGTCTTATTAACTCGAAATTTTACGACGACCTTCCATAACGAGTCGGTCATTTCTCGTTTCCCCAAATGTGTTCTTAACGACTTTCGGTCTTAGGCTCTCTACTACCACTGTTTATTCACTTGCCATCTCCTCAAGTATACCCAAACTCTTCACTTACTCACCATCTCTATGTCTTCCACTAAGCCGTTGGTCGTCTCTCGTTTCTCTCGGTGGTCGTGGTCTTGACAAAACCGTTAAGCGAAGGCCCTAAGTTAGATATCTCTCTTCTTTTTACTGTCGTTGTTGTTGGTTTTTGGTTCTTGGGTAGCTGTTTGTTTTGTGGGGGGTTTTCTTTTGTGACTCGACCGTCTCTAAAATTTTTCGGTAAAAGATCTAATTGACTCTTTAAATATCAATTGTCCGACCACAGAGAAACGTGTACGTTCACACCCTTCCGTCGGACACCGATGTCTTATAACGTTCACTTAACTGTATCATTGGACACTACAACCAGAGACTAATCGAGATTAAGTCCGACGACAGAGACCAAAACTCTATGAGATCCCACAGAGATTGATAGAGTTCCTCACAACACCTTGGAAACTTCTAAATTAAAATAATTCTTTATTTACGACATGTTTTGAAAATTGACGTAGTCGTCTCCGACTGATTCAAACTTGTCAGAAGACCCCTAACACTTTCAACTGTTTGAACATGGATTTTAACAAAAATTACATATCTTTAAGATGGGTATATTAGTCCCCTTATTTTTGGTTACACGGTAGGAAGTATATACTTTTATTAGGATGGATGTGGAGAATTATTCTCTTTACTGGGTTTTCTTCACTTCTGTAACGGACATCAGTGTCTATCTCGTTTCTTTTGACAAGTGTACCCGTACTTTTACGTTGAAATATTTTACCACTTATTTATTTATTTTATGTTGAAATCGGAGGACTCGTGGTGACAACTTGGTTGACTTTCCTGATCGAACTTTTTTTTCGTGACTCGAGAGGTACATGACCAGTTCTCCATTTACCTTAGTAGAGGATGGGTTCTTTCTATCTTTAGGACAACCCAACAAAAAAAAAAAATTAATTCACCTTGTTACAAAACGGTTATAAGAAAAATAAGGTAAGTATAAATACTCTCCTCTCGTGTGGACCCAGAACGTTACCAGAATTAGTTCGATGACACTCAGTGACACAAGAGAACGGTGACCGCGACCCAGGGAGCTCTGGGGGATGGGGGTCAGACGAGTAGACACCATTCACCAAACGTAACTTATTACAATACCGAAGAACGGTCAAGATGGTAGGACGCAAAAAGATAGTAAGACAATATGAAAGATTTTGTTTTCTACGAAGTGAAATATCAGAGTAGAACACACTACAAAGAGTGACAAGATACCCCACTAAAAACTGAATGGGGTTTGAAGTCGACGGGGAAAAGATTATTATTGTCAGGATGGTAAATGACTTGTAAATGATACGTCATCCTTGATACAATTCGTAAAGTATATATAGTGGGTCAGGAGTAAAAGTAAAATATGTACTCCTTTCACTCCGAGTCTATTCAATTCATCGAACGAGTTCTAACAAGTCGACCATACCTTAATTTAGGACCCAGACTGTCTGAGGCCTCGGGTACTAGTATCGTTTTCATACTATCGCGATAATATAAATAACAGGTTTCCACGTTTTACTCCGTAAAGGGAAGATTTATGTACGTACTCAGGACTACTTATGTATGGACGAACGCCCGTACCGAAACAAGGAGTCATCCATACAAGTTCCACGAAAACATTTCTCAAGATCGTTAGTCTCTTATTATCTGTCTCTATTAGCTTTCACCTTATTACATCTTATGATTCTTCGTGTCGTCTCTTACATAGAGAACGTCCTCGGAGAGTCTTTGTCCCATTCTCCGTGTGCGAAATTTACAATGTAAAAACAGTCCTAGAACTTTTCATATATGTAAACTTTTATATCGGAGGCCATCTCGTTACTAGTATCTGTGCTAGGTCTACGTCGGTCGAAACCGTGTCCAGAAGTCCTACCGTAACCCCCCGACTGCGAGGTTCCCGAAGTGTTGACGGAACATAGATCTTTGTATATTAGTGTCGTTTTCCGTTTTAGTTATATTTTTACTGTCTTAGATTTTTAATCTTCACTGGAATCACTAGTAGGTCAACATGGAGGATAGGTATACATATATTGGTTGAGTTGTAATTGATCGACTTTAACCGATCCTAAAGGTTATGTGTATTATGTAGGGTCATTAAAAATAAATACGATTAGTGAAAAAGGAAAATAAGTGACAACTCTATCAGGTCTAAACGTTAAATATACTAAAAGAACATCTAGGAGATAAATCCCGTTTATTTATAAAAAACCGTACTAAAACACACACTACCTCTCATTAAGTAATGGACACATAATGGAATTCACAAGATTTTCTGAAGTAAAAATTCATTCACTGACTATAATTTAGATTAAGAGGAAAGAAGTACTCACTCGTCTGTAGTTGGAATGATATTTTCTTAAGATACTCAAATACGTCTTTTCTCCTCTCCCAATTAAAGAAGGGACAAGTTTACGATTAAAGAACGGGTTCGGTTAGACATCCATCAAAGTCCCGTTCCGTTCCCACTTTAGCTTTTTGGGATATGGGTAGGTTTCTACGAAGGAATAAGACTGTTTAGATGGAGTTTTAGACATATCGGAAATCCATTTAGATTGTTTAGATATAAGTTTGTCTTATATTTTGGTCAGTTTCTTTTAAGATATTTTCTGTGTTCCTTTCTAAAAGAAGGAGAGTCTAGGACCTTAGACTTCTTCGAAAAGGAAGACCATGGCGGTCTGTAACTAATGAATGGCCGAAGAACGTCCGCAATATTTCGTAGTAAAATTTGTAAACCTCGGAGTTAAAAAAATACGAAAGTGTCAATAATAAGATGTTATCCACGTGTCTTTTTGTGTCATGAATCCGACTTTTATAGGATTGTCTCAGGTTTGTGGGACTGACGGTCTCCAAGAGTATGTGAGGTAAGTATGTCGAGATTTTCAGTTGGCCCTAATTAAATACAGAGACCTTTGCTCTTACAGTAACTTGCGAATATCTTTTTTTTGTTTATGTTAATTCAGTGCTGTAATGTAACTCAATGGTCCTTCGGTTTTCGGAGTGGCAAAAAAGTGGTAATTAATTAAACTAAGTAAAGTTCATTTAATCTGCGTACATAGAAAAATTGGTAAGAAGGCCATTTGTCATTACATATACGCCAGTTAAAGTGTGGATACGACTACAAAATTACAACTGTTATAACGTGGTGATCCGACGTGATTACATATTTCGTTTTTAACAAAAAGAAAAAGTGGACCTTGTTAAACGGAATTATTTGACTCCCCTCCCCCCTCTGGCAAGCCATAAAAAAGTTTGTTTGTTAATGTCAAGTTTCTTTTATTTGCTAGGGGCTTCGTGTGTCAAAGTTAGAGAGGAGGCTACGATTGTGTCTTTAAAATTGTAAGAGTATAGTTGAAAATAAATTTTACGGAGGGCTAAAGGGTTAGAATGTAGGGCCAATGTCTCACACTCTTTTCGTCGTCTCATCGGTCATTTGCGATGTATGTTCGAAAGGAAAGAAAAACAGATTAAAGTGTAGGACCGTTTATCTTGACTCTTTTCTTTGGGTGGACAGTCGTGACTCTTAACAATTGCACTTGTGACTATGTGGCTGTCTTCACTCGGCCTACTTTCTCTCGTGGAATGTAGGTTAAGAAGGCTTGTCGGTAGGGAGACGGTCCATCACCCAATGTAGCTGACCGTGTGTTCAATCGTCTTCATTTTCTAGAGGTTTTCGGTCCGACCACTACTTTTATAACCCTTGACAAACGTACCTAAACCAGAACTTTTTCTGAAACTACTCTTATCGTAAAGGTTCCTACGGGTGACTTTACTAGTGCCGTATTCACTATATCTACCGTGTGTTACGAAGATAAGGACCTCTCAACAGAGGCCAGGAAGAAAATAAACACCTTAGTAATCCCTGCTGCCTCGAGCTACTAAGACACAGTAAACACCAACTTTAATTTCAGACTAATCCACTGACTCCGACGGAAACTCTGTAAAGAAGATTTCGGATACGGAACTTTTAAAGAAGACGAGTCAAGTTTACATCAACTAACAGTGCAGATTACGGATGCAGATCATTACTCTACCATCTCCTTGTCTCGTCTTACCGTCCGTTTAGGTTCTGTGAGTCTATGAGGAAAGGAAGTCAACAAGACACAGAGGGTCGTACGAACCGATTTACGAATGACTAGACCGTGATCTCCCACCCTCCACCTCCTCAAAATAACTGCAAAGGTACTGTCTTCCTCCCCCCATAACCTTTACGAGACGTCAACGAATAAGAAAGGACAACCCCTCAGAATCCTGATGGGTCCACAATAATTTATTATGAATAACATATGATCTTAGTGAGACGAAGGTATAGATCGGTGCTTCTAGACATACCTAAAACAGTTAAAAGTAGGAAAAGAGACGTAAGTCGTCCACCGGATCACACGAGAGAAACTGTCCTTTATTTGTACATACAGGGGACTTCGTGTTTGAACTTAGGTGAGGAGGTCCAAATTATAGTCTCTCCACGACTTCGTTGGTTAATACAGTGTTGGTTCCTCCCTATTAAGTCCACTGGACCCGAATAGGGGACTAAGACTGCGTACCATTAAGGGTTAGGACGCATAATGGTCCCGGGACGATGTGTTTGTTATAGTTTCGTTGGAAATTCTCTACTGTTTAGGTCCGTTTGGTGGTTAACGAAACAGAGATTTACAGGATTATTTTGTGGTAAATGACACACTGAACGACAAAATTACGGTACATAAAAACATTTGCAACAAACCCCAAAGAGGGAAATCTTCACCAATTTTTCCTTGGACGGACCAACGTTTTGTTTTGTTACCTCTTGTGTTGAGTTCCAAGACTGCGTTTTCCTGAAGATTCTTACTTTTAGTAAGAAAAGTTCACTCCCTTACGGAGTCCAATAAGATCTCCACTACCCGTACATCTATTACAAATGTAATTGGGTTCCTTCGTCTTTTATTGTTGTTAGGAGTCTCATGGTCGTTCTTTACGGGGAACAATGTCTTTTACATACACTAAAGACACACATATACGCCCCACCCCCCAACAAATCCTCACCCACCGCTCGTCAAATTTCCGTAACCTATTATAATGGACGAGTCTTTATAAGAGACTTTACTAGTTTGAGTCTCCTATTAGAGAGTCGATCTTCTTTGAAAAACATCATTCCACGAATATTTATATAGGTCTAGTCTCAGTCAGACCTTTCACTATACTGTCTGTCATTATATAAACCAATCGGTTACTTGTCCTTGTCGTTTGTTTCTAATGAAAATATGACTGTCTTATTATTCGTACTATTTAAAATGTCCCTTTCACTTAACCCACTTAGCTTAGTTAATAGACCAATTAAACTTGTTGGATTTGGTGTGGATAAGAGGTGGGGGAATACTTTAATAGGAGTTTCGAACTTAATGGGTCACTTTATTGACAAAAACTACCCTTACTCCTCCTCCCTACAAACCTAATGGGGTTTGGGGACTTGAAACTACGTATAGTCAAGTCAAGTCAAGTCGGCGAGTCAGCACAGGCTGAGAAACACTGGGGTACTTGACGTCGTGCGGTCCGGAGGGACAGGTAATGGTCGAGGGTCTCAAGTGAGTTTGAGTGCAGGTAGCTCAGCCACTACGGTAGGTCGGTAGAGTAGGAGCCAGCAGGGGAAGAGGAGGACGGGGGTTAGGGAGGGTCGTAGTCTCAGAAAAGGTTACTCAGTTGAGAAGTGTAGTCCACCGGTTTCATAACCTGAAAGTCGAAATCGTAGTAAGGAAGGTTTCTTGTGGGTCTCGATTAGAGGAAGTCTTACCTGACCAACCTAGAGGAACGTCAGGTTCCCTGAGAATTCTCAGAAAAGGTTGTGGTGTCAAGTTTTCGTAGTTAAGAAACCACGAGTCGAAAGAAGTGTTAGGTTGAGAGTGTAGGTATGTACTGGTGACCCTTTTGGTATCGGAACTTATCTGCCTGGAAACAACCGTTTCATTATAGAGAGGAAAACTTATACGATAGATCCAACCAGTATTGAAGGGAAGGTTCCTCATTCGTAGAAAATTAAAGTGCCGACGTTAGTGGTAGACGTCACTAAAACCTCGGGGGGGGTTTATTTCAGACGGTGAGAAAGGTGACAAAGGGGTAGATAAAGGGTACTTCACTACCCTGGTCTACGGTACTAGAAACAAAAGACTTACAACTCGAAATTCGGTTGAAAAAGTGAGAGAGAAAGTGAAAGTAGTTCTCCGAAAAATCAAGGAGAAGTGAAAGACGGTATTGCCACCACAGTAGACGTATAGACCCCAATAACTATACAGAGGACCGTTAGAACTAAGGTCGAACACGAAGAAGGTCGGGTCGTAGAGAGTACTACGTAAATTCAATTTATTCGTCCCACTGTTATATATCGGAACTACATGAGGAAAAGGATAAACCTTGGTTAGACAACAAGGTACAGGTCAAGATTGACAACGAAGGACTGGACGTATATCCAAAGAGTTCTCCGTCCAGTCCACCAGACCATAAGGGTAGAGAACTTCTTAAAAGGTGTCAAATAACACTAGGTGTGTCAGTTTCCGAAACCGTATCTACATATATGGGAATTCATTAAAGTCCGTGACCCGATGAAGAATTTCTAGACGAGATGTCTTTTACCGAGAGGTAACATAGTAAGTAGACAACTACCTGTAGATCCAACGAAGGAACAGGACCGATAACATTTATAAAGACGTCACTTGTGACCCCGTCTACACAGAAAATCTTAACACTAAAAGAGTCCATATACGGGTCATCACCCTAACGACCCAGTATGTCATCTAAAGCTGAAGAGCCCATCGTGATAACCATTTCTTGGGTGGACGGTTACGTCCTCTGTATTCTTCTGAGCCTAAACTAGGGACCCAACCCTTCTAGGGAACCTCCTCCCGTACCTTTGTTGGGTGAGGTCATAAGAACGGACCTCTTAGGGTACCTTTCTCCTCGGACCACCCGATAACAGGTACCCCAACGTTTCAGTCTGTGCTGACTTCACTAAATCGTACGTCGTACCGTCCAAATAAGGATCAAAAAAATTCCTTAGAGGTTTTGCAAGAGGTATCACCGATATAGTCAGATGCAAGGGTGGTTGTCACGATCTCCCAAGGGAAAAGAGGGCGTAAATAACAAACATCTAAAAAACAACTACCGGTAAGACTGACCACACTCCACTATAGAGTAACATTAAAACTAAAGGTTAAGAGATTATTACTCACTATAACTCGTAGAAAAGGACACAAATAAACGGTAGACATACAGAAGAAACCTCTTTATAGACAGATTCAGAAGACGGATAAAAAACTAACCTAACAAAAAGACTGTAACTCGACATATACGACGAATATGTAAAACCTCTTATTGCGAAACGGTCAACACAAATGTTAATAAAAGAGGGTAAGACTTCCCTTATAATGAGTCGATATTTTTTTTTACTTAAATTCAGTCGACATCACTCCACCGACTTTGACCTCGGAGAATATGTCTCACTTTTCTCTTTTTGTTCATAATATATAATTGTGTATATATACCTTAGATCTTTTCACCATGACTACTTAGATCGTGTCTTACCTGAACACCTGTGTCGACCCCTTCCATTCTCACCCTCCTTAACTCTTTCATCGTAGTCGTATGCGTGTGATAGTACACATTTTATCACCCTTTAACTACTTATTACGTCCCTCGGGTCGGACCACGAGACACTACTGGATCTACCCACCCTACCCCTCTTCCCTCCCTCCGAGACCTCCCTTCCCTATATAGACCACCGAGTCTACCATTTCTTAGACGGACGTTACGTCCTCTGGGTCCAAGCTAGGGACCTAGTCCTTCTAGGGGACCTCTTCCCTTACCATTAGGTGAGGTCATAAGAACGGACCTCTGATGGTACCTGTCTCCTCGGACCACTCGATGTACACCAGTGTTTCTCAACCTGTGCTGACTCACTGATTGGGAAAGTGGAAGTGGGAAAGCACACACACACATATATATATATATATATATATATATATATATATATATATGTATATATATAAACACAACCAAAGACGGTACGTTGTTGTACTTAATCAGTATTAATATATATGTATATATAATGAATAATATACCGTTTTTTAGTTGTGTTTTAACATTTCGTTAAAAGGTTGTTAATTTTTTATTTAATTTTTGTTTTGTCGAGAGATATGACAGGTGTAAAACAAGAGTGTTTCGATTGCTATTTTAGAGAAACCCTAAGGATCCATCGTAAATCGTCCCTCACTTGTCATAGGGGGTTAAGTGTGGAGTCGACTACCGGCGTGTCGTGACAAATCATTCTTTGTTTGGGAACACACACCTAAAATTTTAATAGACTTAAGGTTTCTATAGTCCGTGTGAACGGAACCCGACGTCGGTGGTCACACAGAAGGGAGGAAGGAGACGGGAGACCAGACTTCTCCAGTCCTCTCTCGTCCCTACAGGGTCCACGACGACCACAAAACCCGAGAAATCTTAAGGTCTTAAGGTCGTCTAGTCTCTACCTTCACTAGAATCTCTACTACTGTTGTTTAGGAGTCAAAAAAAGTCTCCGTTTTTACTCCAAGTCTCCCCCTGTCATAGAGTACGTTCCAGTGTGTTCGTAAGATATCGTCTCGATTGTACTTTTCAAGGGAGACCCAAGACTTTCTAATTTTTAGTCACAGTTCACGACTTTTGCTGAGTCGAGGACTGGTACTTGGTATAAGCGAGTAAATGTAACACCCGTATCCAAAAGGTACACAAACAATTGATTTCTCATTCTCTAGAGGTCCGATTGTTTAGTACTATCTATGAGATTTACGTAGATGAATACGAAGTAACTGATACGGTTTCGGAAACTGCCACAAGTCAAGTCGAGTCAAGCCAGCGAGTCACTACAGGCTGAGAAACGGTAGGGTACCTGATGTCGTGCGGTCCGAAGGGACAGGTAGTAGTTGAGGGCCTTAAATGAGTCTGAGTAAAGGTAACTTAGTCACTACCGTAGGTTGGTAGAGTAGGAGACAGTAGGGGAAGAGGTTGACGGAAGTTAGAAAGGGTCGTAATTCCGGAAAAATTCGCTCAGTCAAGAAAGGTAGTCCTCCGGTTTCATAACCTCAAAGTCGAAGTTGTAGTCAGGAAGGTTACTTCTAAACCCTGACTAAAGGAAATCCTAACTGACCAACCTAGAGGAACGTCAGTTTCCCTGAGAGTTCTCAGAAGAGGTTGTGGTGTGAAGTTTTCGTAGTTAAGAAGTCGTGAGTCGAAAGAAATACCAGGTTGAGAGTGTAGGTATGTACTGGTGACCTTTTTGGTATCGGAACTGCTCTGCCTGGAAACAACCGTTTTATTACAGAGATGAAAAATTATACGACAGATTCAACCGGTATTGAAAAGAAGGTTCCTCATTCCTAGAAAATTAAAGTACCGACGTTAGTGGTAGATGTCACTAAAACCTCGGGGGTTTTTATTTCAGTCGGTGACAAAGGGGTAGATAAAGGGTATTTCACTACCCTGGTCTACGGTACTAGAAGCAAAAGACTTACAACTCGAAATTCTGTTGAAAAAGTGAGAGGAGAAAGTGAAAGTAGTTCTCCGAGAAATCAAGAAGAAGTGAAAGACGGTATTCCCACCACAGTAGACGTATAGACTCCAATGACTATACAGAGGACCGTTAGAGCTAAGGTCGAACACGAAGAAGGTCAGGTCGTAAAGAGTACTACATGAGATGTATCTTCAATTTATATGTCGGAGTTGCATGAGGAAAAGGATAAACCTTGGTCAGACAACAAGGTACAGGTCAAGATTGATAACGAAGGACTGAACGTATGTATAAAGAGTTCTCCGCCTAGTCCACCAGACCATAAGGGTAGAGAAAGTCTTAAAAGGTGTCAAATAACACTAGGTGTGTCAGTTTCCAAAACGTAACAGTTATTTCGTCTCTATTTACAAAAAGACCTTGAGAACGAAAAAGTTACTATGTTGTCTACAACCGTTAAACTAGAGACCAAGGAGACGGAAAAGATTTAGGTCAAACTTATAGACCTTCAAGTGTCAAGTGTATAACAACTTCGAACCGAACCTCTTAAACCTCGTTATGGAATGATCGTACACTCTACTTATGTGAACACGTCATCGAACTCGTAAGAAACCGTAACGGAAAGAAACCCTAACCTTACTTTTGACTGAAAAAGGTCGGGACACCGGTGACAACTCAAAAGGTTTAAACGACCGTATAACTCACGTCGTGAAAGTGTCGTAGTAAAAAATCCTAAACTTTATCGAGTTGACCTTAAGGTAGTAGAGGTGATCGAAACAAGTATCACTACGAAGGATTCCTGGTGAACTGAAACGTGAGGTCCTACAGACCAAGATCCACTCACTAGTGTCGCAACACTAATAGACCCAGTACTTCTAATAAAAATATATCAAGAAGACACATAAGAACGGTGGAGAAGAATTATAGAAGACGAAGACAATCCAGGTATGGTAAAGACAGGCAATAACTCGGGTAAAACGTACTTTACAAGGGAACCATAGAGATTAAAAGAACTTCTCTAGAGGTCAGAAAGAATAAAATAACAAAAGGAGATAAAGAAACGTAACTAGCGACTCCTTCCAAAAGAATATATAGGAACGACAAGAAACCTTGAGACGTAAGTCTACGAATATAGAAAGGAAAAGAGGAAACGAAAAACGAAGAGAAGAAAAGTGTCGACAAGTATTCCGGAGGAGTCTGTCGGTAAAACGAAATAAAGTAAAGAAAAAGAAACCCTACCAGAACTAGGAACAGAGGACATGTTACAGTGCTTGGAGACAGGTATCAAGTAGTCCGTGAGACAGATAGTCGAGATCAGGGAATTTAGATAAAGAGTGAAGGTCATATTAGCAATCCGTAAACTAAATCCAGTATGGACTTACCAGATCACCAAAAGGGATGAAAGAAGTTAAATTCAGACTTAAACGGTTATTCCTCAAGTACTAGACTCGGTGTCAGTCGAGGGTCAGAACAAAAACGACTGATATATCTCGAAGAAGTAGAAACCGACGTTTCCTATATGAGTTAGACTAAAGCCACAACTGGTAGACCACTACAGGTACACATCTCAGAAGAGAACACAACAACCTTCTCCCACAAACGATACTGGTCACGGAAGAGAACCGTTTTGAGATAATCGGAAACGGGACGAAGTAAGACATGAGGTTCCGGTTTAAACGGACAGTGGGGTCCATAAAGAACTGAAAGATTAAAATGTAAGGTCAGGGGATATTACTTTTCCTGTAGAAAAAACCCACAATCAAGATCTTCCAGAACATCCAGAAGTATCTTAGTAAGTTGAAGTCGAAGAAGTCGTAATGACCAGTTCCGTATCTGAACCTAATGGCACTATAACTTACCAAACGTAACCTTTGCTTGTCTCTAGTAAGACAGTAAGAACTCTGACGTAGGTTCATGACGTAAAGTCTGGGAAAACAACCGATACTCCCGATTAGGTAAAGAAGATTCCCTAAGAATGGGTGTCATCATCTATATTACCAGTAGACTCAATTTAAGTGGGTAAGGTCTGGTAAAATCAAGTAACTAAGGATTTTACAGCTGTAAGTGAGAACGGTAGAGGACAAACTGGTGAAGCCAAACGGAAATAAGTACCTGGACTGTAAGGTCCAAGGATACGTTATAACGAGAATTGTCGTAGCCTGGAACGAAGATAGTGGTCAGTGTAGGTGTTGACCCATAACAAAAACAAAATCGAGACAGAGAAGTAAGAAAGACCTCAATAAAGAGGTGACTAGAGGTCATCACATAACCCGTAGATGACTGAACCCCTCAAGTAGAAAGTCACAGGATAGAAAAGTAAAAAGTGTGACAAGTACCCCAAGAGTTCTGTTCTTATGACTTCACCAAACGATAAGGGAAGAGGTCACCTGGTGTATAACAGTCTTAAGAGATGGTACTGGACAGACACACCTAGTGTTGTTTGACACCTTTTAAGAATTTCTCTACCCTTATGGTCTGGTGGACTAGACGAGAACTCTTTAGATATATGTCCAGTTCTTCGTTGTCAATCTTGACCAGTACCTTGTTGTCTGACCAATGTTTAGTCCTTTCCCATCCAGTTCCGACATATAACAGTAGGACGAATAAATTGAATATACGTCTCATGAAGTACTCTTTGTGACCTGATCTACTTCGTGTTCGACTTTAGTTCTAACGGTCCGGTTTAACGTTATTCGAGTCTATACGTCTACTGTGGTGGGAATACCGTCTTTCACTTCTTCTTAGTTTCTCGGAGAACTACTTTCACTTTCTCCTCTCACTTTTTCAACCGAATTTCGAGTTGTAAGTCTTTTGTTTCTAGTACCGTAGACCAGGGTAGTGAAGTACCGTTTATCTACCCCTTTGTCATCTTTGTTACCGACTGAAACAAAAACCCCCGAGGTTTCGGTGACGTCTACCACTAACGTCGGTACTTTAATTTTCTAGGAATGAGGAACCTTCTTTTCAATACTAGTTGGATCTGTCGTATAATTTGTCGTCTCTGTAATGAAACGGTTGTTTCGAGGTAGATCAGTTTCGATACCAAAAAGGGTATCAGCACATACCAACACTCTCAACATGATATTTATTTCGACTCACGGCTTCTTAACTACGAAAACTTCACACCACAACCTCTTCTGAGAACTCTCAGGGAACCTGACGTTCCTCTAGGTTGGTCAGTTAGGATTTCCTTTAGTCAGGGCTTAGAAGTAACCTTCCTGACTACAACTTCGACTTTGAGGTTATGAAACCGGTGGACTACACTTCTTGACTCAGTAAACTTTTCTGGGACTACGACCCTTTCTAACTTCCGTCCTCCTCTTCCCCTGCTGTCTCCTACTCTACCAACCTACCGTAGTGACTGAGTTACCTGTACTCAAACTCATTTAAGGTCCTCAACCACTAACTGATCCTCCGGACCGCACGACGTCAGGTACCCCAGCGTTTCTCAACTTGTGCTGACTCGCTGACTTGACTTGAAATGGGACATTAAGTGGGTGTATCGTATTGGTACAGATCAATTAACAAACTCTAGTTCAACGTTCCGTGAATCGGACATGATCTACTAATTCAGGGAAAAACAAACAAAAATCACATGTTGTCTAGTTAGAATAGTAGGTTCCAAAAGTTTTAGTTGAAGAACCAACATCCAAACAACGTATCAGCGAGTCGACACAGACTGAGACACGTTAGGGCACCTGACATTGGACGGTCCGAGGAAGCAGGTAACTAAGAGGTCCGTTCTTATGACCTGACCCAATGGTAAATGTGTAACTTGTTTATTTAATGGTTAGAAGATTTCAATCGAAAGTACCAAAGTACAGTTAAGTCAATTACAATCGTTTTAGAATTTTTTTAGAGGTACCTTGACCCGTAGATTCCCACGACTTCTCTAGATGAGAGGGAGATTTCTCCCTAATCTTCTGTCAACGAGGTCTCAGACGTTTGAACCGAGATTACAAGAGTCGGTAGTCAACTTGTCCTTTCCCCTAGAGTGTAAAACCAAACGGAGTCCTAGCGGTAATTCCGTACAGTTTTGTGTTTAACGACCCAGAGTACAGGTCACAAAGAGTAAACTAACTAGACCTCACCTCGGACTCGTAGACACAAAGATTGTCCAAGGAACCACTATTGACTAAGAAGACCATCCTCTGGTGTGAGACTCTTAATGAAATTATACTATTTTTAATTTTATTAGGTCAACTGGTCGACTCTAGCTTCTCTCTACAGACACCCAGAAGTAATTTCTTTCTCTTTAAGACCTGAAGGGACCACCAAGTCAAATATTCTTAGACGGACTGTTGTGTCCCCTGTACCCAAGTTTAGTGACCAGGGTCTTCTAGGGTGTACGGGACTTCGTTGATTTGAGTACACGGTGTTGATGACCCGGGTGAGCGACGTTGAGGACTTCGGGTACGCGGATCTTGGACACGGGACGTCGTTCGTTTCGGGGCGAGCTGTGTTGATCTCTTTCGGACGTGTTTCGTTGATTCTGGATCGTGTCGGTTTTTATTTTATTTCTTTTTAGGTACACGGTGTTACTTTTCTAGGACGAAGTGTGTGTCTTCTAGGGTGCACGGTGTTGATTCTGGACTGTATCGGTTTATTAAAAAAAAAATTACCTATTGTTTGTTCCTGGATGACATGTCACGTTCCTTGAGACGAGTTATAATATATTGTTGGATTTAGCCTTTTCTTAAACTTTTTTCCTATGCACATATACATATTGACTTAGTGACACGACATGTGGACTTTTGATTGTGTTGTAACAATTAGTTGATATGAGGTTATATTTTATTTTTCCATTTTTTTTAAAATATTTTTATTTTTCCTTAAGACACTACACTGCCTATGAAGTTTTTAGGAGGGACACCCTCCCTTGATACATATGGATACCGACTAAGAACAACTACAAACTGCCTTTTGTTGTTTTAAGACCTTTCGTTAATAGGAAGTTAATTTTTTATTTAATTAAAATTTTTTCAGTTTCACTTCAACGAGTCAGTACAGACTGAGAAACGCTGGGGTACCTGACATCGGACGGTCCGAAGAGACAGACACCCTAAAAGGTCCGTTCTTATGACCTCACCCAATTTCAATTTTTTTTAGGATTCAAGTCAAGTCAGCGAGTCAGCACAGGCTGAGAGACACTGGGGTACTTAACGTCGTGCGGTCCGGAGGGACAGGTAGTGGTTGAGGGCCTCAAGTGAGTCTGAGTGCAGGCAACTCAACCACTACGGTAGGTCGGCAGAGAAGGAGACAGCAGGGGAAGAGGAGGACGGGGGTTAGGGAGGGTCGTAGTCTCAGAAAAGGTTACTCAGTTGAGAAGCGTAGTCCACCGGTTTCATAACCTGAAAGTCAAAATCGTAGTAAGGAAGGTTTCTTATGGGTCCCGACTAGAGGAAATCTTACCTGACCAACCTAGAGGAACGTCAGGTTCCCTGAGAGTTCTCAGAAGAGGTTGTGGTATCAAGTTTTCGTAGTTAAGAAGCGGCGAGTCGAAAGAAGTGTCAGGTTGAGAGTGTAGGTATGTACTGGTGACCTTTTTGGTATCGGAACTGCTCTGTCTGGAAACAACCGTTTCATTACAGAGCAGAGACGAAAACTTATATGATAGATCCAACCAGTATTGAAGGGAAGGTTCCTCATTCACAGAAAATTAAAGTACCGACGTTAGTGGTAGACGTCACTAAAACCTCGGGGGGTTTTATTTCAGACGGTGACAAAGGTGACAAATTGGTAGATAAAGGGTACTTCACTACCCTGGTCTACGGTACTAGAAGTAAAAGACTTACAACTCGAAATTCGGTTGAAAAAGTGAGAGGAGAAAGTGAAAGTAGTTCTCCGAGAAACAAAGAAGAAATGAAAGACGTTATTCCCACCACAGTAGACGCAGAGACTCCAATAACAATAAAGAGTCTCGTTAGAACTAAGGTCGAACACGAAGAAGGTCGGGTCGTAAAAAGTACTACATGAGACGTATCTTCAATTTATTCGTCCCACTGTTATATGTTGGAGTTGCATGAGGAAAAGGATAAACCTTGGTCAGACAACAAGGTACAGGTCAAGATTGACAACGAAGGACTGGACGTATATCCAAAGAGTTCTCCGTCCAGTCCACCAGACCATAAGGGTAGAGAACTTCTTAAAAGGTGTCAAATAACACTAGGTGTGTCAGTTTCCGAAACCGTATCAGTTATTTCGTCTTTATCTACACAGAGTCGAGGTCCATTTGGTGTAGATCACTTGGTAGCCGACGGACACGAGTTTAAAGAGTCCTAAGATCCCCACTAGAAGGTTACCCTCTTTCTACTTTACTAAATCGAAAACCGGATACTGAGTTCGAGTTTAAGACAGACGTATAAACTCTTTACTTTTTACTTATTGATCTTAAGAGTTAGACATGTGGGGTTGTTCTCCAAGAGGAGAGGTAAAAAAATTTCGAGAACCCGACCTTTGTCCTACCTAAAGAAACAATAATTAATTGACCCAATCTAGTTGAATTTCTCCTGCTTAAACTGAACACCCACATAAACCTAGATACATTATCCCTAAGGACAGTAGTTTCTCAAGAGACTAGAGGAAGTATTAAAGAACGAGGTTTCGTATTAGTGAGATTAAAGTATAAAGTTCCCCTCTGATGATAAGTCTCACCGGAAAAGTCTCTGGTCCAATTTTTTTTTTTATGTTTAATACGTTGTCATCCGAGATGCTTCTCGTCTTTAAGGTGGACTTAGAAGTTCACCTTAAAAAACAATATCGTTTAAGAACAGTACCAATTTGTATTACCGAGGACTTTTCACTTGTTGGTACATCCGATAAGTCTAAAACGACGGAAAGAAACACGACTAGTGCTATGAGTAGGTGGGTTAGTCAAGTCAGCGAGTCAGTACAGACTAAGAAACACTGGGGTGCCTGACGTCGTTCGGTCCGAAGCGACAGGTAGTAGTTGAGGACCTCGAACGAGTGTGAGTACAGGTAGTCCAACCACTACGGTAGATTTGTAGAGTAGGAGACAGCAGGGGAAGAGGAGGACGAAAGTTAGAAAGGGTCGTATTCCCAGAAAATTTTACTTAAGAAGTGTAGTCCATCGGTTTCATGACCTTGAAGTCGGAGTCGTAGTCAGGAAGGTTACTTATAAGTCCCGACTAAAGGAAATCCTACGTGAACAAACTAGAGGAACGTCAGGTTCCCTGAGAGTTCTCAGAAGTTGTGGTGTCAAGTTTTCGTAGTCAAGAAGCCACGAGTCGAAAGAAATATCAGGTTGAGAGTGCAGGTATGGACTGATACCCTTTTTGGTATCGGAACCGAGATATCTGGAAACAACCGTCTCATTACAAAGACGAAAAATTATACGACGGATTCAACCAGTATCGAAAAGAAGGTTCCTCGTTCTCAGAAAATTAAAGTACCGACGTCAGTGGTAGACGTCACTAAAATCTCGGGTTCTTTTATTTCAGACAGTGTCAAAGGTAACAAAGGGGTAGATAAACGGTACTTCACTACCCTGGTCTACGGTACTAGAAGCAAAAGACTTACAACTCAAAATACGGTCGAAAAAGTGAGACGAAAAAGTGAAAGTAGTTCTCCGAGAAATCAAGGAGAAACTAAAGACGGTGTTCCCACCACAGTAGACGTATAGACTCCAATAACAACAAAGAGGACCGTTAGAACTAAGGTCTGAACGGACGCTCACAGGTCCTCAGAGGTCACCTCTACACTTAGGTGTCACCGGACGACACCCCAGTCCCCGTGACTTATGTTGTCACACTCGGATTCAGGAAAACTTCCTCCAACGGTAATGACGGTAGTGGGGATGGTAAACCTCGGGTTTTAGTGACGTCTACCACTAACGTCGGTACTTTAATTTTCTACAAATGAGAAACCCTCTTTTCAATACTGGTTGGATCTGTCGTATAAGTTTTCGTCTTTGTAATGAAACGGTTGTTTCCAGACAGAACAGTTCCGATATCAAAAAGGTCACCAGTACATACCCACACTCAACCTGATATTTCTTTTGACTCGTGACTTCTTAACTACGAAAACTTGATACCACAACCTCTTCTGAGAACTCTCAGGGAGTCTGACGTTCCTCTAGGTTGGTCAGGTAGGATTTCCTTTAGTCAGGACTTATAAGTAACCTTCCTGACTACGACTTCGACTTCGAGGTTATGAAGCCGGTGGACTACACTTCTCGACTGAGTAAACTTTTCTGGGACTACGACCCTTGTTAACTTCCGTCCTCCTCTGTCCCTACCGTCTTCTACTCTACCAACCTAACGTAGTGACTGAGTTACCAATACTCAAACTCATTTGAGGCCCTCAACCACTACCAGTCCCTCCGGACCACACGACGTCAGGTACCCCAGCGTTTCTCAGTCTGTGCTGACTCGCTGACTTGACTTGGTTGGACTTGGGATATCAAACCGGAGTCCGGTTTGTTGTCCCTCCCTTGTGTCGGGGTGGGTAGTTGTCTTTTAACCTAATTTCTAAATGACTCGTACCGGGGTGGATAGTCTTGTTCTGGGTCTAAGGAGGTGTTAGAGAGGATAATCCTTTGAAGGTGTTCGGACAATAGGTAGTCTCCCGTCTGTCTTACTTTTGGTATAAGTGTCTTTCGATTAGTTTGACTAGTGTACCCGGTGTCGGAACAGATTGAGTTACTTTGATACTCGGTACGGTACATCCCGGTGGGTTCTGCCTACTCATACCACCTCTCAAGACTGTTTTTCACCAGGTGACCTCTTCCCGTACTGTCTGGTGAAGTCATAAGAACGGAACTCTTGGGGTACTTGTCAGACTTTTCCGTTTTCTTATACTGTGAACAGGAGGGTGTGTACGGAGTATAAGAAACGACACCAGTTAACTTCAAGAGGTTAACATTATCTACCTCCGTCAAAACGTAGTATGTTTTACAAATCCGAAGTATATATATATATATTATACACACACGATTCAGTGAAGTCAGTACAGACTGAGAAACACTGGGGTACCTGACATCAGACGGTCCGAGGAGACAGGTACCCTAAGAGGTCCGTTCTTATGACCTCACCTAACGGTACTGGAGGAGGTCCCCTAGAAGGACTGGGTCCCTAGCTTGAGGGCAAAGAATGTAGAGGATTGAACTGTCCACCCAAGAAATGGTGACCGTGGTGGAACCCTTCGGGATATATATACGTATGTATATACATGTGTGTAAATATATATGTATATATATGTGTATATATATACACATGCATATATGTATATGTAAAGCTAGGGACCCATCCCTTCAAGGGACCTCTTCCTTTACCGTTGGGTGAGGTCATGAGAACGGATCTTTTAGGGTACCTGCCTCTTCGGACCACAGGTACCTCAGCGTTTCTCAGCCTGTGCTGACTCGCTGAAGTGAAGAAGTGAAGTATATATATATATGTGTGTGTATATTAAAGTAAGTGTGACGTGTCGTACACCTTAGAATCAAGGGACCGGTCCCTAGCTTGGACACGAGGAACGTAACCTTCGTGTTAGAATTGGTGATCTGACGGTCCCTTCAGGATCCGAATGTTTTATAACTCCATGTTTAATACTTCATTACTTAAATAAAGAATCACGTAAAGACGGAGAGTTATTGGAAGAGGAAAAAGGATCTTAAGAGAGTGTATGGGAATTAGTGCACAGTTCAGTTATTTCCGGTCTGTGAATGGTATACCGGGGTGTTAAGGTGAGGATCCATATAGATGGGTTCATTTACTTTTGTATACAGGTGTCTTTCTGAACTTACGTTTACATGTGCCTTCGTAGAAAGTATTTTAGTTTGACCTTTGTAGTCAAAGGTCGGGTAGTCAACCTTAGTTGATTTACAGGTAGTCAATCGTTAGTCCATTTGTATTACACTGAATAGGTATAGTACCTTATGATTAGTCTTTTAAATTTTCTTGTTATAATAAAATTTTAGGTTAAATAACTAATAGTTAAAATGAAAAAATACTCTGTCTTTAATGGTAAAACATCGATAAATCAATCGTTGTGTTTTGGGAAAGTACTAGATAATAGACATCACCCTTAGCAAGGTGTATTTTTATCACTGAGAATGTTTAACCTTTGACATATAATTTACGTAAACTGGTAAGGGAGGAACTGGAAATGACATCCTAACCTTATTGAACCCTCTCAATGAAAAGAATGTTTAATCGTGGATTGAAAGTACGTAAGTCTCACCGATGACTAGGGTTTATTCTTATTTAATAATTGTATACACTGTTGTCTCTACTTAGAGTTTGTATGAGTTATTTTCTGTGATCTATAAGACACACATACACACACACACACAATTCAGTGAAGTCAATACAGGATGAAAAACGCTGGGGTACCTGACATCGGGTGGTCCGAGGAAACAGGCACCCTAAGAGATCCGTTCTTATGACCTCACCCAACAGTAAGGGAAGAGGTTCCCTAGAAGGACTGGGTCCCTAACTTGGGCACAGAGAATCCAGAGGATGTATTAGTCCGTCTAAGAAATGGTGATCACGGTCACCCCTTCTTGTCTATAAGACATACTAAGAAATTATACTTTAAAAATCTCTTCCGTTTCGATACTACTCTTTTCCGTGTAGTCACAAACGGACCCAGACCTCCGACCCCGTTCCTACTGACGATTCAACTCCGATCACCTTCACAAACATTAATACACCACACTACTACAAACACATTACCGTATGGAAATAATCCCGAAGAGTCCACCGTGATTCACCATTTCTTGGACGAACGGTTTCGTCCAATCTGAATTCTCTGCGCCCAAACTAGGGACCCATCCCTTCTAGGGGACCTCTTCCCTTACCGTCGGGTGAGGTCATAAGAACGGACCTCTTAGGGTACCTGTCTCCTCGGACCGCCCGTCGTCAGGTATCCAAACGTATCTCAGTCTGTGTTGACTTCGTTGAATCGTCCGCGTGTGTATGGAAATAATTTTGAGTTTAACATGTGAACTTTATTCACTCAAGTACCATACATTTAACATGGAGTTCTTTCGACTTTTTACTCTTTTTTTTTTTTTCCTTCAGGGTCCGACCCGCGACAACCCCCTATCTCTACTCATACGGTGAAGGACGGGCCCCCTACCACTATGTCTCCTAAGTTCTGATGAGACCAATCATGACGACGACGATGTGGGTCATGGTCTGAGACGAGACGTCGGAAGACGGTCCTGATCCCGAGGACAAACTCCTCTGTATCTTTACTCACCTTGTTTGGTGAACAGGAGTTTCTTGTACTACTCTCTCTCCTCCATTCCCGTGGTGGTCCTGTGGACTTAAAGAGTCCGTACATATCTGTGAACAGTGTGTCCTACAAATCGAAGAACGTTTCAGGACGTGGAGTTCATAAAGGACGTCGGGGATTCCTATCCCCAGAATCGATATCAAACCCTGAATCTAACAGGATCTCAGCCACCGTTAAAAAATTGTGACGTTCCAGAAAAGATCACAGAAGGGACACGAGTGCTTGTTCATACCAATTATATAACGGTAGTAAGGACGCCGACGAGGTGACCCACAGGATGGGAGACGAGATGGCTCTTGTCGTCAGGCAGAGGTTCCTCGTGTTGACTAGACACTCCACGAAGGTCTTAGTGTCTCATCCTATTCGTACGTACAATTTTTATTCCAGAAGAATTTAGAATTTTGAAGAGTAATGTCCTTTTTATACATACGTATCACTACCTGTAATTGAGTTCAATAACACCACTAGTAAAATGCTATATAGGTTTATAGTTTGGTAATACAATATGTGGACTTCGATTGTATTACAACATCTAGTTACTATGGAGTCAATTTTTACAGAGAGTAGAAGGTTATAGGTCTAATGTTACCGTAACTGTGGGGGAGGGGAGGTACGCGTGAGTACAAAAGATCTTCCCTAAGATTACCAAAGAATTCAGATGGGTTCTTAGAGATCCCAACAGAGGGATAAATGTACTTAGTCAGGAGAGAAACAAACAAACTAGACCAGGGGATTTAAAAACCGTTGGATTAGAACTGAGAACTTTACCTGAAGTACTGATAAGTGTGGTTCCACCAGGGTGAACGGCAAGAACCAACTGACTAATTTAAGAGGGAGTAAATGTATATTCCTCCAACGACTTAGGTCCATCGACCAAGATCTCAGGAACTTTCACTTTTTCCATCGAACTTCGACTCGGGGGTTGTGGACCGAGCTCGAGGTATGTATTCCCCATACTTGACGCTCAACCTTGACTTATGTATCCACTCGTAGGATGCCAGGGTCCTTACCTCTATCCTCCTACAGTGCCAGACCCTTACACTGTCCTAGACGTGACGGGGAGAGTGTCCGGTTTCCTTCACGAAATTCCAGGTCATGTTCTCATATCACTGAAAGGACCCGTCCCGAATGCGGTTCTTGTAGGCAGAGAACCCTGGTCCAGGTACAGTAAAAAATGATGACTCGTCATTTCACGTCTCTTGATCGTATTGTCTTACAGGGTACAGTATTCTGTTTCGTTCATAGTTAGGATCCTTGTATTTATATTTTTCCTTGATTATCAACACTCATTATTACTATTAAACTTCGAGACCTCTACGTGTATTTATTATTACTTTCCATCTGGGACTTGAGGACTGTTCGTTCTGTCTGGTGATACCGAAACATTTATGTCCTGCCACGAAGTCAAGCGTAAAAGAAAGAAAGCAAGGAAGACTCTACGAGAAGGAGACAAGGTGTGATAGGTGAAAGAAAGGTCGTCTCGCGACACGTTTTATCGAGGGACGGAGTGAACCGTTCTCATTCTCGTTCTCCTGGTCTGGGACGGTAGGACCCCCTTCCTTCTCGTACACTGGAGCCGTGGTCGTCCCCGTCGCTCCTGAGACCCTCGAGGACCGTGTAGACCGGAAAGGAGAGGTCTCGGGTGGAGTGGGTCCTCGACTTAAAGGGTATTTGTCTGGTTTCAAGAGTAAGAAGGAGGGACAAACCTTAAGTCTGTGTGGACTGTCTGAGAGTCTCCGTGACCCGTCCGGGTGAAGAGGTTCACCACACTCCCCCTCTCTTCCAAGACACAAGGTCCGACGGATAAGCCCACTCCCAAACCTGAATCTGTGGTTTAAAGACTCAGAGTATCGGGAATCGATTCATCCTCAAGTACCACCTATACTCCAACCCCTCATTTGTAGGGGTCTAATTGCACTCCAACCAATTCACTTCGTTCTGCTGTTTTTACGACGGTTTCGTTCTGAGGTGTGTTGTGGAGGTACAGAGGACAGAAATTCTCATATATTGTTCGGGCAGAATCATTATAAATGTGGTCCCATTACTTTACTTGACAAAATATGAAGAGAGAGAGTGTGTGTGTGGTGTACAAACTCACGTGTAGTTATTCGTTTTAATAAATGTATGAGAGTTTCTACTAGAGAACCTTCTGAAAGTTTTCTAAAAGACTATTGTTATCAGGGTTCATGCCTTCCCCCTCTTCAACTTCTCGGACTTTGTTCTAAACGGTTGTGTCGGGGAGATCCCAGGAAATCTCAGGTCTGAGGTGAAGAGTGTCCGACCGCATACCTCGACAGACGGAGTGGAGTAACGAACACACACACGTCAGTGGGTCAGTACAGACTGAGACACTGGGGTGCCTGATATCGGGCGACCCGAGGAGACAGGTACCCTAAAGGGTCCACTCTTATAACCTCACCCAACGGTAAAGGAGGAAGTCCCCTAGAAGGCGTGGGTCCCTAGTTTGAGTTCAGAGAACACAGAGGACGTAACCATCTACCTAAGAAATGGTGACGTCGTTCTTTACTCGACTCCCGAGAGTAAGGAATCGAGGGAACATTTATTTTGTTCACACAATCTCGGAAATATCCGGACCTCACTCCCTAAATCGATTACGAAAAGAGAAAGCCGATTTAAATGATACCTGCTCTCCTATGATAGAATAAAGATTTTGATTATTTGGTTCTGATTAGGAACTTAGAAACTGTCACTGAGTTGTCTCATATTTCTACTTCCTAAACACTAGTGTCGAAAGTCCTCCAATTTTCGTCTTCGGTCTTTTGTTCCTAAGTTTGAGAAGGTTTTGACTAACTAGAAACGGGTTCCTAATCTTGGGAGAGGTGTGGGAGAGGAGGTAAAAGGAAAGACGGGACAACTTACATCAGACACCCGAGACGGCGAGAGAGGAGAGACAGTCAATCTGACTGTACCCCGTCGACCTAAACACGGAAATGTCTCGGACCTCGGTCGTTTGTGGAAGTCGAAAAGGTAAAAGGGTCTCAGCCTAGAGAAAGGTTATCTTCGTCCACCCGCGACTAGTAATTCCCCTATCCAGTTTTCAGTCGAAGGAGAACGAACAACCCACCTTCTGTCGGGATTCCCTCTTAATTTCCCTCGAGACCAGGTCTCTTTCGTTCAATTGTCACCTCCTTTACAACCATGGGACATTCCAGAACCTCGAAGTGAGTGTTCGGAGACGACGGTACACGGACACCAGAGACGTCTGGGGACAGGAGACTCTAACTTACCTTGACCTTTATCGAAGTCGAAAAGTCAAAAAGGTCTCAGACTATATAAGGTTGTCTTCGTTAACACGTGACTACTTCCCGGTACCTAGTTCTCTGTAGGAGGGGAATGATCTACCAACCCTCCTTCGGGTCTCCCTCTGTACCGACCCACCGGATCTGTTCTAAACCACGATCCGTTTTTTTTTTTTTTAACCACCGTTGTCGTCCCTGTTTAAACGACGGGACAGGTGCAATCACGGGGAAGGATTCTCAATGGGGATACTCTCCCTCCGAGTTACACTTCTTGCGTCGGACCCTTGAGACTATAACGAGGAGCTCACACCGTCTTAGCCACTCTTGTGTGACACCGGAACTTGGTCGTTCACACCCTCTAGGGAAAAGACCCGGTGTCGTCGACACAAGGACGGACACGTCTCCGTCCGCGGACCTTAATGAGTATCGTAAAGATAGTACAAAGTCGAATTCGACACACCTTCCCTCGTCACACCACCACTAAACACCGTCTTTTAAAACGTAGTCATCACTAGGAACGGAGTACACGACCCGACTGTCTGTCGAGTCCGACCAACCGGTCTCCGACCGGTACAAATCCCTGAACACCTTCATAAAACACCCTTCCACCTTTGTCTTTCCCTTTATGATCACGGGACCAGGGTGGACACACTGGAGAGACCCGGAAAAGAACCCGAAGGGACTACCGAGTCTACCATTTCTTAGGCGTACGTAACGCCCTCTGGACCCAAACTAGGGACCCAGTCCTTCTGGGGGACCTCTTTCCCTTACCGTTGAGTGAGGTCATAAAAACGGACCTCTTAAGGTACCTGTCTCCTCGTACCGCCCGATGGTAGGTACCCCAACGTTTCTCAGTCTGTACTGATTCGTTGATTGGGAAAATACAAGTATATTAATAAACCTCAACGATTTTGAAAGGAAGGGGTCTATAGGAAGTTCGGTGGAGTTTATGGAGTACTCCTATTTCGTTTTATTACACACATTTCACGAATTATGTCATGGACCTTGTATCATTCACCCTGAAATTATTTTACATTCATATGTTAAACTAGGTTCTTCTGACCTGAATGTGTTAGTATTAGTCGTCAAACCCAATCTAAATGTGACTAAGAATCAAGAGTGAGATGGTGTCGTAGTAGAGTTTTCCACAACTCTCTATGGACACGGATCCGGAGTCCGGGTCTCCGAGACTTAGTCAACCAGACCAGACCTAGGGATTTTAGACATGAAAAAAATTTTAAAACCGACGTGGTATGACGTAGAATCAAGGGACTGATCCCTAACTTGGACACGAGGGACGCAACCGTCGTGTCTGAGAATTGATGATGTGACGGTCTCTTTAGGGATTTTGGACATAATATTTTTAGAGTGTTCGACTAAGGATTACACACCGTTCCCGACTCTGGTTATAATCCCGGATCTCTACAATGATTCAGACCTTGAATTCCAGTTTAATAGTAGTGGACCGTTCTTCCCTCGGGACTTCTGGGAACCTTACTCAATCCCGGAAATTTTCATCCCAACTCCCCTTACCATTTACTGGTGAAACTGGTTTGATGTTCCACCCACCGACAAGAGAAAAGAAAAACGAAAATTTCTATATCGTAATACTGTTATCTTGACATCGATGTCACAAGAATGAGTACGAAAAGGATTTCCTTTACGGTGTAGTATTTTGTGAAACCCTGAGTGACCAATTAACTCACTTATTAAGTTAGAAGTCCTTTGATCTTCGTCGTACACTTTCACTTTCAGTGAGTCAGCATAGGCTGAGAAACGCTCAGGTACTCTAAGAGGTCCGGTCTTATGACCTCACCCATCGGAAAGGAAAGAGGTCCCCTAGAAGGGTTGGGTTCCTGACTTGGGTCCAGAGGACGTAGCGTCCGTCTAAGAAATGGTCAACTCCGTAATCCCCTCGGGTTCTTATGACCTCACCCATTGGATAGGGAAGAGGTCGACTAGAAGGACCGGGTCCTTAGCTTGGTCCGAGAGGACGTGACGTCCGCCTAAGAAATGATCGACTCCATGGTCCCTTCGTCTTATTTGTTTTCGTCGTATTTGTAGGAAAATATTTTAAAGTTGAAACTCGAGTTCTACAACGAACCGTTTATGTAAACTCTTATACAAAGAACAAATAAAGAACCAAGTATCGTAGATAAGGTCACTGAAATACGTTTCATCGCTTTCACAATCAGCGAGTCAGCACAGGTCGAGAAACACTGGGGTACCTGACATCGGGCGGTTCGAGGAGACAGGTACCCTAAGAGGTCCGTTCTTATGAACTCACCACGTGCCCCTACTAGGTCTCTCTACTATACCCCACCCTCCACCCTCCCCCCAAGTCCTAACCCTTGAGTACATGTGGGTACCGCCTAAGTACAGTTACATACCGTTTTGGTTATGTCATATCATTTCATTTTATTTCATTTTTATTTTTATTTTTTAATTGATTTTTAAAAAATTTTTCTTAATGTCATTTTTTTCTATATATTACATATAATATGTATACGTTATCACGGATACATGTATATATAGGTAAAGTATTAGAATATAAATAGAGACAAACATTGATATTAATTTCGATAAAATCAGGAAAAAATTTTATTTACTAGTTTATAATATATGTATTTTTTCTTATGAACTCACCCCAACGGTACGGGAAGAGGTCCCCTAGAACGACTGGGTTCCTAGTTTGGGTCCAGAGAACGGAACCTCCGCCTAAGAAATGGTGACTCGGTGGTCCCTTCATTCGAGAGTCATTAATAAACAACTTACTTAGTTACTTACTTCCTTTACTTGTACCGAGGGGTCTGACTAGTTATCTTGACTCGAATCGACGATTCTGTGTAAGATCGAATCCTTACGTATGTACACTCTGTTCAGAAAACAGATATAATCATTCAATTACAATTGAAGCATTTAATAACATTGATTCTTAAAGGTATGCACGACGTGGGAGTCTTCTGAAGTAACTCACTTCTCCTCCGTCTCAATATTGAGGCTCGACCACATAGTCATCAAGACCATGAAGGAGGAACCTATACACGGTGATCTAGTCACTTTCAAACGTAGAACTAATAATTTTTTTATCAACCCAGTGTCATATATTCTTTATGGTTCCTTATCCGTTTTTTCGATCATTTTAATTACTCGATCGTTCCAACGTCCTATGTTCTCGTTGTGTGTTCTAAGGTAACGTAGGGACATATTGTCGTTGTTTGTACACCTTCCTTTACTTGTTAACAACTACAAATCAGTGAGTCAGTACAGACTGAGAAACACTGGGGTACCTGACATCGGACGTCCGAGGAGACAGGTACCCTAAAGGGTCCGTTCTTATGATCTTACCCAACGGTAAAGGAAGAGGTTTTATCGTTGTTTGTAGACCTTCCTTTAATTGTTATGTTGGTAAGAAAATTAGTGAGGCTTCCTTTGCATTGTGAATCCATATTTAGATTGTTTCACACATATCCAATAGACACGACTTTTAAAAATTTACTTCTACGTTCTTTAGTTCCTAAATTTATTTACCTCTCTGTGTGGAACAAGTACCTAACCTTCTGAGTTGTATCATTTCTACAGTTAAGAAGGGTTTAACTAGATATCTAAATTTACGTTAAGGACAGTTTTAGGGTCGTTCTACAAAATATGAATATCTGTTCTAATAAGGTTTTATATATACCTTTCCGTTTCCTTGATCTTAGTGATTTAGTCAAGACTTTTTCCTATTTCACCTTCTCTAATGAGATAGATTACAATTCTGAATTGATATATGGATGTCATTAATTCCGTCATATAGTTATCAAGACTATCAAGGAGGAACTTATACACGGTGATTTAGATACGTTGGAACGTAGAACTGATAGTTTTTTTATCAACCCAGTGACACACACTTTTTATCTGAGTATCTAGTTACCTTATCTTATTCCTAGGATTTGATCTACTTACGTTTATCCAAGTTAACTAAAAAATACTTCTGGGCTTTCACTAGGTTATCTCTTTCTTTTCGTAAAGGTTATTTCCTACGATCTTATTAATCTGTAGGTATATATTTTGATTTTACTGGGAGTTGGATTTGGAGTGTAGTAAATGTTTTTAATCGAAGTTTACTATTGTTTAAATTTATTTTTGTTTTAATTAAAATTTTTAAGTCTTCTTTAGTATCCTGTTTTAGAAACTATAGATCCCGATCTCTTTCTCAAGAATCCTGTACTACGATTTTGGTACTGGTATTTAAAAAAACTTTAATTATTTAATCTGTAATATTTTTACTTTTGAAAAGGGACCGTTCTAGGTCCCTCTTTAATAAATATTCTGCCTAAGTGAAGGACCCCGACGGTATTGTTTAGTAGTATTTAAACCACCAAATTTTGTCGTCTTTATATAAGGGAGTGTCAAGACGTCCGGTCTTGAGTTTATAGTTCCACAGTCGGAAAGAGACTTCCGATATTTGTTTCTTAAGAAGGAACGGAGAAGGATTAAAGAGTACCGACGACCGTTTAGGAACAGTAAGGAACCGACGTTTACGTAACGAGATTAAGGTCGAAAGAAACGGTGTACCACAAGAGGAATTCACAGATACGGGTTTAAAAGGAGAAAAATACTCCTATAGTCAGTGACCTAATCCCAGACAGGAGGTCATACTGAAGTAAAATGGAACTAATATAGACGTTTCTAGGATAAAGGTTTATTCGAGTGACAGTATCCAGGACCTCAAAGCCCCCTTGTGTTAATTTGGGTGTTGAACTTAGTATAGAAGTTGTTTTCGAGATATAAGTATTATATTTTTCTTGAGAGTTTTGAGTTGTCATTTTTGTGTTTAGGTAGGTTAGTATTTTATCCATTTTTCGTAGTCGTCTATATAGTGGTTTCTCTTCTACACACCGTTTATTCGTATCCTTGTTACAATTTATAGTAATCGATGACCCCTTTACGTTTAATCTTGGTGGTTCTCAACAATGATGTGTGGATAATCACAATCAGCGAGTCAGCACGGGCTGAGAAACGCTGGGGTACCTGACGTCAAGTGGTCCGAGGAGACAGGTACTCTAAAAGGTCCGTTCCTATGACCTCACCCAACGGTAAAGGAAGAGGTCCCCTAGAAGGGTTGGGTCCCTAGCTTGGGCCCAGAGGTCGTGACGTCCGTCTAAGAAATGGCTGACTCGATAATCTTGTCAATTTTTAACCACTATTATGAACCACTCCTATACCTTTATGACATAGTGAGTACATGGCGACCACCCTTACATTTTACCATGTCTGTGAAACCTTTTTTCAAACCGTTAAAGAATAGTAAAATTTACATATGAATGGTATACTGGGTCGTTAGTGTGAGAACCCGTATTTCTTTACCTTTGAATACAGGTGTGTTTTTTCACAAGTGATAACAAGTATCGTCAAAATGAACGTTATCGGTTTGTGACCTTTATTAAGTTTATAAGAAGTCACTCACTACCAACGTGTTTGAGACCATATACCACCTTATGTCATTTTTTTTTTTTTTCTTTCTTTCTTTCTTTACTCGATAACTGTATACGTTGTTAAACCTACCTAGAGTCACCGTAGTGCGAATCACTTTTTGTAATAAGAGTTTTCCAATATATGGTATACTGAGGTAAATATGTTATGACTTTTTACTGTTTTGAAGTCTCTACGTCTTGTCTAATCACCCACGGTAGCCCCTCCCTACCCCCAATCCACGTTTGGGTTTCTGTCTCGTGGTCCCTCAATGAAACACCATTACCTTTGTCAAGACACAGAACTAACACCATCACCAATATGTTTGGATATGAACCATATCTTAATGTATCTCGATATATGTGTATTTTCCTGAAGGGACCACCGAGTCTATAATTTCGCAGACAGATGTTACGCCCTCTGGGCCCAAGTTAGGGACCCAACCCTTCTAGGGAACCTCTTCCTTTACCGTTAGGTGAGGTCATGACAACGGACCTTTTAGGGTACCTGTCTCCTCGGACCATCCGATGTCAGGTACCCCAGCGTTTCTCAGCCTGTGCTGACTCGTTGAAGTGAGTGAAGTGAGTATATGTGTATTCGCTTACGTCAAAATTTTTACCACCTTTTACTTATTTCAGAAATCAATTGTTATAATATGGTTACAGTTAAAAGACTAAAACTATAACATAACGTCATTATATTCTACAACAACAACCCCCTTCGACTCCCGTCGCACACGTCTAGAAAGATGATAAAAACGTTGAAGGACACACAGATATTACTAAAGTTTCGAAACAAGTAGCAGACTTACGGTCCACACACCTAAGGTAATTTAATAGAAGTAGTAGAAACGTCCTAGTAGTCTCAATAATATTCGAGACACATCATTATTATTGTTAAATAGTTCGTGAATCATACACACTCGATGACACGATTCGTAAATAGACTAAACTAAGTACGAGATCGGTCTTCTTTATCCATCGTACTACAGTGGATGGAAATTATCTAGTCCTTTGACTTTTAACCTCTTCAAGACATTGGACGGGGACCAGTGTCCCGAAATTCACCGTCTTGTTTCCGAACTTATACCTAGGTGGACTGAGGTTTTCACACATTACTTTTTGTGTTACGGTATTACTGAGGTTTTACTCCGTATACAGTCAACGGAATCACAGACCTTGTGTTGGCTATAGGGCACTGGACGTCCGAAACTGATAGTAGTAGAAGTGGTAGTGTCTACTGGGGGTTGAATGTTACCAAGTTGAAATCCTTCCACATTTTCGCTATACGTAAGTCATCTTTAGAATGAAGTCTAAACCTCAAGTTAGAAAAGGGTCTAATCCCTATACACCGTCCTCTGAGAGACACTACGACTCGTTGCCGTCGGTGGCGTTGCGGAGAAGTCGGTGTACTAGTTCTCCCATTTGTTGGTTATATGAATGTCGGTGAGACATGGGTCTGTTGGTAAGACAAAAAGCGAAAGTCCTATCATAAGTTATGTAAACTTTTTTAGTAAATTAATATAAAATCCCCCGTGGTGGAACTCATCGAATACCCTAGAATCAAGGGGTTGGTCTTTAACTTGGGAGTGGGAGTCGACACTTTCACGTCTCAAGATTGGTGACCTATTGGTCCCTTAAGGGTCTTAAGTTACTTAATGTCCTCGATGATGTGTAAAATAATATTTTCTCCGAAACACAATCTACTAAAACGGGTAGACGTCCGATTGTATTTACAAGACTCGTACAAATTCCATCCGATCCGACACCGCGAGACATCCAATCCACGTAATTCGAGACATCCAATCCACGTAATTTATGTAAAACCTGAATGACTAAAAAAACTTGACTATTACCTGAATAACCCTACGTTGGGGTAACATTTACCTCCTTTTATGCATAAATGATTAACACCAGAATTGAAATCATAACTCTTTGTAGACCAGGAATGCGAATCCCGTTACGAATCCCGACATTCTTTCTTCAGTCTAAGAGTAGACATTTTTAGTAGTCTTATTGCTGGAGTGTCCCAATAACACTTAAAACACATTTTACTTTCCACTATTATATGTACTTCCCACGAAACATTTGTCGTCTCGAGGAGACTATGGTCAACGTAACATAAAATAAGATAATGAAATGGATCTCTAACCGTCGATTTTTCGAAAAACGGAGAGTCGGTACGGTGTTAGGTGTTCGAGTAGTGGGACGAGAGAGCGACACACAAAGATACCGTAGTTAGTGGTATCAAAGATCTGAGACACTGTCTTTATAATCCACTTTCCGTCAAATTGCCTTCCTTAGCCACTTAAGCTAAGTCTCTTGAGGTAGGAGAGGTCGAACTTCGTCTCAACTCGACTCGTCGTCCAGTGTATAGGTGACAAAGGGGTAAGTAACGAAGGTCTAAGGAAAACGTTTCGAATTTCCCTAACTGAATCTCAAAATTTTTAATAATAATAAAATAACTTAATATTAACGACATGTTGTAATATATCCAATCTCCACATGTGATATCACTGAGTGTTAAAAATTGACAATATGAGGTAAATATCAATGATATTTTATGACCGATATAAAGAACACAACATGTCAGATGGGAACATCGAATATAATATGGAATTTGTTTACGTACGTACGTACGATTCAGTGAAGTCAGTTTGGGTCCAGAGGGTGTAACGTCCGTCTGCGAAATTGGAGACGTGGTGGTCCCTTCGGGGGGTTTAGTAGAAAGGAGGATCATGTCTTAAAGTGTCAACAGGGAGATGTAGTCCCCAACCAAGTGATACTGGTCACTCAGCTCATACCGGAGGGTAAACAAAAGTATAGCAGGAACTCGATTCACAAAAACAGAAATGAAAAAAATCCTGAAGGGACCACCGAGTCTGACATTTCGTAGTCGGATGTTACGCCCTCTGGACCCAAGTTAGGGACCCAACCCTTCCAGGAGACCTCTTCCTTTACCGTTGGGTGAGGTCATGAGAACGGACCTCTTAGGGTATCTACCTCCTCGGACCATCCGATATCGGGTACCACACCGTTTCTCAGCCTGTGCTGACTCACTGAAGTGAGTGAGTGAAAAGAAAAAAATATCGAACTTATTTTTCATTTTTTATTATCTTCTTATAAAGTGTTGTATTTTTAATGTACTTTAAGTGTGAAGTCATAGGTATTCATCTGAAAGTGACCCCGTATCTATGAGAGTACCAAGTCTGTCTTAACTTATCAATATTTGACTTTTATAAAGGATCGACTGGGAAATGTTTACTTCGAACGACTGGGGACGAGATACACTATTCTTATAGTTAGTAGGGTCTATTTGAATAGAAGGTTTGTCTTTGTCTGAGTGTCTGTATCTGTTGTCTGAACACCAACGGTTCCCCGCTCACCACTACCTCCTCCCTATCTAGTCTTCAAACCCTAATCGTCTACGTTTGATAATATACATCCTACCTATTTGTTGTTCCAGGATGACATATCGTGTCCCTTGATATAAGTTATAGGACACTGTTTGGTATTACCTCTCCTTATACTTTTTCTTACATATTGATTTAGTGAAACGATGTGTCGTCTTTAATCGTGTCGTAACACTTTGTTGATACGAAGTTATTTTATTTAAAATTTTTCTCCTTGTAACTACTAAGTATAAAGATTGGTTTAGATAGAGGGTGTGACATAGTGTTCGAAAAATATCACTTTCTAGGTAAATAAAAAGAGAGAAACATAGGATGTTCGACGGACCGTGTCACAAAATGAGTATTATCTGTTAACTACTCACAAAAAAATTTGTTGTCTTGACCTAGTTTAAAGGTATCGTAAACCCAAAAACTTCACAGTAGTCCGTCTTAAGAAATATGGGTTCGGTAAGGTAAAGTCACGGACTCCAGTAACATCTCTACGATGTTCATTTTATTATGATGTTAGCTATCGTCCTTCTCAGTTCTCAATATCAAGACATAGTCACAGACAACAAAAAATGAGAACCCCTTCTGAAAGAGTTATATCTGCAAGAGTCTTTTGGGGTTTTGGTATTTTTTCTACCTATGTAATCTGATGTGTTATTATTTCTCAAATACATACCGTTTTGGTGGATTTGCTTCAATTCTCTATTTACTTGACCTCTCTTCTTAATTATAGTCTATTTCTCGTTTCAAGGGGTTTGTTTATCGAAAGTGTTTAGTTGTCCTTTTTTCTGGTTGTTCGGAATCTTTTTATCCACTTCTACTTGTGTGTCAAGTGTCTTCTCGTTTATTTTTGTCGATAACTGTATACTTTTCTACGAGTCTCCCCAGGATTCACGTTGGGACCCAGTACCGAACAAGAACGGGAACCCTCCGTTACCTTGGACACTCTTCAGGTCGTGCTTAGGTAGGAGCGAGTAGCAGTAGCGAGTCCCGCAACCGTAAAGTAAGTCGTCAGGAATTGTGTGTTGACGATGTTTGGTCTGTGACACGTGTCATGAATTCACGAATAGAAAAAAAAAGGGATTTAACTTCATCGTAAGTATGGGTGGTGGATAGTTTTATCTCTTATAAAAGTGACGGGACCTTTTATAGAATATGAAGAATATGAAAAAAGGTCAGATAGAGACGGGGTCTGGAAATAAAACTAAAGATAGTACCTAATCAAAGTGGAGAACCTCTTGAAGTATATTTACCTTAGTATATCTTTTTTTATTCTTCGAGTCGAAGTCATTATTCTTCTCTTTACGTTTATATTTGTGGTACTATATTAAAAACGGTGGACATTGTTACTGTTTCGAATTACTGTGTCAAGTAAGAACTTTCACACCCCTTTATTCGAGAGAGTACGTAACGACTATCTTCGTGTGTAAAAGAGACATATTTTTATGAGTACGGAATTTTTTATATTTTATTTTATATATATGGAAAACTGGTTTGGCAAAGTGAAGATCCTTAAATAAGACGTCTATATGAATATATACACAATTTACTAAATGTGTGTTCCAATCAGTAGTGTCGTAAAAAATTTTATTTTCGTTGTATAATCTTCGTTCGTTTTATGTTTAGTTGTCCACTGACCATTTATTTACTATAATGTAGATATTTATCTTATGAGACGTCAGTATTTTTCTTATTCCTTCCTGAAATGTATTTACTTTTACTATCTTAAAAGTTACATACATATGGGAGAATATTTAAAACTTAAATATCGTACATTACGTAATGAATATGCTTCCTTTTAAATTAAAAAAATTCACATAGGTAAAGAACAAAGAACTACCACCGATAAGTCCCAAACAAAGTAACAGTAAGGAATCTGCATACGATCTGTAAAGATAGACAAGTCATCAATTATTTTGAATAGTTTTTACTTACAAATAAAACTTCCCATTCCTAAACAGTTAAATCCCTTCTGAAAAATCCGGTAACTAGTACTTACCATTTTAAACTCAGACCCTGAAACGTCACTTTTAGTTCCAAACACTTTTATATTTGTGTAAAATTAAATCAGTTTCCGTGATTACCACTACTTATATCCGTTTTGAAGAGTGAATATCACTTAGTAATTAAAACTGTTATCTTCACATTTATCCTGGTATTTATCTTAAAGGTTAATAAGAGGTTACGGTTTATACAGTCTATCCTAAATCAGTACTGTATAAATATTACTCCCCATAAAGAAGGAATAAAAGACACGGGACAAGACACGTCTTATCATAACTAGTACTCTGTTACTTCCTGAGACAGAGAGAAGTCCAGACAAAACCAAACAATAGGAAAGTCTGTTTACAGTTTGTTTATCCTTAAAAAATTTACCAACGAAGTATTTAATTGGTTTACTCTTTTTAAGAAAGAAGAGACTCACATAACAAGGATCCCTACTCTAAACTAACTTTCAAGTAGGTATACGTATATTTTAATTCACAATATTATCGTTAGTTAAAACGAATATGATTGATGACCCAGACTTGCAGGGGTTTCAGGGTACATTTAGAAATCATAGGTTTATTGTATGATATACTAAAATTTTGAGCTCCTCATCAGTTCAGTCACGAAAGGTTACTGTGATTGTTATGGTATGAGATCAAGTTCACAATAACGAATGACCGACAAGACAGAGGGGGTGACCGAACCCTCGTGACATTTCCGATCTTAGCACATAGAAAAGTGGAAAAATCGAAGGAAGACATCTAAGAGTATTAGTAGCAGTATCTTATCTACAAGTCATCCAACAGTTTAGTCTCTTCCGTTACCGTGGGGTGAGGTCATAAGAACGGACCTTTTAGGGTACCTGCCTCCTCGGACCATCCGACGTCAGGTACCCCAGCGATTCTCAGTCTGTGCTAACTCACTGAAGTGAAAGAGAAAAGTGGAAGTACGTAACCTCTTCCTTTACCGTTGGGTGAGGTCACAAGAACGGACCTCTTAGGGTCCCTGCCCGGTAGATACCCCAGCGTGTCTCAACCTGTGCTGACTTCGCTGAATCGTCGTCGTCGTCGTCGTCGTCGTCGTCGTCGTCGTCGTCGTCGTCGTCCAACAGTTTACTTACTTATTCAGGGGAGAGGGATAACAATAACCGGTGTAAATTTTTTCGATCTCATCTCTGAAACAACACGTTCAAAACCTCAACTTCATTCTCCGTCTCTTACTTGTCCTGAGGGGTTAGTATGAAATGATAGGGAGACTCGGGGACTGGTTGGTACGACATTCAGTATACCAGCTGTTGATGACCGAGAGTTTTTCTTAGTTCGTATTCGTGGGGTTTCTTATCTTTGGGGTTGAAACTTAGTGACATGAGTACAACAACAAATCAGTGATTTAGTACAGACTGAGAAACACTGGGGTTCCTGACGTCGTGTGATCCGAAGGGACAGGAGGTGATAGGGGTCTCAAACGAGTTCAAGTGAGCACCGGGGGTATGATTAAACATGGAACAATTAAAATAAAACTAGAAACGATCAACGAAGTAAATGGTTCTACCTATTTTGTCCAGGTCTGTTGTAGGTTATCTTTTCGAATCTTAAGTTTACTTAAACGAATACCAAATTTGGAGACAAGCAAACAAATTACTTTTAATTTACGAATTTAAAATAAACTCATGTACGAACATTGTCTAAGTAGTGAAAATAGGTAAAGACAGAGATTTAGAGAACGATGAGATCTTTGGTCCTCGACCGTTTGGTGCCGGGTTCTGGTCAGTGAACAAAAACGTTTATTACAAAACACTCTTGTGTCTCTGTGGACAAACAAACAGAGACCGACGAAAGCGTCGCTTCAACTCATCAATACCGTCTGTGACACACCGTGAGTTCGGGTTTTATAAATGATAAACCAGGAAATGTCTTTTGAAGAGACTGAGGACGATAAAGACATACTAGTATACTGTTTTCTAGATTTCCTCCCATGTAACGAAGTTGTATATGGATTATAAATTGGTTTGAACTTATACACGGTCTGTGATCCTTAATTTTCTACTACTTCTGGGACTTATTACAAACATGTTCTGTGTGAAAGTCGTGGTTCCTTTCCTGTATGAGGGTAAGGTCTACTGTTCCATTTCTTTCAACGTAAACGTTAGATTTACAATGTCACTTTTCGGGGGTCTGTCCTGCTTCGAGACTCCGTCCGATTAGACGAAACGGAAAGTGTCTTCGTTAATATATGAAAGATCTTTGGACTTCTTTAAGTAAGGTCGTCTCTTTATGGATTGAGTTAGTTGGCTACACAATTCTTTGAGGTACCTGACTTTCCTCCTTCTGAAGTTCGAGATGACCCCTCAATCCCCTCCGGAATGTTTATCGACACTTTTCTTCTCTTCGCTTTTCGTTTCCTCTTTTCCTTTCTATATTCGTAGACTTACGTCTCAAGGTTTCTTATCGTTCCTCTCTATTCTTTCGGAAGGAGTCGCTAGTTACGTTTCTTTATCTCCTTTTGTTGTCTTACCCTTTCTGATCTCTAGAGAAGTCTTTTAATCTCTATGGTTCCCTTGTAAAGTACGTTTCTACCCGAGCTATTTCCTGTCTTTACCATACCTGGATTGTCTTCGTTTGCTATAATTCTTCTCCACCGTTCTTATGGGTCTTCTTGATATGTTTTTCTAGAAGTACTGGTTTTATTAGTGCTACCACACTAGTGAGTGGATCTCGGTCTGTAGGACCTTACACTTCAGTTCACCCGGAATCTTTCGTAGTGATACTTGTTTCGATCACCTCCACTACCTTAAGGTCAACTCGAGAAAGTTTAGGACTTCCTACTACGACACTTTCTCGACGTGAGTTATACGGTCGTTCTAACCTTTTGAGTCGTCACCGGTGTCCTGACCTTTTCCAGTCAAAAGTAAGATTAGGGTTTCTTTCCGTTGCGGTTTCTTATGAGTTTGATGGCGTGTTAACGTGAGTAGAGTGTGCGAACATTTCATGCGAGTTTTAAGAGGTTCGGTCCGAAGTCGTCATGCACTTGGTACTTGAAGGACTAAAAGTTCGAACAAAATCTTTTCCGTCTCCTTGGTCTCTAGTTTAACGGTTGTAGACGACCTAGTAACTTTTTCGTTCTCTCAAGGTCTTATTGTAAATAAAGACGAAATAACTGATACCGTTTCGGAAACTGACACACCTAGTGTTATTTGACACCTTTTAAGACTTCCTCCACCCTTATGGTCTGGTGGACTAGACGGAGAACTCTTTGGATATACGTCCAGTCCTTCGTTGTCAATCTTGACCTGTACCTTGTTGTCTGACCAAGGTTTATCCTTTTCCTCTTGTAGTTCCGACATATAACAGTAGGGCGAATAAGTTGAAGATACGTCTCATGTAGTGCTCTTTGCGACCCAACCTCCTTCGTGTTCGACCTTAGTTCTAACGGCCCTCTTTATAGTTATTGGAGTCTCTGCGTCTACTGTCGTGGGAATATCGTCTTTCACTTCTCCTCGATTTTTCGGAGAACTACTTTCACTTTCTCTCTCACTTTTTCAACCGAATTTCGAGTTGTAAGTCTTTTGATTCTAGTACCGTAGACCAGGGTAGTGAAGTACCCTTTATCTGCCCTCACCTTTGTCACAGTCTGAAATAAAAACCTCCGAGGTTTTAGTGACATCTACCACTAACGTCGGTACTTTAATTTTCTGCGAATGAGGAACCTTCCTTTCAATACTGGTTGGATCTGTCGTATAAGTTTTCGTCTCTGTAATGAAACGGTTGTTTCCAGGTAGAGCAGTTCCGATACCAAAAAGGTCACCAATACATACCTACACTCTCAACCTGACACTTCTTTTGACTCGCGGTTTCTTAACTACGAAAACTTAACACCACAACCTCTTCTGAGAACTCTCAGGGAACCTGACGTTCCTCTAGGTTGGTCAGGTAAGATTTCCTTTAGTCAGGACACACAAGAAACCTTCCTGACTACGATTTCGACTTTGAGGTTATGAAACCGGTGGAGTACGTTGCTCAACTGAGTAACCTTTTCTGAGACTACGACCTTCCCTAACTCCCGTCCTCCTCTTCCCCTGCTGTCTCCTATTCTACCGACCTACCGTAGTGGCTGAGCTATCTACACCAAAACTCACTTGAGACCCTCAACCACTACCTGTCCCTCCGGACCGTACGACGGTAAGTACCCCAGTGTCTCTCAGCCTGTGCTGACTCGCTGACTTGACTCCGTATAGATACCCGAAGGGACCACCGAGTCTGTCAATTCTTAGGCGGACGTTACGTCCTCTGGACCCAAACTAGGAACCCAGCTCTTCTAGGGAGCCTCTTCCCCTACCAATGGATGAGGTCAGAAGAACGGACGTCTTAGGGTACCTGTCTCCTCGGCCCCCCGATGTAAGTTACTCCAGTGTTTCTCATCCTGTGTAGACTCACTGATTCGTGTGGGTGTGTGTTCGTATTTATAATTGAACAGATTACGACTATTTTTGAGATACACAACCCCTAAAATGAGTAATAGGAGAGAAATGTGCACTCTTTTGACTCCATGTCTCTCCATTTCATTGAACGGGTTTAGTCTGTCGAACATTGACCCTCATCCATAAACTTGAATACACCAAACTGAAACTTCAGACGCGACAATTGGTGGGTGTGGCGGAAATTGACTAAGGTACTGAAACCTGTTGAGTGAGTTAGAGAGACTTGGAGTCAGAGGAGTAGACATTCTATTTTTACAACCAAAACTAGAGAGTCCAAAAATTACCGATATGATAAAATTCTAAGAACGATAATTATCTGTAAATGTACATGGATTATGACACCGTTAATGGTTTCTGTTATATTACGTGCATAATGAGTAAGTGAGTTATGTATTAATTACACACAGATCGTATATGGTTTGACATAAGGTCCGTGATCTCTATGTCGCCACTTGTTTTGTTTTTTAGACGAGAATATCATGAACGTAACATTATTCATCTAAACAAACATCTCGTTAAGGTCACATGGACTGAAATACGAGACATTAAAACATCCAGCAACAAAGAAAATTAGAAACGTGACCAGTACTCGGGACACCATGTCTACTCTTTTGACTTTGAACTCCTCCACTCCACGAATGGTTTCCAGTGTGGATCATTCACCGTCTCGGACCAAGTAAGACGAACGTTTCAAGTACACAATTGAGTGCAGCGTGATGAAAGGAATACTCCTGAAAGATTGGTTACCCCAAAGATTGTATGTCATATCACTTGACCGAATTTTTCTTAGAGAACCATAAAACTAGTAAAAATTTTTCACTTCGTTCTCATTACCATCCTTGAATTGGACGTTTCCGTGTAGTCTTTGAGAGTCGACTATTCGATCTTGTATTCCTAAGGATAGAGATGCCACTGGTGACCCGGAGAACTCTCCTTAGTGTTTTCCGTAAATCTCTAAAGGAAATGTTCCTAAAGGAACGTAAAGGAAATGTTCCTAATTTTAAGAACCTGTTTCATCTTCCGTTTCCCACGGGATTGGAGACCGATATACTTGGTGATATACTTGGTAACATGTTTACAGAATTTTAGTTAACGTTGTATTACCTAGGTTAACAGACCTATCCAGGTTCTTAAACCGAGTCAATTGTCACACACACACACCACCCCATCTCAGTAAGTCCAAACTTAGTTTCGATCCTAAGTCTGTACGGATTTAAGACATTGAAGTGACTCGAGAGGTGAGATAGTGCGGTAGTGAAAGAGAGTCAAGAAATGAGGAGGGTCGAGGAACACGTCGAATCCAAGGTACTTGGTGATAATATTAGTGAAGAAAAGTTGAGAGACCAAAGAGATAGAGAGATGGAAAAGAGGGACAGAGGAGGGACTATCACAAATGGACAGTTTTTAGGTTGAGACTAACTTGAGTCGTGGTCTCGGTGATTTACAAAGACCTCTATTAGTGTCTTCACCCTCTGGACGGAACTGAAAGTCAAGTGCTAGTGGTCACTTTCGTCACGTTCAGTGAGTCAGTATAGGTTGAGCGACCCTGGGGTGTCTGATATATCAGGTACCTTAAGGAGTCCGGTCTAATGACCTCACCGACCGGAAAGGGAAGAGGTCCCTTAGAAGGATTGGATCCCTAGTTTGGGTCCAGAGAACGTAACGTCCACCTAAGAAATGGTCGACTCGGTGTTCCCTTCGGGTTCTTATGACCTCACCCATCGGATAGGGAAGAGATCGTCTAGAAGGACTGGGTCCCTAGCTTGACCTCAGAGGACGTAACGTCCACCTAAGAGATGGTTGACTCGATAGTCCCTTCGGGTCATAGTTTTCCGTTAATTATGGTGATCCGTCAGGACCATGTAAAAGGACTATTTAAGTAAAATAGTGAGAAGTTTAATAACTAAAGTGTAGAGAGGAGAGAGCAGTTTGGACGATATGAGGAGTAAGAGTTGTCTATTGGAGTGAAACATAAAGTGACTCTATTATCTTTGGGGGTATGTTCTTAGGGGAGGAAGAACGTCAATAGTCAGTAATGGGTGGGGAACGTTATGGATCAGAAAGTGACTTCTGAAGTCATGGACTTAATGGTAGAGGAGCCGGGTTTAAGAACTATAAGAACCACTAAAGTCGTAGATTCATATCCTAGGGAGGTTGGGAGATCGACGACGAGTCTAGGAACTGAAGGAAAGAGAAGAACACTAGAAAGGGAGGTAAGGTGAGGTCGGAAAACAGTAAACTGAAAACAGTAATAGGTTTATAAGTGGTGGACGTTTTAAAACTGAATCTTCGTAGAGAGACTAACGATGGAGGTTGGGAAGGTCGAGTGAAAAAGACCTCGGAGATACGGTTGGTGAGAAACTGAGAATAGATCTGGAGGTTAGGTAATTGGGATGGTGAAAAAGTGGTTGGTTAACTTTGAGAGTACCGAAGTGAAAGGTCGAATCTAAGACGTAAGGTCATGATACTAATGGGGGGAACGTATATAGGAGTTTCCTGACTACGGAAAGAGGGTGGTAGTAAGAACGGATAGTTTTGGAGTCACCACCAATTTAGGTTAAAAGGTGGATAAGACTCGACCGAGGACTCGTCGATTTCGACAGACCTCTTTTCGTACGTTGGTATAATTGACCAGAGTGAATTATGAAAACGGTTCTGGAGGTCGCCCGGGAATCAAGACCGACAGACAGAAGAACATATGTACAGAGATCAGTTCGGTGAGAAGACGAGAGGGTCTACTAATAAAGTGTCGAAGAGGAGAAGTTGGAGGTTTTGAGAAAAGTGAAGAAATGGAGAGCTTTCTATTGAAAAGAAAAATAAAGTACTCTTTTACCTATATTATTTTTCAAAATATACAAAGATGGTGGTTTAGATGGTTGAATAGATGGAGATGGGAACACTAATTCAATGTGTATTTGTTCTCCGGTTCGAGAGATGGACATGTGACCTAGGGTAGGAGGGAACAGATGACCTCTTATGTCGAGGTGTATATACGGGGGTGGGAGACGTAGTAGTTATAAGAAGAACATGACCTAATAATGGTAGTCGTATGTTTTTACACAACATAGTAAGTAGTGTCTTTTCAGTTTATAGGAAGTTCGACAGTCAGAAAAGGAGAAGAGGAGAAATGTGGTTTTGAGTTTTCAATATCTTAAAGTGACAGAAGGCAATGAAAGGAGGGTAAGAGAGAACTTAAGTGAATTTAGTCCTAAAGTAGAGGTGACCAGGTGGTTTTAAAGAGAATTATTAGAGTAGCTACTGGAAGTACACTGAATTATCGAGTGAAGAGTCGGGAGTAGAATCGTAGTGTCTACGAAAACCGTGTTACCGAGGTATGTGAAGACCAAAAGAAGGATAGAACCATTGGTGAAGTAAAGTCGGAGAGAACGATCAAGAAGGTGTAGGAAAGTTGAAGATTCAAAACCTCGTGAGGTCTCGAGTAAGGAGTCTGAGAAAAAGAAGAGACAGATTACAACAACATAGTTACGGGTATCGAAGTCCACGGTCGGTAGTCAACTACTGAGGGTTTAACGACAGAGGTCAATACTGAAGAGGGAACCCGAGGTCTGAGTAGAGAGACTGACGACAGAGAAGTAAAGGTGAACCAACAGATTATATCTCGAACTTAAATTGCAATTTTTTTTTTTTTGAGATCTAAAAAGATGATTTTGGATAAGAAGAGGATCAGAAGAGTAGAATCAATTATCATAGTGGTAAATAGGTAAACAAGTCGGGTTTTCGACTTCTTAGTAGGACCCAATGAGAGAACGAAAGTGGGGTTAGGTAGTTGTTCCGGTGAGTTGAGAGGATAGGTTCAGTATCGGTTAGTTGGGGGAAGAGTGAAAGGTGTCGTGGTAGGGTCAGGTTCCGTGCTAGTATAGAGGGGATGGAGAATGGATCAAAGGGACGAAGAAGAGAACGAGAAGACGTTAGATAATGGATGTCTTGTCGGTCTGACTAGGAAATAGTTTCTTTTCCGAAGAGTAACGATAATCTTACATTAGGTTTCGGACATTTCCACTAGTATTTTAAGGGTACGGGTGGAAAGGGCAAGACTGAGGATAGAAAAAGTAGTCACGATGATCGTATAAAGAGGGGGCCCAAAAAAACGAGTAACAAGGTAAAGAGACTTTGAAAGAGTGTAAGAAAATCCAGAGAAGAGGAGTGTTTCCTGTAAAAAACCCCAATTGAACCTTTTTATCGATGAAGTTAAGGGGGTATGTGTGTTGGTGTGTCACTGGAGAATTGGATAAAATACGAAGGAGGATTGTCAATAAAAAAGGACTTTAAGACAATGTATAAGACACGAAAATTAAGAAACAATATACAGAAGAGGGAATCTTGTTTTTGAGGTACTGTCCTTTCCTCCCTGAAACAGATAAAGTGTAATAGGACTCTATCTCGGGTCTTGTCACGGACCATACACAAGTCACTTACTTACTTAACAGAGCAGTGGTTTGGGTATTAAGACGGAAGTAGACATGTACGGGAGAGTAGAAAGGACTATGTTACTTCTGATAAAGGAAGAAGGTTACTTCTGGTTTGGGTCAAGAACGTTCGATATCGGGTTGAGAAGAATGGGTTCCTATTACTACTGTTATCGTTGTTATTTTTATTTATGAATGACTTATGAATGATAGACAGTCCGTGACCACGACTTACGGAATATATGTAATGGAATAAATTAAATAATGGAATAAATGTTGTAGGGATATTTTATTCATGATGAACAATGAAGGTATAATATCTTATTCTTCAATTCCGAGATTCTCTAATTTACCGAACTAACGCCAGTGTGTAGATTATACACCGTCTCGGACTTAAGTTTACGTCTAAAGGAATGGATTTGGGTGTGATGTCGGACAAGTGAGACGATTGGACCTTTTTTTCTTTTCTTTCACTTCTTTTTGTTGTTACCTATTTATGTTTGATAATGTACCTTTACGGACTTCTATAGTTATTACAAAGAGGTTTGAAAGAGGGTGGGGTTTATATTAACTTTTTGGGTCCTTTTATTGATATAAAGTCCACTTTTATTCCGGTAGAAATGAAGGAGAGTTAGTGGGCATTAAAGGAAAAAAGAAAAGGTGCGTGGTGAGTGACCACGGTGCGAGCACACTATATACAGGAATACATTTAAATCTTAGAACTCCAAAGTTTTGAGTCAAAGGATTTTATAGTTTACTTAACGTTAGAATAAGACGGAGAGTCCCACTAGAAACCACGTTCTTGAGCGGTAGGGGGAGAGGGGGCAGGGTCGTAGATCGATCCGACGCATCCTTTGATCAGTAGTCAAGTGTCGGGGTACGACAATCTACTTAAGGATAGACTAGTGTAACGAGGGACCGGGAGGAAAACTCATATCCCTTCAAACCGGACCCTCTCCCCTTAATTGGTCCTGTTTCCACCAACCTAAACCTAGGGTTCCCGACCTCCGATTCTGTCCCTTAATGGGTTTCGAAGGTTCTCATCCTTCTCCGTCTTCGTGGTCACGTTGAGTACTCTTGACTCTGAATTCGATCCCTTTGATCGCATCAGTGATATGAGTGACATGCGGGTAGTCGTCTTCACCCCACCTTTTACCCTGTGTTCCAACTCTCGTCTTACTTTTCTTCCAACCCTCGTCCAACTCTTCCGGGTCCTCACGACTCGCCAGTAAGACTCACGAGGGCGAAGGAAAGGTCCGAGGAGACAGTGGTAGGAAGGGGGTGGATTGTTATACTTAGGGTCTTCAAGAAGGTATGGAGACTCTATAGAGTATCCAACAAGGGAGTAGGACCTTATGGAAAGAACATGTGGAACCGGGTGTCTTTAGTTAAGTGGAAAGTTCCTAGATGAATTTTCAGTGGAGGAGGTACTTCGGAAGAAGTAGGAGGAGTTCAATTTTAATCAGTGACGTAGGAGATACGATAGTTCAAATGAACATGGGAAGTATCGTGTATTTAAGACACAATATAACATCAAAAAACACTTGTACAGACGTAACGAGTGATGACACATTCGAGATACTCTCGTCAAAACGAAGAAAGAATATGGATCAAAGAACTTCTGTCCCTTAAAAATTAGAAACAGGACAAATAGAAACACAAGAGTCCCGGACCGTTTCCCCGACCGTGTTTCACAAATAACTTACTTACTTACTGACTACTTACTCCTCACTTCCTTATGGTTTCTGTTTGGTGTCGTATATTTTATAATTTTGTCGACCGTTCCGTTTTTTTTTTTTTTTTCTGTGGGATAAAATAGATATGAGGTAGAAAAAGGGTTTTTCTGAACTGTACCGAACTTTCAGTATATATAAATGTAATCCTGTTTATATTTCAATCTTGTAACGACTTCTCTTGTCTTTCACTTGTTGAAAACACCATCATTAATCAGAGAACCAAATTTCGTCATTCTTTATTTTTAGGTAGAAGTTTTTAGGGTAAAAGACGAAAAAGTGAGAACTGTCTTCGTGTGTTGAAAGTCGTTTTGTCATTGGGAGAATCTTCTTGAGTTTCTGTGTCCTATGATTGTGTGTGCAGGAAAGAGTAATTAAAAAACAATAAGAAAAGAGTCGTGATTGGTCATTTCATGTATCCACTCTTTTGTTTACAGTTCCTCTCTGTTTCTTCTCTTCACAGTTTTTCTTTATTTCTAAGTTCCGTTTTCTACTTCATTGGAAACGGGTGACCCTATACGACAATTCACTCAGTCGACAGGAATTTAGATTGTCGGTGGTTGAAGATTTCTTCTAAATTTCTCCGAATTAAATTTCTAAATTTCTCTCTCTCTTTCTGTGTCTCTCTGTCTCTGTCTCTCTCTTGTATAAGGGTCCATTCGATTTCCTTTCTATTCCCCTGCAGAGACCACCAGGTTACCAATTGTGAGGTACGACGGTTACGTGTGTTCAAACTAGGGACCAGTCCCTTCATTCTAGGGTGTACTGTGTACCACACCGATTTTTATTTATTTAATTCCTTTCTATCCTTCTTTTTAGTCGTTGAGGTAGTCCTTTCCTCCTTGTCCTTACCTGACCCTGGATGTCCATCTTTCAATGGAAATCAATGACATGTCATTCCATGTCATTGACCGGAAGAACCGTCAGTTCCTTTATTATGTGTTCCCGATGTTTAGGGAGAGACAGATTTCTTTTGTACCGGGGTTCTCATTCAGTAGTTAAGACAAAGAGGTCCTCACTCTTACCGACAAACTTTGGGAGGGTGAGAGAATCGGTAACGGGAAACACTGACCACTGGGTGTCACCGTCCAAACCGACACTGGAACTCTTCCTCCCTTCCCCTCAACTCCCCAAGTCTTGATGTTCCAAGACTTGTACACCTTAACAACCGAGACACGAGGAGGGTGACTCGGTGGGTCAGTACCTGAAACTGTTCACTATCTATTCTTTGGAAGGAGGTTTCTTAGTACATAAATTTTGTTTATAATTGTGACTTTTATACTAGTAAATCCAATAAATGGAACTCGAGGAAAAATTTTTCTTTTGGTAACTTTTAATGTCACTACCAAATAAATTGAAGAGTTAAACCTTTTGGAAGAGTCTTGTATCCCGTCATTATTGATTGTAAAAGATAAACAATTAATTGAAAAGGGTAACGGTTGTCGAATTTGGATCAGGGGAGGAGGCATCTTTCTGTTCAATGTCGATTGCAAATTTGTAAGTAGAGGGGGAAGATTAACGACACATCCTCATTAAGATACTAAGACCTTCCTTTGAAGTCACTTATTTACTTGCTGAGAGAGTAACGATAAACCTTCAATATTTTTAATGTTCTGTAGTAAGGTAATATAAGAGAGTAAAGGAACAGTAACCTTTTCCAAGGTTGGAAAGTAGTATAATTTTTCGTTAATAGTTTTACAAAATAAGGTATTATTCAACTGATGATCCTCTCTTTCATAAGTCTTTAGTTTTATTCCCCAAGAAAAATCGTATATTTGTTCACTCAGTTGGAAGGTATAGACTTTTTTTTTACTAGTGACTTACTAATGGAAATTTTCGTTGAAAACCCTTAAACCACAGAAATAAAGCCACAAAGACATAACTGATTAAGAACACTTTGGTAACACTAACGTACTTTCTACAATAGAAGGACGACTGAGACGTTCAAAAAAAAAAAAAATTAAAAATGAAATAAAATGAAATGTTATGACATAACCAAAACGGTATGTAGCTGTACTTAGGTGGTGCCCAAATGTACGCAAGGGTTTGTACTTGGGGGGAGGGTGGAGGGTGGAGTATTGTAGAGAGACCCAGTAGGGGCACGTGGTCGGGGTTCGTACGACATAAGGCGTAGCCTGTATCTGACCGCTAAGCTAAGAATGTACTATCATATGTACAGTTACGGTAAGAGGGTTTAGTAGGGTGGGAGAGGGAGAGGGAGACTCAGGTTTTCAGGCCATATGTGTAGACACAGAAAAAACGACAGAACGTATGTCCCAGTAGTAACGGTAGAAAGATTTAAGGTATATATACACACTACCTGAAGTCAATGTCGCGGAAGGTTTCAACCGGGTGTCGTGTACACGGTTCCAACGACCTGAAAAATCTCTCTTAGACGTCTCACGTAAGAAGACCTCAGTCGACCAGCTGGTCGTCATCCGAGACTGAGGTTGTGTCACGTTCCGTGACACGAAGACTCGACGCCTCTTAATGTTTCCCTAAATTTCTATACGGCGGATTGGGGAAGTATTATTAGGAATTGTAGACGTGTCTTGGAAAGTTAAATGTTTCCCGAAAGGAGATCCAATAGTGAAAAATAGGAGTGTTATTGACTATCTTCGGTCATGTGATCCAGAATGGTTAAGAGTAAACTATCTACTACTTTGGGTCCGAGTCGTCTAAATACACGGAACAGACTCCACTCATTTTTTCCTAGGCGCCGATCTCTGCTTGAGGACACTCCTTCTCATGTCACGAGAAATTGTAGAACAGTGAAAAGTGAATAGTTGTTTACGTCCCGTGGGTACTTTCCTCATCTCGTTTTATTTTAACATATGTCTCAGTCGTTGGACTCACTAGTCAGTCTTTCCTCGTTTTCTATGGCCCCAACTCTACTCCACCCGACGCCACAGTGAGTACGGGCTCCGACGATCTGGCATCCCGTCGAAACACACTTAATCTTTTTTTCTACAAGGAAAGATTACCTTCGTCAGGACCTTCATGTGCCTCGAATGTCTCGGATACACCCTTCATCTGTTTCCCCCTTTCACCACCTCCCATGGGGAAGGACGGTTGTTTACACTGGTCACGGTCCTACGTCCCAGACTACTCGTGCCAAATCGAAAGTTGGGAGTAAGAGGAAGAGGCGACCCACGGAATACGACCCGTAACGATGTGTCGGTACACCTCACCAGGGTTAAATTCATTGATCGTTCAGATTCTTATCCCTTTCGACCGATCTCAGAAACGATGAGTTTTAGAACAGGAACCTGGTCGTCGTACCCAAAGTGGACCCTCGAACAATCTGTACGTTTTACCGTCCGGGGAGAAGGTCTGAAGACTGACTCTCAGCCGTAATAGTATTCTATAGATTGACTAAACCCACCTGTAAACTCAAACTCTTTGTGGTCCGATGTTTGTTCTCGGCCCGATCCTTGTCCTAAAGAACCTCGACCTCTGTCCTGTTAGTTACGAAAAAGTAACTTGACCTTTCGTCCAAACAGATCGACGTCTTCTCCCGTGAGTCTGATTTCTTCTACTGTGAGACGAACCTTGAGTCACACCTTTTTTGAACTTGAGAAGAAACATGATGAAGGAAACCGCAATAAACTTGGTAGAGACTACGTAATTCGGGATGAGTAGATTTCGAGTATTAGGGACAAGAGTTCCTCCAATGTCTCTATTTTCTTTTATAGGTTAGGTGACGTTGTCCTTGACGGTCACTTCTACATTTGTTTCACGACCCCCTTCACGTCTCCTCGTCGTTTGGGGAGAGGAACACTATAAACTCACAACTCAACTTAGTGTTTTTTAACTAATGAGTGTGTCTCTCCTCTTTCAACAGAGACGTCCGTCTCTACAGAGAGAGGACGTGACTTAGTACCTGGAAGACAGCCCCAGACCAAATCAAATATAGAACGAGGGGAAGGGAATAAAGTCCCGGAGCGTGTCACCGGTCCCGCATTGACAATTACTTACGAACAAGTTACTGACTACTTGGTTGTCCGTCTGACCCATTTATTTACTTACCGAAACCTTTCTCCTTAGTACATCTGATTGTACCCTCCACCTCTCTGGACTATTAACGGGTCCTTATTATACCAATTCTAGACGTGTCCCCGATACCGATCTCTTTGCTCCCTTTCTAGATTCTTTGTGACATGGTACGATCATAAAGAACAAACTTTCTCTTTACACTGTTACTCTGTCTCTATAAGAATTTTATGTGAAAACAGTTTAGACTTACGGGGAACTGTTACTCGACTCGTTTGACGTTAGTTTGGGTAAGAGAGGTTTACCTAACTCACCTCCCGTGCCCTTTTCGGCGATGGTCCTTAATCAGACTGTAAAAGGTCGAGTGGCACCCCAAGGTAAAACGAAACCCACTCTTTTACCCGTAAAAGGAAAATGTCTAGAAGTGGCGTGTCTTATTCCGTCACCAGGGGACTTACTTTAGACCAGTAATCAGATAGAAAGTATTAGACGTATTATGACGGTCTCATCACGTCTCCCTCCCCCAGAGTCCGGTCGTTCGGTCCCTGGGTTTCCCCGGGTAGACCCGGGACAATTATGTTGTTTCGTGTAACGTCGGGTCGTCGGGGTCTCGAAGGAACGTGATTTATAAGTCATTACACCGTATTAACCGAACCTCGGACGTATATGATGACATCCAACTTGTGTCTACCGTAAAAGATGTTATACTCTTTATGTGAACTCTTTATCTTCATTAAATCCGAGAGGAGAAATTACATTCTGTACTAACCTGAAAGTCCCTACCGATACAACTTGCCTACCGTACGCCAACTTCGGTCATCTCAACCACCCCGACCCTCCCCCTCCTCTCTGAAGTACATTTTCTACGTCTCTGTGGCTTAGTTCAAGTACCAAGTGGACCTCTTTTTCTCCCTACGTTCCTGAGGTCTCCGTAAAGTCTTGATCCCTTGTTTAACTTACACCCACCGGTCTGTAACCGTTCTGTGTTCTTACTGAGAATCTAAAGAGTAAACCCCTCTACCCCACTTCTACTCAACCCCGTACTTGTACAACTGAACCACAGATCCTCAGTAAATCCACCTCTACAAACAAAGTTACTTTTAACCTTTATATCCCGACCTCAGGTTATCTCTCCAAATCCGATCTCTATGTCTGTACTTTAGATATTCGTATAACAACGATTGTTTTCGGTATCTCTCCTAAGAAAGAGAGTCTCTCTTAAGTGTTGTGTTCTTCTCTTCTGACTCCTCTCTTACGGACACCCTTTTCTCGGTCCTGTCTTACCATGGTTCCTTCGACTCCGTTCTGTTTTAAAGTCGTACCTCCCCAGCAGTTATGAAACCTTGTGATGTTTTCCAACTTGTCCGATGTCCGACTCTCCTTCATTAATCTAGTCAATTAATCGTCCAGGAACCACGACCTCTATCTAGAGAGTCCTCCACTACCTTTACACAAAGAATCTTTCCTTGTGGAAAAGTACCTTTGTCTTTCCTTAATTGTTCATTTGTTCGTGTTATCTTATCTTGCATTACAAAACCTCTTGTAGAAGTGGTAATTATCTTTATAATCACGGACCTTTTAATCGTTTCTCCTTTCTACATTAGTCCGAACCGACACATCTTCTTATTGATTAAACTTAGTGAGTACGATTATCGAGTGGTGAATACGGATTAATCGTACACCGTACGATTGATAACACATATGATTATGTATGAACAGTCGAATTGAAAAAAAAACCAGCGTGGTACGTGTGCGTACACCCTAGAATTAAGGAGCTGGTCCCTAGTTTAAGCACGGGGGACGTCACCTTCACGTCTCAGAATTGGTGACCTGGTGGTTCCTTCAGGAAGTTGAAGTAAAATTCAAAATAAAATAAAGTGTCGATTTAAAAGAAACCCAGACGAGTCCGAAGTGTTGAACATCGAATACATTATAACAAACAAGTGATAGAATTTTTCCAAAATCTTCCTCATAATCGAACCTGTCCTCTTTTAAGAGTCTACAACCAAATGAAGACACTGTAAATTGAACCGTTAATCCCCGACTCTCTCCTTTTTATTTTACATATATGTCCCTTTTACCTCCGGTTGAAATACCGGAACAGTGTGAGTTCTTTATACGAACGATTACCTCTACGAACAAGGTAAAACTCTCTTCTAACACAAAAACTTTCTTCGAAAGAAGGGTCCGGAGACCATCAATGTATATTAATGGTGTAGGATCCCTTGTGTTTACACTACTTTTGAGTCGGTTACACAAGAAACCTCCAGTAGAACACTCTACACCAAACTACACGTAATGTTGTTTTGAATAAGATTCTAAAAACAAACAAACAATGGGGTGTGTTTCTGAGTAAACAACCAAATCCTGTGATTTCAGACATAATAAAATTTTCCATAACCTTATACGAAAATTGAGATAAAATTACAATATTCCAAACTACCTATTTGTTATATTATTGATGGAAAATAACTCACGACTAAGACACTATCTGTACAATGTACATGATAGCGTCATGAGTTTTTAAACATAACTTAGAAGAAATTAAAACAGGAATTACAATTCTTTACACACACACGATTTAGTGAAGTCAGTACAGACTGAGAAACACTGGGGGTACCTGACGTCGAGAGGTCCGAGGAGACAGGTGCCCTAAGAGGTCCGTTCTTATGACCTCACGCATCGACACAGGAAGAGGTCCCCTTGAATGTCTGGGTCCCTAATTTGGTGGCAGAGGACACCGAGGACGTAACGTCCGTCTAAGAAATGGTGACTCGGTGACCCCTTCGGGACGATCCTCTATCTGTTATAATAGTTAGGGAAAAATGTCTCCTCCCCGATTCCCTAGTAGACGGCAGATGATGGGTAAAGAAAGAAGGGTCAGTGTCGTTTGTGGTAACTCAACAGAGACGAGGGACAGAGGACTCTCGATGAGGTCGGTCCGAGAACAGAGGTGGTAAATATTGTGGACGAGGTCACTTCAGTGGTTATTCGAAGGGTAAGGGTTAGGTGTCCAGTTAAGAGTCAGTGTTAGTAGGAACTGGGCAGTCGTCGCGACTTCTGTCACCTATGCGAAGGGAGGAATCGAAAGTCCCGTGGAGTGACAGAACGAAAAGGAGGTCGAAGTGATTAGGAATCGAAGACGACCGATACAGGATAGAGACTACGTCACCCCGGAGACCTGAGTCAGGAATTTCGAGAAGGGATAGAGGTGAGGGAAAAGCCCATCAGAGTAGATCAGAGTACCGGTGCTGAGGGTCTGAAGAGGGAGCTCGAAGTCTAAACACAAGGATGAGTTATAGTGGAGGTGGTCCTAAAGATTATCTGTAGAGGTACACAGGTTTTGTGACAAAGACTAGAAAGGGGTGTTATTTGTTCATTCTTTCTTACTTTGGACGAGGTTTGAGATGGAAAGTGTCTACCTCCGGCATTGATATGGAAAGTCGTCTACCTCTGTTCTAAAGGTAGGAAGACCAACAAGTCCGGTTTTTGGAACCTCAGTAAAACTGTAGAATAAAAAGAGTTAGTAGTATGGGATAGACAGTACTTTAGTACTACCCAGGTAGAAGTCTTATATGGCTCTTAAGTTGGTAAGGAGTGGGGGAGGTGCAGTAGAGAGAAAAGGAACTAGAACGGTCCTTATGGAGACAGATGGTGTCCTTCGGGATACCAATTAAAGGAATGGAGAAACGGGTTTACAGTGGAAGAGTTATTCTGAATGGGACTGGTGAGATAAAAAAAAGGAAAAAAAAAAAAATTAAAATTTTAGAAATTAAGAATGTACTCAAGGGTTTGTACTTGGGGGGAGGGTGGAGGGAGGGGTATTGTAGAGAGACCCAGTAGGGGTACGTGGTCGGGGTTCGTACGACATAGGACGCAGTCTGATGTTGGACGTGGGAGGGGGGTCGTTGGGTTACGGGTTCATGGGAAGGGTCGAAAAATAAATCAGGTACTGTGAAAGATGGAAGATTGTGTAGTGTATTGAATCAATAAATAATACAATTTACAAACAACAGACAGGGGGTGATAATCTTACAGTCAAGTCCTTCCGTACCTAAAAGTAGACAAAATAAACGATGACATGTGAGTTCGTGACTCATGTCTTGGAACGGATATCGTCCGGGGTACCAAAAAACAACCTAACGCAGTTTGTCGAATTCATAGAACGGTTCCCAACCACTGTATCACTGTCCAGATCGTAAATTTGGAGTCGGATAGACTATGATATTACTGAGATAAGATGACGAAAGGTAATATCGGACACCGTCACCCAGAGTCGTCCACACGGGACATGGGGAGACCACTCAGTTCCTTCTCTTCATGAAAAAGATACGGGTTTGTACGTTTTACTATACTACTACCGATAGTATTTCTTATAACACGACTCATCTGGTACCTTATATCTTATCTAACCTCAAGTTGGACGTTCCCTCCTTCTCCGTTTCCCGTTGTAGTTTGTCGTAGTTTACTTACAGTGTCTTGTTGTAGTGGGGTCACAGGTCTTTCTGTCGTTTAAGTACGCGGAGTACCCGTATCTCCACTCCCACCAGTCTTATCGCTTAAAAAGATGATTTTGGCACTGTGTCCTAACCACACACAACTATTTGTACTCTTATTTACATCGGTGCGATAAGATCCGGGACATTCCGTAACAAAATCACGTCATCTCTGGTAGAATAATAATAAAATTTATAAATAAACCGACACGGTCCAGTACAAACGTTGTACGTCTTAGAAGGTAGAAGTAACATCCACCCTAGAAATCAACCCCGTACACTTAAGTATCAACACCGTACACCCCAGATCAAGGGACTAGTCCCTAACTTGGACTCGGGGGACGTAATCCTCGTGTCTCAGAATCGGTGACCTGGTGGTCCCTTCTGGGTCCTAGTGAAATAATAATAACTGAACAAATCATTTGAAAGTTTTCGGGAAGTTCGAACGACGGTTTTTAAGATCATAAGTTTTCACACAGTATAGAGTTATTTTCACAAAAAATTTTTCGTACGGCTCTACTATACCCCTCCCACCACCCTCCCCCCAAGTCCCAACCCTTGAGTACATGTGGACACCACCTAAGTACAGTTACATACCGTTTTGGTTATGTCATAACATTTCATTTTTTTATTTTAAATTCAATTTTTCATTTATTTATTTTTCGTACGGTATCTAAAAATTTTTCTAACAACTCTTGGGAACGTTAGTCCAATTCAAAGTGACCGAAATTGGTGAGAGGGAGACACATTCGTTTCGTCCCGTCATATGGAAAAAGAACGAAAATAAAACTGTAAAATTTATATTAGTCTCCCCCCTGTAGGGACCACCAGTAGGTTACCAATTCTGAAACGGAAGGTTAAGTCCCCACACCCAAGTCAGGGATCAGTCCCTCGATTCTAGAGTGTACGGATCTCTGGTTTTTGGTTTTATACTTTATTTCTTTGTCATAACGTTGTTTAAGTTACTTCTAAAATTTATACCAAGTGTAGTTTTTTTAGAAATTTTCTTTAAAAAAATTAATTTTTTTTATTTGTTTATTCGTCTCACTAAAGGGACCACCGGGTCACCAATTCCAGAAGGGACGACCGAGTCAACCATTTCTCAGATAGGTGTTACGTCCTCTGGGTCCAAGTTAGGGACCCAGCCCTTCTAGGGGACCTCTTCTTTTACCGTTGGGTGAGGTCATAAGAACGGACCTCTTAAGGTGACTGTCTCCTCGGACCACCCGATATCAGGTACCCCCAGTGTTTCTCAACCTGTACTGACTCACCGTTTGTGAAGGTGAAAGGTCACCAATTCTGAGGTACGAAGGTAACGTCCCCTGTCCCCAAGTTAAGGACCAGTCCCTTAACTTAAGTTTAGGACCAGTCTAGGGTGTACGACACACCAAGTCTTTTTTTTTCGACTTTGGTATACTACCTCTACTTAAATAAATTCTACGTCTGTTGTTGTTGTTTTGTTCACTCTTAAGAGACTATGCGTCCCAAGTCCCTTTCCTCATGTCCCGAACCCTCTGGACTCAGATCAGATTCGAAATGTTGACCCTCACGTCGAAACCGGTTGAGTAAAGAGAAGAGTCTCGGAGTCAAAGAAGGAGGTATTTATTCACTACTACTACTCCACTCCCCGTTAAGATCTACTGGACGTATGAGAGGGGGTCGAAACTAGGACACACACAGGTAATAAGGCACAACCTCTAATTCCACAACGAACTTTGTCAGAAGTTCTCTAATCTTTCATAAAGCTACATAAAGAAACAGAGACATAAGTCAATCACGGAACGACGACGACGACGACGACGACGACGACGATTCAGCGAAGTCAGCACAGGCTGAGACACGCTGGGGTCTCTGCCGTCGGGTGGTCCGAGGTGGCAGGGACCCTAAGAGGTCCGTTCTTGTGACCTCACCCAACGGTAAAGGAAGAGGTTACGTGCTTTCACTTTTCACCTTCCCTTCAACGAGTCATCAATCACGGAATCCACGTCTTCTAACTCGATTAGTTTGTGTAGAGTACTGTGTAAATAGTAGTGAGAACAGAACAACTGAAATAAACAGACCGAATAGGGGTGTAAAACCTAGAAGGGCACACCGAGTCGACCATTTCTTAGACGGACGTTACACCCTCTGGACCCAAGCTAGGGACCCAACCCTTCTAGGGGACCTCCCCTCGTACCGTTGGGTAAGGTCATAAAAACGGACCTCTTAGGGGTACCTGTCTCCTGATATACATCGGGGGGTACCTGACCGTCCGAATGTCAGGTACCCCAGTGTTTGTCAGCCTGTACTGACTCGTTGATTCGTGTCGTGTGGGGGTGTAGAGTAAGTGTGTGAGGAAGGAGGGAGTAACCGGTGGTAAGAGAAGACTAATTAAATGATATAAAAACAACCATACATAAGAATATTTTACACATAATAGTAAAAGTCACTTACGGAAAAAGTAAAGACATTTACCATAATGTCATGTATAATAAGAAAGAACGAAAAAAGAAATTGGGTAGTCATAAAGGTTTAAGATATGTACGACGAGATAAATTTAGATTAGGGAACGAAGATTAGTGAATTTTACTGAGGGTTTGCAACACAGGTGGTGTAAAACGACGAGGTGAGAGGCCCACTACTTACGGTCTAACAAAGGTTGAGGGACAGTGGTATTTATTACGACGTTATTCTCCGTAAGGTTAAATCTCTTCTTAACATCTACTTCCACTCTTATTCTTTCCGTCGACGAAGACTTGACACTGATCTTACGATCAATCCAGAAAAGAAGTTGTCCGATATTTCGGAGTCCACTACCTTAAGTTACGTTTATGAAGGAAGTCCCGTCATTAGTCCTAGACTCAAGAACACCGCGGTTCAGTAATACAATCGTCCAAAGAAAGTGACTTGTCGACAAACTTAGATAATTGGGACAATCAGTCTCTAAAACTGTAACCCATCTGGGAAGTGGAGATGGGAGTGAGGGTTCTCTACTTGGGTGTGGTAAGGGGTAGGGGGTCACTACGTTCTGGTACCAGAAACTGAAGTTCACCGAGAACTTCCTCCAGTTGTTTAAGAAGACAAAGGAATGAGTCGCGAAGGAGGGTAAGAGATATCGTCGATAATGTTTGGAAGAGCTAAAATAGTGAAGAGGGGCATGAGAGTCGTCCAATGTAGTGGAACATGAAGTCTTTATTTTATCTTCGGTGACCTACTCTTAAGGGAAGCTAAGGATAATGGTTTAGATATTACACGGACGTAGATGAGGGTAGGAAAGAAGAATAATATTATCTTACGAGGTAGAGACAGATCCTCCTTAGGAAGGTAGACCCGACACCTAGGGTAGAAGAGGAAGGTACGAGAAACCCAATTTAACATAAGAGAGTTATAAAGTTAGAGATATGAAGATGATCGGTGAAGAGTAGTGGTGCGTTTACACAAGTTCAGAAAGACTAAAATTATGATACAAAAATTTTTTGAGAATACTAAACCTAAGGAAAATAATGAAAAAGAAGAGACTAACGATATCGATCCTGAAGGTCTTGATACAACTTATTATCCCCCTTTCACCTGTAGGAACAGAACGAGGACTAGAATCCCCTTACGAAAGGTAAAAAGTGGTGACTCTTATTACAAACGATATCCGATTAGTATATACCGGAAATGATACGACCTTCTTCTTACCTCGACCTCCCTAGTTGGACGGACTAAAGTCTAATATGATGTTTCGATTTCAGTAGTTCTGTCATACCATAACCGTGTTTTTTGTCTTTATATCTGGTTGTCCTGTTCTATTTTTCGGGTCTTTGATTGAGTACGTGGAGACCCACGGAATAAAAACTGTTTCCTCCGTCCTTATATGTTACCCCGTTTCTCTTAGAGAAGTTATTTACCGTGACTCTTTTGACCTGTCGATGTACATTTTCTTACTTTAATCTTGTGAAGGATTGGGGTATGTGTTTCTATTTGAGTTTTACCTAATTTCTGGATTTGTATTCTGAGTCAGTCAACCAGTCAAGTTAGCAGGTCAGCACAGGTTGATAAACACTGGGGTACCTGACGTCGTGTGGTCCGGAGAAACAGGTAGTGGTTGTGGACCTCGAATGCGTTTGAGTACAGGTAACTCAGCCACTACGGTAGGTTGGTAGAGTAGGAGACGGTAGGGGAAGAGGAGGACGGGAGTTAGTAAGGGTCGTAGTCCCAAAAAAGTTTACTCAGTCGAGAAGCGTAGTCCACCGGTTTCATAACCCCAAAGTTGTAGTCAGTCGTAGTCAGGAAGATTACTTGTAAGTCCTGACTAAAAGAACTCCTACCTGACCAACCTAGAGGAACGTCAAGTTCCCTAAGAGTTCTCAGAAGAGGTTGTGGTGTCAAGTTTTCGTAGATAAGAAGCCGTGAGTCGAAAGAAATATCAGGTTTAGAGTGTAGGTATGTATTGATGACCTTTTTGGTATCGAAACTGAGTGTCTGGAAACAATCGTTTCATTACAGAGACGAAAAATTATACGACAGATCCAACCAGTATTGAAAAGAAAGTTCCTCGTTGGTAGAAAATTAAAGTACCGACGTCAGTTGTAGACGTCACTAAAACCTCCGGGGGTTTTATTTCAGACGGTCACAAAGGTGACAAAGGGGTAGATATACGGTACTTCACTACCCTGGTCTACGGTACTAGAATCAAAAGAGTCTAGTACAACTCAAAATTCGGTTGAAAAAGTGAAAGGAGAAAGTGAAAGTAGTTTAACGGTCAGGTCCAAGCTACGTACTATGACCTACGAACCCCGACCACGTGACTCTGCTGGGTCTCCCTACCATACCCCTCCCTCCTCCATCCCCCCAAGTCCTATCCTTTGTGCACATATGGGTACCACCTAAGTACAACTACATACCGTTTTAGTTATGTTATAACATTTCATTAATTGGAGGTTAATTTTATTTATTTACATATAAAAATTTTTTCTCCGAGAAATCAAGAAACGAAAGACGGTATTCCCACCACAGTAGACGTATAGACTCCAATAACTATAAAGAGGACCGTTAGAACTAAGGTCGAACACGAAGAAGGTCGGGTCGCAAAGAGTACTACATGAGACGTATTCTCAACTTATTCGCCCTACTGTTATATGTCGGAACTGCATTAGAAAAGTGTTAAACCTTGGTCAGACAACAAGGTACAGGTTAAGATTGACAACGAAGAACTGGGTGTATGTCTAAAGAGTTCTCCAGTCAGTCCACCAGACCATAAGGGTAGAGAACTTCTTAAAAGGTGTCAAACAAAACTAGATGTATCAGTTTCCGAAATCGTATCAGTTATTTCGTCTTCATCTACAAAAAGACCTTGAGAGAACGAAAAAGTTACTAGGTCGTCTACAACCGTTAAACTAGAGACCAAGGAGACGGAAAAGATTTTGGTCGAACTTGTAGACCTTCAAGTACCAAGTGGATGATAACTTCACACCAAACCTCTTAAAACTCGTAATAAAACGATCGAACACTCTACTCACGTAACACGCCAACAAACTCGTAAGAAACCGTAACGGAAATAAACCCTAACCTTACTTTTGACTGGAAAAGGTCAGGACACCGGTGACGACTCAAAAGGTTTAAACGACCGTATAACTCACGTTGTGAAAACGTCGTAGTAGAAAATCCTAAACTTTATCGAGTTGACCTTAAGGTAGTGGAGGTGATCAAAACAAGTATCACTACGAAGGATTCCGGGTGAACTGAAACGTAAGGTCCTACAGACCAAGATCCGCTTACTCGTGTGGTAATACTAATAGACCCAGTACTTCTAATAAAAGTATATCAAGACACATAAGAACGGTGGAGAAGAATTATAGAAGAAGAAGACAATTCAGGCATGGTAAAGACAGGAAATAACTCGGGTAGAAACGTACTTTACATGGGAACCATAGATATTAAAAGAACTTCTCTCTAGATCAGAAAGGGTAAGACAACAAAAGGAGATAAAGAAACGTAACTTACGACTTCTTCCGGAAGAATAGAGAGGAACGATAAGAAACCTTGAGACGTAAGTCTACGAATATAGAAAGGAAAAGAGGAAACGAAAAGTGAAGAGAAGAAAAGTGTCGACAAACATTCCGGAGGAGTCTGTTGGTAAGAAAAGAAAAAGAACCCCTACCAGAAGTAGGGATGGAGGTCATGTTACAGTGCTTGGAGGCAGGTATCAAGTACTCCGTGAGACAGATAGTATAGATCAGGGAACTTAGATAAACGGTGAAGGTGACATATCAGTATTCCCTAAACTAAATCCAGTATGGACTTACCAGATCACCAAAAGGGATGAAAGAAGTTAAACTCAGACTTAAACGGTTATTCCTCGGTGTCAGTCGAGGACCAGAACAAAAACGACTGACTGACATATCTCGAAGAAGTAGAAACCGACGTCTCTTATATTAGTTAGACTAAAGTCATAACGGGTAGACCACTACAGGTATACATCCTAGAAGAGAACTCAAAATCCTTTTCCCACAAACGATACTGGTCGCACAAGAGAACCGTTTTGAGATAATCGGAAACGGGACGAAGTAAGACATGAGGTTCCGGTTTAAACGGACAATGAGGTCCATAAAGAACTGAAGAATGAAACCGTAAGCACAGGGGATATTACTTTTCCTGTAGAAAAAAACCCACAATTAAGATCTTCCAGAACATCCAGAAGTATCTTGGTAAGTTGAAGTCGAAGAAGTCGTAATGACCAGTCCCGTATCTGAACCTAATGGCACTGTAACTTATCAAACGGAACCTTTAATTGTCTCTAGTAAGACAGTAAAAACGCTGACGTAGGTTCATGATGTGAAGTCTGGGAAAACAACCGATACTCCCGATGAGGTAAGAAGAATCCCTAAGAACGGGTGTCATCATCTACATTACCAGTAGACTCAATTTAAGTGGGTAAGGTCAGGTAAAATCAAGCGACTAAAGATTTTACAGTTGCAAGTGAGAACGGTAGAGGACAAACTGGTGAAGGTTAAACGGAACTAAGTACTTGGACTGTAAGGTCCAAGGATACGTTATAACGAGAAATGTCGAAAGCTGGAACGAAGGTAGTGGTCAGTGTAGGTGTTGACTCACAACAAAAACGAAACCGAGGTAGAGAAGTAAGAAAGACCTCAATAAAGAGGTTACTAGAGGTCATCGCACAACCCGTAGATGTCTGGACCCCTCAAGACGAAACTCACAGGATAGAAAAATGGAAAAGTATGACAAGTACCCCAAGAGTTCCGTTCACCAAACGGTAAGGGAAGAGGTCAACTGGTTCAAAACAGTCTTGAGAGGTGGTACTAGGCAGGTAGAACCCACCGGGATGTTCTGTACCGAACATCAAAGTAACTCAATCTGTTTCGACTCCAGGTGTACTAGTCTAACCAATCAAAAGACACTAACAACAAAAGTCAGACAAACGGGAGACCATCTCTTCCTATTCTCCGAATACCTTCGAAGGACTACGCTCTCTGACTGACTCCCCCTTTGACCCAGTACAAGACTACCCGTTCTTTATATTCTGATCCTTGATATTTTGAGAATCTCCTTTTGTATCCGTCTTGTGAGTTACTGTATTTAGTTTCGATGTAGGAGACAAAGGGTGGAGGATCTCATTACATTTATTTTTGTCTTCATTTGTTCACCCTGGACTAATTTGAATTTTTAAAAAAGTGTCGTTTCTTTTGAACTTCGTTCCACTTTTCTGTGGGGAGTCTTACCCTCTTTTCTTATTGTTTACTTTGTTGACTGTTTCCTAATTAAAGGTTTTATATATTCGTCGAGTACGTTGAGTTACGGTCTTTTTGTTTGTTGGGTTAGTCTTTCACCCCCTTTCTGGATTTGTCTGTAAAGGGGTTTCCGAATGTCTATCGATTGTTTGTATACTTTTCTAGGAGTGGTAGTGAGTAATAATCTCTTTACTTTTAGTTTTGATGTTACTTAGTCGGTACAGTTATATACCGTTTTTGGTGGTGTTATAACATTTCATTAATCAGAGGTTAATTTATTCATTTAATTAAAATTTTTGTACTAGAATATTGTTTCGGATAGAAATTATTAGACATACTTTAAGTTTATTTAGTGTCTTATTACTAACCTTCTCATTTTTTTTTTTTTGATGTTACTCTATAGTGGAGTGTGGTCAGTCTTACCGGTAGTAGTTTTCGGATGTTTGATATTTACGACCTCTCCCACACCTCTTTTCACTTATGAGAACGTGACAACCACCCTTATATTTGACTATGTCGGACTATATATTTGACTATGTTGACTATGATACCTTCTGCCATACCTCTAAGGAATTTTTTGATCCTTATTTTGGTGGTATACTGGGTCGTTAGGGTGAGGATCCGTATATGGGACTCCTTTGGTTTCATTTTCTCTGTGTACATAGGGTAACAAGTAACGTCGTGATAAATGCTATCGATCTTGTACCTTGGTTGAATCTACAGGTAGTTGTCTACTTACCTATTTCTTCAACACCATGTATATGTGTTACCTTATAAGTCAAGTTAAGTCAAGTCAAGTCAGTGAGTCAGCACAGGCTGAGAAACGTTGAGGTACTTAACGTCGTGCGGTCCGGAGGGACAGGTAGTGGTTGAGGGTCTCAAGTGAGTTTGAGTGTAGGTAGTTCAGCCACTACGATAGGTCGGTAGAGTAGGAGACAGCAGGGGAGGAGGACGGGAGTTAGGGAGGGTCGTAGTCTCAGAAAAGGTTACTCAGTTGAGAAGTGTAGTCCACCGGTCTCACAACCTCAAAGTCGAAATCGTAGTCAGGAAGGTTTCTTGTGTGTCCTGACTAGAGGAAGTCTTACCTGACCAACCTAGAGGAACGTCAGGTTCCCTGAGAGTTCTCAGAAGAGGTTATGGTGTCAAGTTTTCGTAGTTAAGAAACCGTGAGTCGAAAGAAGTGTCAGGTTGAGAGTGTAGGTATGTACTGGTGACCTTTTTGGTATCGGAACTGATCTACCTGGAAACAACCGTTTCATTACAGAGACGAAAACTTATACGATAGATCCAACCAGTATCGAAAGGAAGGTTCCTCATTTATAGAAAATTAAAGTACCGACGTCAGTGGTAGACGTCACTAAAACCTCGGGGGGGGTTTATTTCAGACTGTGACAAAGGTGACAAAGGGGTAGATAAAGGGTACTTCACTACCCTGGTCTATGGTACTAGAATTAAAAGACTTACAACTCGAAATCCGGTTGAAAGAGTGAGAGGAGAAAGTATGAGTCGGTATTTTTGCTTGTGGTAACTCAGTCAAGATTACTCCACCTACTCGGATCTTGGATAATATGTCTCACTTCACTCAGTCTTTCTCTTTCTATTTATAGTATTAGATTGAGTATACATGTCTTAGATTTTATTACCATGACTTCTTAAATGAATGTCCCGTCATCACCTCTTTGTCTGTATCTCTTATTTGAACACCTGTACCCCTCTCACCTCCTCTCCCACTCCACTTACCTTTCTCACTGTACCTTTGAATGTAATGGTATACATTTTATCGGTTGTCCTTAAACGAGATACCGATTACTTTGAGTTTGTCCCCGAGACATAAATGGGTCTCCTCACCCTACCCCTCCCTCTACTCTCCCTTCAAGTTTTCCCTCCCCTATATACATATGGATACCGGATAAGTACAACTCAAAACCGTCTTTTGTTGTTTTAAAACATTTCGTTGATAGGAAGTTATTTTTTATTCAATTGAATTTTTTTCAAAAGTCGGAGTTAGGGAAGGTCACTGGAGGTGGAAAGAGGTCGTGGTTGAGGACTTTGTATCGTTTATTAAATAACCTTCGTTATCAAAAAATTTTTAATTAAAAATAACCTCATATCAACGAAGTGGTACAACATAATCAAAGTCGACATATCGTTTTACTTAGTAGGTATACATATATGTATATAGGAGAGAGAAAACCTAAAGGAAGAGTAAGTCCAGTGGTGTCTCCTAATTCGTCTCAAGGGGTACGATATGTCATACAGGAGTAATCAATACATAAACTATCACCACCAAATCAGCGATTCAGTACAAACTGAGAACACTGGGGTACCTGACCTCGGATGTATCATAGTCATCACATATACAAAGTTAAGGTCAGAAGGTTAAGGAAAGTGAGAGAAAAGGGAGAACCATAGGTATGGAAACAAGGGACCCAGACACAGAGATAAAGACGAAACGTTTATTCTAATGGATACGGTAAAAAGATACAAAGTGTATATAATACACTATCGACAAAAAGAGAAAGACTAAATGAAGTGAGACATACTGTGAGAGATCCAGGTAGGTGTAAAGATGTTGACTGGGATAAAGTAAGGAAAAAATATCGACTTATTATAAAGTAACATATATACATGGTGTATAAAAAATAGGTAAGGAGACAACTATTTGTAAATCCAATGAAAGTACATGACCGATAACATTTATCACGACAATACTTGTAACTCCACGTACATCGAAAAAAAAAAAAAAACACTCCGGGGTAAAAGTACCAGATATAAGCATGACTTTTAGTTCTAGTTCGTTCGAAAACGCGAAGACGAGGTGTCCTCCAAAGACAGGAGGGATTCGAGTGGAATCCGTACATAGAAAAACTTAATATCAAAAGAGCACCATATACGGATCATTTCCTTAACAACCCAGTATACCCTCTCGATGTAAAAACTCGTTAGTTACATTCAAATCTTGGGTAGGTGACCGGAGTAGGAAAAATTGATACCGAACTAGAAAGTGGTTTTACCGACGGTCGTTAAATGGTGATTAACACCTGAGTACGTCGACTTTTTCATGTAATCTCGGTGAAGGGTACTTTAGTAAGAGATTCTTGATCACTTTACAAATGTTCTTTTTATTATTGATCAGTCCTCCCCTCATAACCGTTAGTAAAATTATCAAACTGAGGGTGTTTTTTTAAGATATAACTTATTCAAAGGAATCCACACTTTCTCGATGTAAACACGGGGATGTGTGAGTAGGAGGTTCTAGAGTGGTCTCAAAGGAACAGGGATTTAGGTCTTCTCTGTAAAGAGGGAACAGTATAAAGGTAAGAGGGGTCGTTTAACAGTGATCCAACAAAACGACACTTGGAGAGGGAAGAACGGAACGTACTGTGGAGTATCAAGACCAAAGGAAGGATGGAGAGATCGGTAAGGAAGTCCTACAGAAAACGTCCGACTAGGTAAAGACAGACTGGGAACCATAAAGAGTACAGACCCGAAGGAACGAAGGTAATAAGATAAAAAATATAAGATAGGAAGTCATTACGGTGACTAAGGATGTCACTGAAACTAATGGTAGGTATACGGGGTTTAGAGATAAAGGTATGAAGTGACGAGGGGAGACGAGGTCTGGTGTATAGATTAAAGAAAAATCTGTAGAGGTGGACTTAGGTGTCCGTAGAGTTTTAGTCTACGGGTTCTGACTTAAATAGTAGAAAGAGTTGTTAGAGGTAAACTAGTGGAGGTGACAATGATAGAGTCACTCACTTACCGTAGTCGATTCGGTCCCTTTGAGTTTTCGTGATATTTATAAGACTAGTAATGATTTTAAAATTCAATGTTTTTGATATCTACGAAATTAATGTATTTTTTAATTTTGTTAGGTATTCACCCTGAAGGAACCACCTAAGGAATCACCAATCCTTAGGTGGAACGTTACGTCCCCTACACCCAAGGTAGGGACCAGTCCCTCGATTCTAAGGGTCTACGGAGTCTCGTTGATTCAGGTACGTGAGACCTCGGGAGTGTTGTGTTGTTTTCCGGGACGTACAGTGTTACTACTGGGTCAAACGACACTGATTTTGGGTTACGTCGGTTTATTCCTTTATTTATTTATGAAAATTTTTAGGTGTTAATATATGTTATTTTTTCACTTTCAGGGGTGGTTAGTGAGAAGGGTGTCCATTTGGTGATAACTGTCCTCCCATATAGGTCTACCGGGTCACCATTTCTTAGGTGGACGGATACGTCCTCTACCCCCAAACTAGGAACCCAACCCTTCTAGGGGACCTCCTCCCGTACCGTTGGGTGAGGTCATAAGAACGGACCTCTTAAGGTACCTGTCTCCTCGGACCACCTGATATCAGATACCCCAGTATTTTCTCAACCTGTGCTGAATGACTGATTTGTTCATATAGGAATGTCTGTAAAACTCGATGTATATATACCTTTACTTATGTGTGTGTCAAAATAAAAATGTGTATAAAATAGTTTGATATACATGATAAAACGTTAAACGAAAAATCGTATTCTATATAATGTCTATAGAAATGTAATAATTAGTATAACTACGTTGTAAGAAAGATAATCGACGTATAATAGAGTGTAATATATATCGGGTGTAAATAAATTGGTAATATTATAACAACCCGAAATCAAATATAGGTCAAAAGTGACAAGGTCCCAACGTCATTTCTGGGAACGGGAATTTAGAAACATAAAGACACGATCCTATTTTACGATCTTTACCCCAAAGAACCCTATTAATGTACATGTAAATATAAACCTATCTGTGACGATTCTATAGGAGGTTTTTCGAAAAAGGGAAGATGAAAAGTTGACTCTCTGTCGTGCGTATGTGATTTCACCTATTTTACGAGATAAAATTCACACGTCGACGTATTTAAAAATATATACATTTAAGGACACATTGGTTGTAGAGATAGTTCTATATATGGTCAAAGTCGTGGGATCTTCAAGAGGAGAACGTGGATGGGTCAAATAGGGGAGGGAGTCTCTATTGGAAATAGACTGAAGATATGAGTAGTTAATAAAAACGGACAAGTATATGTACTTTAGTATGACATATATTACAAAATACAGACCGAATAAACTGAGTTGTATCACAACTGTAAATGGGTGCAACAAGACACATGGGTATCCAGCAAGAAAAAAGTGGTAGTACATCATCCTGATACAAACCCAAAGGGTGTTAAACAAATGAGACCCACGACTATTCGTAGACCCACGAAAGGTACAAAAACGACAATACTTATGGTTCGCCTATACTCGTAAACAGAAGTTCAGAAAAACACCAGTAAACAAACATAAAAAGATTTCGTGTATGGATCGTCATCTTAACGTCCCAGTATCCCAACAAATTAAAAAATAATCTTTAATGTTTTGTCAAAAGATTTTTCCGACATAGACAAACAGGAGGGTGGTCAGTATATTTAACTCTGGAGGTGCTTCACATACTCTCATAGTATGTGTCATAACAATGACTCATAAACCAAAAGAAAGAGGGGTCAGTCAACATTCTTATCACAGAGAGAGTAAGTCGTGGAGTTTTAATTACCTGAGAGTTATTTATAACATTTCATTAAGTCAAGTCAAGTCAGTGACTCAGCACAGGTTGAGAAACGCTGGGGTACTTAACGTCGTGCGGTCCGGAGGGACAGGTAGTGGTTGAGGGCCTCAAGTGAGTTTGAGTGCAGGTAGCTCAGTCACTACGGTAGGTTGGTAGAGTAGGAGCCAGAAGGGGAAGAGGAGGACGGGGGTTAGGGAGGGTCGTAGTCTCAGAAAAGGTTACTCAGTTGAGAAGTGTAGTCCACCGGTTTCATGACCTCAAAGTCGAAATAGTAGTCAGGAAGGTTTCTTGTGAGTCCTGACTAGAAATCTTACCTGACCAACCTAGAGGAACGTCAGGTTCCCTGAGAGTTCTCAGAAGTTGTGGTGTCAAGTTTTCGTAGTTAAGAAACCGTTAGTCGAAAGAAGTGTCAGGTTGAGAGTGTAGGTATGTACTGGTGTCCTTTTTGGTATCGGAACTGATCTGCCTGGAAACAACCGTTTCATTACCGAGACGAAAACTTATACGATAGATCTAACCAGTATTGAAAAGAAGGTTCCTCATTCACAGAAAATTAAAGTACCGACGTTAGTGGTAAACGTCACTAAAACCTCGGGGGGGTTTTATTTCAGACTGTGATAAAGGTGACAAAGGACTAGATAAAGGGTACTTCACTACCCTGGTCTACGGTACTAGAAGCAAAAGACTTACAACTCCAAATCCGATCAAAAAAGTGAGAGGAGAAAGCGACAGTAGTTCTTCAAGAAATCAAGAAGGAGTGAAAGACGGTATTCCCACCACAGTAGACGTATAGACTCCAATAACTATAAAGAGGGCCTTTAGAACTAAGGTCGAACACGAAGAAGGTCTGGTCGCAAAGAGTACTACATGAGACGTTTCTTCAATTTAATCGTCCCACTGTTATATGTCGGAACTACATGAGGAAAAGGAGAAACCTTGGTCAGACAACAAGGTACAGGTCAAGATTACCAACGAAGGACCGGACGTATGTCTAAAGAGTCCTCCGTCCAGTCCACCAGATCATAAGGGTAGAGAAAGTCTTAAAAGGTGTCAAATAACACTAGGTGTGTCAGTTTCCGAAACCGTATCAGTTACTTCGTCTTTATCTACAAAAAGACCTTGAGAGAACGAAAAAGGTACTAGGTCGTCTACAACCGTTAAACTAGAGACCAAGGACACGGAAAAGATTTTGGTCGAACTTGCAGACCTTCAAGTACCAAGTGCATGACGACTTCGGACCGAACCTCTTAAAACTCGTAATGAAATGATCGTACACTCTACTCACGTTAACACGTCATCAAACTCGTAAGAAACCGTAACGGAAATAAACCCTAACCTTACTTTTGACTGGAAAAGGTCAGGACACCGGTGACGACTCAAAAGGTTTAAACGACCGTATAACTCACGTCGTGAAAGTGTCGTAGTAGAAAGTCCTAAACTTTGTCGAGTTGACCTTAAGGTAGTGGAGATGATCGAAACAAACATCACTACGAAGGATTCCGGGCGAACTGAAGTGTAAGGTTCTACAGACCGAGATCCACTCACAAGTGTGGTAGTACTAATAAAACCAGCACTTCTAGAAAAAACATGTCAAGACACATAAGAACGGTGGAGAAGAATTATAGAAGACGAAGACGATCCAGGTATGTTAAAGACAGGAGATAGCTCGGGTAGAAACGTACTTTACAAGGGAACCATAGAGATTTAAAGAACTTCTCTAGAGATCAGAAAGGGTAAGACAACAAAAGGAGATAAAGAAACGTAACTAGCGACTCCTTCCAAAAGAATAGAGAGGAACGATAAGAAACCTTGAGACGTAAGTCTACGAATATAGAAAGGAAAAGAGGAAACGAAAAGCGAAGAGAAGAAAAGTGTCGACAAACATTCCGGAGGAGTCTGTCGGTAAAACGGAAAAACGTAAAGAAAAAGAACCCCTACCAGAAGTAGGGATGGAGGACATGTTACAGTGTTTGGAGGTAGGTATCAAGTAGTCCGTGAGATAGTATAGATCGGGGAACTTAGATAAACGGTGAAGGTGACATATCAGTATTCCCTAAACTAAATCCAGTATGGACTTACCAGAGCACCAAAAGGGATGAAAGAAGTTAAATTCAGACTTAAACGGTTATTCCTCAAGTACTAGACTCGGTGTCAGTCGAGGGTCAGAACAAAAACGACTGACATATCTCGAATAGGTAGAAACCGACGTCTCTTATATTAGTTAGACTAAAGTTACAACTGGTAGACCACTACAGGTACACATCTCAGAAGAGAACACAACAACCTTCTCCCACAAACGATACTGGTCACACAAGAGAACCGTTTTGAGATAATCGGAAACGGGACGAAGTAAGACATGAGGTTCCGGTTTAAACGGACAATGGGGTCCACAAAGAACTGAAGGATGAAAACGTAAGGTCAGGGGATATTACTTTTACTGTACAAAAACACACACAATTTAGATTTTCCAGAACATCCAGAAGTATCTTGGCAATTTGAAGTTGAAGAAGTCACAATGAAGAACCCCGTATCCGAACCTAATGGTACTATAACTTACCAAACGGAACCTTTATTTGTCTCTAGTAAGACAGCAAAAACTCTAACGTAGGTTCATGACGTAAAGCCTGAGAAAACAACTGATACAACCGACAAGGTAAAGAACATTCCCTAAGGTTCATTTCATTAATCGGAGGTTAATTTTATTTACTTAATTAAATTTTTATTTATAAACTCCTTAATCTAAACATCAATTTACTGGAGATATATAATACGAACTCCTAGAGATGGTGTGTCGACCTTCTCACTTGTGTACAATGACTCCTATTAAACAAAGACCACACCTACAAAATAATGTGGGTCCTGTCAGGCTCAAACAATACCCATCGTGAAACTGTATGTAACGACGGAGGTTCTTAGGGTACCTGCCTCTTCGGACCACCCGATGTCAGGCGCCACAACGTTTCTCAGCCTGTGCTGACTCGCTGAAGTGAAAGTGAAAGTAACCACAAAATCGTACCCTGACCCAGGTCTCCTTCGTGGATATTACTGGTTGTACGTCACGAACCAGTCTATTTGTCGAATTTTCTTACAGTCTGGAGGCACTTTGGAAATAAAAGAGTGTAAAGACCTGAGTCAGTGTTCCTCCGTCTCGTCTCTCCCTAAGAAAAGATCAACAGTGATCGACACACCGGGGATCGAGATTATGATCCTTTTTGTCAGGGGGTAGGAGTTCACGTGGGAGGTTAAAGAAAAATGGACACGTTCTGATAAATAACGTTGTAAAAAAACTTTATCTTTTTCAAACCTTTGACAGTAATTCTTTGGACGAATTTCTCAATACCACATCGGTATGTTACCTTACGGTACGTCAGAATTTTCTTTATCGAGAAATATATGACTATATAATGATTTACATTTTGTTGACGTTATAGTTTCTTTTTCAGTTCCACATCCTCCTCATCCATATAATGGACTGGTAACACTCCCAATTCTGTTCTCCCCCTCTTCTGGATCTCCTTATAAAGGGCACACCTTCCGTCGATCTTCGGTTAGGTCGAGTGACTGTCGGAAGTGTTGGACTAAAGAATCCAGGTGGTTGACCCCTGCAGACTAGGTGATAATTCATATGGGGAGACAGAGATGAGGACTTTCCCGGTCACAGACTCCTAAACTACCTCGGAGATGTGATCCAAGAATAAGAAGGGGATATTAACGAGATTTCAAAAGGTAAGAAGACCCTTAACCACCCGACTCCCAACAAAAAAATTAGAAAGAGCGTACTTGATCCGGAAGTAGTTTTAAGTGACGTTGAGTCTAATTAAAGGTAAAGATCAGGGTGACGACAGGTTTTGGTTGATTCGTACTACCTACTCGACCAATTGTAAAACTTCCACTTTTGATAGATAGATAGATAGATTGGTAGATAGATCGTGCAGGGGACTAGACTCACGGAAGGGGGACAATTACATCGCGTAGGAAGTCCGAACGGAGGGGGGGGTAGATTCACTATCCCCCACACTCGTTTTCGGTAGTTGGTACAAAGATACTACTTATGATCCAAGTGTCTTCATTTACAACTTTTGAACCCTTAAACGGTCAGGATTAAAAAATAAATTAAACGTATTAGTAAACGTATCCTGACGTATGCAATTCCTTTGTAGACATCAAAAGAATACGTACATCTACTGTACTTAAAAAAGTTATAAACTGCAATGGTGAATAATAACTAAAGAAAACGTAGAAAAAAGTTATAAGTGTGGTCTCAGGACGTTATGTCCCGGGACTTACAGTATACGTAAGGGACAAAGATATTTAGATACAGACACTCAGACAAAGATAAAATATTTATTCAAGTAAATGTAGTATAAAATTTTTAATCAAGGTACATACTCACTATAGTATACTATAAACAGAAACTGAATAAAGTGAGTCATAGTCTTAGAGATCCAAGTAAGTACAACGATGTTCACCACAATAAAACAAGGAAAAATACCGACTCATTATAAGGGAACATATCTACATGGAGTGGAAGAAATAGGTAAGAAGACAATTACCTGTAAATCCAACGAAGGTACAGAACCGATAACATTTGTCACGACGACACTTGTAACTCCACGTACATAAAAAGTCTAATACCAAAAGAGACCCATATACAGGTCTTCCCCCTAACGACCTAATATACCATCGAGATATAAATCAAAATACTCTTTGGAGGTAAGACAAAAGGTAGTCACCGACGTGGTTAAATATAAGGGTCGTTGTCACATGTCCTAAGGAAAAAAACGATGTAAGAGGTGTTGTAAAACCTCTTTCGTTACCGTGGGGTGAGGTCATGAGAACGGACCTTTTAGGGTACCTGCCTCCTCGGACCACCCGACGTCAGGTACCCCAGCGCTTCTCAGCCTGTGCTGACTCGTTGAACTGAAAGTGAAAAGTGAAAGTACGTAACCTCTTCCGTTACCGTTGGGTGAGGTCACAAGAACGGACCTCTTAGGGTCCCTGCCCCCTCGGACCACTCGACGGCAGACACCCCAGTGTGTCTCAGCCTGTGCTGACTTCGCTGAATCGTCGTCGTCGTCGTCGGTGTTGTAAATAATAAAGAAAGGAAAAAACTACAAGTTAAATTTGGTTATAAATTACTTCTCGTGAATGGACACTATAACTCTTTGTCTCAAAACGGAATGGGTTTGACGTGGGGGTTTGGATCTTATGGGGTGAGAGTCGGACTGATTTGTCGTGTAGTAAAGGACGTCCCCTACGTGAAGAGAAAGTGGTGTAGGAACGAAATTAGTAAGTGAGAAGGTTACACACATAGAACAGAGGGGTCCATTTGTCATTCGACGTCCTCCATCACCGGATTCATGATGTACAGACTTAGAAAGAGAAGAGCCGTCTCGAGTTGCTTACGAACCTCCAACTGACAACTAACTTTTGTCGGATTTCCAAGATCTCAGAGACAGGGTATTAATGAGTTCAGGAAAAAGTTCGTTCACAGACGGTAAAACACCCAGATCCTTCTCATTTGGTTTCCTATGGACTTCCTATAAATTAGTCACAAAAGGGATGTCAGAAAGTCACAACAGATTAAACGGTATTTGAGTACAAAATGATTAATCGTCCTCATCAGTACTTTGCTTAGTACTTGAAAAGATATTTGACCACAAAGATAAGAACTGTCGTACAGTCTAGTAATCTCTGTTCGACGTGTAAGTCTTGTTAGTCTTAGGATAATGAGGGACTTTTATTTATGTTAGCCCCGTAAAAGGTTCCAGGGTTTACCAGGGGGGTTTAATTTCGTGAAGGTCTTAGGTAAAACAACAAAGACAAATCAGTGATTCAGTACAGGTCGAGAAAACGTTGGGTACCTGACATCGGACGGTTCGAGGAGACAGGTACCCTAAAGGATCCGTTCTTACGACCTCACCCAACGGTAAAGAAAGAGGCCCCCTAGAAGGGTTGGGTCCTTAACTTGAGTACAAAGGACGTAACGTCCACCTAAGAAATGACGACTCAGTGACCTCTTCGGGTATTTATACGTATCCAAACGATTAATGTGGGTTCAGAACAGGGATTTAGATAAAAACTTACTTTCACTGAATTACAACGGTTTAGTTTCTGTAAAAGATTGTAAGTTCTATGTAACAAGTAGTAAATACAGTCAGGAAAGAGAGAGTGAGTGAGTGGAAGGGAATGGTTTTTTTTTTTTTCATGTGTATTTCGGGATACCCCTTGTTACCTCCACTCTAAAGTACTCCTGTTGTAAAGTATCTGTTGTCCCAACTGAGTCAGTCTATAAGTCCCCGGATTCACGGATGGATGTTAAAAAACAATACACTCTGTCATCTCCCTCGTGTGTCCCCAGATTCTCGAAATATGGTCACTGATCGTGGTTACAAGGTCAGACAAATCATCAGTCACAATTTAGAACGAATCTCCCCAATTATGTTATCGAAATTACCCTCATCTGGACCACCCAGCCTGGTACTCCCTCACTCTCGACTCAATGGTTATACTTCTCTTTCACCAATTCAACATAGTACAAAGAGACACGATCTTTTACATATCGGGAGTAGAGTAAATTCGGAGTGAAGTTGAGATTCTACTTACATTATAATGATGGGGTTCGGAGTGCAGATCCTTAGACAGTATAGAGACGGTTCTCGACGCTATACTTGAGTCGAGACGAGAGAGGTGCCGGGTGACGTGGTGTCTGTAAATACTCTCATTACCCCTTGAGCCAAATACTATAACTTTGGGTTCTTAAATAGAGAAACAAGGAGTAACCTTCTCAGGTCAATGGAAATAAATAAAAGTAAATAAATAAAGAACTTCTTTATCATGTGAGTCGTGTTCTAAGTTTTCTGTGTTTCTCTATATCCCACTTTTCTTTTAGAGGGAAGGAGGAACCAAGGGTCTATGGGTCAAGGGGAAGGACTTCTGATAGTGAGTATGAACGACGAACACATAGGAAGGTCTTACAAGTAGAGAAGTGAACAAATATGGATTCCCGTTTACACTCGTTGGACGGAACCGACCCTTCGGAACCACTGTCGTAAACTCTACTCTAGTTCTTCCGGTGGGCAACACGAATCGGTGTCTATCGTTCCATCCGTTTTAAGTAGGAGTCCCAGCGAGGTAAAGTCACTCAGAAGAGTGGAGGTAGGGAGATGACAGGACGAATCGGACTGGATAGGAAAGGAGGGTTCCCTCTTGGTGACCGAAGTCTGTCGAGGACAGGACAAGGGAACGAGTCTAGGGACGGACGAGACGGAGTCCCCGACAGAACCAACTCAAGTAGGGGGGATTCCTTGACTACCCACAGACCTAACTACTCGGTGGCAAAAGTGTTTTGTACAACTGTAAAATTGTTTCCCGAAGTTAGTTTTCTCATTGAACTTATTACCCCTAAAGTCTACGAAACAGTACTGTTCGGTTGTCCTATCGTAAAAAAAAAAGGAGTTTTCCATCCTGGAACACTGAAAAGAAGAGAGGAAGGACGTACGCACAGTCTGGTTGACCCGTGGACCTTTGAACCCGGAGGACTTTAACGAACTGGGGGTCACGTCACTCCTGAGACTGGTACTAGGAAAAAAGGAAAGTCCTACACCTGTACTCTCAAAAACTTTGTTTTAGAGGTTGAGACATCTGTCAAGAGGGGATTATATCCGAGTACACAAGAGATGGTTTTCTCTCCTTTGTTGATAATATTACTTATCCTCTTAATAAGATCGAAATTATAAGTGATTTACGATAGAGTAAGACGGGGAAGGTTTTATTATAAATCTTATGCTTCAACCTTGTCTACCAAAATGTTTAAGTTGTAAAAGGTGTTAGACCCCCACCCCCTTTCACCCTAAAGACGGTCCTAAATAAATATTTTAGAAACAAACACTTACCTTAAGTAAAACTAAAAGAGTCCAGTATAAGAAGAGTGTGATAATCTGTGTCGAAGTGTTGAGTTCCTTCTCTTTGTCAACCCTAGAAGTAGTTTCATCAGACGTAACCCTTTTTTTTTCTCGTAAAAGTCGACACCGTAATGTCCGAAACGTGTATATCATCGTAGTTTTCTCTACAAATAGTTAACTTCCTTACTTATCTTCTTAATCTTTCCTTCATTTTCAACACGAAAGGAGTCTATTAAATTAGATTTAGACCCCACTTAATTAAGTAAGACTGTCGTAACAATCCGTTAATGTTCACGTAGGCAAGTCGGACGTAATACTGAATGTTCGACACAATAAGTGTCATTGGGATTGGTTCCCCTCCGATCAGTACTCGTTTCTGACCTCCGGAAGTCCTTCTCTGTTGTATTTTATTATCGTGTGGATAGACATAGGGGATACTTTGACTATAAGAACGAGACTTCCAAATCGACAAAGAGTTCAGACTCTCACGGATCACCATGTCTCCCACGTTCAAAGGTGAGTCACGATTACCTTAGTTCAAAGACCGACGGTAAGCAGACTACCGTCGTAGGTCTAACGTCAAAATCTTGGACACCGGGTTCTCCGACCTGTAGGACGGGGTGACCGACTCAATGACAGTGTTTATTACTCGTAGAGACACGACCGACGTCCGTGGACCCGAGAGGTCCAGATATCGAACAACAATTTGTAAAGTTAGGTCCTACACCATAAATGATGACGAGAAAGTTTCTTTTTGTAAAGGTAAACACAACGTATAAACGATTACTTTGTTATAGGGAGTCTCCGTCGTCCCCTCGGTCCTCATTGAGTGGGAGAATCTTTTTATAAGGGGTTAGTCAGTGTCGATAATGGTAGGTTCTTTGAGGGTGTTAAACCGGGGGGTATACGGTACGAAGTAGTCACGGAGGTATACTCGTGGTTGTATAGAAGTCCAATCGACCGGTCTCAAACTACCTACGAACACCGGTTCCTTTCTAAAAGAAGTATGCGTGGTGGTCCGTCTTTACCTCTGTCTCTGGGGGTGTGATCAGTTACTCGGATTTGACCTTTTACTACAACGAAGTGTGCCAGGACTTCGACTATCCGTGAAACCTCTACCAGGTAGAACCGGGGGTGAGGTGGGAGGTGGTACAACTTCCATTCCTTTACAGTGAGACTCATCCCTTCACTACACGGGTTCCAGTGTCTCAATCACCGAATTCGGTTTCGGAAGACTGAGGTTTAAACCACGAAAATAAAATAAAAAAATTGGGTAGTACGACGAAGGTCTAACCGACGTCGAGAACCTTTGTCCTGATGACTTCCTCGGTTATCTTACTTTTGATGTTACCTACTCCGACAGGGTGGTGGTCGTGACTCTACCACCCTCTTACTCATGTCGGTCCGGTGGTCTCCACAAGACACACAACCGACCTGAGATGAAACCAGAAATTCTTTCCTTTTGTCGGACGTCATGCTATGTCGGCCTTCGTGTCTTGTACTTCAGTAATGTAGTGGTGGAACTTCGAGAATTCAAGAACGAGATCAAACGGAAAGAGAAATGGAATCCGAAAGTCTAGTTAGGAAAGCGATGTGAAAGGGAGGATTGTGGGTTGAGGTTGAGTTGTGGTCAGTGACATGGATCTTTGAACCGAAGGATACCTTCTTCCACTCATAGACATAAGAATTCCCACACGCTACTCGTTGATCGGACCCTCGGTCTTCGGGACTCAAGACCGGGGTCAAGACGACGACCACCCGACTCACCGACAGGTATTTCGTATGAGGAAAAGGACGAATTCCAGGGAGTAGACATTTTATCCCCGAACGTGACTCGTCGCATATTCCACGGGAACCTAAAATTGTCACACACTACTAGTAAACGTTGACGGGTACTTATTAAACAAGTGGAGGTCAGAAGAGAGGACGCAATTAGATTGGTGGTGACGTGACATGTGTGATGCAAGTCGTACACGAAGATACGTCAAAGAGCCGGGTCTCACTCGGACCCACATGTGTACCTGGACGCGCACAGCAGAACTCCTTCTTAGTAAAGGGTTCTGGCGTAGACACCGGAGTGTGATTAAGTCACAGAGACCTTACACTCACATCTATCGTGTCGGAAAAGAGAGTGGTAAACCCCTCGAACAAAGAGATCCTCACGGAACCCGTCTCGGATTTCTAAAGTGTTACCTTGATCGACATCAACCGAACTGACTACTACAGTTGTTCAACACGTGTTTCCAAAGGGAGTCAGAGAGGACAAAGACGGACTGCGACCCGGGTGTGGTCCACGACGGTAGACTTTGCTGTGGGGTTTGTCAATTTTTACCTTTTGAGTAGTTTAACACCAGAAGTTTACCCATCTAATGTGGAGTTCTTAGGAGAATTTTTATATTTCGAGTCACATGTCTGACAAGTGAGACCCATGGAGTTTCTCACTTTTCATTCGGACTTGGTATTACACACCATGTCCGTCTCGGTTAAGTGAATGGTTCCTACGGAGAGAGGGATCTCGGGTCATGTCCCTGGTCGTCCAATGACTGTACGGGTCGTTTTTCCTTGTCCTAGAGACACGACGAATATCTTAGAAGATCAAGTTCGAGGTGGAAGGGATTTCCGTTATTGGACTCGAAACGTACCTCTGACTCTCTTCGATGGATTTACCCTACCTTCTCGGAAACCTACACATTTTTTGACCAAGCGGACCTGACCTCGAGAAAAGTCACCGTTGTGGTCTCAGGTGATGTAGAGAGTGACACGTCCTTCCTGGAAACCACGTAGACCCGTCGGGTGGTCGGTAGAATCCCTTCGACTGTACAAGAGAGGAGGAGATGGTAGTGAGGAACAAAGGGTGTAGACCGATGCCCGGTCTTTCGGGGACCCTGGGTCACGGACCTTGTGTCGTCCGTGAGTTAGTTACAAGAAAATTAACTTAACTCTGAGTTCACTGTCGTTCCTGTTCGTCAGGTTCCTTAAATCCGGTTTTCACTTCGGAGTGATTCAATTTTATACCGGGTTTAGTGTAGGAAGTGGACTGAAGTAAGTAGAGGTGTGTTTTCATGTTTAGTAAAAGGACCGTTCCTTTGTCGGAGACAAACTACGATTGTGACATACTTGAGTTTAGTCCTCCGGTCAATTGGAGTAGTCAAACCTTTTCGACGTTTTCAGTTTTGAAATGGGGTTTGCCGTAGAATGGTCTTCACAATAGGTCAGCGGTGGTGGGTATTGTCTTTTCGTCGACGGTGACGAAGGTGCGTACGAGGAAGTGACGTGTCACCTTGTGTTTTTACTCCTTGGGCTTCAGTCCTCTTCTTCCAGTCAGAGAAAGTCGAAGAAAGTGAGGGCCAGTGGTCACGGATCTGAGTTCGGATGAGAACGGTGGTAGTTATGAGGATTCCTTTGGGTTCCGATAATGATCAAAAGACTCCAGTGGAAAGATCGAGGGAGGGTAACTGTCACTATTATTCTTTCACATAGTTCTAAAGTGTAGTTGGTATCAAAATCTCGAACTCTCCAGTCTACACGTTACTCTTCGTCGGAGACTCTACCGAAAGTTACATCGGGTCTGGGACCGTAAGTATAGGAATATATCAGAGGAGGGTATAACATGGTTGTCTTATTTTATACCGTCTTCACTACCGTGTAGTAAACGTTCTAATCTAATATTTTCTGTAACATGTTAGAGAGAGAGAGACCGAGGAACAGAAAGAGAGGGATGGGTGGGACGGGGGTGGGAGTCTCGACTAATCTTCGATGTTACCATTAGTATAATGTTATATATTACCCATTTTACCTCATATTCGAAATTTTGGACACTTAGTGATATAACATGTGGGCATTGAATTTATTGTAACATGTCGTTGTAATGCAGTTAAAATTTTTTTCTCTCTTCCCTGAAGGGAACACCAGGTCACCAATTCTGAGACACGGAGGTTACGTTCCCGGTACCCAAGTTGGAGACCAACCCCTTAATTCAGGGGTGTACGGTGTACCGGGTTTTAATTCATTTATTTATTTATATACGTTGAATTTTTAAAAATTTATTTATTTTTATTTTTGGTATTTCCGAAGGGACCACCAGGTCACCAATGCTTAGGTGGAACGTTACGGCCCCTGTGACCAAGTCGGGGACTAGACCTTTGTAAGGTGTACGGTTCCTCGTTGATTCGAACAGTACACGGTGTTGATTTACTTCGGGCACGTGGATTTCGGGTACGAGACGTTGTTCTCAACAACAAATCAACGATTCAGTACAGGATGAGTAAGTGCTGGGGTACCTGACATAGGGCGGTCCGAGGAGACAGGTACCCTAAGAGGTCCGTTCTTATGACCTCCCCCCACGGTAAGAGAAGAGGTCCCGTAGAAAGACTGGGTCCCTAGTTTGGACTAGTTAGGGACTAGAGGACATGACGTGCGTCTAAGAAATGGCGACTCGGTGGTCCCTTCGTTGTTCTCTTCAGTGGAGTTACTCTTCGGACATATGACGTTGGTCTCTCTCATCGAGGGTCAGTGGTGTTGATGTCTGTCGAACGTGTCGTTACTTCTGGGTCACGTCGGTATTTATTTATTTTTATTTTTTCTTTCTTTCTTTTTTCCCTGTAATTTACGAGACGAAGTACCTCACCCCTCGAAAGACAGAGATCCTTCGAAGTCCACCTCCGAATGACAATGAACTACCCTTCTAGACCGAAGGGTTCGGGGTCGGGACTCTGAGAGACTAAAGTACACCCTCCGTCGTTAGACCTCCGATTTGTCTTACTCTTTAGAGTGATGGAGGGGACTCCCCAAATAGAGGCAAACATTGGCTTGGTGACACTACTCCTTCGGTCGTCGTGAGCGAGAAACCGATTCGTCGCTGGTGGATCTTCCATCAGGTCGTTGAACTACTCTCGTGTGGGGTCAGAGCCAGAGTCCCGTTAATTTTGAGGAAGTCGAAGTCGTCCTTATTCCTCCGGTGTCACTATTTCGTCGGGGAGAATGACGAGACTAAAGAATGTGCCTCAAATCGATCAAGAGTCTTAATTTCCAATAAGACACTTAACGTTACTCGACGCACGGTCGAGAGGGAGAGACGGACTGTCGGAGGGAAAAAGAAAGGTTATTGTCTAACTAGACGAATGAGTGATCGTGTATCGGTACTCCCTTCTACCGTCCAAAAACGGTGGACATAAAAATAAACACGTAGGGAGGAAGTCTTTATCGAGTAGTTCTTGTAGTAAAAAAGTGTGGACTGGTGTCCCGTTGGGGGAAGTCGGTTTGAACGTTTGAACGGTAGACAGAAAATTTACCGATTAAACAAGTACACAAAGTAACATAAGAACAAAACTTACAAACCCTGCACATGTACGCACACATACAGATACCTTGAACTCAAACTTTGAGACTCTAGGCTTTTGGGGGAGAGACGTTCTACCGTGTAAGATAGAACGTCCACCCTGATCCTTGATCCTTCCGAACCACTAACTGTATTTCGGAATAGGCTGTCTGTCTCTGTCGGACCGAGACAGCTACGACCTAGACACCCCGAAACCAAAAACAGGAGTCCTCTATAGAGGGACCTAAGACGTACATGGGTAGGTCCGAAGGGTAAATCTCTGCTGAGAGAGGAAGGTCACACTCTTACCTCGTGCACTACAAAACGTTTGTGGGGAGGGGACGAAAATCGAGGTTTGAAGAAACGAAAGACTAAGAAAGCAGTCGAAAGCGAAATTAGGGACAAAGGTATTCCAACTCACACAAAGAGGAGTCTCGAGCACACGGACTCTCTTCGGACCTCAATTGACGAATCCTTCGTTAGGTGTGTCCGCAAACCAAGACTTAGGTGGAGGCATGTGTCAGATCTCGTTCCGTGAAAGCAAGAGTTTCGTAGTACGACGACTCTGACCCCATAGAGTCACCTCCGGTCCATTTCAGTCCTTCATTTTACTTCTTGGTAGCGGTCCCGGAGGGAGCCTATACTGATTCACGACCGCCGGAGTTTCCTTCGGTACACTGTCACCACACGTCGTGAAAATTTTTGAGACAGGGGTGACGGTTTTCTTTATTTCTACCGTACGCCTGTTTTTGTTGTGTAAAACACAGAGAAATATAAGGTTAGTCTTAACCGATATATTCCCTGTAGGGACCATCAGGTCACCAATTCTGAGGTGTGAAGTTACGTCCCACGTACCCAAGCTAAGGACCAGTCCATTGATTCTAGGACGTACGGTGAGTCACACCGGTCTTTCATTTTTGAAAAAATTTTCCTTAACCGACCAACCACCTTAGGTCACCTTGTCTTTCAAAGAAAGAAAAAAAGAATTTCTAAAAAAAAAACTACATCTGGCAAAAATTTCAGAAATAACTTAAACAACGTGATAACGAAGTTGTAACGAAGTCATAACGAAAAACCCCAAAAAACCGGTACTCCATACACCCTAGAATCGAGGGACTACTTCCTACCTTCGTCGTGTGGGACGTAATTTCCACTTCAGAATTGGTGACCTGACGGTCCCTTCAGGGTTGTTCAAATTCAACTATGTGGAGTAACGAGATTTTACTCTACCAAAGAACTTAGTGTCCTGAACGTCATTTTCTCATATGGAATAAGACTTAACAAGGGGGTGGGGGACTTCGTGGAACATTTACTGACCGGATTTCATTGACGTCTCGTTAAGTGTAAAGGGTACAAAGGAGTCCCCAATTTTTGGTGTTCCTATTTCCTAAGACTCCAAAAATTTTGCGGTTTAAACTTTGTTTCAAAATTGCAAAAAAGGAGTCGTCGTAAAGAGTCTCGAACATCTACGGTTCCATGTAACGCGGTAAAGTTCTCACTCCCTCCATGAAAAGACGTAAGGGGTTTCAAGAAACTGGTATCATGAGAAAGAACGACTCGTGGGATACCCTAGTGGTCGACGGAAATGAGATCATCTTCCCAATTCTCGTTATTTCACTTTCACTTCAGCGAGTCAGCACAGGCTGAGAAACGCTGGGGTACCTGACATCGGATAGTCCGAGAAGGTAGGACATCGGATAGTCCGAGGAGGTAGGTACCCTAAAAGGTCCGTTCTCACGACCTCACCTAACGGTAAAGAAAGGGGTCCCCTAGAAGGGCTGGGTCCTTAACTTGGGTCCAGAGGGTGTAACGTCCGTCTTCGAAATGACAGACTCGGTGGTCCCTTCGGGGATTCTCGTTATTTCCTCTGGGATTGAGTCACCTGAAGGGTCCAGCTAAGTGTCGGACGGGATCATCGGGTTTACTTGACTCGGTTAGAACTCCTATTATCACACCCCATCTCAAACTCTGTAGGTCCTAATAAGACACACGGAGAAGAACGGTTTTTAAAATAGATCCGTTGTAGTCTAATTTTGTTTGTCGTCGTTACTGAGCCTCCACACAATTGATCTCGGGATCGAAAATGAAAAGTACCGTAGCAACCAGAAGGTAAATTATTGAAGTCGTTAGTAAACGAGGAAAGTGATCTTTCATCTCTCATTCCCGAATATTTCAGTAATTGAACCCTAGTCAATTAAGTTGGTCGACACCATTGAAAAAGTTCTGACCAAACATCGTTTTGGTTCTAGTCTTGGAACCGAAGAACGGTCCTGGGTGACGAGAAACGAGAGGGGGAGTTAGGGGATACCGAGATCTTGAAGGATTGGTCCAAGGAAGGGTGTTATACTCCTATGGACTACGTCGGTCTCAGATATCCCAGTTGTCAAGTCACAAAGGTGACGAGTCATTAAAGATACAAGTTGTCCTAAACTTAGACATGTGAATCCTCGTACTACATAACTACGTTGCTTATGACATCCTTCATAACGGTTAATAACAAGGTATCTCTGTACCGGTTGATCGACCTCGACTCAATCGATAGACCCAAAGACAGATGTAAGGACTCATTCTCTCTCTCCCGAGTAAATTACTTCGGGATTGTAGATCGGTTACAAAGATTACCGAAGGACAGTCAGTGACTGTCGTCTCCGGAGAACCTAATAAAAAAGGAGGAAACTTTTTTATGACTTCTGATTTCCATTCTAAAAGATTTCGTCATTCTCGAAACTACCTCCAGATCGAACTCGGTGTGTTCCATGTCTCTTTGTTGTCAATGAAACGTTTTACAATTTTTACCGCTTTTCTATATTCTTTTCCTAGGAGTGTCCAGGGGTCCGATTTTTCCGGTTGGGGGTCCACTCTGGTGCATTCTTCCAGTCCGGTCAACACGGAAACTCCAGAACATCTTAGTAGAAGGTAGTTCAGAAGACCGAAACCCTAAAGTACCTCAAGTCAACTCGTTCTTGTCACATCTTGTACTTCTCTAAGTACTTTTTATACTCCGTTTTTAGTCGGTGGTGACTCTATATCTTCTATCCTAGTCGAAATTAGGTTGTCGACCTTCTCTGGTTCCTCTCTTCGGGTAACTCTCCATCTCTTTGTATTTGACAATGAATAAAATAACCTCATATCGACTAAAAGTTACAACGTAATCAAAGACGATATGTAGTTTCACTTAGTCAATATATATGTGTATATAAGTGAGAAAAATTCTAAGAAAAGGGTATGTCCGGTAATGTCACATAACTCATCTCAAGGGACACGATATGTCATCCAAGAATAATCAATAACTAAAATATGTATCATCACACACATAACAGTTATGTGTGTTAAATAGGGAGGGAGAGGAAGGGAGGACCATTGGTATTCAAACAAAAGATGTAGACACTGAGACAAACAAAAATTTGACGATAAAAAAATACTCGGAGACTTCTAGTGACTCAGTCAAAGTAAAGTGTACTCTTGTGGACATTTAGTTGGGCTTTCTCAAGTGAGTACGAGTGACCCCCGTCTCGACTCTGGTCTTGAGGTCAGAGGACTCGGAGTCAGGTCCTAAAAAGGGTCGGAGTTAAATCTTTAGGATCTCCTGTCAAGACGGAATCCGTACGTCTTTGAAGAGTCAGGTCAAGGGATCCTCCGATAAAAGAAGGAGTTATCGTCTTTTACTTTAATATATAAAAGGGGGTTACACCGAATGTGGACTCAAAAATAAACGTCCTATCTAAGACGAAACGTACTATTTATAGTGTCACTTTCCTGTATCCATGACTGACCGAAAAGTCTTACAATATAGTTTGTCATTTCTCTAGTAGTCTCCATTACTTTTACGTTGTTTTTGTCCTGTCGAGATTGACATAACGAAAGTTTATACTACAAATAAAAACTGGAGGGTGGTGTCGATCTCTAAATTTGAAGTTTTCCGTTGAGACCGGTGACCTAACCAATTACCGAGATGTCAAAGATAATTTCTTCTTTATACATCATTAAATATACTTGTCTATGAAGTAGAGTATTATACGGTCAATGATGTCTGTAATAGAGACTAAAAAAATTTTAAAATGAAATGTTATGACATAACCAAAACGGTATGTAGTTGTACTTAGGCGGTGTCCATATGTACTCAAGGGTTAGGACTATAGAGACTAAAAACTTGTATCTGTTCGAAATGATCATATTGACACACAGTTGAATCGACTCTGAAGAAAAGGTCTTGGTCCTTTTAGGGGACACCAGTATAACAAGTACAACCATACCAATGAAAGTATATGTTCACGGAAAACACACAAACACACCCACTCTACCCTAAGTCCCACTCCCTACGTAAATTAAGAGGGTCATCTTCGATTATGAATCCCAAGGGGTCCGAACACCAATGGTCACCCCTACCCCTACCCTTTCCCAACCTAACCCTTAAACCCTAATCGTTTACGTTTGACAATGTATATACACATTGACTTAGTGAAACGACATATGGTCTTTGGTTGTGTTGTGATATTTAGTTGATCTGACCTATTTTATCTAAAAATTTTATCTAAATCTAAATTATTTATAACAATGACGTAAGGACATACACGAATAAACGGTTAGACTTCACGTTACTTAACCCGTAAATAACGTTTTACAGACATCGAATATTATTATTTCTACAAGCTGGAACATCATTTTTTTTGTTGTTGGGTCTTGAATTCCAAGGGGTTTATAGTAGAAGTTGGAACTTTTTCCGATATTTCACTTTACTTCAGCGAGTCAGTACAGGCCGAGAAACGCTGGGACACCTGACATCGGATGGTCCAAGGAGGTACGTACCCTAAAAGGTCCGTTCTCATGACCTCACCCAACGGTAAAGGAAGAGGTCTAGAAGGACTGGGTCCCTAACTTGGGTCCAGAGGGCGTGACATCCGTCTACGAAATGGTAGACTCGGTGGTCCCTTCCGATATTTTTTGAGAAATTTTTTCCATCGTGATATACAAGTGTATCTCTTAGTAGAGGTACTGTACAATTCATGTTTCGTCACATATAGATGATAAACCCACTACTTCACACGTCCTCTTATAGATGTGTTTAAACTAACAACCATTACTCAACGTATCTCCCTACTTTGACCCCTCGACCCGAAACTCTCACCTGAAATGAAAAGTAGGAGATGGGAAAACATGTAAACTTAAAATACGGCAACGATATGGCATATGATAAAGAAGTTTTATGTTAATAAAAAATTTTTCGAGAATCTCATGAGACGGAAAAGGAGTGGTTAAGTGTATACTTTCCCAAGAAAAGTCCCTCTCACCTCACCTAAAACAAGGCCAAAACGAAAACTAGAAACTTCTTCTTAGTCGTAATCTGTTGCCCCTGGGAAATTCAGTGTTTTGTTCGTTCCTCCCTCCTACCTCCTCCTCTACTCTTCTTTCCCTTCTCTTTCCCCTCTCTTTCTTTCCTATTGTTCCTTAATATTAATCTTCCGTAGACGACCGTCACCATTATGTTATAACTGGGAGACCTTTGACAGTAGAGTTATACTTTCTGTCTCTCCAGACCCCCCGTTCTGGAGCACGTAAACTAACGTCAGGTCGCCCTCTCCTTTAGATATCACTTTTTCTTGAACTCTCGGATGTTATTTCTCTTACTTCTATTACTTCTTACCTATTCATTTTTCACTAAGCTTCATATTTCACTGCAACATGTCGGACTTCCTGACGTACCATTGATAGATGTCCGGACACTTTCTTCCAAGACCTTTCCGTCTCCCTAAACTTACCGATAAGAGACCATGAACACCCACTCTCTTGGTTTGTCGACCCGAACATATAGTTTTTCTTTTTTCTCTTTTATGTTGTTGTCCTGTTATTCCGGTTCGGTTAAATGCTTCCTTTCACCACCTCAGAAGAAATCCTCTGGAAACACCGACTTTATGTCTTTTCCAAAGGTTGGGTGAAATCATAAAGAAATATCACCGAGGAGGTTGAGGATTCAAGACTCTCGAAAGATTAGTACTGTCGACGACTACAGATAATACAGCTAAAGAAAATGACAAAGAAACGTAACATAGATGTAGTAATAGTATGAGGGTAAAGTATTTAAACTCTCGAGAAATGGTCGGTTTTTTAAATATTTTATCTATTTGATTAATTATTAGCGTCGGTCTACGTATAATGAATGGTACCTTGTCCGGTGTACGACTCGTGAAATATATGTACCGTAGTAAAATTAGACGTGGGTCGTGACTCGTATTTGTAATAATACGGGTAAACGGTCTCCTCCTTTACCTTTTTTCTCCATTTCATTCAACTGGTTCCAGCATACCTCAGGTCTGCGGAGTCTATGGGTGGATTGGTAATATAGTCACGTGGGTAATGAAACAATCTCATTTTTCCGACTCCGATTAAAGGAGGGACTTCGGTCACAAAGTTCTGGTTCCGGGTCCGGTCCTTGTGGAGTGGTATGGGACTACCAGCTCTGGTGGTGGTAACCTCTTCGTCTCTACGACCATGAATGTTACCTCAACAACTCGAGTCTCAGGGTATGTCTAGGAAAAAGTGTCACTCATACTAACGGTGGTACTACCGACCCTAAGGATCTCACCCCTTCGTTCGGTTTCCGTAGGGTAATCCTTTGTCCCCTCTCAAGGACTAGTTACTAACACTCACGACCATGTGATTCCGTGACAAATTTACTCGGTGTCTACACGCCCGTAGTTTTATGGTAACAAACGTTTTACAAACACTTAAGAAGGTTCAATTTGTAAAGATCCTCAAGAGGTTAGACGATTTGATTTGTCGTACGGTTACCGAAGTTATGTTGTGGGTGACCAATAATTTTTATCGTGTTCACGGTTTTTAGTTGAACCGTTACTTTCATAGAGCAAGTACCCTTATTTTCAAGCGTAGTTCGTAAAGACGAGTCTACTAGTCGACGGTTAAACAGAGGGAATGTTATGACGGGTAATCAAGACCAGAGAAAAACAGATCCAGTGGAACTTCCTTCCCGTATCCGTTAGTCGACGTCGGAAGTCACGAAAAGACTGTCCCCTCGACGAACGTGTGAGCAATGATCAAACTGTAAAACTGATCTAGCTGGTCAATTGTTGGTCAGTTAAATCGGACTCATATTATTTCGTTAGTCAAGTCAGTTTCACCAGTTTGCACTACACTCATATCTGTACCCCAAATTTTTTAGGTTAATGTAAATGTAAACGTTTTGAAAGTACTAAAGAGAGAAAGAGTGTCACATAAAGAGGATTTGCTCCTCGTAATATGACCGTGTGTAAAATCCCCAGAACATTCTATGAAAGGTTTCGACAAAGTTTCGGGTCTCACAGTTCGTAGAACTCTTTAGGAGGTGAAGGTGAGGGAAGACCAGATATACACCGAGTGGATCGTGTCCCCGGTCGCAATATAGCTACCTTTTTTATAGTGGGACTTTTTTTAGGGTGGGACTTCCCTCCCTACCTCCCTCCGGAGAGCAAATTCTTCTTTAAACACCCTGTCAGAGGTTAGACACTAATATGAAACGAATAACTCTGGTTTTTTTTTCCACAGATGACCAATAATATCCCGAAGGGGACACCAGGTCAGCCATTTCTTAGGCGGACGTTACGCCCTCTGGGCCCAAGCTAGGTACCCAACCCTTCTAAAGGACCTCTTCCCTTTCCGATGGGTGAGGTCATAAGACCGGACCTCTTAAGGTACCTGACGTATCAGGTACTCCAGCGTTTCTCAGTCTGTGCTGACTCGCTGAAAGTGAAGTGAAGTGACCAATAATTCTTTACACCTGTTGATTTAGATGACGGAACCTGTCCCTAAATTTATCTCCTTATTTTGGAAACTTTGTCCGACAAAACCGTAATCCTTCTATCTTGAAGTTTGTATTTGTCTCCGAGTATAAACAAAGGGAATGTCAACTGACGCAAACAGATTATAAATTTACGAGACTCTGAGGGACATCGCCCGGCCGAGACGTCACTAAGGGCCCGGTTACGCCGTCCCTAGGTCTCAGGTTCGTCTGTTTCCGGACTTGGTACCGACTATACTTAAAACCACCTTACGGTACACTGGGGGCTGCTTAAGCTCTTCTGTTCCGTCAGGACACTCCTCCGTGAGACTCCGGTAGATGATGAACGGTGGAGTGTGGGACACCTTCGGACAGTACTACGTCAAAGAGTAGTGGAAGGGACCACGCCCCGAAACGTGGGACGGGGGAGTCTTGTCTCAACGTGTTATTTTCATGGTTCGGAATCGGAACGGACAGAGGGGGACGTAGGGTCGTTCACACACACCCTACACGTCTAGTTTGTCTACTCTTCGGTCGGGATCCCTTATGGTTGTACCTTCCTTGTCCGCTTCCTTCTTCCCAGTCCTCTCCTTCGACTCTCGCTCACAACGGGTCCCTGACTCACGATAAAGGTCGGGGACGTACGAATCGATGTACACACAATAGGTGGAAGACCTAATAAGTACTTTGGAGAAGGTGTTGTAAAAAGTCAGAAAGTCAACTGAGCTCCACTCCCAACGGTCCGTATTTGCCCTTATAACTGATAAAAACAGAAACATGTAGACTGCCAAGGTTGCATATGATCTTTGTACAAAATCTAACACGAAACAAATTTTAATCGGTCAGAGGTAAGCGGTGTAATTGTACCCATTATCGTGATTGACACATAGGTTTCTTTCGTGTTTGATGTAATTACTTGAGTGACTTTCCTACTCATCGATTAACCCTTCGATAACAGAAGTGTTCCGTCGCCTTCCATTTTAGATAGAAAGGTCCATAGGATACGTAGGGTGAAGTGTGTGTCGAGGATAAAACAACAACGAGTCAGTACAGACTGAGAAACGCTGGGGTACCTGACATCGTGTGGTCCGAAGGGACAGGAAGTGGTAGAAGGTCTCGAACGAGTTTGAGTACAGGTAACTCGGTCACTACAGTAAGTTGGTGGTGTAGGAGACAGCAGGGGAAGAGGAGGACGGAAGTTAGAAAGGGTCGTAGTCCCAGAAAAAGTCCCTCAGTCAATAAGTGTAGTCCACCGGTTTCATGACCTCAAAGTTGAAGTCGTAGTCAGGAAGGTTACTTATAAGTCCTGACTAAAGGAAATCCTACCTAACCAACCTAGGGGAACGTCAGGTGCCCTGAGAGTTCTCAGAAGAGGTTGTGGTGTCAAGTTTTCGTAGTTAAGAAGTCACAAGTCGAAAGAAATACTGGGTTGAGAGTGTAGGTATGTACTGATGACCTTTTTGGTATCGAAACTGAGATGTCTGGAAACAGCCCTTTCATTACTAAGACGAAAAGTTATACGACAACTCCAACCAGTATTGAAAAGAAGGTTCCTCGTTCGTTGAAAATTAAAAGACCGACGTCAGTGGTAGACGTCACTAAAACCTCGTGTCCTTTTATTTCAGACAGTGACAAAGGTAACAAAGGGGTGGATAAACGGTACTTCACTACCCTGGTCTATGGTACTAGAATTAAAGGACTTACAACTCAAAATTCGGTCGAAAGGTGAAAGAAGAAAGTGGAAGTAGTTCTCCAAGAAATTAGAACAAACGAAAGACGGTATTCCCACGACAGTAGACGTATAGATTCCAATACCGATAAAAGGGATCGTTAGAAAATAAAAATTTAGTAGTTCGGGGACATCAAATAAATGACATGACGAAAAATTGTCAGATAAGGTGATATAAGTTCAGTACGAAGACGATATCTTCGTATGTTAAACGTTTAGATACCTTCGTATATTCTCCGTTATTCATTTGTTTCTTTTAGAGTGAACGAATTTTTCTCAGAGATCTAATTTCACTAGTCGTTACTTTTCTATTTATTACTCTTTTAGTATTGTAATCTATATAAGAACTGCTTAATGACTTCATGTTTACAATAGTTTTTTCGTTTCTTGGAGTATTTAAGGGTCGTCCTGTCTATTTTGTCCTCCTTTTCCATTTTTTTTTTAATTGGTGGGTCCTTTTATTATTATAAGTACAATTATCGTCTCTTCCGTTACCGTGGGGTGAGGTCATGAGAGCGGACCTTTTAGGGTACTTGTCTCCTCGGACCATCCGATGTCAGGTACCCCAACGTTTCTCAGTCAACCTGTGTTGACTCGCTGAAGTGAAAGTGAAAAGTGAAACTACGTAACCTCTTCCTTTACCGGTAGGTGAGGTCACAAGAACGGACCTCTTAGGGTCCCTGCCCCCTCGGACCACCCGACGGTAGATACCCCAACGTGTCTCAGTCTGTGTTGACTTCGTTGAATCGTCGTCATCGTACAATTATCTACGTCAGGAGGGTATTTGAAACATTTTTTTCTTTATTCGTTTTTATTAGGATAATATTATACTGTTTATAATAAATGACATAAGTTTCTTTCATAGTGAAATTTATTGTTTTGAATTTTTAGTGAAGTTAATTATAGTCCTTCAAATATCACTATTGATAGTTTTGATATTAAATTGTAACCTCAAAACTCGTTATTCTTTTCTTTTGACAATCTGTTGTAAAAATATGATTGTACTAAAATTCGAATCCATTAGGTTCTATAAGGGTAGTTGATGATCTTAATTAAATTTTTAAATACTTTAAGTGTATGTATTCTGTCTCCATGGTTTTTATTTGTCAAGAGAGAACATCTTTTTTCTTAGATCTTTAATTTTATATATGTAGACACAAAAGGAGGAAAAGGTTATGTTACAACTTTTTGAGATTACATAATTTAGATGAATGATTTGTTAAGTTACGATGTTAACCATAGAAACTTTGATTAATACAGAGAAATGTTTTTAGAATCATGTTTTCGATAGAAGTGTTGGGTCTATTAGTGCTACCACACTAGTGGGTGGATCTCGGTCTGTAGGACCTTACACTTGAGTTCACCCGGAATCCTTCGTAGTGATACTTGTTTCGATCACCTCCACTACCTTAAGGTCAACTCGATAAAGTTTAGGACTTTCTACTACGACACTTTCACGACGTGAGTTATACGGTCGTTTAAACATTTTGAGTCGTCACCGGTGTCCTGACCTTTTCTAGTCAAAAGTAAGGTTAGATTTTCTTTCCGTTACGGTTTCTTACGAGTTTGATGGAGTGTTAACGTGAGTAGAGTGTGCGATCATTTCATTACGAGTTTTAAGAGGTTCGGTCCGAAGTCGTCATGTACTTGGCACTTGAAGGTCTACAAGTTCGACCAAAATCTTTTCCGTCTCCTTGGTCTCTAGTTTAACGGTTGTAAGCGACCTAGTACCTTTTTCGTTCTCTCAAGGTCTTTTAGTAGATAAAGACGGAACAACTGATACGGTTTCGGAGACTGACACACCTAGTGTTATTTGACACCTTTTAAGACTTTCTCTACCCTTATGGTCTGGTGGACTGGACGGAGAACTCTTTGGATATACGTCCAGTCCTTCGTTGTCAATCTTGACCTGTACCTTGTTGTCTGACCAAGGTTTATCCTTTTCGTTATGTATTTCCGACATATAACAGGGGGACGAATAAATTGAAGATACGTCTCATGTAGTACTCTTTGGGACCCGACCTCCTTCGTGTTCGACCTTAGTTCTAACGGCCCTCTTTATAGTTATTGGAGTCTATACGTCTACTGTGGTGGGAATACCGTCTTTCACTTCTTCTTGATTTCTCGTAGAACTACTTTCACTTTCTCCTCTCGCTTTTTCGACTGAATTTCGAGTTGTAAGTCTTTTGCTTCTAGTACCGTAGGCCAGGGTAGTGGAGTACCGTTTATCTACCCCTTTGTCACCTTTGTCATCGACTAAAATAAAGTGACCCGAGGGTTTGGTGACGTCTACCACTAACGTCGGTACTTTAATTTTCTGTGAATGAGGAACCTTCCTTTCAATACTGGTTGGATCTGTCGTATAATTTTTCGTCTCTGTAATGAAACGGTTGTTTCCAGGTAGATCAGTTCCGATACCAAAAAGGTCACCAGTACATACCTACAGACTCAACCTGATATTTCTTTCGACTCACGACTTCTTAACTACGAAAACTTGACACCTCAACCTCTTCTGAGAACTCTCAGAGAACCTGACGTTCCTCTAGGTTGGTCAGTTAGGATTTCCTCTAGCCAGGACCCACAAGTAACCTTCCTGACTACAACTTCGACTTTGAGGTCATGAAACCGGTGGACTACGTTTCTCGACTTAGTAAACTTTTCTGGGACTATGACCCTTTCTAACTCCCGTCCCCCTCTTCCCTTACTGTCTCCTACTCTATCAACCTACCGTAGTCGTTGAGTTACCTGTACCCAAACCCACCTGAGGTCCTCAACGACTACCTGTTCCTCCGGACCACACGACGCCAAGTACCCCAATGTTTCTCAACCTGTACTGACTCGTTGACTTGACTTGACTTGACTTCATGTTTCTATAATTAGAGATTTCGTTAATAGGAAGTTAATTTTTTGTTTAAAATCTTTTTATATTATTTTGTGGTATCTAGAGACCTACTGACATATTCGAGACGTAAAGATTCCTTCATATTGAAGGTGGTCGAAAGAACTAAGGTAAAACACCAAGTGGGTCAGGTCGTAAAACGTACTACATGAGACGTATATTCAATTTATTCGTCCCACTGTTATGTGTCGGAACTGCACGAGGAAAGGGCTAAACCTTGGTCATACAACAAGGTACAGGTCAAGATTGATAACGAAGAACTGGACATGTGTCTAAAGAGTCTTCCACCCATTCCACCAGACTATAAGGGTAGAGAACTTCTTAAAAGGTGTCAAACAACACTAGGTGTGGCAGTTTCGGAAACCGTATCAGTTACTTCGTCTTCATCTACAAAAAAGACCTTAAGAGAACGAAAAAGATACTAGGTCGTCTACAACCGTCAAACTATAGACCAAGGAGACGGAAAAGATTTAGAACGAACTTGTAGACCTTCAAGAACCAAGTGTATAACAACTTCGGACCGAACCTTTTAAAACTCGAACTAAAACGATCGTACACTCCACTCATGTTAACACTCCACCAAACTCGTAAGAAACCGTAACGGAAAGAAAGCCTTACTTTACTTTTGACTGGAAAAGGTCAGGACACCGGTGACGACTCCAAAGGTTTAATCGACTGTATAAATCACGTTGTGAAAGTGTCGTAGTAGTAAATCCTAAACTTTATCGAGTTGACCTTAAGGTAGTGGAGGAGATCGAAACAAGTATCACTACGAAGGATTCTGGGTGAACTGAAACGTAAGGTCCTACAGACCGAGAACCACTCACTAGTGTGGTAGCACCATTAGACTCAGTAATTCTAGAAAAGACATATCAAGAAGACACATAGGAACGGAGAAGAAGAATTATAGAAGACGAAGACAATCCAGATATGGCAACGACAGGAAATAACTCGCGTAGAAACGTACTTTACAATGGAACGATAGAGATTAAAAGAACTTCTCTCTAGATCAGAAAGGGTAAGACAAAAAAAAAAAAGGGAGATGAAAAACCGTAACAAGTGAATCCTTCCGAAAGAATAGAGAGGAACGATAAGAGACCTTGAGATGTAAGTCTCCCCATATAAAAGGAAAAGAGAAAACGGAAAGAGAAGAGAAGAGAAGAGTCGATAAACTCCCGGAGGAGTCTGTCAGTAAAACGGAAAAACGTGATCGGTAAAACGGGAAAACGCAAAAAGGTAGAGGATACCTAGGTTGTGTAAAAGACTTACGATTTAGAACAAACTTATCCGTTCCCCACCCCTTATCGACTCGACAAGTACAGTGAATCTTAATGTCCTTTCGGTGGTTACTCTTGATAAGTGCGATTCAAGGAAGGACCGAAGAAGAGATCCCGCCGTCTTACCACTGTCAATATTCTGCACCACACTTTGCCTTATACAGACTAGGTCGTGGGAGAGTGCAGAAAGGCCACAAAAGGGACCGGGAATCTGCTAGACTGATGTAGGATCTCCAGTTGCAGGTTTGATACCTCTATCTGAGGGACTAAGTTTGGGGTCAAGACTGTGAATGATCGACACGTTTAAGACCGTTTAAGGTATTAGAGAAACACGGAGTCGTAGGAGTAGACAATTCACCCTTATTACTACTTTGGAAAGGGTATCTCTATACCACTTCTAATTTCCAACAACGACAACAAATCAACGAGTCAGTACAGACTTAGAAACGTCGGCGTACACGACATCTGACGGTCCGAGGTGACAGGTACCCTAAAAGGTCCGTTCTTATGAACTCTTACAATGGTACAGGAAGAGGCCCTCTAGAAGGGGTTCGTCCCCAGTTTGTAGAGGACGTAACCGTCCACCTAAGAAACGGTGACTCGGTGGTTTCTTAGGGACTTCTAAGTTCGACTCTAAGTCACTCTGCGAAACTTGGTACAACCCGTGTACCTTGTGATGGAGTCACAACCGAAAACATAGGTACACATAAACAACCCTAACATTGAACTCTTTCTCTTCCTATTTTCGACTGTCCAAGTGATGATATCTAGATCGTAAATCGTGTCGTGTCGTCGTCGACGAGTCATTTATACACACTTGGTCACAGAGCGGTATCTCCAGACTTAGAACTAAATGTCTCGTTATGTCTGTCTTTTTCTTTACGGGTGGGGTTTTGGTCACTCCGTTACGAATTAAGGAATGGATACTATTATCGTCTTCAAACCAGGGATTATGAACATATTATCTTAATCTGTCTGTGTCCGAACTTTGTATCTGTAGTTCCTGTTACCGTCTATATGAATGGGGTTGGTTGGTCTGTTTTAAATTTCTATATTAACCCTTACATATACAACTTCTGAAACTGATCTCGTTTTATGTACACCTGACGGAGGTCCGTGTAGACTCAGTTTCTGTGTTCGTCTTTCATTACTTCACGGTGTCGTCGACACTATGTTTCCGGGTGAAAGACTTTACTCCTACTGGTCCTTAACTGATCTTTATGGTCCAAATCGTAATCGTCACGACACATGTTCAACTAGTCCTAAAACCTTCCTACTAGAAAAACTTCAAACAATTTATTTTTCCACGTTACACTCCGTCCCAGAGACGAAAACTAGTTCGTACCAGTACGAAACATACATATTATTAATTTTCTTATTTTCTTGACGGATAATTTTAAATTAATAAGTATAACGGAATGTACATGATACATTCATGTACATGTTTAAAAAATCAGAGGGTGGTAGAAAGGTCCATCTTAGTTTTATAAGGTTCGTTCCACTGGAAATCATTATCCTTATTATTATCGAAGAGAATCGATTCGTCAGAGGACAAAACTTCTTTTCCTTCCTTTCTGAAAGAACCTATGATGTTAAGGTGGTTGTGAGGAAGTTGACTGAGTTCTGATTTAGATGTGCACTGGTTTACCCTCCTACCGATGTCCTTGGTAAAGTGTATCAATGAACCCATAAAGTTTCTAGGTCTGTGAACTGAAGTACCTTAAAAAGTTCTTAAAAGGTAAAAGTAAACTTTTCTTAAAAGTTCAGAAAACGGACAAAAATTACATAACAGAAAGAAAACGAAAAACGAAACATCAAAAATTATATAAGACGTATGTTCAGGAGACAGTCTATATACATATCACTTATAGAAGAGAATTAGACACCGAACGTAAAAGTAATAAAAGTACCATAGAAAACTACTTTTTTTCGAGAATTAAAATTACTTCAGGTTAACTAATTGAAAAAGAAATTATGAATTACAAAAACATGGGACAACCTCTTTAGAAAAGGATAGAGTTTGGATAACAACAAAATTTTTAAGTTAATGTTAGAAAAAAAGTCTCCTCGGAACTAAAAAAAAAAATTGGACCGTTGAAGTATTAGATTTCCTAGACTGGAGACGAATATCACTACTTATACTTGTAAAAACAATTTAATTGTACTTTAATTGTTCCAATGTTACGGTTCTCGTAGGTAGTTTGGTTTGATTTGAATCTCATTTTGAGATGGTTGAATGACTTTTCGATCCATACAGTGATAACGTCGAGGGTCCTTTTACCTCCGCTAAGGTGTAGACTACATATAATATTAGTAATTATAGGTAAGTAAGTGATGTAGGTGACGTCTGGACCTATTTAGGATCCCTTACGTTACACAACATAAAATATGTAAACCGATCCGTTCAAATACCATTTTTCAAAGGTCACGAGTGATTGTCATCCAAGGGTCCTACATGTCGTAGAGACAATTTCGAGCGTATTTTGGTCTCATACATCTACCTATATGTCATTCTGACACATAACAAGTAACTAATACGGATCACGTTGAATGACACATACCCCATACCTCTCGGTAGTTGTCGTGACCTTCTTGTAAATCAGGAACCAAAATAACAGTAATTGTACAAGGTGTGAAGTTTATATTGGTTTGATTATCTACACTTAAACTCTATGTGACACTTAATAATAGACTTGACTCGCAAGGTTTTGTAACGTGTCTTGTAGTTTTTTTTTTACAAGGAAAGGGAATCTGGAAGTTATTAAAAGTATTTTAATTTTCTGTTTACCTGGAATCTCTAGTGTATTTGGCCATTAAAGAATTGGACTCTTGATACTTTCTGAACTTTATCACACGTTTAATGAACTTATATAAACACGTAGTAAGACCCTTCTGCCAAGTATGAACAGTAGTCTACCGTTACCTCGAAGCACTGAGGATTTTCCAATGGTTTACGACCAGATGAGACCATCAAGAGTTGACCTGTGTCAAAATGGGGAGGGGACCCAGTACACCGTTGCAGACCTCTATAAAAACCAACAGTGTGGACTTCTTCCACGATGATCGTAGACCATTCATCTCTGCTCCTTACGACGATTTGTTGGAACTTACGTGTTTTGTCGTGGGTGTTGTGTCTTTATAAACCGGGTTTTATCGTTATCGTGATTCCAATTCTGTAGGAGTAGATGAGGTTAGAAAGTGTAAGGTCTTCTGTTTAAATTCTAGGTTTGTTCACTTTATTGGACTGGTTCTAGTGTATCTATCGATCATTGTCTCGACCTGACACTTGGTACCAGAAAACTGAGTACGACATTACAAGATTGGTTAAACGTCCTCCCATTTGTTTTAAGAACGTCAAGTTATGCATAGTTACCCAAATGGAGAATAAACAACTCATGTGTACCGTTTTTTTTTTTTTTTTTTTCTTTTCTTTTTCTTTTGATATTTTGTCTGAGAGTCGGGAGTCCCTCAAATGGTAATCATCTTCTTTGTTGAGTATGTGTTGTATAAGTATATGGTCATATATTATATATGTCATGTCATTGAATCCTCTTGATTCTTTCGTAAGTTCCCACCCATTTCTTCTTCCTTTACGTAAACTCTCGGTAAAACTTCCTTTTGAGTAGTTCAGGACTACAATCCCTCCTGGTGTCCTTTACTTTCCTCTCTTCCTAATTGTTAATGAGGTTCCGAGATTCGGACCTACACGTTCAACTAGTCTTTTGAGAACGAACCAATTGATAGCGTTCACAATTTTTATTTATAAAGAAAGAATGTGACGTTAAATCGTTATTGATAATTTTAAATTATAAGATTAACCTTCGTTAAGATGAAGGTAGTTAAATAAGATATCTTTATGTGGTCATAAGTCAAGTCAAGTCAGTGAGTCAGCACCGGCTGGGGTACTTAACGTCGTGCGGTCCGGAGGGACAGGTAGTGGTTGAGGGTCTCAAGTGGGTTTGAGTACAGGTAGATCAGCCACTACGGTAGGTCGGTAGAGTAGGAGACAGCAGGAGAAGAGGAGGACGGGAGTTAGGGAGGGTCGTAGTCTCAGAAAAGGTTACTCAGTTGAGAAGTGTAGTCCACCGGTTTCATAACCTCAAAGTCGAAATCGTAGTCAGGAAGGTTTCTTGTGGGTCTTGACTAGAGGAAGTCTTACCTGACCAACCTAGAGGAACGTCAGGTTCCCTGAGAGTTCTCAGAAGAGGTTGAAGTTTTTGTAGTTGAGAAGTCGCGAGTCGAAAGAAGTGTCAGGTTGAGAGTGTAGGTATGTACTGGTGACCTTTTTGGTATCGGAACTGATCTACCTGGAATCAGCCGTTTCATTACAGAGACGAAAAGTTATACGATAGATCCAACCAGTATTGAAAGGAAGGTTCCTCATTCGTAGAAAATTAAAGTACCGACGTCAGTGGTAGACGTCACTAAAACCTCGGGGGGTTTTATTTCAGACTGTGACAAAGGAGTAGATACACGGTACTTCACTACCCTGGTCTACGGTACTAGAAGCAAAAGACTTACAACCCGAAATTCGGTTGAAAAAGTGAGAGGAGAAAGTGAAAGTAATTCTCCGAAAAATCAAGGAGAAGTGAAAGACGGTATTCCCACCACAGTAGATTATTTAATTTTACACATGATATCGTAATAAGTATTACCTCCTTTTGTCATTGTTGAGTTTACGAATAACATCGTCTAACCAATTTAAAGTGACACAATTTAAGTGTGTCACCTTATGGTATTTTTATAAAAATTTTTAAATTCATCTATCTGTATACGAACGGACTTTCCACAGGTTATATATAACAATTCACTTTTCGTTCATCATTTTTTTCATACATATTAAACTAGGGTAAAAAATTTTTGGTTTTCTATATAATTATATGTGTATATCCCTTTCTTAGACTTCCTTGTATTGAATCAAGTATGTATATAAGGATCAGACATTAGATTATTTTCAACAGTTTTGAGATAATTCCTCACTAATTCTCCGTTGGTCCGAAGGGACCACCGAGACTGCCATTCCTTAGACGGACGTTACGTCCTCTGGACCCAAACTAGGGACCAAACCCTTCTAGGGGACCTCTTCTCTTACCGATGGGTGAGACCATGACAACGGACCTCTTAAGGTACCTGTCTCCTCGAACCACCCGATGTCAGGTATCCTAAAGTTTCTTAGGTTGTACTGACTCGCTGATTGTGAAGTGTGTGACTCTGTTGAGTGGTAATTCTGAGGCTTTACCCATTCCACTAGTGTAACTGTCTAACACATTGAATGCAAACAAAGGAAGTACAATATCGGACTACTCAAGGTAGGTGGAACAGGTAAACGTTCATTGTCTTCCCTTAAAGTTTCGTTAAAACGAAAAGAGTCTTTACAAATTGAAGAGTAATATACATGGAAAGGTTACACACGATATTAATCATAACAAGCAATTCTGTGGTCCTATCGTCATATTAACTTGTGACTTTAATTTAATTAGGATTATCCGTTTTAACTGAACACCTCCTGAAGTATTTACCGTTTTGAAACTAAGAGTGAAAAGGACGAGAAGATGTCTAATTCTGTCTGAAATTACTAATTGTTGTCAGGACGGTGATACAACCTCACTGTCTCATTCCTGACAAAAAAAGTTCATCGTGTTTCTCCTTTGTCTAAATCTTGAAAAGCTTCGCAAACTCGATACCTTATGTCCGACTGCGCAGCCCAAGGAGTTACCCTGACCTTATTCGTAAACTTTGTTGGTCGAGTTGGATCTTAAGTTTACCAGAGTTCACAAAACGTAAGTTCAGCTTAATACCAGATCTTGAGGAATCCTGGTTAATTTCGGAGACCAGACGAACTGTGGACGGATCAAAGAGTGAGGACTCGTGTAAGTCCGAAGATCTTGATTGGGTGTATGGAACTCTTGGACATCGAGAACCCAACGACGATTCAGTGAAGTCAACACAAGCTGAGACACGCTGGGGTATCTGCCGTCGGGTGGTCCGAGGGGGCAGGGACCCTAAGAGGTCCGTTCTTGTGACCTCACCCAACGGTAAAGGAAGAGGTTACGTACTTTCACTTTTCACTTTCACTTCAGCGAGTCAACACAGACTGAGACACGCTGGGGTACCTGACATCTGGTGGTCCGAGGAGGTAGGTACCCTAAAAGGTCCGTTCTCATGACCTCACCCCACGGTAACGGAAGAGGACTAGAACCCATGATCTACTGTAAATCTCAATTTGGAGATCTCATCAAGATCTGATGTCCCCAAGAGGATCGTGTCCGTCGATTCACACCAATTTAAAACAGGTAGGTCCTATTGTGATTCTCTAAGATCTTCAAGATATAGGTACCTGTCTCCCACCCCCGTTTTCTACTGGACCTTCCTCGGGTACTTACCTATAATTACTTGTGTGTCTAGTCGAATAACTCCGATATCCCCTGTTTCGAATAGTAAAATGTCTTTAGAATGGGACTTGCTGAACTTCCCCTGGTCCTTTCCTGTCCCTATAGAGACAACATTCTTTCATCATAAGGGAAGGAGGTGGGGTCTTAAAGTTCCTATGATTTTTTCCTTTGTAGGGTCTGTCTCGAAGATGTCCACCTTCCTGACGAGGGTCTCTGTGAGGACCGTAAGGTCCCCGTTAACGAAGACAGACCCTTAAAAGACTCTAACCCGATGGAGGGATGTCTAAGGTTACCGTTACCGTTCGAATTCTCCTTGGGTAAGTCGTTAAGGAAAGGTAGTGGTGAAGAGAGAGAAAAATTTTAAAAATAGTCTCATATCAACTAAGTGTTACACAATCAAAGTCTACACGTCGTTTCACTTAGTCTGTATGTATATGTATATAGGTGAGAAAAATCTAAGAAAGGGGTATATCCGGTAATGTCTCATAACTCATCTCAAGGGACGTGAGATGTCATCCAGGAATAATTGATAAAATATATATCATCACACATATACGGTTAGGGTTTGAGGGTCACATAGGTCGAATGGGGGACCATTGGTATTCACACAAAAGATGTAGACCCTGAGATAAAGACAAAACATCCATTCAAGTAAATATCGGTGGGGGGGAAAAAAAAAAAATCTAAAGTGTACACTCACTATAGGACACTATAAAGAAAGAGACAGACTGAATGAAGTGTGTAAATCACGAAATAAAGGTACTGAGAGAGAGAATACCAGAAGTTTCTGAGTATGAGTTAGTCCATCCTTCCCAGGAATCTCTGGGGGAGGTACTTTTCTATTTTTCAAACTTCGTGGATCTCTCATTTGGTCTCTTCCGCTACCGTGGGGTGAGGTCATGAGAACGGACCTTTTAGGGTACCTACCTCCTCGGACCATCCGACGTCAGGTACCCCAGTGATTGTCAGCCCGTGCTAACTCACTGAAGTGAAAGTGAAAAGTGAAAGTACGTAACCTCTTCCTTTACCGTTGGGTGAGGTTACAAGAACGGACCTCTTAGGGTCCCTACCTCCTCGGACCACCCGACGGTAGATACCCCAGCGTGTCTTAGCCTGTGCTGACTTCGCTGAATCGTCGTCGTCGTCGTCGTCTCTCATTCACCTGGTGAGTTCCAGTGTGTCAGTTATGTCTTCTCTTCTCCCTTTTGTCTCCTCTATCATCTGGACCGCCTAGAGTACCCTTTCGAGTCTATTTCTCGGTCAAGAAGTAAGGAGTCGAAAGAAGTTTGTCGAGTTCCGACGAGACATGACGACAGAAGGTTGAAAGAAAGAAGGTCAAACGACTCAATACACGAAAGAAAGATTAGAGGGTTTATTCAGAAAAAAAGTTTTTCTTTCAAAATTTTTACTTTGAGGGTACGGAATTAATCTATACTTCGTATAAGTATAGAACCAGTAAGCCTCAAGGGACATCCCAGACAATTCTGTCATCGAAGTCATGTCGAACGAGGGTGGATTGAGGGTTTATCGTTGTACCAGTCCTTGTTTCAGAGTAACTCTCACTTTCGGTTTGCAACGATACTTTTAATGACAATAAGGGTTTCAGGGTTTTACGTGTCGCTTGAACTAATATTAAGATCTTTTTTCTTTTTAGTCTCCGTTTATCGAAAGGAACACTGACAGTGGTTTATTACTGTTGATGTGTGTTCAGAAAAGAAGAATTACAAAAGAGTTTCTCATCTGTGTGTGTGTGGTAAACATTCGGTCAAAATTTTATTTGAGGTTCATAGAACCTGAAGGGACCACCGAGTCTGCCATTTCGCAGACGGATGTCACACGCTCTGGACCCAAGCTAGGGACCTAGTCCTTCTAGGCGACCTCTTCCTTTACCGTTGGGTGAGGTCATGCGAACGGACCTTTTAGGGCACCTGCCTCCTCGTATCATCCGATGTCAGGTACCCCAGCGTTTCTCAGCCTGTACTGACTCGTTGAAGTGAAGTGAAGTAGAACCCCAAATGTTCACTCATTGTTTTGTTATACAGTCACGATGTCACTAACCATACATAGGAACTTATAGCAACCATTTCACTCTTAAACGGTACAGAAGGACCATGTTCCGGGTCCTCCTCCTAACCTCCCCGAGATTACACGTCATCCACGAAGAACACTTTAAGACCTTAAACCTCGAGTATCGACTCTAGTTCGGAATACCTATGTTATAAGTCTACGGAGTCCGAAGGAACCACTAAGTCCCCATTTCCTATACGGACGGTCACACTGTGCCCAAACTAGGGACTAGGTCCTTCTAAGGTGTACGACACCTCGTTGATTCGGTTACTCGGTGTCGATGACTCGGATGCGCGATCTCAGGTTCTCGGTTTTGGTAATTCGGGTGTATCTGGGACACGAGACGCTGTCTTCGGTGACGTCACTCTTCGGGCTCGTGGCGGTGGTCTATCGCCGGGGCGGGTGGTGTTGATGTCTTTTCGGGCGTGGCGTTGTCTCTGGGTCGTCTCGGTTTTCATTTTGTTTGTGTGAAATTTTATTTTTTTATAATTAGGCGGAGGAGTAGTCCAGATCACTCGTAAGGACTTCGGAGTGGTCGAGGACGTTGGAGGTTCCTCGACCTACCGTTAATCTTTAACCAATAACCCCTACGGACCTCTCGACACCGGCGTCGGTCTTAATTCTCTAGAATGGGCAATTTATATAAAATAAACCATAGAAAATTTTTCTTGAGGAAGAGGGTGAGAAGGAAAAAAGGAAGATCTTAATTCTGGACACTTTTTATACGACATGGTATACCAGAAAATCTAACCGTTACTTCCTTCGATAATTCTGAGGTGTGACCTGTATCTAATTGTAGTTTCTTACCTCATCACCAAGTAAGAATATAGTACCGATTTAAACTCGTAAATCATTATATATGGAATACAATACGGTATACTGATACCAAAATTAAGAAACCACTATTAATTATGTATAAAATTACGAGAAGTACCTTTAAGTTTCCTATTTTTACGAAGTGATACAACCTAATTGAACGGAAAGAGTTTTTATTTACCTTAATTTATAGTAAATCTCACTACCCTTTTGGTTTTCTAGGTGAACGGGGGTCAGTGAGGGGACGGTTAGACAGTGTCGTGACCTTTAGACGACGATGAATAGGGAAACCTGATTCCGCAATAAAGATTTCAGGGGTTAATGTTATGTGGAGACGATGGACCTCCCCTTGTTAGAAGCAATATAGAACCTTAGTGTAGACAATTCATCGGTTAATAAAAATTGTCCTCTTAGTCCTTCCCCTAGACTCCGGAATATAAAACTCTACTTTTACCTATACCATGGACCAAGGAACTTATACGACGTCTCATTATTGGTGACCCAGACGGTTCAAAACTTACCTATATAGTCTTTACGACCGTGAGTGCTGTATACGCCAATTACGAAAACACTACAAAAACCAGACGTCTACTTTGTATGTTCCTTCTCCTCAAGTCCAGGATGGAAAGATTAAAGACCGTACAATTAGTAGTCAGATCTTAAGACTTCATGACGTGCGTAATCCATGTCTGTACACCTTTTATTTTAGTGTTCGATTCTCCCTTCAAAGTCTCTATTAAATCGAGTAGAGGACAGAAGTGTAGTCCAGATTTAATATGTGTCGACCTGGTTAAAGGTCGGTATATGGGTTTATAGATAGGATACTCGTGACCAAAACGTGGACGTTGTTTCAAGTCGATAACGAACGATCACTTAAGGTCAGAGACTATACTGCGACGACGACGACGACGACGACGATTCAGCGAAGTCAGCACAGGCTGAGACACGTTGGGGTATCTACCGTCGGGTGGTCCGAGGGGGCAGGGACCCTAAGAGGTCCGTTCTTGTGACCTCATCCAACTGTACTGTGTCAAATAGGGTTAAGATTGAGAGTAGGTAGGAGTGAAAGAAACTCTCTCGGAGAGGAATAACCACGAAAACTTGACACTACAACCTCTTCTGAGAACTCTCAGGGAACCTGACGTTCCTCTAGGTTGGTCAGGTAAGATTTCCTCTGGTCAGGACCCACAAGTAACCTTCCTGACTACGATTTCGACTTTGAGGTTATGAAACCGGTGGAGTACACTTCTCAACTGAGTAACCTTTTCTGAGACTACGACCCTCCCTAACCCCCGTCCTCCTCTTCCCCTGTTGTCTCCTACTCTACCGACCTACCGTAGTGACTGAGCTACCTGTACTCAAACTCACTTGAGGCCCTCAACCACTACCTGTCCCTCCGGACCGTACGACGTTAAGTACCCCGGCGTTTGTCAGCCTGTGCTGAGTCGCTGACTTGACTTGACTCGAGGAATATTCCTTGTAGTTGAGTGGTACCCAATCAATGTTGGAAAAGGACAACGTAGGAGTAACCGTCACCTTCGACCAACTAATAGTAGGTCGAACCTTGTCACAGGAGGGTCCTGTCGTACTGGAGAACTTGTATCCGTGATACACAGGATTACAGGGGGCGTACCAGATCCTGTGTTGTCCCCAAAATAGAACATGGATGCCACTCGGTCAATGAAACAATTCCCACAAAGTGCACGTAATAGAAGTCAAGAGTGACCTTGTTACATCCGTAAAAAGTCCATATGACCCCGAACCCTTCCGAGTTTTCGAACCTGTTTCAGTGTGTCAACCACTTACTATCTCGTCCCTACGTAGTATTTGTAACCAGATTTCCTTTACATCGGTAACTCTACGTCTCGAACGATTACGTCTCGGTAACTCTACCCGGAACCGGGTACACGGTGTCCGGTTCCGAAATCCGCCGGTCCGTCGACCCTTCCTCGACGAAGACCTCGAGTGGACTTCTCTACTCTCCACTCCGCCCATGTCCTGTCCTATCTCTCCTTCGTTTTGAAGACTCCTGAACGGTTCTTTCGGATCTTCACCCCGTGGGACTACTACAGAGTACTTCTTGGACGACCCGGTGAAAATCTTCTATGGTTCGGGAGTTTAAAGGAGTTTAAAAGGCTTTAGTGACGTCTACTACTGACGTCGGTACTTTAATTTTCTGCGGACGAGGAACCTTCTTTTTCGATACTGTTTGGAGTTGTCACAGATTTCCAGGTACATCAGTTTCGATACCAAAAAGGTCATCAGTACATACCTACACTCTCAACCTGGTATTTCTTCCGACTCGTGACTTCTTGACTACGAAAACTTGACACCATGACCTCTTCTGAGAACTCTCAGGGAACCTGACGTTCCTCTAGGTTGGTCAGTTAGGATTTCCTTTAGTTGGGACTTATCAGTAACCTTCCTGACTCCGACTTTGACTTCGAAGTTACGAAACCGGTGGACTACACTTCTGGACTAAGTAATCTTTTCTGGGACTACGACCCTTTCTAACTCCCGTCCTCCTCTTCCCCTACTGTCTCCTACTCTATCAACGTACCGTAGTGGCTGAGTTACCTGTACTCAAACTCGTTCGAAGTCCCCTACCACTTCCTGTCCCTTCGGACCACACGACGTTAGGTACCCTAACGTCTCAGCCTGTGTTGACTCTTTGACTCGTTGTTTATTAAAGACTCGGGAAGTCGGTGACTATTTACTCCTTAATACTTGTGTCGGACCCCGGGGGACTCCTTCGATGAGTGAAAGACAAGCACTAGTCGAGACAAGTTGGTTTCGGTCGGACCACCCAGTCACGAAGGGAAGGGTCTCCTTAGGGGGACCCGTCAAGAATACATCTCCTCCCAAACGTCGTTCTAGGTCTCCTTTTCCCAGGACCGTCTACCAGTTTTTTTTTTTTTTTTTTCAGGATCGGGTCCGGGAGAACAAAGAACTTTCAGGGAAGGGCAAAGACCCTGTGACCATTGTACTCCCTTCCACCTGGTTTATGGATTGTGGGAAGGGTTGAATCAGATTCTCTACACCAAAAGACATCACTCTTCCGGTTTCCCCCTCTTTGTGTATCACTGAACCCTGACTTAATTGGATGAAAGACCGAAATAAAGGAACTGGATGTTTCACCGTCGGTAAGTCCCTTTCCTTGATTTGGGAACGAGTGAGAAGACGGGAAATCAAGATCCGAGACCAACCTGGCTAATGGTGAAGACTTCGAAATGTCTTCACCAAAGGAGACGGACTTTGTGGGGAGGGAGGAAGAGGAGTGGGAAAAATTTAGAAGATCGACCATGAACTGGAGGTAGAGTCGACTGTGGAGAGGATGTCTCCGGAAAGGACTCGAGGGTCTGTCGACCCCACGACCCCGAGACACGAAGGTCTCGGGGACCCGGTATAAAATGAACGGAACCCGAGACCGGGAGAGGGGTTCTCGGTGGCGATCACCTCCCCACCCTCTCCTCTGTGTACAAAAGGTTCTCACCGTAGAATAATTGTTATACCCCGAAGGGACTACCGAGTCTGTCATTTATAAGACGGACGTTACGTCCTCTGGGTCCAAACTAGGGACCCAACCCTTCTAGGGGACCTCTTCCTTTACCGTTGGGTGTGGTCATAAGAACGGACCTCTTAAGGTACCTGTCTCCTCTGACCACCCGATGTCAGGTACCCCAGAGTTTTTCAACCTGTGCTGACTCACTGATTGTGAAAGTGAATTCCATTATACAACATTACTGTCAATTCCAAAACTGGTTTTCTACAATCTTCTTCATCACACTTTCGTCTCGACACTCTGAACCTTGAACCCGCCTCCTCCCAAACATCAATTTAACACCGTAAAGAATATACACTAATGAGGTGGTTTTACTCACCGAGTCCAGGGGTGGAGTCCAGTGGGAAAACGTACACTCTTGGGAGGGGGTCGTCGTGGTGTGTTATGTGTATCATCCTTAAATTATTTATAAACAATCAACTTATTTATTGACCCACTTATTTACTTATTTGACACAGTGGAGGTCGTCCAGGGAAGGGGAGAGACCCAGAGTTATAGGAGTAACCATTTTACTCCTCTACCCTGTTTTACTTAATATTCCTGGGAAGGCCAAGACTTTAACTACCATCCAATGAAGGTTAGGAAGAAGTAGACGGTGATACTGCAGACTTCCGATTAAAACCGTTTCTAGAAATTAGAAAAAGTCATCTTCCACAATCACTTATTTTTACTGAATAATCCACACTTTAAATACGATTTGTCCAAATAGAAAATAAAATGTTTTGTTCGTGTGGAGAGACTTCTTCTCTCTTCGATTCTGGTTTTATTACCGTAGATTCCACTGTCTTTAATGTTCGAACGGTTTTCCTAGACTCACGATACTTAGTGTAAGAATTAAAAATAATATTAATAAACAAGTAATTGAGCGAACAGGACCCAGGTCGATAAAAAGAGGTAATTTTTACGAATTATTTATATATCGATCACTTTCGTACAACTCATGCATCGGGATACGATCCACGACACTTTTATTTTGTACAGACTCGGTACTGTGTACGGTGTTGGAGGAACCCTTATGGTTAGATCTTTGATCCGTGTTCACATTGTGTTCTTATGTTCGTCTCCCATTCCTTCTCTCGTCTCCAAGTACTTGAAATCCGTTTGAAGGACCCACCTTAAACTCGATTCGGGTATCCTTGTTGATCTTAAATATGTCCCTCCCCTCGTTAATGTATTAAGGTCCTCTTATCGTAGGACCTCTATATCGACCTCTATTGCAATATTACTTAACTATACATCATACAAATTCGACCGAGTTATGTTGGCGGAGGTTTATTGAAATCTTTAAATTGGTAATCTTTAAGTAAACAAACCTATCAGAGAAATTTTTTACACGTGTGGGTCCGTGATTACGTACTTGGAGTATCTATGAACTTGAAACCTCAGTCTGTGGGACCTAAACTAAGGATCGATACGGTGAAGGATCGACACACTGAAACCCGTTTTAATGAATTGGAGACACAGAGTCAGACAATCCCGACGATATTGTTTCAGGTCTAATGTACCGAATATTTGTTGTCTTTAAATAAAAAGTGCCAAGATCTCCGACGTTCAGGTTCTGGTTCCACGGATGTACCAACCCAAGATCACTTCCGAACGAAAGACCAACTGTGGAAGAACGACACAATAGTGTACCGCCTTCCCCACTCTCTTGAGAGACTCCGAAGAAGGCATTCTCGTGGTTAGGGTAAGTACTCCCGGGGTAGGAGTACTGTATTAGTGGTGGGTTTCCTGAGTGGCCCGCTATGTAGTGGAACCCCCAATTCTAAAGTTGTGTTCTTAAAACTCTCCTATGTTTACAAGTATAGTCTCGTCAGAAACTCAGAACGTCATATTTATGATTGTTAATTCTCACTAGTAGTCGTTGTAGTACGGTAGACTAACGAGAGAAAGGTCGTCGATCTACCCTGTCTCGTCTGACTTCTTTACCCGAAAAGTAATCCGTCTCGGGGTTCTATTAGTTTATCATTTTAGTTACGTTTGTGAATGTACCACAATTAACACATGTTCCGTGATAAGATTCGTAAAATATACATAATTCAGGAAATTAGGAAGTTGTCGGGTCACTCCGTGATGATAGGAGGACAAATGTATCCTCCTTTGTTTCCGTGACCCTCGACTTCTTGAACGGGTGCTCAAGGGCACCCACCTGTTACCGTGTCGGTCGAAATTTGAGACGTAGGCCGGGGTCCCAAGGACGACAATTGGTGGTGCAGTATGACGGAGAGACAAATTATTGTCCACTCCTGTCTTCGGGAATCTCTTCCAAGACACCTCCGTCAGCCCTTCTCGTTGCTACAGACGTCCGTTCACAGGACGACCTGTGGTGAGTCGAAGTTTATTTAACCGGACTCTTTACACGCACAACTGAAACTCCTATGTCCCCTCTAAACCCTCCCCTCGTGTCTATTTGGCTTTGTCGTAAAGTAGTCCTCTTGAGCGACAAGAAAAGACCAAAACTTTGTAGAACTCCGGAGACAAACCAGTGGTCTATTAGGAATTCCAGGGAAGGTTTCGACTCTTCGACACTTTTACTTTTTGACTCCTTGTAGTAATTTCATCTGCAACTAAGTACGACTCTCGTTCCCCAACACGACTCTTTAAACGTCTTATTTAGTCTATCGTATAAACTCTTATTTGTCGTGTAGTACATTTATGGTTCTCAAGTATTAATGTCACTCAGTGGTATACAGTCAAGTACTGTCAATGGTCTCCGTTCTTGAATGGAATTTCTCACTTCAAACCGGTTTTTTAATTTGTTCTACCACACATTCGACGATTCTCCTTAAGAGAGGGAGTCACTAAGAGAGGGAGGGTTTTGACAGGGGTCTCCCTGGAACAGATCCCTTTAGACAGTTCTTTTTGGTCCTTTATTTTTTGTCTCAGTAGTAGGTAGTCGAACTCCAGGAGGGGTGAAAGACGGGATTGGGGTCGGAATCGGGACCTCCTAGATTGTCTCCCGACTTCCCACTCTTGATCGAGGTGGTCGATACGTTTAGAAAATACCTCAACTGGTTTTTCGAGGAAGTCCAAAAACTGGTTACAATAACTTTTCGAAAACAACACCGACTTACTTGTAAAACCGGTTGAGTTATGTACGTGTGTGAGTCTAATGTCCGGTTCTACACTGGGCCCCCCTTGTGTCTATGTGTCTGTGTGTGTGTGTATGTGTGTGCATGTGTGCTGAAAAGGAAAGAATTGGACAGGAATAAAGACAGGGAAGCTAGACGAAGGTGGACTCATAAGTGTCTCCACCTTCTCCCTACTATTTATTCTGCTAAACGGTATTAAGAGTCCTTATTTCCAGACAGAAGTTTTCGTCCGATGGAAGAGGGAATGGCAAGACTCTCTCCTTCTTTTTTTTTTTTTTTGTCTTTTTTTTTTGGGTTGTGTCACTACAATCCGTAACAGAATGTCAAATAACTCGTTGTGAAAAGAATTTTTCACCCCGTCCCTTCACTCCGTAATCCGGAATCCTTAATCTCCGAGTGATAATCTTCTCAAACGACTAAACTGACCACGTACACTCGTATCATTCAGCGAACTCAGTACAGGATGAGAAGCTTTGGGCTTCCTGATATCGGGCGATCCGAGGAGAAAGGTACCCTAAGAGGTCCGTTCTCCTGACCTCACCCAACGGTAAGGGAAGAGGTCCCCGAGAAGGGTTGGGTTCCTAGCTTGGGTTCCAGAGATTACAGAGGACGTATCCGTCTGTCTAAGGAATAATGATCGCGGTGGACCATTATCATAGACTATTCATGTCCATATAAAAACTCTCACTTTCTCCCGAAATAGTTATTAATGTGACCTTGGTGTCAACGTTTGGACCTGAAAGGGTCCTTTTTGTTCCCATATACTCTGGGAATGTACATAGGACAGTAACTTGGGGGAGATAACTGAGACTTTCTATACATTATAATATGGTCCTTTACTTCCGAGTCTTTCCAATTCACTGAACAGATCCCAGTGTGTCGACCCTACATCGACTTGCTTGTATTTACATTAGACGTGGGTATAAGAGGGGTAATAGGTAAAACGAAAAGTTCCTTGATAATAGAACGGTCCATATAGTACCCCTCTACTTTCAAACATTATAAAGACTTTTACTTAACATTCGGGTTTTCGGTATACCGAGAAGAGGACCGTGTTTACTTGAAACGATGTCGTTAGTTCATGATACTTCTCCACTACTAAATCGAAGTTGTACACTCGCTAAAACCATGGTTCTTCAAGTGACCCCAACGAACCGAAAAAAGAACTGGTCCCAGAAATTATCCTTTCGGATATACATTTGTTTTACGTCACCCTTCTGTAAATGAAGGTCATACCAACTCATCGAGGTCTACCTGAGTCGGAAGGATGTGTATTGTTCATATGTCTTATGTTACTGAACTTCTGTGACCTTTTACTTGTTTTGGTCCGTCCAAGACCTCTTCTCATCTGTGAACCTTTTTTCACCGTAGTGTTCTACTTAATCGACAAAAATATCGACAATCGGTCTACCGTCGGACTTCGTTTGTGACACTTCCTGTGAGTTTTAAGACTACCTTTTGGAAGTCAGAAACACCGTACTTCTTGGTCTTTTGTTTCCAGTTTCATTGATGCCGGGGACCCTCCAGTTCCCCTCTGGAACATTCCCTCTCTCGATCACTACCCCTCGGTTTTAAGACTCACATTTGAATCGGACTGGAGCCTTGGTGTATGTATATCCTGTCTGAAGTTGATTCCTATTTCCTTAAATTGACTGTAAACTCGACGGTAGGTTCTCTACCTTAGATCAAACTGAGGTTGGTACAATTAACAGACCATATTGTTTTTGTTTATTAAAAGTCTCTTTCTGTCTTTTTAGGTCTCAGAGATGTTATATGGTAAGTGTTTTCGGTCCTGTATTAGGTTTCAATGGGATATACAATTCTTTTTTACTTTTACTGGGTAAAAGTTCACTTCTGTTAGTTACCTTTAGTTAGAACTCAAATGAGTCTACGATCTTAATCGTTTGTTTCTAAAATTTCATCAATCATATTGATACGAATTCACAAATTCGTATTAAAAACTTTAATACGATTTTCTCATTTATTGTCTTTGTCTTCGTTTTTTCTTGTTTTACCTTTAAAATCTTGATTTTTATGTTATAACTTTAAAAATTTTTAACGTGAGTCACTTGATTCATCATCGTACTTCTACTGTCTCCAGTCACGTGAACTTCTCTTTAGTTATCTTTAATATGATAGTCTTCTAATTTATCATTTTACTAACGTTTGTACTTATGTCAGAGTCCCTGGACACCCCGTCGTAGTCTTTTAGAATGTAAGTACATTAGCCTTAGAGATTTCCTCTCCTCTCTCTCTTACCACTCCTTGGTTATAAATCTTTTTATTACCTCCTTTAGAGGGGTTTAAACCACTTTCTGTATTTAAATGTCTAAGTTCTTTGAGTCGTTTGAAGTTTACCCTTTTTATATTTCTTTTTGTACGGATCCGTGTATTATCAGTGTGACGTTTTTCTCTCTCTCTCTCTTTTATAACTTTCGTTTCTCTCTTTTTACTGTAGAATGTGTAGTATTTATCTCTTTGTTTTAAGTTTACTAATGACTAAAGACTAGTCTCTTGTGTCTTCGGTCTTATCTTACCTTGTTGTAGATTTTACGACAGTTAGGTCTTAAGGTATCATTTGTTTTTATGGGAAGTTCTTATTTCCGGTTTTTTTTGTTTTGTAAAAGTCTATTTACGCTCGGTCCTTTTAAGAAATAGTAATCTGGTATATGATGTTCTTCACGATTCACTTAAAGAAGTTTAACTTCCCTTTACAGTGCTCTGGAAGTCCTTCTTTCCTTCTTATAACTTTTACTATTTGTAGAGCTATTTGTATCTCGAAGGGACCACTGAGTCTACTATCTCAAACGGACGTCACGTCCTCTGGGTTCAAGCTCGCGACTCAGTCCTTCTAGACGACCTCTTCATAAGAACGGACGTCTTAGGGTACCTGTCTCCTTTGACCACCAAGGTACCCCAGTGTTTATCAGTATGTGTTGACTCGTTGATTTTGAAAGTGTGAAAGGGACCACTGAGTCTGTCATTTCTTAGACGGACGTTACGTCCAAGTTAGGAACTCAGTCCTTCTAGAGATCCTCTTTCCTTACCGTTGGGTGAGGTCATAAGAGCGGACGTCTTAGGGTACCTGTCTCCTCGAACCACCCGATGTCAGGTATCCCATTGTCTCTCAGTCTGTACTGACTTCACTGACTCGAACGTTTGTATTTTCCGATGACAGATCACGTCAAAGACTAGAACAATCATTATTATGTATACTGTTGACATTGAATTTTCTGTCTCCCATATCCCTGAAGGAACCGTCAGGTTACCAATTTTGAGAGACACAGACGACGTCTCCCACGTCCAAACTAGGGACCAGTCCCTTGATTCTCGGTCGTACGGTGTGTCGGTTTTTTTTTTTTTTTTTTGCCTCTCACTCTCTCTTTCAAAGAACTTGACTTATTTTTACTTTTATGTTGTATACTTAGATTTTCGTAAAAATTTTTCTATCTCCCATATATATCTATACATACCAATTTCAAAGATGTAAAAGGTACTTCACCATGTTATCATGGAGATTCATCTGACGTTTTTTATATTCCTACATATGACATTAGAGATCTCGTTTGTAATTCTTTTATTACGTTTATCTGTATTGATTTCTCCGTCTTTTTTAATTTTAAGTTCATATTTTTGATAATTTAGTTTTCCTTGTTTTTGGTCTTCCTGTCTACCTTTTATTTTAGTTTTCCATCAGAATTTACGTTGGTATAGTCTTTAATGCAATTTACAATTTCTTCATGTGTGAGATAATTTTCCGTCTATAAAAGTCTACCTATTTTTTACTTTGTGTCACACGATAGACGACGACGACGATTCAGCGGAGTCAGTACAGGCTGAGACACGCTGGGGTATCTGCCGTCGGGTGGTCCGAGGGGGGAGGGACCCTAAGAGGTCCGTTCTCATGACCTCACCCCACGATAACACGATAGATATTCACGTGTTGATGTTTCATTCACCAACTTTTATGTATAATATATACATATGTATGTCATTCATATTCTTTCGATCTTAATGATATAATTTTGGTGAATTTATCTAATGTTCTGTTTCTCATAATAGACTTTTTCTTTCCGATAAAGTATTACTATTTGTCCAATCCTAATCTCCATATTAGTCCTTCTGTACTGTTGTATTTACATATAAGTGAAGTATTTGTTTCATTTTAAACTACGTTGATTTACCTATTTATGTGTTAAAGTGTTAGGTTCAATCTCTAGAATCGTGGGGAAATTTGATCCTTTGTTGATTCTTTTTTTAGTCATTTCTACATTTACTAGACTTGTGATAGTTGGTGGAACTCTAGATTAACTATAAATGTCATGTCGTATAGGTTGTTGACATCTTACGTGTAAAAAAGGTCACGTGTATTTCGTGGTTCCAAAAGTTCACATACTTTGTGGTTTTATCTAGTATGTGACCCTATATTTAGTTTACAGGTATTTAAATTTACCTAACTTCAATATGACTTATATAAGACATTGGTTTTACTTTATTTGTACTTTAGTTATCGTTATTATAAGAATCTATATAGGGTTTATAAACCCTGAATTTTTTATGTGAGAACCCTGAAGGGACCACCAGATCACCAATTCTGAAACGGAAGGTTACGTCCCCCACGTCCAAACTAGAGACCAGTTCCTCGATTCTAGGGTGTACGGAGTACCGGTTTTTTGGTTTTGTATTCCGCCTTCGTTATAACATTGTTTAAGTAACTTCCGAAAATTTTTTACCAGGTGTAGGTTTTTTAGAAATTTTTTATTTGTTTTCTTATGTAAGGACTTATTAAGTACCTAGTTTCTTCTTTCATCCTTTATAAAACTTGACGACTACTGTTTTTATGTTGTATAGTTTTAAATGTCTGATGTTGAATTTCGCCATGTGTCTTTCTATAAATATCGAAAATACTGATGTAATAATTATCTTTTCTTCTTTCCAGACTTCAGTCACCAGATACCTAGATAGAATTCTTCGATTTATTCCTTCTTGTTCCATTTGCGTGTTATTTATGTTCCTTCCTTTATGATGATTATTTCTATCGTTCTCGCTCGTTTCAATAAGGTCAATACAAACTGAGAAACGTTGGTGTACCTGATGTTGGGTGGTCCGAGGAGCCAGGTACCCTAAAAGGTTCGCTCTTATGACCTCACCCAACGGAACGGGGGGAGGTCCCCTAGAAGGGTTGGGTCCCTAGTTTGGACGTAGAGGACACCGAGAACGTAACGTCCGTCTAAGAAATAGTGTTTTTTAATTGTTTCGGTTTTTAACCAACAACCTTTCCTAGTTGTTTGAACTTTTATAGGGATCAATATGACTAGTTCTTTTTTTCTCGATCTTTTCTTTTAATAGTTATAGTTTTTACTTTCTCCATAATAGTGATATCTAGTCTCTGACTGTTTGACCAGTCGTCCCGTTTAGTGTAGTTCCCGGATAAACCATCCAGATTTATACCGAAAATATAAAGTATAAAATTTACCACACTTTTTCTTTCTTCCTTCCTTCTTCCCTTCTTTCCTTCGTTCGTTTCTTTTTTACACGTCGTCTCCCTCTGGTAAATACCGAATTTTTAGGATTTCATAAATAATAGAAGGAAAATGTCTTTTCAAACCGACTGGTGAGTATTTACAATATCTACAATTCTTTATTGTCCTTACAATACGTGTTGAAGACGGTTATTTGAACTTTTCGATTGACTTTATTTAAGAATCTTCTTATATTGATTGGTTTTATCTGTGCTCTACTTAGTCTTGTAGGTAATTTGTTTAACCTAAACCATAGTGTTATGAAGGGTATTTCTTTAAAGTCTGGGTCTTTCAAAGGATCACTCGGGATAGTTCGTAAATTACTTTTTTATTGTGGTTACAGTGTGTTTGAGAAATTCTCAAAATATTTCAACCGTTTTGTGGTTGGGTTTCAGACTATTTCTTTGATCCTCCTTTTTTTTGAAAGTCCTCCAAGGGGTCACCGAGTCACTATTTCTTAGACGGACGGTTACGTTTTCTACGCCCAAACTAGGGACTAGACCCTTCTAACGTGTACGGAACCTCGTTGATTTGGTCACTCGGTGTTATGACTCGGACACGACGTCTCGGGCACGAGACGTTACTCTTCAGTGGTGTTACTCTTCGGACGTGTGGCGTTGATCTCTTTTCAGTCACATCTGGGATTCTGGGTCAGGTCGGTATTTGTTTATTTATTAAAGTTTGGATGTAGGAAGTACTTGTATTCACGATTTTATGAATTGTTTTATAATAGTGACATATTTTTACTATTATGTAGTATTGGTGATCCCAAAGAAGGTTTTTACGTTTCTAACCAAATTGTAGGATTTTAGTTACATTAAATGGTATAATCTATTACCTGTTTTCGGTTTACTACTAAAGTTCTCTGTGTCTTTTTCGCAAATTGTTTTAAGTTGTTGGTGGGTGTCATTTTTAAAAGTCGTTTGTTCCTTGTCTTCTTTTGAAGGAATTAGTTTATTTCCCATAGATTTTGTGTTTTGTTTTTGTACCGATTATAGTATCATTATCATTTTATCACTTATGAAAAGAGGACTATAGTTCTGTTCTACAAGTGAAAGTGGTGAATCAGTTGTAAAATAACGTTCATGATTATAGTTTTATTCAGGTTTTCTTCCTTTTTTTCCTTATTTTTAATTACTCTTTCTACCGATTACAGTGATAAAAGTCTACCGTAATGTATCTTTCCGGGTTTATTAGAGATTTTGTTGATGATGTCGATTATTCACTCAAATCGTTCAAGTATCCTATGTTTTAAATCTACATACTATCTACCTACCTATCTATTACTCTCTAACCACTATCTATATCGAATAGTTAGAATAAAATTTTATGAACATCGTCTATTAACATTTTAAATTAAAATTTAAATTTTTATTAAAGTGAACATGATTCAGTCTTTTTCCTTCTGTTTATGGTATGCTATAGTGAATATACATCTTAGATTTTATCCTGTGTTTACTTGGGTAGATAGTTTGTTTCGTAGTACCTGTATCTCTCATCTGACCAACAACAGTTCCCCCTACGTCAAACCACTCCCAAACTAAACTACATTTAACCATATATGTCTTACCTATTTGTTGTTCCAGGATGACACATCGTGTCTGTCAATATAATTTATAGGACACTATTGGTATTACCTTTTCTTGTACTTTTTATTACATGTATATATCTCTCTCTATATTGACTTAACAAAACGACATATCGTCATTAATTGTGTAACATTCACCTATACTCTCAACCTGATATTTCTTTCGACTCGTGGCTTCTTATCTACGAAAACTTGACACCACGACCTCTTCTGAGAACTCTCAGAGAACCTGACGTTCCTCTAGGTTGGTCAGATAGTATTTCCTCTAGTTAGGACTCACAAGTAACCTTCCTGACTACAACTTCAACTTTGAGGCTATGAAACCTGTGGACGATACTTCTCAACTGAGTAAACTTTTCTGAGACTACGACCCTTTCTAACTTCCGTCCTCCTCTTCCCCTACTGTGTCCTACTCTACCAACCTACCGTAGTGGCTGAGTTACCTGTACTCAAACCCATTTGAGACCCTCAACCACTACCTGTCCCTCCGGACCACACGACGCCAAGTATCTCAGCGTTTCTCAACCTGTGGTGACTCACTGACTTTACTTGACTTAAGTTGATATGCAGTTATTTTTTTAAAAATTAAGGTAAACGTGGACATAGTTTTTTTTATGAATCCTACTTAAATTGTTTTCTGTCCGTTATGGAGAGGTAAATCGTAAGCACCGGTTGAGTACAGTTGCATACCGGTTTTGGTGGTGTTATAACATTTCATTAATCGGAGGTTAATTTTATTTTTTAATTCAATTTTTTCTTTTTATTTATTTATTTTCCTTTTTTTTCGTAACGACTCTCTTTAATTTTATCTGGACCTATTTATAATGTTCTAAGTTATAATGATTCTTTAGTTAAGAGGGTTTTAACACGTTAGGTTTAATATTAGAACCGTTCCAAAAAAAAGATGTTTAACTGTTCGTGTAAACTTTTAAGTGTACCTGTATGTTTTCCGAACCTTATTGGTGTCGTTAGAACTTTTTTTTTTGTTTCAACTTCCTGAGGGTGATGGACTAAGTTCTGACATCTTTATTTCTATACACTGTATATAAAAAAAAAAGTGTTTTTTAGTTATCTCGACTTGTCTTTCGAGTTTTTATTCGGATGTGTTCCTTAAGGTACCTTCAGGTCACCAATCCTGAGACACGAGAGTGATGGTTCCCGGGTACAACCCCTTGATTCTAAGATGTTCGGTGTGTGACCCCAGTTTTTTCTTAAAAAATTTTTTTATCTGGATTTGAATGTACTCATAAACCATAAAACAGTTTCCACGGTTTCGTTAGATACCTCTTTCCTTTTAGAAGTTATTTACTACGACCTTATTGACCTAAAGATTTACCTTGTTTTAATTGAGGTTTGGTGTGTGGTATGGTGTGGAGTATGGTATGTTTTTAATTCAAGTTAATTAATCCTAATAGTAGGATTTACATTTTTGACTTTGGTATCTAGAAAATTTCCTTTCTCATAGAAGTACTAGACAACTATCCGTTTCTAAAGAATTTGTTCAATATATAACAATAAGTATTTTCTTTTATTTTTGACTACTTAATGTGGAGTGGTTTTAATGTTGAATTAGAGTAGTTTTCTGTGGTGAATAGATTATCTATTTGGTGTATCTTTTATAAAAGTTTTGTACATAGACTGAATATAGGTCTCCAACATTTTTTTTTTTTTCATGAAAGTTGAGTTATTCTTCTGTTTGTTAAGTTAACTTTTTACCCGTTTTTAAAATTGTCTATAAAATGGTTTCTATATCTTTTCCGGTTATGTTTTTACTTTTTAGCGGGGTATAGGAATTGGTGAAATTTTTCCTCATACCAACCAAGAATGTTTAAATTTGAATACTGAATACTTGGTCGTTAAGGTAAGTATCCAAGATGAGTCAAGTCAAGTCAAGTCAACGACTCAGTACAGGTTGAGAAACACTGGGGTACTTGGCGTCGTGAGGTCCGGAGGGACAGGTAGTGGTTGAGGGTCTCAAATGGGTGTGTGTACAGGTGACTCAACCACTACGGTAGAGTAGGAGACAGTAGGGGAAGAGGAGGACGAAAGTCAGAAAGGGTCGTAGTTCCAGAAAAGTTTACTCAGTCGAGAAGTGTAGTCCACCGGTTTCATAACCTCAAAGTCGAAGTTGTAGTCAGAAAGGTTACTTGTGGATCCTGGTTAGAGGAATGAGTTCTATTTACTTTTATATATAGGTGTGTTCCTGAAAATGGATTTAGAAGTTACGTAGTGATTTGTATTATCGGGGTTTGATCTTTGTTAGGTTTGTTAGACACTATATAGGTATGTTACCTTATAATGAGTCGTTATTTTACTTATTTGATGTTTTTGTCTTCTTACTTAGAGTTTTTTTAGGATGACATCATGTATCTTCTTCCGAATATATTCTGTCATGTATAGTATATTAAGTAAATATCTTTCAAGATCTTATCCGTTTTGATACCAATTTTTTTTTAGTCTTGTCACTATCCGTTGTCTCCATCGTCAGTGTCCCTAACTACCCTTACCGGTGTCCTTCTGAGTTCTCACTATCGTCACAAAATATAGAACTGTCCCCAAACTCAATGTGTCTATGTGTGTAAACAACTTTTAGTCTCTTTCATATGAAGTTTAAATACGAAAGGGGTATACGTTTGAAGTATTAAAAAATTTGATATTTAAATTTTTCTGACGAGAGGGTTTGAAAAGACTCGGTCCCAACCACCTGTTTACTCCATCACACCTCATCTCTTTTCCCAAGTCTGAAATTTCGGTCGGTCTGTATTTAAACTGAAGATCGAGTCGGTAATCCGACACACAAAAACCCGTTTAATTAAAGAGACAAAGGAATACACACGTCTACTTTATCATCGTGTTACGGATTGTATGTCATTCACGAGGTATTTACCAAACACTATCAACGAGTCAGTGCAGGCTGAGAAACACTGGGGTACCTGATGTGGGCGGTCCGAGGAGGCAGATGACCGAAAGAGTCCGTTCTTATGACCTCACCCAACGGTAAAGGAAGAAGTCCCCTAGAAGACCTAGGTCCCTAACTAGGGTCGAGAGGAGGTAGTGTCCGCCTAAGACATGGGTGACTCGGTGGTATTTACCATCAATAACTATTTGACTGTAAACTCTACTAAACCCCAGTGTCCCGGTTTTCTCCATAATAACGTATGGAGTACCTGTTACAAGGTTGGTTCGATAACCGGATGATTCCCAATATGTACTTAGAAGGGTCCCTATAAACATAAAAGTATTCCGAGGTACTTCTCCCTGATTTTTTGGATAACTACTTTCACTTTCACCTCTCACTTTTTCCACCGAATTTCGAGTTGTAAGTCTTTTACTTGTAGTACCGTAGACCAGGGTAGTGAAGTACCCTTTATCTACCCCTTTGTCACCTTTGTCACAGTCTAAAATAAAACCCCCCGAGGTTTTAGTGACGTCTACCACTAACGTCGGTACTTTAATTTTCTGCGAATGAGGAACCTTCTTTTCAATACTGGTAGGATCTATCGTACAACTTTTCGTCTCTGTAATGAAACGGTTGTTTCCAGGCAGATCAGTTCCGAAACCAAAAAGGTCACCAGTACATACCTACACTCTCAACCTGACACTTCTTCCGACTCTCGACTTCTTAACTACGAAAACTTCACACCACAACCTCTTCTGAGAACTCTCAGGGAACCTGACGTTCCTCTAGGTTGGTCAGGTAAGAATTCCTCTAGTCGGGACCCTAAAGAAACCTTCCTTACTACGATTTCGACTTCGAGGTCATGAAACCGGTGGAGTACGCTTCTCAACTGAGTAACCTTTTCTGAGACTACGACCCTCCCTAACCCCCGTCCTCCTCTTCCCCTGCTGGCTCCTACTCTACCGACCTACCGTAGTGGCTGAGTTACCTGTATTCAGACTCACTTGAGACCCTCAACCACTTCTTGTCCCTCCGGACCGCACGACGCTGAGTACCCCAGTGTTTCTCAGCCTGTGGTGACTCACTGACTTGACTTGACTTGACTTGACTTGACTTCCGAGGTACTTCCAATTTTTTCATGGGGCAGAGGAAGGTTCCTCATCTACTTACTTCTAAACCTCGTCACAAACCGACTAAACGAGAGTCATAGGACTCGAGGTGAGTGGAGTCCGAGACACGAAAGAAGTATCCTCGCTTACGACTTCCGGTGCGGAAGTTTACACACCAGGTGGGTATCCTGTCGGTTTCGGTCGGACCGGTAGTAGTCTAAACTACAGGAGGGTCCTTTGTGGTAGAACACTGGTCGTGTGAGTTAATAGGAGTCTTAAGACATTCCTTATTGTCCATCTCTTCTCATAAGGATCGAAAACTTACATTTTGGGTAGGAGGAATGTTTTAAAGGAGATGTATTTTAAAAGAAACTCAAATTTAGTGATAGAAATATAACGAATCTTTAATCATCTATTCGTGTATCCGAAACTTCAGTCTCGTCGACTTTAAATTTCGAATCAACGAGATTAAAGATTGACGCACCCGTTTAGTTTACTGGAGTAGTTCGAAGTCAGAGGAGTGAACGTTTCAATTATTATACTCGTGAGTAGAGTTTTCTTACATAATTTCTAATCTACTTTAACTATATGCATTTCAGTCTAGGACGTCCCAGAGTATCCGGTTCTTTAAACCTAAAATCAGATATGCATTGTCTTTAGATGACTCACCAAAATTTTCGTTCTGTTATTGTACTAGACTATATTCGTATTTTCTAGTAAGACATCTTCTATCTGGTGTCTCTCCGTTCTCGTTTCCAACCCTCTAACCAATTCTCCAATAACATCTAGTCGACTCTCTTTGCCTCGATCCGGATCTCATCATGACCACCGTTACCTCTCTTCATCTAACAAAGGTCCTTATTATACGATCGTTTAAACCTTTGGAGTCTTCACCGGTGTTCTGACCTATGCAAGTCGAAAGTAAGATCAGAGTTTCTTCCCGTTACGGTTTCTTGTAAGTTTGATGGTATGTTAACACGAGTAAAGTGTACGATCGTTCCATTACGAGTCTTAGGAAGTCCAATCCGAAGTTGGCATGTTCTTGGTTCTTGAAAATCTAAATGTTCGACCTAAATCATTTCCGTCTCCTTGGTCTCTAGTTTAACGGTTGTAAGTAACCTAGAATCTTTTTCGTTCCCTTAAGATCTTTTTGTAGATGAAGACGAAGTAACTGATCCGATTTCGGAAACTGACACACCTAGTGTTGTTTGACCTTTTAAGAATTTCTTTACCCTAATGGTCTGGTGGAATGGACTGAGGACTCTTCGGACATACACCCAGTTCTTCGTTGTCAACCTTGGTCTATACCTTGTTCCCTGACCAAAGTTTAACCCTTTCCTCATACAGTTCCGACATATAACAATAGGACGAATAGATGGATATACGTCTTATGTAGCACACTTTACGACCCGACCTACTTTGCGTTCGACCTTAGTTCTGACGGTCCTCTTTATAGTTATTGGAGTCTATACGTCTACTGTGGTGGGAATACCGTCTCCGGTTCTCCTTGACTTCTCGGAATTACTTCCACTTTCTCCTCTCACTTTTTCGACCAAATTTTGAGTTGTAAGTTCTTTACTTCTAGTACCGTAGACCAGGGTAGAGAAGTACCGTTTATCTACCCCCTTGTTACCTTTGTTACTGTCTGATAAAAGAACCCGAGGTTTTGGTGACGTCTATCACTGACGTCGGTACTTTAATTTTCTGCGAACGAGGAACCTTCTTTTCGATACCGTTTGGAACTGTTGTATAATTTTTCGTCTGTGAGTGAAACGGTTGTTTTCAGGTATATCAGTTTCGATACCAAAAAGGTTATCGGCACATGCCTACACTCTACCACGATACAACGAAGTCACTACAGAGTGAGAAACACTGGGATACCTGACATCGGGTGGTACGAGGAGACAGGTACCCCTAAGAGGTCCGTTCTTATAGCCCCACCCAACGGTACGTGAGGAGGTCCCCTAGAAGGGTTGGGTCCCTAGTTTGGGCACAAAGAATACAGAGGACGTAACCGTCCACCCAAAAAATGGTGATCACCGTGGACCCTTCGGACCCTACACTCTCAACTTGGTATTTCTTCCGACTCGTGGCTTCTTAACTACGAAAGTTCGACACCACGACCTCTTGAAGAACTCTCAGGGAAGGAGTCGATCCTCTAGGTTGGTAAGTTAGGATTTCCTTTAGTTGGGACTTATAAGTAACCTTCCTGACTACGACTTCGACTTCGAGGTTATGAAACCGATAGACTACACTTGTCGGTTGAGTTACCTTTTTTGGGACTACGACCCTTTCTAACTCCCGTCCTTCCTCTTCCCCCACTGTCTCTTACTCTACCAACCTACCATAATGGCTGAGCTACCTGTACTCAAACTCGTTTGAGACCCTCTATCACGTCCTGTCCCTTCGGACCACACGATATCGGATACCCCAGTGCTTCTCACCCTGTCTTGTGTCCCTTCATTAATCACAGGAGTTCAAAAAACGAACTTGGAACCCACCTACGTAATACATCTTTACCCCTTGTAACCCCCTTGTGGTCCTTTATCTGAATTGCAAACTGAACCCCATTGACAAATAAACCTTTCAACGACAGTAATTCCAAGTCAATCTTAAACTTACGTAAGAAAGCGTTAACCCTAAGGTTCTCCTACTGGGGGCCGTACAACACGAGTGCTTCGTAAGTTACGTATCGATGAACTGGAAATCATGACCGTTACGGACATACGTTTCCTTAATTGGAATATATAACATTTATAAAACTTTATTGAATAAAATGGATTCATGATCATGAATAAGTAACAAATGAAGTACGTCTAGTCTACGATTTACCAAAACGAAAGGGTTTCGTCGTGACTATCGTCGTGACTAATAAACATTATATCAGACCCAATCCCAGTATGAATAGAGTAGTGTAACACTTTATAGTCTATGAAAACTTTGTTATTAGAAACAGAGAAGAAGTAGGTCTTCTCCCCTAAGTAACTAATTTAAATTTTACACGAGACGTTGTAGTAAGTGTAAAAGACCCCTTTCTTTTCACTTTATATTTTCGACGACGTAATGGATCGAAACCCGGTACGACCAGACGAAGAAAGGGAAATTTTTCATTTCCGTCATTTTACCTTTGTATAATGTTCAATTGTTTTAAACACTTCCTTTGTGACCTGAAGTTAAAGATGTTGACCACCTCAGGGTCTTTCATCGTGTATTCAGTTTAAAAATAAGTGACTTAGGAAAAATTTTATGAGGGGGTCCCTTTGGAAAGAACAGTGATTTCTAATAGAACGTTAATCTAAGATTAATTCAATTCTGAAAACTCATAACCTAACTCAATTCATCTAGGGTAGACATGAGTTTATAGTGTGAGTGAGGTACGAAAGTATTAGTCCCTACCACTAATACAACAAGACAGTTCTTGATCGTTGTACGTCTTGTTTTCGTCTATACCTGATGTATTGTTATTTCTCGTGAAGTCCAAAAAGATCTCTCATTCTTGTTATCTATAATTAAGTGGATGAAAAAAGAAGTAAAAAATAATACCTTTAAAAATTTATACGTGTTTTCATCTTTCTTATCATATTACTTAGAGTCACATGGAGTACTTAGTGGATCGAAGTTGTTCACAGTTACTTCTCGAGTAGAATAAAATAGATGTTAAGGCGGATGGAAGAGGGTTAGGGTCTAATAAAATTTCGTTGGGGGTCTGTAGTATAGTAAAGTAGGTACTTGCGAAGTCTTACGTGGAGATTTTGTTTCCTGATGTCAATAGGAGGTTAATTTTTATTTTTTATTATTTTACTTTTTGAAACAGTCTTGGTGGTATGGTCGTATAGAAAATTTTCAAATATTATTATAATAGTTTATAGGTCAGTCACAAGTTTTCAGGAGTACAGAGCATTCACGAAAAATTTTCGTTAAAAAACAACCCTAGTAGTGAGTGACAATTCGTCGAAATAATCTGTTTATGTTTTGATCCGAAATCAAACTATATTGGACATACTTCGTCATAAGAACAGACCTCTTAGGGTACCTGTCTCTTTGAACTGCCCGAGCGTTCTTAGCCTGTGCTGAATCGTTGATTTCTCTCTCTCTCTACTTCGACCCGAGGGAACACCGCGGGAGGGTCGAATCTTGTGAGTGTAAGTTTAGGTTATTGGTTTTATATTACCTTTTATTAACTTTTTATTACACTTTCAGTTGTTATTTGCTAAAAACTCTTTAAAGAAAATTTTTGTTTTTATGTCAGACAACTCTTTTTAAGGTCTCTCTCTAATGTAAGCATTGTGTGAATTGGGCTCAATGTAATGTTTACTGGTTGAGAAAGTGACAAAGAGAGAAACGTAGGAGGTGTCAACCGTCGTAGAGAGGTTTGGAGTGAGAGGATGGGGTTCGTGGGGTGTTGAAATAGGGGTTGTATCGAATGTTTCCGGTAAAAAAGGAAAGGGGGTAAAAGGAGTAAAGAACGAAATTAGAGACAGACAGACAGAGAGAGAAATCGGACAAGAATAGTTGTATTTAATTTATTAGAATTGACGACGACGACAACGACGATTCAACGAAGTCAGCACAGGTTGAGACACGCTGGGGTATCTGCCGTCGGGTGGTCCGAGGGGACAGGGACCCTAAGAGGTCCGTTCTTGTGACCTCACCCAACGGTAACGGAAGCGGTTAAGCACTTTCACTTCAGCGAGTCAGCACAGGCTGAGGATCGTTGGGGTCCCTGACGTCGGAAGGTCCGAGGAGGTAGGTACCCTAAAAGGTCCGTTCTCATGACCTCACCCCACGGTAACGGAAGAGGCTTAGAATTGACTCTAGGAGAGTTAACAAAGAGAAATTGGTAATGAGGTTAGACAGGTCGTTACCGTCTTTTTATCTCGTACGAGTCAGTGTCTACAAAGATGACGAGAATAATTTAACAGGTCCGAAACGACATTTACCCTCGACGGAGGGACCCAGTAATAAGAAACACAAAGTCACTACTCTGAAGTGAAGTACGTGAGGACGACACCGGTTTACTTTCATTTGTTATCCGGTTACCCTCTGATAATATCTAACACCTTTCATTGATGTCTGAAAAGTGACCCCCAACATACCAAAAATTCGTTTTAAGTTCTGTTTAATGTACGTAACATATTTTTAAGATTCAAGGGTTCGTTTTCGTTATTTTCCTTAGGATAATCGACATCTTATTTATTGGAGGTTACGAACTTCATCAATTTTAATTAGACGGTCATTAATGTTATTACTTTTGTCATTGTAGTCAATAAGTAACTCGTTGAAGATATTCGGTCACAAGATCAATAGATGACGACGTCTTGTTTGTTGGGGTTTTGAGTTACTGAATTTTGTTGTCAAATAACAATAGAGAGTAACGAGAGACACAACTACTTGGAGTCCACTCGTGAAGACTAAACCTCAGAGAGTACATCCACGTCAGTCTACTGTCCACCCTGACCCCAGTAGACTTCCAATCTGACCTGACCTGCAGGTTCTACCGAGGGAGTGTACGGACCGTCAACTCCGATGGTGCCTGACCAGTCAACTCCAACAACGGAGAACTCAGTCAACTCCGAGAAGGGATGTGTACTGGAGACGACGACCGAATCCGAGTCACGATGTGACCTAGACCAAATACCACATGACCTTGGTCGAACACAGTTGATAACTCTTGGTTAACAATGTAAAAGTGCTTAAAACACTCGGTAAAAATTTTCAATTTAATGTATTTGAATGTTAATTTATTTCGTATAATGTTTATTATCACTATTAGTCTTGAGTAATGAAGGATTAATAAAATAACGTAAAATAAATAAAAAATTTTTATATTTAAATAAATAAAATTAACCTCCAATTAATGAAATGTTATAAAATAACCAAAATGGTATGTAGTTGTACATAGGCGGTGTCCATATGTGCACAAGGGGTCGGACTTGGAGGGAGGGTGGAGGGAGGGGCATGGTAGGGAGACCCAGCAGAGTCACGTGGTCGGGGTTCGTAGGTCATAGTACGTAGCTTGGACCTGACCGCTGAGCAAAGTATACACTATAATATGTACAAAGTTACGGTAAGAGGGTTTAGTAGGGTGGGAGAGGGAGAGGGTGTCTCAGGTTTTCTGACAAGATATGTAGACACAGAGAAACGACAGAGCGTATGTCCCATTAGTAATGGTAGAAAGATTTAAGACATATATACACAATCATATGACATAACCACAAAAGAAAGACCGAATGAAGTGAGACATATTAACCGAGGTCAAAGTAGGTGGAGTAATCTTGACTAAGTTTACATAAGAAAAACTACCGACTCATTATGAGGTAACACATATACATGGTGTCGAAAGAATAGGTAAGTAGACGACTACCTATAGATCCAACGAAGGTACAGGACCGATAATATTTGTCACGACGTTACTGGTAACCACCATGTGCACAGAGAAAGTTAAGACCAAAGGAGCCACACATACGGGTCGTATAAAATGACGTAAAATTATTAGATACACTAACAAGTGTAGATGACACAAGTATGTAGAGAATGGTTGAAATACAAGTCACGATATACAACATCAAACACAAGTCGGAACCCTCCTCATAATGTCGTTTCTTTAGTCGTTTACGATTTTTAAATAATGAAAAAGGGGTATCTTGGACGGTAATTTGTAAAAGGTCGTGTGGTGGCAAACCCGAAAACCTCAGACCCAAGACTCTCCTACTCTTACATGGTTATCTTTCCTTCCTCTTCTAAGGTCAGAAGAATTTTCAATCAAGGTATTTACCGCGTCATCAGTGATGACGGGTTAAGATAACCCAATTCGTCAGTGTTCGATCGAGACTAAGATGAGAGTCAACTGTTCCTCCCTTACTTAACTACCACCGATGAAACCTCTGTTCTATGGTATCGTCCCGGCATATGTATGTAAAGAAAAGTAGAGTAGTAGTGGAATTTGGATACACCACCCATGATTATAATACAGAAAATATATCTAATTCTTTAATTCTGTGTCTCTAAGATTGGGTCTAAAATTTGGTCCGGACGAACTAAGGTTTCGATCACAAGAAGTTATAGTAAAGGATGATGTCGTAAACACGGAAACAGGGAAAAGAGGTACCACAACCCCAACCTCGTCGACATGAAACGTCCGGAAGAGGGACTGTAGGACTCTTAATGTAGTAAGAGACAGTTAGTGTATGAGAAGATGGGACTACCACCTTACTTGTGTCTGTCCTCTGTCTAAACACTTTTCAAGATCGTTTGAAGTCTCTCACTACGTCGGAGTCGTAGTATCTCCATTGTTTTTAAGTTGTGTTGCTTCTTAGATATCTTGAAACTTTATTCCCACCGAAAAGATGGACACTATAATTCCTCAAAACACTTAACTCTTAAATTCACCCCTTTAATACTCAAAAGAGGTTAGTTCTATAGAGTGTGAACAGTCGTTCTGACTTTCGATTTCTTTTTAACAAAGTTGTACTTACGTAAAAAGAAAAGAAATGACATGAGTAAACAGTAATTCGAAGATGGAATGTTCCACTTCCTAAGGAGGTTTCGATTATTTAAACTATCAAATAAAAAGTCAGTATATGTAATATCAATGGGAGAGTGAGAAGACAAAGAGACGTCTAAAAAATTTTATTTCACTGAAGACTGTCAATTAAAAGATTTTTAGGGTTAGGTTGCGGTACGAGAACAACAATAATACCAACAAACAATTGAAAAAGAAGGTGTCTCTTTTAAGATAATCGTACAGATTCTTTTTACACAGTGACTCTTCCTCCCTCCGGTCGTACTTTGTGTCTGGAAAGATAGAACGGTGGGTGAGTGAAGTTCGACGTCGTGAGAGAGAACGGGCCTGAGTACTAAAGTCTAGGTCTTTGGTAGTCTCTACACGAACGAAAAGATTAAGGAGATCCATAAGGAACCGTTCCTAGAGCTTAAATTTAGAAGACGTTTTTCTGTTCTGAGTCTTCAAGTCAAGTCCCGAGAAGGGACCGGGAAAACGTCCCATGACCTTACGGATGTAGAGTTAAAGATTGAGAAGTAGTACCCTCCTTTGGTGACATACGTCATCTCGTTACGGACCGTCCTACACGTATTTGGCTTTAAGACACATCTTTCAAATACGTATTAAATTTTTTGTGACTGTTCGTCTCCGTCCTGAAAGTCCTATCACATCATTCCTCTCCGTTTCCCTTTGTGAGTGGTTCTCTCTAGAGACTACGACCAGTTGCAATCGATTCTATTAGTAAGTTTCAGGGACCTCTAACTACCTTCTAGAATGTCGTCTGACTGTTCGTAAATAACTTCTTTTAGATGTCTTTAAACAGTTCACGTCACCGCCCGGTACCGTAGACTCGATCCTTGACGTGGGTAGGAGATGTCTAGACAGAACACTTTCTTAAAAAAGTGACCCGATCCGTCGACTCACCGTGAATGGTAGAGGGGGTCCAGGGACTCTACTTTCTTGACAAGACTCACCTAAACTACCGTTCACTTGCAAATGTCAAGGGTGGAAAGGTTGAGACTCGACAACTTCTAGGTATGATCCGTCACCGTCGTCGACTCACAGTCGTTATTCAGGGAAAACAGGGGTTCACGTGTGTGTGTCGAGGACAACGTATCCCTTCTGGGATCACTTCATGGACCACTTCCCGTATAAGTGGTGGTGGTGGTGGGGGTTCGAGAACGGGGTATGCTGTCTATAAAACGGGTCTCCTCCTATCTTCTTTCGGAGTTTCTAACTATCATGAGAAGAGGATTGTTCCCGTGTCTGAAATTAACCCAGTTTGACACCTCGTTAAATATGGGATCCCAAAACATTTTTTACCGTCTCGTTAGTTGATAGTTGATCCTACAATTGTTGACCGACACTATGGTTGTCTCCTTCCGGTCGGTCTTCGAATCACCCCTTTAGTCTCTTTATCTCTCTTGAGTCGATCTCGGTGTCAACAAGGATCACGAGTTCCTTTTACACATGTAGAGGTTCCGAAGTAGAATTCCTCGTCGTAGTTTCCTACATGTGACGTCCCCTTTGTCTGAAGTGGTTTGACCAGATTAGTTACCGTAAAAAATGTCTCTATCTCGTTTGTTAAGATTTTAAGTATGTCTTGGTGTTTTTTTTTTTCATTCGTTCAACCTGATGTAGTTTGATTTTCGAAGAGTGTCGTTTCCTTTATTAGTTGTCTCACTTTTCTGTTGGATGTCTTCCCTCTCTTATAAACGTTTGGTATATAGACTATTCCCCAATTAAAAGTTTTATACGTTTATTGAGGTTGGTGAGTTATCTTCTTTAGGGTGTGTTGGGTTAAATTTTTATCCCATTCTTGAACTCGTCTGTGAAGAGTTTTCTTCTATATGTTTTCCGGTTACCATACACTTTTCCACGAGTTGTCGTGATTAGTAGTTCCTTTACGTTTAGTTTTGGTGTTACTCTACCATTAATAATTTTTATTTATCTATTGTTCGCAACCGTTCCCACACCTCTTTCCCATGGAAAATATGTGACAAATACATTTACATTTGACGACGTCGGTGACACCTTTTATTATTTTTCAATTTGTATCTTACTAGGTCGTTATGGTGAACACTCATATATAGGTTTCCTATATTTTAATAATAGAGTTTCTCTATAGACGTGAAGGAACAAGTAACGTCGTAATAAGTGTTATCGTTTATAAACTCTTATTGGATTCTCAGACATCTCTCCATTAACTTATTTATTTTAAAATAATATGTATATATACATATGTATGTATGTTTTACCTTATAATAAGTCGGAATTTTTCTTCCTTTAGGACAGTAGACGTCGTTGTACCTACTTTGTCTTCCCATATTACGATTCACTTTATTCGGTCTGAGTCTTTCTAGTTATACGTACTAGAGTGAATATACACCTTAGATTTTATCAGTTTGAATGTCTTCGTGTCTTATTTTACCACTAATGGTCCCCAAGAGCCTCTTCCGTTACCGTGGGGTGAGGTCATGAGAACGGACCTTTTAGGGTACCTACCTCCTCGTACCTTCCGACGTCAGGTATCAAAGCGGTTCCCAGTCTGTACTGACTTGCTGAAGTGAAAGTGAAAAGTGAAAGTACGTAACCTCTTCCTTACCGTTGGGTGAGGTCACAAGAACGGACCTCTTAGGGTCCCTACCGTCTCGGACCACCCGACGGCAGATACCCCAGCGTGTCTCAGCCTGTGCTGACTTCACTGAATCGTCGTCGTATATGTTTTATCTATTTGTTGTTCAAGGGTGACATATCGTGTTCCTTGATATGAATCATAAAACACTATTACATGTTACCTTTTCTCAGACTTTTAAATATATATACGTGTGTATATTGACTTAGTGAAACGACATGTAAACTTTGATTGTGTAACATTTAATTGATATGTACGTACCTACGATTCAGTGAAGTCTGTACAGGCTGAGACACTCGGGTACCTGACATCGGACGGTCCGAGGAGACAGGTACCCTAATAAGTCCGTTCTTATGACCTCACCTAACGGTACAGGAGGATGTTCCCTAGAAGGGTTGGATCCCTAGCTTGGGTGCAGAGGGTGTCGACGACGTATCGTCCGTCGAAGAATTGGTGACTCGGTGGTCCATTCGGGTTTAATTGATATAAAATTGAAATTTCGAAGGGACTATCGAGTCAGCCATTTCTTGGGTGGACATTACGTTCTCTGGGGCCAAGTCAGGGACCCAGTCCTTCTAGGCGACTTCTTCCCTATCCGATGGGTGAGGTTATAAGTTTTTACGGTCTTCTTTATTTCGTTCATTCTTTTTTCTTTACGATTACATTTCATGTCGTAATAGTTAAGTTTTTTAAAACCGTATCGTTTATTTTTATTAAATAGAATTTTTTCCATACTAGCTGGGTCGTTAAGATGAAAACCCTTAAATATGAAACTCGTATGGTATGAATGTGTTTTACTGTGTACGTGTTATAGGGAATGTCGTCAAAAATCTTTTGTTCCTCATTAATAGTTCAATTTACAGGTAGGTATACCTGTAGGTATCCGTTGTCCAATTTCTTTAGTTAACCCCGTATAGACACAATTATGTTACGTCACTTTTTTTTATTCCGTCGAGAAGTATGTAATTATACTATTAAAGACGTTATATTGTAATTCTCTTTCTTCGTTCCATGTCTTGTCGTACATATAGTGAGAGGTGATACACATGTTTTTCCCTCCCTCTTATATGTATGTGTACGTGTAAAGGAATATCTACGTATCCATAGAGGTACCTATGATTGATTTACCGACCCCAGTCGACACCCTTCCTCTCCAAAGTGTCGTATGGGAAAAAATAAAAAAGTTATAACTTGATATACTTCATTATAGATGCTTTTGAGAATTTTCAATTTTATTTTGTTTTTATTATCGATTGGTTTGTAATATTTTATCTTTTATAATGCTTTGTTTTTAGTGACTGTCAAGACTGAAGAGTGCGAGGTGAGGGTGAAAGTGGTGGTCCTTGATGGAGTAAAGACTTTAAACTAACAACAGTCCATCTAAAAGGATACCCTCCAAACGGACATGAGAGAGACTAGAGTCCGGTTCATCTGTTTGATTGACTCCTAAGTAATAAAGAGATTACACACGTCTTATCAGAATGGCAGTGAATGACATTATAATCGTTCTAGGTGTTAGAATAATCCTTCGCGAACTTCGTTAAACGTAACAAATTTGAAACCAAAAAGGGTCACTCTAAACGGTCACAGCTATGACTAACTCGACTTTTTCTCTCCTCTCTGATTGTCTTAGAAGTGGCAACCTCCTACTCAAGTCTTATCAAACTTTCGCTTACTACTTCCTTGTACCATACAGAAACCGTACGGAGGGGAATCGGATGACGATCGAAGGATCGACTCTACCGTTTCCATCCTTGGGTCACAAACATGTCACTTATTTTGAAACGAGAACCCCCGGTTCACTTACATCCCAAGGGTACTTCCTTCGTATCTGTCCGTTCTCTCGGGGGCTACGTCCCGGTGCAGGTGATCTGGTTCTCAGTTCCGTCTTTAAAAACGGTGAGACCTGTACTGAGGATGGGAGTGAAAACGGAGAATGGGAGTAAAATTCTCTTTTAAGGATAATGTCAACACCAGAGATAAAGTCGTATAAGTTAGTGAGTTCTGTTGGTGGGGGTGACACCAAGTAACCGGGCGTAGTAGGTGGGAGGTGATACGGGCTAGGTTAAGTTCGGTCAAGTAACGTTTAGTCGATTGGGTAAATAACCCTCAGAAGACACAAGATCCTGACCATCATCCATGATGTCTGTTTGTTCTGTCGAGGAACTCCTCGAACGTTGAACCACGAAACTCTAACATTTACATTGATGTAAATAATCCGTTTTATACTTTACCTTTTTGACATCTTTACGTTGACTTAGATAACTTTGTGGTTCGTTCCTCTTGAATGAACATTGAAAAATTTTTATTTAAATAAATAAAATTAACCTCCGATTAATGAAATATTATAACATAACCAAAACGGTGTGTAGTTGTACTTAGGCGGTGTCCATATGTGCACAAGGGGTAGGGAGGAGGGAGGGGTATGGTAGGGAGACCCAGTAGAGACACGTGGTCGGGGTTCGTAGGTCATAGTACGTAACTTGGACCTGACCGTTAAGCAAAGTGTATACTATAATATGTACAAAGTTACGGTAAGAGGGTTTAGTAGGGTGGGAGAGGGAGAGGGTGTCTCAGGTTTTATGACAAGATATGTAGACACAGAGAAAACAACAGACCATATGTCCCAATAGCAATGGTAGAAAGATTTAAGGTATATATACGCAATCATATGATATAACCACAAAAAGAAAGAGCGAACGAAGTGAGATATATTAACCGAGGTCAAAGTAGGTGGAGTAATCTTGACTAAGTTTACATAAGGAAAATTACCGACTCATTATGAGGTAACACATATACATGGTGTCGAAAGAATAGGTAAGTAGACGACTACCTGTAGATCCAACGAAGGTACAGGACCGATAATATTTGTCTCGATAATATTTGACGCTACTTGTAAACCCATGTGCACAGAGAAAGGTAAGACCAAAGGAGCCACACATACGGGTCGTCACCCTAACGACCCAGTATGCCGTCAAGATAAAGGTCAAAAAATTCCTTAGAGGTGTGACAAGAGGTATCATCGACATGATCAAATGCAAGGGTGGCTCTCACATTCTCCCAAGGGAAAAGAGGTGTGGGAGAGGTCGTGAATAACGAACATCTGAAAACCTAACGTCGGTAAGACTGACCGCACTTTACCATGGAGTAACACCAGAACTAAACGTAAAGAGACTATTACTCACTACAACTCGTACAAAAGTACACAAACAATCGGTAGACATACAGAAGAAACCTCTTTACAGATAAATCAAGAAACCGGGTAAAAAACTAACCCAGCAAATAAAAAGATCTTAACTCGAAGTACTCAACGAACATATAAAAACTCTAATCAACAAACAGTCAACGAAGTAAACGATAATAAAAGAGGGTAAGACTTCCGACAGAAAAGTGGAACGAATATCAAAGGAAACAATAGGTCTTCGGAAATTCAAATTAATCCAGGGTAAACAAATAAAAACGAAAATAAAGGTCATAAGACCCTCCACCCAGTATCTCCTAGGACGACACTACATACAGCCTCTCACAAAACGGATACAAGAGGAGATCCTCAAAATATCATTAAACATTGAAAACTCGACTCGACCCGTGATTTTCTTGTCTCTACCTCTTTCACGGGGGAGAGGCGTTGGTTTCTCTCGTTTATCGTGTTCGTCTCTTTCTCTACGTTCAGGTCTTCCCGTTGCCAGGTAGATCCCCCCTTCCTTTCCCCGGACTCCCAGAATTCATGAAATAAATCTCAAAACCTAAATTAGGAATTTCGTTATATCTTGACCTCACCCTTTAGCTGTACAACTGTCGGTATGAAGTCCTGTTAATACGACCGTTGTCACACTTCATCTCGACCCCCACCCCTCCATCACCCGTCAATCTTCCGGTCCTCTGACGAGATTAACATCCGTGGGTCCCTCACCGTCACCCCAGTCTTTCCTTTCCCGTCTACATTCGAGACAAACACTGGTATTTTCGACGTGCTGAGTGATTCACTGATCTGCATCCCTTCTTCTCCATCCTGAGTCAGATTCTACAGTGGAAGGTTTTCTGTCGAAAATGTAAAAACAGTTTTGGACGACAGGGAGGATAGACGCGTGAATTCAATTACCGTATTTGGCCATCGTTTCTCGTTCTTTTCTCCCCGACTACTTTTCTCCTTTTACAATTTCAGTTCTTATCATCTCACTAAATCATTTAATAATACCGGGTAGTTGCTCCATCGAAAACTCCGTCCAAAAACTTTTCCAGTAATTCTGTTATTTACATTTCGTACCTTTTACAAACTATTTGGTGACTCACTTTCCAATTTATTGTAATGACGATATTCTTCCCACTTATGGTGATCTATTTTAAATTTTGCGTATTTTCCGATGTACCCTTTTTTTTTATGCTGGTGGATTTTCGTCGACACAAGTCCACCAACCTAGTACCCTCCAAAAAAAGAGAAAACAGAAGAACTTTAAAAAAGACCCAACAATAACACACCGTACACATACGAATTCATCTGGGTTTTCCACTTTCTTTCCTTCTACCCGTGATCTCCCCCTTCCTCCTCCACACGAGTCTGTTTCCTAAACCTTTGTACGAGGGTTAATTCGTCTAGAAACACGTGGGTTGATCGTTAATCTTGAATCGGCCCGTATGGTCTCAGATCATCGTGAAGGTAGAAGTAAAAAATACGTAGATGAAACCCGACAGAGTCATCGCAACCAATTCTCGGTGAATATACAGGGAAACATAAATCTCCGACAAAGAAGTCGAAACGTGAAAGACCCGAGATGTCTCTTTTACTTACATGTAAACTTTCCCGTTTTCCGTGAATTTTCAAAGGACTTGTAGGTAATGGTGGGTAGTAATAATGGGACGTGTATTTGTAGTCGTTTATTTTCCCCTTTGAAAAGATGGTCCGTTAAATTTCGTCCTACTTTTATTGTAATTTAACTTGGAAAAAAATTTTTATTCCGAGGGTCAGTCTAGAGTGTAAACCAGGAAACGAAATTTCGATGGTGAACTGTCCTGTCAAGAAGACGAAGCCAAAGTAATTTTACCATGTATGCGTAACTTTCTTCAGTTCGGTGTGTTTCTCTACATCTCATTTTTAGCTTTCAGGGGTGGACGGCTGTCGGAAGGAAAACTCACGTCAACAATTATCAAACCCCACGTCACTGGTCTGTAATTTCCGACTGAAGAGAAAGAATTACCTGAAACCCGACCTGAACCGAAATTATTTAAGGTACATAAGTAGTATTCATCATATCTAGTCCTACGAGACAAGACTATAACTACGAGACAAGACTATAACTACGATTTTCGTTTCAAAACGACGGTTCACAACAGTGTATTTCCCTCTACGCAGGACTCGATTCAAAAACACTCTTTCAGGGTTAAAAATGACTGGTGGGTGAACCAAACAAACTAAGGTATTTAGTCCCACCGGACTCTTCATCCAGTCGTTCGGAACGGGTCGGTAGGGTCAGAGAAGAGATTCCCGTATTCTGTGGAAGGAAAGGAAGAGATTCGTAAATTCGTTCTCTTTTTCACGAGGGTGAGGTGACTACTTGACCGACGACGATTATAGGTCTCGTCCAACTACCAGAGACCATTGAGGGGACCATGAGACCAAAAAAATTGTTCGAGAAGGTCATTTTTCCGACAGTCCCGTGCTACTTATGGTTCCTACACCTTTCCTTGAATTTCTGTCAAAGAGAGGGGGAGACTTCCGTCCCAAAGAACGATACATACGTAAACCTTGAAATATTTTTTCCCTTAATTAAGTATACTTTTGTAAGTGGGTTTAATGGATCAAAAGAGTGACGTCGTACAGGTCTGAAATGATTATTATAGTTAACTAAAACACACTTCAAAGGTACGTACTTCAACGGTACATAAAATGAAAACGAGGACGATTAGTTAAACCACCCTCGATTTCTTCTCCACCGGAAATACTACTGGACTGTTACTGTCGATTTTTCGTCTCGTTTTCTCTTTCTACAACGTCAATACCGGTGTCTCACGTTGAACCGGACGCCACGACTTTGAGACACGTCTACTGAATTAATCATCAGGTATTTATAGTTCGTAAAATGTCGATAATTCACCGTTTAGAAGTCTTTACTACCTCATGTCGTGTAACTTCAGTAGACTATTTAAAAGAGCATAGGTTTTGTTTGTTGAGTTTGGGGTAAAAATTTTCTCTTAATTACTAAAATTTTAAATTTTTTTTTTTATTTTTTAATTTTTTTTATTTATTTATTTTCTCGTCAGTCGTTGTAAACGTAATACAACTTTAACTGATCGATACGTTAAAGATCCCCAAACACTATTAATTATCTCTTCTACCTCGTAAGTCTCTTTTGGAAAATGAGAAGACCAGAGATTAAATAGGTAGTAATGGAGTTATTATTCCGTTTATCCGTGTACGAGTTAATCAGATCTTTTGACACAAGACGTCTTCCGGATAAAGATATTATTTATTATTACTACTAGTATTATCATCGGTTGTAAACATCTCGAGAACAAGACGTACAAAATTAAGTACAATAGTGTTCTTGGAATACTTCATCACGATAATAAGGGGGGTAAGACGTCTACTTCTTTGACTCGGAATTGGTTCCAGTGTTCCTGGATTATAGAATAAAACCTTACAAGAGAGGTAATTTCTATACTACACTTTTTTGTCCCGACAAGAATTGAAGTTCGAGATATCGCTCCAGGAGTCTGCAAGGATCATAGAGATAGAAGGTAATGTTTCGTGTAAAGTCTGAATGTTCAAATGGATACGAAAAAGAGGTAAAGGCAAACATCTAGGTAGAAAACTTCTTTATGAAAGAATATAAAGGATAGTCGAGAGTTTTCAGTCTGCACGGACACAAATGAGTCTTAAAGAGAGAGACAGGTTAGCTTCGGTGCGGACGGGGTAGGGGTGGCGACTAGGTATAAATCACTTCAGGAACAAGTATGATGGGTAAGGTGACCATCGGTTAGAGAAGAGTCGAAGGTAGAAGAGTCAGACTTCTCCCTAAAAGAAAAATTTGGAGAGGAGGACGACGTTCTCATCTCGTCTGGGAGATGGGAAGTGTGGGATTTATAAAATTTCTGGAAGGGTACTTTGAAGACGTCAATATACAGGAAAAAAAGGAAAGAAAGAAAAAAATAACCTCATATTGACGAAATGTTACAACACGATCAAAGACGACATGTTGTTCCACTTAGTCAAGATACACATGTGTGTGAGGAAGGGAGAACTTAGAGGGAGGGTGGGTGGGGGTAGGGTGGGGAGATCCAGATATACAGGGAGAACCCAACGTAGTTCGTCTTGTTATTATCGGTCACAAGGTCCTCCTGGATCTGGTGCTCGGACTTGTCCTGGCTCCGACGAAAGGTTCAACAAAACGTTAAAGGGATGAGTCATAAAGCACCTCAAAAAACTACTGTTGTGATATAGCGGGATAGGGGTTTAATACTGGTGAAACCTGGGGTAAAAGAGAAGTGATGTTTCTCCGTCGTCCGTCCGACGATCCGACACGGTACTGGTTGACTTCGTCGAAGAAAGAATTTCCGTTCTCGGGTCAATATCGTAGACGTTTTATTGGTCGTCCACGAAACTAGACGGAGACTGTCGAGACTGGTTGTCCGATGTGTATGTCTTAATTTACCTTTCTTTTAATTTTCATTTACACGGTCGAGACTTATTTGAGTCAAGGATGGACATACCATGCACCCTTTAACATCGGTCAGGAACGGGAAGAGACAAAGTTTATTACGTTCTCTTTTCGTGTATCAGTGACTTTGGAAATTTGTTTACAGTGTTAACTGGTGTCCGGATAACGATTGTTGATGTTAGTATTAATATGAAATATAGATATATTGGGTAACGGTAGATGTTTAGTGGACGTTTTGTAGTTACGTAAATCAGGACTGTGGTTGTGACGTCCCACCTATTACGTGTCTACACAGGGAGGTACAAGATCAGAGTCTCTTGACTTTACTACACGGGTCATAGGGTGTCTTGACCGTCGTCTCAGTTTCGGAAGTCCGAGAAGTTTGTACCACTACTGTTTCTTTAGTGATGGTCCTAAAGTACGAGATGCAGGACACGATTCGTGAGATACACCCAATAAGGTAAGGAAGAAAGGTTGTAGGAACATTCCTTACCAGTATAATAATAGAGGTAAACTGTCTACTTTTTTGACTCCGTGTCCCTCAAATTAATTCGGCGGGTTCAAGAGTATTAGTCCTTTACCTTTTCGTCCCTAAGACTGAGTCCGTCGGACTGAGACCCCCGGCGTAATGGTGGTTTTCCGAAAATGCGGATAATAAACTCTCCTTAAAATCAATACAGTGTAGGACATATGACAAAAGTTAAAAATGTAAGACTGAGTCCATAAATGTAGTAAAATTCACTACCGTCTATTAAACCTTACGCGACATCCGAACTGATATAAAACACATCAGTTTTATAAATAGAGTCTAAATTTACTGAATTTTGGAACCACGTATGATTAATAAAGTCTTAGATTGTAACATTTCGAAATTCCGTGACCTTGTTTATTACCCTCTATCAAAACAGTGTAACTGAACTTAAGATGTGTTCTCACCTACGGGTAAAACGTTTATTAACACAGTGAGAACCTTTTTTTGTCCAAAGAAACGGTCTACGGATATTAGTTCTTTAAAGTAAATAGTAAACGTTAGGAGTTTAGTAAGGTATGAGGGTATCTGGGGTTTTACACGAAGTTTTTTAATGGTGTATATGTCAAGTCTTTACGTCTCTAACCAAAAGAATCACCTAAGAACACGTCTAGGGTTTCTTTCATTACATCAAACGGGGAGTTAATAATGTCGAATTGGAACGGACTATTATATGTCAACTTAACTTCTCGATAAATGGATATATATTAGTCCATATCCCACCCAATGTTCATCTAAACAAAACTTTTTTATGAATGTTTAACCAGGTACCAATAAAGAAAGGGTCATTACAGAGACATGGTTTTAGTGGTCTTTTAATATCCTTTTATTTGGTGTCATGGTTTATGTACTCTCTTGTTCAAGTCCTCTTTCTGTTGACACTCCATCTACCATCTTAGGGGGACGAACTTTAAGCCTATTATGATCCCGAGATTCCTCTGTGAAATTTTCTCGACCCAGATTTTACGGACAAGTTGGGAGAACCTTTTTTTTTTTCTCGACCCAATAATAAACGTATAGTTTTACCACCATTCGGAAACTGAGTCGTTAGGGTGAAGATCCTTAGATAAGGTATTATCATAGTCGTCCCCACATATTTTTATATATATGTTTCCACTTCTTTTAGTTTACAGGTAGTGCTCCATTAACCTATTTATTTGGTGTCGTGTAGGTATGTTTTCTTAAGATACGTCAGTAATTTTGTTTATTCGATGTAGACATTCATAATCGACCTTTCCTATATGTACTACATAAGATTCCGTTCTTTTCTTTCAACATTTTGTTTTATACCAGGGTAAGAGAATCGTTTGAGTACTGTTGTTTAGATCTCTCTATATATTTATATATTTTATTCGGTAATTGGTCACAAGAATTTCATCCACCCCTTTCCGTCGAAAGACCTCTAAAAACGACAGGTACAGTATATAAAGACATTTCGAGATTCAAAAATGTAACTGGTGTATAATGGAGGCATTATTTCTTTTTAGTATCTGTATCAAAAAACTTTCTTACCACATATGAAATCTGTAAAGGTTAAAAGAAAATTATTGTACAGTACCTAAATGAAGACAATGAAAAACACTTGAAAGAATTTGGGTAAATACAAACTTGTACGTTTTCTTTGTTTTTAGGGTCACATACCTTCTGTCCGTCAGTGTGAGTCACAAAAATTTTTTAGTCGATTGGTACCACGTGGTCTTGGTACGAATAAAAAGTTTTCCTAAGAAACCCTAAAAGGAAATTGTCTCGTGATCATATACACGTCCTGTTCTGGTTTCTTTTATGAGGAGTCTACTGGTCAATTGAAACAATACCAGAAGACCTATCATGAGTCGGGGACGGTTAAAGTGACGTTAGTGGAGAGGTTTAGACACTGGGTCCGTTAAGACCTTGATCGATCGTAAGGAGTGAACTTTGTAATGTTCAAGGGAATCTTAAAGATTAAGAACTTTCACGTAATAGGTTTTTATTTTCCGGAATAATTAGGAGTATGTTACCGGTAGGGATTGCAAAGTAGGGAAATTCTGTACTAAAAAAGGGGATTCAGTGTCTTAGTATCGTAAAATTTCGATTCTCCCCAAAATCCCCATTGACTCAGGTTAAAGTGATGAAGGGGATAAATGAAAAAAGACAAAACAAGAGAGTAACTGAAATATGGAATGTCATTATTATGTTTGGAGATATAGTTAGGCTTCTCTTGGATCTCAGCCTTCCCTTCTACGTTGAGTTTTACGTCGTCAGAGTTTGTTTTTGGTTCCCATATGGAAAGTCTATCCTTGTCTGGGTGTCGTCTACTGTAAGTGTATAGACGAAAATTAAACTTGTCGGTCTAATCGTTCTTGTTTAAGTGACAGAACTTTATATCTTAAGTTGACATTTTCTATTTTGTAAACAACATCATGAGGACGAGGAGAAAGATTTGAGTCGTTTCAATGGACTCTACTACACTGATAATTCGACGTAAATAATAAAGTCAACCAAATTGTAAAGGTAGACGAGGTGAGTCGAAAAACTAAATGTAAAATGGATAACCATACCCTACTTGAGTAGGGACGTTCTAAGTACAACTTCGAGATTGGGTGATTACACTGACATAAACCTCGATTCTCGAAACTCTTCCATCTCTTTCACGTCGCACAATCAGTGAGTCAGTACAGACTGAGAAACACTGGGGTACCTGACATCGGGTGGTCCGAGGAGACAGGTACCTTAAAAGGTCCGTTGTTGTGACCTCACCCAACGGTAAAGAAAGAGGTCCCCTAGAAGGACTGGGTTCCTAACTTGGACCCAGAGGACGTAACGTCCTCCTAAGAAATGGTAGACTCGGTGGTCCCTTTGGAAATTCTTCCATGAAATCCGATTTACTTCGGTATCCCACCTCGGGATTAGACTATTCTCATCACAGGAATAACTCTTCTCCTTCTCTGTGATCTCTAGAGAGACACATGTGTGTGTGTCTTTTCCGGTACACACTCCTGTGTCACTCTTCGGTTCCTGTCTCCGGAGTGGTCTTTGGCTGGAACGGTCGTGGAACTAGAATCTGAAGGTTGGAGGTCTTGACATTCTTTTATTTACAGATATTTTACTATATATGTATTAAAATAGTAAAACGACATACACACTTTAACCGTGTCATAGTATTTAGTTGATATGGAGTTAATTTTTCTTTTCCTTTTTTTGCAGACAGTAAATTTGGTGGCTCACGTAGTACAAAACAATATCGTCCGGACCACCTACTTATGTGGTTGGGTAAAAGTTCGTGAATATTAGTACAGTATATATGAACTTTTATTTACGACTACCCCTCTCTCCCCTTTGTCTGTAATAGTCAATGACAACCACTCCCACGTTCAACCATGGTGGATAGACCCTCCGGTGAATTACTATCGATAGTTTTACATTTTATAAGTACAGGAAACTGGATCGTTAAGGTCAAGATCCTTAAATAGGATGTCTTTATAAGTTCATGTGGGGGAAGTTTAAATAACGTTCTCGTAATAACAGTTGTAACAAAGGTTTATCTCTTTTTTTTTATCTTTGTTTGATTTACAGGAGGTTTCCTACGGACCTAATTTCGATGCTCCTTTAGAAAAAAAAAAAATTCACATACTACATCCAGATACAAATGATCGCACTCACGCGGATTTCTGTGTACCAATTCACTTTTCTTTCGTTCAACGTCTTATCGTATTTATCGTACTAAGGTCGATGAAAACGTTTTTTTTGTACATACTTAGTGACAATCATATATATCTTTTTTAGACTTTCTTTTACGAAGTTTGACAATTCTCCACAATTATGTTTTTCACTATAATCCCTCCTGTAAATAAAAGACCCAAAGTCTAAAATCACAGACTTAAAAAATGTCTCTCATCCATAATGACGAATAATAGTCTTTTTACATTCCTATTTATTCTGTAAAGAACGCATTTTCTCTCTTCTTTACTTTCATGTCTTTTGTTTTTATAAATTCATGTTATCCTATGTGATACAATAGTGTCGAGAGGATCCAAGGGGTTCATTCCTTTGTACCGTTTCCACGTCTTAAGTATAGTCACCTCTTTGTACATGTCAAGATTTGGTTAATTATTGTGGAGTATTTTTCGAAAGGTCTCTCTGGTGTATGTAGAATTACCACAACGAATGTCTCACCTATTTAAAGGTCGTTTTTCTTTTTAGTTTTGGTTACACGACATTGCATAATACGTATCTTTTTTCACTTCGAATCAAAATATATATAGCCCAACCGATTTTTCAAGTTCAAAAAGGTATTCTACAATGTATAAATATATGTATATAAATAAGTGAAAAAAATCTACATCGTATTTATCAGTTATCTAATAAATGGGAAAAAAAAAACGTTTAAGAAAATACTGTGACCATTATCCCTAGGAACCGAGAAGTAGTTTCTTTCTCTCCGAGTAAAGTTATAACATCTTCCTTTGACATTTTTATTCCTCTAGTTAAAGTAAGGAAATCAAGTTCTTTAAATTGAAGACGTTCAGACCAGTTTTGACGAGAAGTGAAATTTCTTTGGTTTGTTACTTTGGAGTAAGAATTTGAGACGAATTAAATTGAGGTTCCAGTTCTTCGTCATGAAAACCTAGGTATATGGTTTCGTTTGGTCCTACATGGGACCGTCAAAACGAAATTAAAAAACCCGACAAGGAACTAAAGACGTGTTAACTGTCTATAAGATGTTAAGGGGAGTTTAGGATCAAAAGTAACCGGTTGTCTAAAGATCAGGAAAATCACCGGTTCGACTTGTAATAGAGTGTCCAAGTAAACATGACTCTTTTACAAATAAAGAAGGATACGGGAAGAAATACGAAGTTCGAAAAGAGAAATAAGGGAACAAAGAGAACAGACATGATAGTTTAAAGTTAAATTTTTTAAAAGATAAAATCTTATAATTTCAACTCTTTTACCTAAAGGGACCACCAGGTCACCATGGTAATGACCCCCGTACCCAAACTAATGACCAACCCCTTTAAGACATACGGTAACTACACCGGTTTTTTTATAGATACATATGTAGATATAGATATATATTTTCAACTTCCTTGTAGGTTATAAACTTACTAAACCTTCGGTTTATGAGGGGCCGTTGTCTATTCGTAATCTTCGGTCGACCTCCACCCTTGACCTCTTCTAACTTTGGACGTAATTGTCTTAAGTTTTTCTCGTTCGACCTCATAGAAGACCACAAAAGACCATACACCAGTTGTACAACCTGGATTCCGGTATATTAGGAGAATATCCCTTCCCCCATTCAAAGGACTGAGTACGTGACCGTCTCAGTCTCGTAATCCTTCTTTTACCTATCTTTCCTCCGAATTTTCACAGTATGTAAACGTAATATACAGTTATTTCCTTTCTATTCTTTCTACCGATCTCTTAACACAAACCTTATTCCATGGGTGACATCTATGACAGACTTCCTCTATTCTTTGTGGACATGGGAAGAAAACGGGAAAGACGGAAGTCTCTTAACCGAGAGAAACTCTTGTGTATAGGGTAACACGTATGTAAGATAATACGGTGTATGTAACGCCTTGTATAGTAACCTGAATTGCCGTTAGTCAAGTCAAGTCAAGTCAGCGAGTAAGCACAGACTGAGAAACACTGGGGTACTTAGTGTCGTGCGGTCCGGAGGGACAGGTAGTGGTTGAGGGCCTCAGGTGAGTCTGAGTGCAGGTAGCTCAGTCACTACGGTAGGTCGGTAGAGTAGGAGACAGTAGGGGAAGAGGAGGACGGGGGTTAGGGAGGGTCGTAGTTTCAGAAAAGGTTACCCAGTTGAGAAGTGTACTCCATCGGTTTCATGACCTCAAAGTCGAAATCGTAGTAAGGAAGGTTTCTTTAGGGTCCCGACTAGAGGAAGTCTTACCTGACCAACCTAGAGGAATATCAGGTTCCCTGAGAGTTCTCAGAAAAGGTTGTGGTGTCAAGTTTTCGTGGTTAAGAAATCGGGAGTCGGAAGAAGTGTCAGGTTGAGAGTGTAGGTATGTACTGATGACCTTTTTGGTATCGGAACTGATCTGTCTGGGATCAGGGGTTTCATTACAGAGACGAAAACTTATATGATAGATCCAACCAGTATTGAAAAGAAGGTTCCTCGTTCGTAGAAAATTAAAGTACCGATATCCACTTAAGTTTCAAAACCATCTATTTTTCCTTCCACACCTCAGGACGGTGCAACAGAGTTTTCTCCTTCTTCCATTGCTCCTGTGTAAACGACATTTTCCTACACAATGAGGTCACCTCTACTCGCCTTTACCCCGAGGTCATAGTCGTCTACATCACCACCGAATAAATCTTCCCTCAGGACACACCCGAATCCTTCTTGATTGCATCGCCCACGACTACGTCGATCCTAAGACGAGGTACGTCTACAACAACATCCCGGTTCATCTTTGTACCGTGGTTGTCTACCCCATACCAGTTGACCTCCACTAAATGAGTAAGACGATTTCCTGCCTCGAACTCCGTGTCAGGACCTCAACCGTCAGTGTCACTAAGACCTTTTACGAAGTCTTCTATACCTTTACATCCATGACAGTAAACACTAAAAATATCTGTGTCCCTTTCCTGAACCCTTCGGGCATCACTATGGCACGTAACATCCATATCCCCACCAAAACCACTCATGTCATGAATGTGGTCGTTTCCCAGGATAACATTTCAATCACTCACCCACACAACCACAATACAGTCTTCAGTCTTTACACTTAAAATAAAAAAACTGGTTGTCTTGGATTGTAAAAACGAAAATCTTAATAAAAATTAAATAATAATAATAATAATAAAATGAAATGTTATAACATAACCAAAACGGTGTGTAGTTTTACTTAGACGGTGCCCACATGTGGACAACGGTTAAGGTTTGGGGGGTGGGTGAGGGAGGGGTTGTAGTAGGGAGGCCCAGTAGGGTCACGTGGTCGGGGTTCGTAGGACGTGGGACGTAACTTGGATCTGACCGCTAAGTATGGAATATACTATAATATGTACAAAGTTACAATAAGAGGGTTTAGTAGGGTGGAAGAGGGAGAGGGTGTCTCCGGTTTTCTGACAAGATATGTAGACACAGAGAAAACAACAGACCGTATACCCCAATAACAATGGTAGAAAGATTTAAGGTATATATACGTAATCATATGACATAACCACAAAAAGAAAGACCGAATGAAGTGAGACATATTAACCGAGGTCAAAGTAGGTGGAGTAATCTTGACTAAGTTTACATAAGGAAAATTACCGACTCATTATGAGGTAACACATGTACATGGTGTCGAAAGAATAGGAAAGTAGACGACTACCTGTAGATCCAACGAAGGTACAGGACCGATAATATTTGTCACGACGTTACTTGTAAACCCATGTGCACAGAGAAAGTTAAGACCAAAGGAGCCACACATACGGGTTATCACCCTAACGACCCAGTATTCCGTCAAGATAAAGGTCAAAAAATTGGTTTACGATTATTCATACTTTCCCCTTTAATTGTTTTCTGTACGCCTAAAATTATAGAGCAGATTCGGTACGGGACACCCCGGTGGGTTCTACCCGCCCAGTACCACCTCTCCAGACTGTCTTACACCAGGTGACCTCTTCCATTACCGTTTGGTGAAGTCATAAGAACGGAACTCTTGGGGTACTTGTCATACTTTTCCGTTTTACTATGCTATGACTTTCTCGTTGAGGAGTCCAGTCATCCACGGGTTATACGATGACCTCTAGTCACCTCTTTATTGAGGTCTTTCTTACTTCCCTACCTCCGTTTCGTTTTTGTTATGGGTCAACACCTACACTGACCACTATCTTCGTTCCAGGTTACGACATTTCTCGTCATAACGTATCCTTGGACCTCACAATCCAGGTACTTAGTTCGGTTTGACCTTCACCAGTTTGTCCTCTACCGTTCTCACTTGTAGTTGTAAGATCCTTAGTCGTTTGATTTTACCCGACCTTACCCACTTAAATTGAGTCTACTAGTAATATAGATGATGACACCCGTCCTTAGGGAGTCTTCTTTACCTCACACTTCTTTGACTGTTTGTTGATTAGAGTTTTTATATGTTCGTTGAGTACTTCGAGTTAAGGTCTTTTTATTTACTGGGTTAGTTTTTTACCCGGTTTCTTGATTTATCTGTAAAGAGGTTTCTTCTGTATGTCTACCGATTGTTTGTGTACTTTTGTACGAGTTATAGTGAGTAATAGTCTCTTTACGTTTAGTTCTGGTGTTACTCCATGGTAAAGTGTGGTCAGTCTTACCGACACTAGGTTTTCAGATGTTCATTGTTTACGACCTCTCCCACACCTCTTTTCCCTTAGGAGAATGTCACAACCACCCTTACATTTGATCATGTCGGTGATACCTCTTGTCACACCTCTAAGGAATTTTTTTGACCTTTATCTTGACGGAATACTGGGTCGTTAGGGTGACGACCCGTATGTGTGGCTCCTTTGGTCTTAACTTTCTCTGTGTACATGGGGTTACAAGTAGCGTCGTGACAAATATTATCGGTCCTGTACCTTTGTTGGATCTACAGGTAGTCGTCTACTTACCTATTCTTTCGACACCATGTATATGTGTTACCTCATAATGAGTCGGCAATTTTTCTTAAGTAAACTTAGTCAAGACTACTCTACCTACTTTGACCTCGGCTAATATGTCTCACTTCATTCGGTCTTTCTTTTTGTGGTTATGTCATATGATTACGTATATATACCTTAAATCTTTCTACCACTGCTATTGGGACATACGCTCTGTCGTTTTCTCTACGTCTACATGTTTTGTCTGAAAAACTAAGACACCCTCTCCCGCTCCCACCCTACTAAACCCTCTTACCGTAACTTTGTACATATTATAGTATATTCTTTACTTAGCGGTCAGATCCAAGCTACGTACTATGTCCTACGACCCCGACCACGTGACCCTATTGGATCTCCCTACCATGTCCCTCCCTCCACCCTCCCCCCAAGTCTTAAAGTACGTTTCTACTCGAGCTATCTCCTGTCTTTACCATACCTGGATTGTCTTCGTCTTCTATAATTCTTCTCCACCGTTCTTATGTGTCCTCTTGACATGTTTTTTCTAGAAGTACTGGGTCTATTAGTGCTACCACACTAGTGAGTGGATCTCGGTCTGTAGGACCTTACACTTCAGTTCACCCGGAATCTTTCGTAGTGATGCTTGTTTCGATCACCTCCACTACCTTAAGGTCAACTCGACAAAGTTTAGGACTTTCTACTACGACACTTTCACGACGTGAGTTATACGGTCGTGTAAACCTTTTGAGTCGTCACCGGTGTCCTGACCTTTTACAGTCAAAAGTAAGGTTGGGGTTTCTTTCCGTTACGGTTTCTTACGAGTTTGATGGAGTGTTAACGTAAGTAGAGTATACGATCATTTCATTACGAGTTTTAAGAGGTTCGGTCCGAAGTCGTTATGCACTTGCTACTTGAAGGTCTACAAGTTCTACCAAAATCTTTTCCGTCTCCTTGGTCTCTAGTTCAACGGTTGTAGGAGACCTAGTACCTTTTTCGTTCTCTCAAGGTCTTTTTGTAGATAAAGACGAAATAACTGATACGGTTTCGGAAACTGACACACCTAGTGTTATTTGACACCTTTTAAGAAGTTCTCTACCCTTATGGTCTGGTGGACTGGACGGAGAACTCTTTGGACATACGTCCAGTCCTTCGGTGTCAATCTTGACCTGTACCTTGTTGTCTGACCAAGGTTTTCTCCTTTTTCTCATGCAGTTCCGACATATAACAGTGGGACGAATAAATTGAAGATACGTCTCATGTAGTACTCTTTGTGACCCGACCTTCTTTGTGTTCGACCTTAGTTCTAACGGCCCTCTTTATAGTTATTGGAGTCTATACGTCTACTGTGGTGGGAATACCGTCTTTCACTTCTCCTCGATTTTTCGGAGAACTACTTTCACTTTCTCCTCTCACTTTTTCAACCGAATTTCGAGTTGTAAGTCTTTTGATTCTGGTACCGTAGACCAGGGTAGTGAAGTACCGTATATCTACCCCTTTGTCACCTTTGTCACAGTCTGAAATAAAACCCCCCGAGGTTTTAGTGACGTCTACCACTAACGTCGGTACTTTAATTTTCTGCGAATGAGGAACCTTCCTTTCAATACTGGTTAGATCTAACGTATAAGTTTTCGCTCTGTAATGAAACGGTTGTTTCCAGGCAGATCAGTTCCGATACCAAAAAGGTCACCAGTACATACCTACACTCTCAACTTGACACTTCTTTTGACTCGTGGCTTCTTAACTACGAAAACTTCACACCACAACCTCTTCTGAGAACTCTCAGGGAACCTGATGTTCCTCTAGGTTGGTCAGGTAAGACTTCCTCTAGTCGGGACCCACAAGAAACCTTCCTGACTACGATTTCGACTTTGAGGTTATGAAACCGGTGGAGTACGCTTCTCAACTGAGTAACCTTTTGAGAGACTACGACCGTCCCTAACCCCCGTCCTCCTCTTCCCCTGTCGTCTCCTACTCAACCGACCTACCGTAGTGCCTGAGCTACCTGCACTTAGACTCACTTGAGGCCCTCAACCACTACCTGTCCCTCCGGACCGCACGACGGTAAGTACCCCAGCGTTTCTCAGCCTGTGTTGACTCGCTGACTTGACTTGACTTGACTTATAGAGAAGACCTCTCCTTCTATATTACACTTCTCATAACCTAGATCAACGGTCTCCACTTGGACTTCCTTCTGATCTATTCTAGGTTCAGTCGTACCCACTTCATCGTCGGAAACTTTACTATATAAGACTTCGTCGTTGTCTTTATAAACTAAACTCACACCAGGGTCCTCAATGTCAACATCAACAGAAGAGTTTACACACGAATTTCAGTCGGTTTCATTGTCCCTATCTAAAACTTCTATAACTATTACTTCCTGAGAGTCTGTAGAGGTTCCATTCTTCTCAAGGACAACGTCTTTAACTACTGTAACGGTAATGTAGAGGTCCATGTTCTGGTCAGACTCTCTGACCCTCACAACTGTTTCTGAGATCTGATTGCATTCCTGAGAGACAAACGAAGAACAACCTACATCAATGTACTCGTCACCATCTTCGACTTTTAACTCTTAGAAGTCGACACCCAAATAAGGTCCTTCAGTTTTCGTCTCTGACCCGTAATGATCTACACCAAGAACAAACATCTTGACCTTTAAGTTGAGAAACCCTGTATCCTCCTTCTCTTCAGAAACCTCATCTCTTGAACCGAAGTCATGAAACTCCACTTTTTTCTTGACTACAGCTTCTCCCACTTCAACATGGCCTACCTTAGGTCCCTCCCATACTTCGTCCACATAAGTGTCTGTACCGTGGAAAACAGTCAAGTCGACAACTTCATAAAAGACTACTCCTTCAGAAGAAAAGAGATAAACTTCTTACTATTTACCATTAAAAATGTGAAAAACACCTAGGTCCTCACGAAAATTTTGGTCAGTTTCTACCCCTTTAAACTTATAAGTTCCTTCACACCTCTAAAAGGTCTCATCTACTTTCGTGTGAAAGTCCCCGTGGTCCAGACCTTATTCATAAACACTTTCGACAATGAAATGGTGACGAATGTCAACTTTCTCTCGACAATCATTAGGGTCCCTTATACAGGTCTCACCACGGGACTATAGAAACACTACTAACAACCCGACAACTATCTTTAATACTTTTACACCAGAAACCTTACCTTCTTTATCGAAGTCACAAGAATCTTGACTCATCCGTTCTCTGTCCCTACGGATACTTACCTCAGTGACAGGGTCGGTACCATCACCAACCTTACCAAAAGGGTCTCCCTTTTCAACCGAGACGACCCCTCCTTTTCCTACATCCACACTACGACCTACTATGAAAATCAATAAAGACTTCATCACTTTCGTTGCCTTCGGTGACGTAAAAAACTTCGTCTGGGTCGTATACAGTTTCCACACTGTAGATTACTGTTACAAACGTACCAGTATCTTCCGGACCCCCATTCACTTCTGTTACTTCATGTCTTACTAGGTGGACAACACCTTCGTAGTCTTCTTTGTCATCCTTCACCTTTTCGTCTCTGTAATTGACTGTAACTTCTGTAAAGTCTGGGCCGGGTCTTCACCGATGTCTCCATGAAAAGTTTGTTAGACTTACAGACAAAATCTTTAAGGTCAGTAATCATGTCACCCTCATGGGTTTTGTGAAAATCTTCACTTTCCTCACGGTGATTGACCGACACTCCTGTAGATCATCTATACTTACCTGCAATAATATCTTCAAAAGGGTTCTTCACGATATCTATGTAAACTTCGTCTTTCCCGACATCACTAGGACAGTCATCTGTGTCGATATTTTAACCGTGATCTATCAGCTCGACACGTTTCTCTACCCCTGAGTCCCCTTCAGACACACGAAAGTCTTTACTCTCACCGTTGACTTTTGTGGAGTCCGACTCAGGATCCACTTTCGTTCATATTTTTTCAACAGAATTACAAATATCCTAAACTATAGAACCAACAGGGTCTCCAATGTCATAGATGTTTCCTTGACAGGACCGCCACACTCTTTCCCACTCAGTGTCTCCACCACGAATGATAGCAAAAGGAGTCAGGACCCTCATATATGACCCTCCCGTGAGTACGAGGGCAAAAGTCCTCTGTTTTCACACCATTAACAGTCTCGAACACTTCCCTCTCGACAAAAGGGTTCTGGTCATCTGTAAAGACTTTGTGCCTGGAGGAGACACAATGAACACCAACTCCATCTACCTCAGACACACGAGGGTCTTCACCCTCTACCTCGACCTAAGGGGAGTCCACCTCAAAGACTTCAGGTTCCAGGATACATCTACACCCAACTTAACTTCTATAGACATCAAAGCAACATACTTGAGAATCCCCAGCAAAAGTAACTAAAACATCTTTTGGTTGAAAGAGAGTGGAGTCGTCAACATAGGGTTAGCCCGTCAGTCGAAGAGACGTAGTCCTTTCCCCCTTTATCTGAGTAGACAACGAAGGTCGTAACAACGTTTATCTCTTTCGAATTAGAAGTGACGATCTCGGTTAAAAGGTATTACCTTTCAACAAAGAAAGGAACAGTGTCATCGTTACTTAGAAACATAGTAACGTCTCAGACCTTGCCCCCGATAACAGAGAGGTTTACGTTAACATGGTAAATAGAGACAAACACACAAGAGTCTTCGTGAGAGGAGTCATCTTTTTAAACCAAGGTGTAGTCGTTCCCATCTATAAGATAGATGTTCACTTTGTTGACAGAGGGAGCCACAACTTTCTTCAAGTAAAGGTTCATGACACCTACGTCCTCACCAAAAATCATCATTCCACGATTTAAGTCTGGGACCTCTTCCGTTACCGTGGGGTGAGGTCATGAGAACGGACCTTTTAGGGTACCTACCTCCTCGGACCATCCGACGTCAGGTACCCCAGCAATTCTCAGCCTGTGCTGACTCGCTGAAGTGAAAAGTGAAAGTACGTAACCTCTTCCTTTACCGTTTGGTGAGGCCACAAGAACGGACCTCTTAGGGTCCCTGCCCCCTCGGACCACCCGACGACAGACACCCCAGCGTGTCTCAGCCTGTGCCGACTTCGCTGAATCGTCATCGTCGTCGTCAAACCAATGTCTACACTGAGGTCTTTGGTACCTCTTTAATCACTCGGTACCCCTACAGTTAAACCTATCTTGACAACATATAGACAGACATCATCATAATCGTTATCACAACCGGAACGTGAAAAACCTACGAAGACCAACCTACTATTATCATCAACACCTACTTACGAGACATAATCTTCATGAGGGTATCTTGTGACTACAGTTGTTCCAGACTAGACCGGACCTTCAGGTTCACTAGAGTAAACACTTCCTATCTACCTGTGGAAGTAGTGAACAACTACACCCTGGTCTGAGTCTAAGGAACCTACACCTTCGACTAGATCACCTTTAGTGTCTTTCGAACAAAGGTGGTGGACACCCATATAAGATACGTATATGACCGGGTCACTAACACCTCCTTTTATATCAAAGTCGGTGACATCTACGTTCACAAAAGGGTCCTCAGTTCCGACATACACAGCAGAGTTGTACTTATTGCTAGACATGTGAGACTCGAGACCACTTACCTCTCCTACGGGACTTTCTTTCACGGTATCTTCTCCGGAGAAAACCATACTTCCATCTATAACGTAGAAGGTAATACCCACTTCTCAGTCGGACCTTTAAACATCTACCACTAAGATAAAGTCGACAAGAATCGTGTCCACAGTAGAGTTATCTGGATCAACTTATTTGACATTTACCATAAAGGTATAGTCAACACCGGTTACACCTACGATAGATGACGACAACGACGATTCAACGAAGTCAGCATAGGTTTAGACACGGTGGGGTATCTGCCGTCGGGTGGTCCGAGGGGGTAGGGACCCGACAGACTAAAGATCCTTTATGTCTTAGGTGACTTTGTCGACACCTCTATTCGTGTCTGAGTCCACCGTCACGACTGCGTCAGGGTTACCCTCATCGACATCAACTTCAGCCTAGGTGACACCTGACTGCATGTGAAGACCGTCGACATCTACGTCCTTTGAGGACCGATCAACACCGTTATCCCTCACGGGGTTAAGGACACCTAAACACAAACCCGGTTCTACAACATCTGTACCTACAACTGAGTTATCCACTCTTATTTCTACGACAGGAGTATTGTCGGCTGACTCTAGGTCAATGACTTCCAAACCTATGTTGACTTAACAACCACTTAGATCTACACATGTCCTTTAATCATCGATGGCGACTTACTCTTCAGAGTGATCGTTACCTAAGTTGGTAAAACCAACAGGAACACGAGAGGCTTCTACCCCTAAATCAATAAAAGTGCCTTAACCATCATCCCGGATGCTTCCATGAGAACCATCTGTCTCGTTACCGACGACTGCATCTGTTTTCCGGACGACGTTTACATCGAGAAAGGCGAGACCTTCAGAAATTTTTTTTACCACGTCAGTAACAAAAGTCACCAGCTCTATAACATAACCTTATGTCAGCTCAACATATTAGTCAACGTTTATGTCCGTACGAAAATCTGTGGTGACATCTTCTTATACGTCAGAAAACGCCAAAATCAAGTCATTGAACTCTACCTCAACAGTTCAGATAAACAACACTTTCTCACCATGAAAAAAGAACTTAATAATATAAAAGTCTTTCTTGACTTTTCAATGTTTCGTATATAATCAAACGTAAGTTGAAATCTTCAGTCTTTTCTAAGAAATTCTTTCTCGAGATATTACCGAAAAGTATAAGAATTCTCCTTTATTCATAGTCTATACTTAGTTTAGTGCACCAATGTTAACTGGTAACTTATGTCCCCAACTCGACACACCCAGGTGCATGTGTACCTAAAAAAAGGTTATCATATTTAATGTCATTAAGTGTCAGGTACCAACCAACTTAGGAGTCCACACCTTGTCGTCTACACCTCTTTGTTGTCTATGTCTTCCGGTTAACATTCAACATTACCTTAAAAGTGACGAGACCCCCAACTGCAAGGAGTGAAAGGGAACAAGTTCCCAGTTTACATGGACCAAAAAGAATTCTACTAAAAGATGAAAGGTTTTTAGATATACACCGAGAGTATTACGGGACCAATTCATTGTTCATCTTCCTGTAGTTAAGGTAATATAGAAGTAATTTTTTTTTTTTTGTTTTAGTCCGTAAGGATTGTCTCCATACGTACCATCGTGTGACTAATTCTCCTAATGGAAACCTTCACTTAGTTAGAGAACTTTCTGTGTTCAATAGTTTTGAGTGAATTCTTCTTTATCTACTGAAACTTATCAGGACATAGATAATGTCTTCAACCTAATACAGAAATTCAGAAGGTTTTTTCTCCTAGCCGAAACCTACGTTTATCTACATAAAAATTTAGTACCAAGGGAGTGAATAAGTAATACATTAGAACCTGATCAATCAAATGGAAAGACACGAAGTGAAAGGAGGGAAGATTATTCTCTATTATTGTGACTGGAATTTTTTTTAACAAAACTCCCCTAAAAGGACCACCAGGTCACCTATTCTGCGTCTCGAGGGTTACGTCCCCCGGACCCAAGTTAGGGACCAGTCCCTTGTTCTAGGGTGTACGACGTTGCTACTGACTCGTACGATGTTGATTCTGGACTGTGTCGGTTTATTTATTTCTAAAAAAATTTAACAAAACTCTTAACTCAATGACGTACACTTTTGAGAATCGTATCGTGGACCCCGTGTCATTCACGAGTTTTTACTAATTGACAACAGTTTACGAATATAAGTAGAGTTATGACATCTAACTTTTACAAAACTAGACCCTGTGGTTCTAATTTTAAAGAACTTGTATACGGTAAATACATACATATAAATGTTTATTACACATACATATATTATTTACATGTTATACATATAATATTTGTATCAGTTTTATACAGTTTTCTTACTATTTTTATTTATCTTTGCAGCGTTATAAAAGAAGGACGTGAGATTACATAATAGACATACGAGGGATCTTAACACGTGGAGTGAAACTTCTGGTGACCTCGGATAGAATACAGGGTTAAGTTCAGTTAATTTAACTTGTTCATAACATTTATGATAACATCTAAGACACTCTTTACATATCTCAAATACCGTACTAAAAAAGGGAGTCTCTCTAGTGTGAAAATAACCTTTTAGAAAATAATGACTTTATAAAAATCTGTTTTACATTGTATTTTAAACTTTTTGTTTTGTCATTTTCGTGTTACTTTATTATGTCAACTATTATGTCACTCGTTACCTTATATGAGTCCAAAGTGTAGAGATTTCATTACTCAACCGGTTTTTCAAGCAAACCTAAAAAGGTATTCTACAATGTCCTTTCGGGTCCACTTGAAAAACCGGTTGGGTTATGTTTCCCGCTAGTCACGTGAGTCAAGTCAAGTCAAGTCAGTGAGTCAGCACAGACTGAGAAACGTTGGGGTACTTAGCGTCGTGCGGTCCGGAGGGACAGGTAGTGGTAGAGGGCCTCAAGTGAGTCTGAGTACAGGTAGCTCAGGCACTACGGTAGGTCGGTAGAGTAGGAGACAGCAGGGGAAGAGGAGGACGGGGGTTAGAGAGGGTCGTAGTCTCAGAAAAGGTTACTCAGTTGAGAAGCGTACTCCACCGGTTTCATGAACCACAAAGTCGAAATCGTAGTAAGGAAGGTTTCTTTAGGGTCCCGACTAGAGGAAGTCTTACCTGACCAACCTAGAGGAACGTCAGGTTCCCTGGGAGTTCTCAGAAAAGGTTGTGGTGTCAAGTTTGCGTAGTTAAGAAGCCACGAGTCGGAAGAAGTGTCAGGTTGAGAGTGTAGGTATGTACTGGTGTCCTTTTTGGTATCGGAACTGATCCGTCTGGAATCAGCCGTTCATTACAGAGACGAAAAGTTATATGATAGATCCAACCAGTATTGAAAAAAAGGTTCCTCATTCGCAGAAAATTAAAGTACCGACGTTAGTGGTAGACGTCACTAAAACCTCGGGGGGTTTTATTTCAGACTGTGACAAAGGTAACAAAGGGGTAGATAAACGGTACTTCACTACCCTGGTCTACGGTACTAGAAGCAAAAGACTTACAACTCGAAATTCGGTTGAAAAAGTGAGAGGAGAAAGTGACAGTAGTTCTCCGAAAAATCGAGGAGAAGTGAAAGACGGTATTCCCACCACAGTAGACGTATGGACTCCAATAACTATAAAGAGGGCCGTTAGAACTAAGGTCGAAAACAAAGAAGGTCAGGTCGTAAAGAGTACTACATGAGACGTATCTTCAATTTATTCGTCCCACTGTTATATGTCGGAACTGTATGAGGAAAAAGATAAACCTTGGTCAGACTACAAGGTACAGGTCAAGATTGACAACGAAGGACTGGACGTATGTCTAAAGAGTTCTCCGTCCAATCCACCAGACCATAAGGGTAGAGAAAGTCTTAAAAGGTGTCAAATAACACTAGGTGTGTCAGTTTCCGGAACCGTATCAGTTATTTCGTCTTTATCTACAAAAAGACCTTGAGAGAACGAAAAAGGTACTAGGTCGCCTACAACCGTTAAACTAGAGACCAAGGAGACGGAAAAGATTTTGGTCGAACTTGTAGTCCCTCAAGTGCCAAGTGTATAACAACCTCGGACCGAACCTCTTAAAACTCGTAATGAAATGATCGTACACTCTACTCACGTTAACACTCCATCAAACTCGTAGAAAAACGTAACGGAAAGAAACCTTAACCTTACTTTTGACTGGAAAAGGTCAGGACACCGGTGACGACTCAAAAGGTTTGAACGACCGTATAACTCACGTCGTGAAAGTGTCGTAGTAGAAAGTCCTAAACTTTCTCGAGTTCACCTTAAGGTAGTGGAGGTGATCGAAACAAGCATCACTACGAAAGATTCCGGGTGAACTGAAGTGTAAGGTTCTACAGACCGAGATCTAATCACTAGTGTAGTAGTGCTAATAGACCCAGCACTTCTAGAAAAAACATTTCAAGAAGACACATAAGAACGGTGGAGAAGAATTATAGAAGACGAAGACAATCCAGGTATGGTAAAGACAGGAAATGACTCGGGTAGAAACGTACTTTACAAGGGAACTATAGAGATTAAAAGAACTTCTCTAGAGATCAGAAAGGGTAAGACAAGAAAAGGAGATAAAGAAACGTAACTAGGGACTTCTTCCTAAAGAATAGAGAAGAACGATAAGAAACCTTGAGACGTAAGTCTACGAATATAGAAAGGAAAAAAGGAAACGAAAAACGGAGAGAAGAAAAGTGTCGATAAACATTCCGGAGGGGTCTGTCGGTAAAACGAAAAAACGTAAAGAAAAGGTACCCCTACCAGAACTAGGGACAGAGGACATGTTACAGTGCTTGGAGTAAGGTATCAAGTAGTCTCAACCCGTGCGGAGATAGATAGTCTAGATCTGGGAATTTAGATAAAGAGTGAAGGTGACATATTAGTATTCCCTAAACTAAATCCAGTATGGACTTACCAGATCGCCAAAAGGGACGAAAGAAGTTAAACTCAAACTTAAACCGTTATTCCTCAAGTACTAGACTCGGTCAGTCGAGGGCCAGAACAAAAACAACTGACATATCTCGAAGAGGAAGTCACGTGATCGAGGTTCGATTACTCCTTCGAAAAAAAATCTTGTGCACCCGGAAAACTCTTTACTATCCCAAACCTATCACTTTCGTTTGAGTGTGTCGTTACTTATCTCCGTAACTTTCCTGGTCAGATTGACTTCCCTCAATACAACTGATCCCCATGTTTTCTTACAGTCTGATCCTACCCACCCGTCTGTCTATTCTCTTCTATCGTCGAAATGAAATGATGTTCGGTTCGTGACACGATGAGCGAGAGTGTAAATTACGTGGATTGTTGAAACATTCCATCTATAGTGTTAATTGGTGTAAAATCTCAACTTCTTTGACTCACAATCTTAGAAATGTACTTAATTAACGAGTTCAAGTGTGAACCTCCAGATGGTAGATACCAGAATTAGTGATAAGGTAAACGTTTCTACATTTAAGAACTTGTTCCTCTAACTCAACTATTTTTCATTTAAAATTTCCCACTCAGTCTACCATTTCTTCGACGGACTTTACGTTCTCTGGACCTAAGTTAGGGACCCAACCCTTCTAGGGGACCATTCCCTTACCGTCGAGTGAGGTCATAAGAACGGACCTCTTAAGGTACCTGTCTCCTCGGACCACCCGATGTCAGGTACCCCAGTGTCTCAACCTGTGCGGACTTACTGATTGTGAATCTTGAATGAGAAATTCCTTTTACTTAAGATACCGTCACATGTCCTACCCATCCTTACCCTTCTTTGACTTCCGTCCCTCTGAAAATTCTTGTGACTATCTCAGGAGGAGGGGTGGAGTGAGGGTGGTTGGGTCGGTAGGTGAGGTGGACGTGAACTCGTCTGTTTGTGACGACCTGTATCGGTATATCCTTCTCCTTAATTATAAAGATATTTAAGTACTAGTGGTTGGAGTTTATTCGGAAAGTGTGACACGTAGGTCGGATCATGTAAAGAGACCAGTCAAATACGAGGATGAGACGTTATTGATAACTATCAGAAGGGGTAAGAGTCTGAAATGGGAGTGTACAAATAGTTCATTGGAACGGAGAATGAAGTAGTTTTTTTGTTATCTTCAGTAACCTGTCTTTGAATCGACACGACTGAAGGGGAGGACTAAAATTTGTGCAAGGTGAGAGAACGTTTTCTTTTGTTTTGGACATATAGGAAGATGTCCATGACAGGAGAGTAAGAAGAGGGGTAGTGTGAGTTTGAAAAAAATTTTTCAAATAGTCTGTAGGGACCGTCAGGTTGCCATTTCTGAAATACGAAAGTGATATCTCCCGAGTTCAAACTAGGGACCAACTCAAGTCTACCATTTCGTAGACGGACGTTACGCCCTCTGGACCCAAGCTGGGGGGTCCAGCCCTTCTAGGGGACCTCTTCCTTTACCGTTGGGTGAGGTCATCAGAACGGACCTTTTAAGGTACCTACCTCCTCGGACCATCCGATATCAGGTACCCTAGCGTTTCTCAGCCTGTGCTGATTCGTTGAAGTGACCGTGACTCCTTGATTCTAGGACGTACGGTACGTCACGTTGGTATTTTATTTTATCTTGATTATTATTTGTAGAAATTTTTCAAATAGCTATGACCGATAGAGGTACAAGGGGACTGGGTAAGAAAGTGGGTGTCATTCGACCGAAGATGGTAGTAGTAAGTTGACTTGTCGTGAGTGATTCCGGTGGTCACCGGAGGTACATCTGTTTATGATACTTATGAAACAGTCAGGAGTAGAATGAACTGGAAAATTGTCGAAAACTATTGCAACAAGTGAGGGAGGAAGAATTTTATGAGAAAATTAACTGAAGGCTCTGTATTACGTGAGAACCCAAAAGAGGATGAAGACACCGGTGAGGATGACCGATAGTGGAAACGTCTGTATGAAATAAAATGGACCGGTAATTTATAGTCCCAAGGGGTTCCTAGTCAGGGTCGTGGAGAAAAGAAGAGTGAGATACCAAAGAAGTGTGGAACCTAAGGTTGAATGTGGTTATGTGTCTACTTAGAGCTTCAATATAAAGATCTGGTCTAGAGATAAGGTTGGAGGTGTGAATACATTGGTTAACGAGTGAACTGTAGTAGAGAACGTATATATAGAGTAATTGTGGAGTTGAGTTATACGGGGTTAGACTTGAGAGAGGTTTGACCCAGGAGAAAGTCATAAGGGATTCACTTACTGTAGTAGTATGTAATGTGACACGTTCAGTTTTGAGAGAGGGAGACAGAGGAAGTAAAAGAAAGTAGACGATATCGGTTGAGTATTAGAACAGGATACCTAGAATGGACGATTTGTAGAGATCTAAGGTAGAAAAAGAGGGAGTAATAGTGAATAGTGACACGGTTTCGGTGGTAGTTAGAGAGTGGATCTGATACTGTCATCGGAGGGTTGATCTAAGACGGAAGTAAGAACCACGAGGAGGTTAGACAAGGTATTATGTTAGTCTTACTAGAAAAACTGTAAGTTTAAACTAGTACATAGTGTGTGTGTGTGTGTGTGTGTGTGTGTGTGTGTGGGGAAGTGTATGAATCGAGGGAAATCACTGGAACACAATGAGTATCCTAATTTTTTCTTTTTAAAAGTCCTGAAGGGACCACCAGGTCTCCAATTCTTAGACGGAACGTTACGTCCCCTACCCCAAACTAGGGACCAGCCCCTTGATTTTAGGGTGTACGTCGTTTCGTCGATTCGAGCACTTGACGTTAATGGCTCAGGTGTGTGGTGTTACTTTTTAGGGTCTACGACGTCACTTCTAGTGTGCACGGTGTTGATTTTGGACTTCGTCGGTTTATTTATGTATTTATTTCATAAAAATTTTTTTAAAATTGTCTCGAATTTATTTGATACGTACCAAACCAGGGATGGATGGAGAAGGAAGAGTCAAACATGATTTAAAGAGGGAACATAAGACCCGAAGTCGGGTAGTCGGAGTAAAATTAGGAGATTATGAACCGTAATAAAAGGGTGGTGTTTTCGTAACGTATACGACGATGAAGATGAATCTTACTAGAAGGGTGGGAAGAAGTAGACTAATTGTAGATAAGTAGGAGGTCTAGAGTGAGTACGTAGTGAAGAAGTTCCTTCGGAAGAAAACGGAGGTACTGACCCAGTTTGGTTAGATACTGTTCAAAGAATACTGTAGGGAGTATGGAGAAGAAGTATCACGAACAGTGTCTACGTCAAAATGTACACACGTACACACGAATAATTATTTACAGAAAGAGTGATGTGACATACCCATCCCTGGAGTAGAAAGAAACGAGTGAGTGGTAACGTAAGAGTCACGGATTATGTCACGGGTCGTGTACCAACTACAGGTTATATATAAACGATTGATTGACCTGTTCACCTTTACTACTTTCAAACATTATTCTACTCTCATCACACCCTTTAGTGTTAGGATGTCGATAACCTTTCCTTCTTAACTGTCCTATACAATCGTTTCTCCAAATTCTTTACTTCTATCTCATCAGAACCTCTTGAATTGAAGATGAAAACTTGGTTAACCTCTTGTCACCACTATAAGTATCTTCATCCTTTTAACCCTCTCGTCGAAGTAAGCCTTTCTTTTGTGGGTGAAGTCCGAACCTATTCCCCTTAAACCTTACTACCACCTTTTAGATTCACTTTTGCCATGTATCATTTTAAATTCTGATTCAGTATTAAAAAGAAGTCAAGTTTTGTGGGTTTTACTTTAGTACGTACAAGTGGTGACCCTTTAATAGTAAAATTTAGATGGACCCTTCGTGTTGTAGATACTACATCCTTATTGATACCACCATCTGTTAGATGATTGAATAAAGTGACAGAGTCCGTAATTTTAACGAAAATTAAACGTACATGTCTTTAAGACTCTACACGCACCCTACAAGAAACTCTAAGACACCAGTAGTCGTTTATCTTACTCACTGTTAGTCTTTGGACGTTGATTGACATATCTGGTCAACTTTTTAAGTGTGTAAATATTTTTCTTTTGTTTTATCAAATTCTTCATGAAAAATTGAATTAAAATGTTGTAACAAAGTTAATAGTCTCTAAGTGTAGGATAGTTCGATACGACGACGATTCAGTGAAGTCAGCACAGGGTGAGACACGCTGGGGTATCTGCCGTCGGGTGGTCCGAGGAGGTAGGGACCCTAAGAGGTCCGTTCTTGTGACCTCACCCAACGGTAAAGGAAGAGGTTACGTGTTATAAATAAAGTTCGAAAGACGGAAGGTTAAACTGGTATTGACGCTCATTTTCTTAACAGTCCTAGAACCGAGGGTAAAAATGTCTACCGAAATAGTGTCGGTTAACCGAATCGTTTGGACAATTTCACAGTGAATATAGTGTAACCTCCTCACACCGTAGGGTCCCGGAATTAGTGAGGGGATCTTACGTGATTAATAGCTCTCTTCCAAAGTTTTAAGGGTAAGGAATTGTTTACTAAATACTAACTCAACGTAAGTGAAAATCCTTTTGTTATTATGTGATTTATGGTGTTTTCGGATTCAATACAAGAAACTACGTCGTAAGTTTGTCGTGACAATGTCTTTGAAAATTGTTCATTGCCCTTTGAGAAAATCTTGTATCTCCTACCCTTAATCCGCACCATAAAAATAGATCTCTCCCGACTCGATATCTACAATTAACAATAATTGTGAAGAACATTCGTAGAGTTTTTCTTCGTTTTCTAACTCTTTTTCTGTTTACTCAACTTGTTTTAACGGTTCGTCCACCGCAAAATTCATGGTCTATAGCGAATCCTTTATTACGTTGAAAGTAAAATTGAATCCCCGAAGGGTCCACCGCGTCACCATTTCTTAGGTGAACGGTTACGTCCTCTGTATCCTCTATCCCCAAGTCAGGGAACCAGTCCTTCTAGGGGACCTCTTCCCTTACTGTTAAGTGAGGTCGTAAGAACGGACCCTTTAGGGTACCTGTCTCCTCGGACCACCCGACGTCAGTCACCCAATCGTTTCTCAGACTCGTTGAATCGTGTGTGTGTACGTGTGTAAAATTGAATTTTGGACCTAAACATATAAAGTCGTTTATAGAAAGTCTACTTTACAAAAATTATTTCTGAGTTCAGAAGGTATTAATTTAGTGTCTTAAAATCTTGACGGAACCTCTAACATAAGTTAGGGGAGTGAATTTCTAATCCGGGTTTCTCCACGTCACAACTCTTCTACTCTAAACGTGTCCACTTTATACATCTCTTCTTTATTCTGCCACACGCGACCACGAAGTCAATAGACCATGGGTATTCACGTACGGGAGTTAAATGTGTCTTTTGGTGTTTGGGACCTTTTTCTTCCCTGAGATAGATTTTCTTAGTTCCTAACCTTTTACATTTATTATCTTCGGTCCAACACGTCTACGACTTGACGAGTTGTCTTTCGTTAGTGGGTCTTGTCTGTCTATTTTTGAATCTTCTCTAGTAGTGTCACGATTTGGTTTTGTACTTCTGTGGAACGTTTAGAACCGTAACTTTGGGTAACCCTTAGGGTTTAATATCGGTACCAGACTTTGTTACAACAACAAATACAAATTTGTTTGTAGAACATTTTGTGGATGAAGACGAAAGAACTGATACGGTTTCGGAGACTGACACACCTAGTGTTGTTTGACACCTTGTAAGAATTTCTCCACCTTTATGGTCTGGTGGAATGGACAGAGGACTCTTTAGACGTACGTCTAGTTCTTCGTTGTCAATCTTGACCTGTACCTTGTTGTCTGACCAAGGTTTAACCCTTTCCTCATGTAGTTCCGACACATAACAGTAGGACAAACAAATTGAATATACGTCTCATGTAGTACGTTTTACGGTCCGACTTACTTCGTGTTCGACCTTAGTTCTAACGACCCTCTTTATAGTTATTGGAGTCTATACGTCTACTGTGGTGGGAATACCGTCTTTCGTTTCTCCTTGACTTCTCGGAGAACTACTTCCACTTTCTCTCACTTTTTCGACCGAATTTTGAGTTGTAAATTTTTTACTTCTATTACCGGAGAACAGTGTAGTGAAGTATCGTTTATCTACTCTTTTGTTACCTTTGTCACAGTCTGAAATAAAACCCCCCGAGGTTTTAGTGACATCTACCACTGACGTCGGTACTTTAATTTTCTACGAACGAGAAACCTTCTTTTCAATACTGGTTGGATCTGTCGTATAATTTTTCGTCTCTGTAATGAAACGGTCGTTTCCAGGCACATTAGTTTCGATACCAAAAAGGTCATCAGTACATACCTACACTCTCAACCTGGTATTTTTTTCGACTCGTGACTTCTTAACTACGAAAACTTAACACCACAACCTCTTCTCAGAACTCTCAGGGAACCTGACGTTTCTCTAGGTTGATCAGGTAGGATTTCCTTTAGTCAGGACTTACAAGTAACCTTCCTGACTACGACTTGGACTTTGAGGTTATGAAATCGGTGGACTACTCTCCTTGACTGAATAGACTTTTCTGGGACTACGATCCTTTCTAACTTCCGTCCTACTCTTCCCCTACTGTCTCCTACTCTGCCAACTTACCGTAGTGGCTGAACTACCTGGACTCATCCGAGACCCTCAACCACTACCTGTCCTTCAGACCGTACGACGTCAGGTACCCCAGCGTTTCTCAGTTTGTGTTGACTCGCTACCTTGACTTTACTTGACTTGACTTTGTCATAAGGAACTTATTAGTGAGCATAGGGTTTATCTCAGTTAGATTAGAGCAGTCATCGAAAAATTGGTTCTAAGTACCCTTAATTTCTAGAAAAGTTTGGGATTCAGATCGTTAATTAATCTTACCGGATCGTTTGGACAAGTTAACTACGTCTTTTTAGTAAACTGTTTTAGGGTGTAGGTAAGTACTTTTTTTATAGAACCGTTCAAGTCTTACCTCCCACAAAGATAATTGAACTATTTCTAGTGGTTCTTTGGATGTTGTAGTTGGTATTACCACTTTCCGACTTACAGAAGGGTGATTGTGACCCTTTATCCGTTCCTACAGTTAAGAGTGGTGAGAATAAGTTGTATTTATCATACCTTTGAATCTCCGTGAGGTTATTTTTTCCTTTTCTTTATCATCCGTAACGTTTAATTCACTAACAGGTACGTCTTTTAGTGTTCCTTCGATTTTTTTTTTTTTTTTGGGAGGACTTTGAATTTTCACTCAAGTCATTCTAACCTTCTATGTTTTAATTGTGTTTCATTTCGTAAGAATCTGAACTATGGTTTTCGTACTAGGTGTTTTTCTTATTACTATTTAATATGAAGTAGTTTTGATTTTCGAAAACGAGACAACCTTCAGGTACACTTTTCCTATTTTCTCATTAGATGTCTAATCATCTTTTCTAAACGTTTTGTATACAGGTTGTTTCCTGATTTTATATATTTCGTAAGAGTTTTAAGTTGTCATTTATGTAGGTTAAATTTTTACCGTTTATTTAATCATCAGGCCCTAATTGTATATGTGTGATGATGTATATTTTATCGATTTGTTATTCCTGAACATATCGTGGCCTTTGATATGAGTTATAGAACATCATTGGATATACTTTTTCTTAGACATCTTCTTATATATACACATATTGACTTAGTGAAACGACATGTGAACCTTCCTTGTGTTGTAACATTTAAGTGATATGAAGTTAAAAATTTTTTTCTCTTTTATCCGTTTTCTGTACTTCTCAAGTAACTTCTCCAATATATCTATCGTTTATTAGTGTCATTTTCTGCAAGTTGTAAGAATCCGTAGTCCCTTTACGTTTAATTTTGGTGTTACGCTGTAGTGGTGTATGAATGGTCTTACCGATTTTAACTTTTTGTCACTGTTATGAGTTACGACTGTTCTTACGACTCTTTGACCTGGTAAGTATGTAACGACCGCCTTATCTTATACCACGTTGGTGAAACCGTTTGTTAGACTGGACTACACGACGTCAGGCACCCCAGTGTTTCTCACCCTGTGTTGAATCGTTGACTCGTCGTTGTTGTCCCTCGACTCTAAGGTGTACGGAGTCCCGATTTTGTTTGTTTTGTATTTTGTTTTGGTTTTGACATTGTCTAAGTTATTTCTGAAAAATTTTTTACTTTTTTTTTTTTTTTTTTNTTTTTTTTTTTTTTTTTGCTTTACAAATTGATAATGTGAAACCCCGTAAGTAGGGTCTCTTTGTTTTTAGATAAGAGTGTGTCTTTGGACGTGTGTTTATGAGTATCGTCTCCAAAAAACCATTATCGCTTTTTAATCTTAGTAGTGTCTACGGAAAATTGTCCACTTATCGATTTTTCACTATATAGGTGTGGTACCTTAGAACGAAACGTCACCTTTCTTTACTTGATACCCATTTGTGTTGTTGGACCTACTGAGAGGTCTCTTACTACGATTCATTTATTTTCGGTTAGGACTCGAAGGGTCCACCAAGTTACCATTTCTTAGACGGACAGTCACGTCCTCTACGTCCAAATTAGGGACTAGGCCCTTCTAGGTTGTACGGCACCTCGTTAATTCGGGTACAGGGTTTTGATAACTCAGATAAGAAATCTCGGGTGTTTGGCGTTGATGACTCGGACACATGACGTTGATGGCTTCGGGTGCGTGAGATCTCGGGCACGAGACGTTGTTCTCTTCGGTGGTGTTACTCTTCGGGCACGTGACGTCGATCTCTCATCGAGGGTGAACGGTGTTGATTCTTTTTAGACGTGTCGTTACCTCTGGGTCATGTCGGTTTTTCTGTTTATTTATTTGTCTACTTGAAAATTTTTCGTTTAGGAATTTCCAATGTATAACATACTAAGGTAAACAATTACAAAAACAACTTAAGAAAAAAAAAAAAAATGAAATAAAATGAAATGTTATGACATAACCAAACAAAAACTTTACTGTTTTAAAATCTTTGTCTCCTGCCTAATAAACATAACAGTTTCAAATCCCTACTCTTTTCGTCTCTACACCCCTTTCCCTCCTTCCACCCGCACAAATATTTTCCCGTTGTACTACCTAGTAATGTCACAACTTTGGTAATCGGTAAGACATAGAACTGACACAGCGACCTGTGCGTTCGGTTGTGTCCATTATCTTGACATATCTTGAATTATGTGTGTGTGTGTGCTTACTCATGTTCATTTTGATTTCTTTAGACTTATTATAGTCACCTAACACAGGTCCAGTTATAAGACCAACAATACGGTATCGAAATACTTTGCAATGCTAACCCCCTTTGACCCATTTCACATGTTCCCTAGAGGTCGACGTACACTTGCATATCAATAGAGTTACTTTTAAGTAATTTTCTTCGTTTAGGTTTTCAGGTGTGGGACGTCCGTTAACTTGTTATTGACTTACAGGCAAACATGACCTCTCTGGTGTCTTCGGTACCTCTCACCGGAGGCAGAAACTTCCCGAAACTTACACAAAGTAGAGTAAGTGGAAAACACTTGTTCCCTAGTGAACGCGTTTACTGGACGTACTCAAAACGACAGACACATAAAATTTCGCCACTATTAGGTATGATTAAGTATCCCCTGACACCTGAATTAACGGTAAACGAGGAAGCGAAATCTGGTTTAACATAATAACATTGGTAACCCTCGATCTCCTGTCTCCATACCTCATCGACTTATAAGTACTCCGTAAAACAACGCCTACATGGACGGTTGTCTTATAATTCATCTTGTAAACGATTCCATGGTTTAAGACGAACACTAAACCCATATAGTGGAGTATAATTTAGAAACGTAAAAAGATCTGGTGTAAAGTGTAGACTAAAAAGAAAGTTAGTGCTGGAGACCTTTATATTAAGTTTCACACAAATAATCTAAACACTCTCTATAACCACTGGTCTTTGGTAGTGTCTGTGTAGACGGATACCCCATCTTCTTTATGTTTTACTCGTAGAAATTCTACTACTCCTTTTTTTTTAACAAAAGTTTTACCACAGACATAAGTCAAAGGTCCGTTCCTGTGTTTTTTACTTAGGACGTTATCTCTCTCTCTATCCGATCTTCAAAGGTAGAGACTTAGGTATCTGCTTACAGTGGGACACGTCCTCTTATGTTTATTCCTCCAAACTTGCTTGAAGTTTGTCGGGAACGAATAGTAAGTACTACTTTTTACTCATAGTGTGTCTCTTAACTACATGTGCCCGTTTTGGTTTAGTGGAAAATCGATCTTCTCGGGTAGTCTCGTAGGATAGTCTTGACTATTAACCTGTCTTCCGAATTATCACCCGGTCTGTTTACAGAATCTATCATACATTTGATATTTTAGTTAGTGACGTATAAAATTCTTACCAATCAAGTATTTCATTAAGTTTTGTCGATCTCGTAATCTAATTAATTACCCGAAGGACCACCGAGTTTGTCCTTTCTTAGACGGACGTCACGTCCTCAAAGCCCAAGCTAGGGGGTCAGTCCTTCTAGGAGACCTCTTCCTTTACCGATGTACGAGGTCATAAGAACGACCTCTTAAGGTACCTAATTAAATTATTTAGAATCGTTTAGTTGTCGAAGTACGTGTGTTGCTGGAATACGAAACTATGTCCCATCTAAAACGTCTTGACTGAGTTAAGTACAATGAAATAAGAAAAGGTTCTTTGCTAAAGAGTTTACGTAATTGACTCACTAAATTAGATGTATGGAAATCCTTCTGAGAAGTGAAAGTATGTAAGGGTTCAGTCTTGTTTAGAAACAACCTAGTACACAGACTCGACTCTTATCCGTTAATACGAGTTGTATGAATCTCTCCTTAAAATCAAACACTAGTCAGGGATTGACAGTGAAGTTCTTTAAAACCAGTGGTAGGTAAGAAAAATTTTTATGTAATCTGAAAACAGTGTAGATTTCGGACCTTTGTTGAATTTTCAGGAAGTTTCCCTCGAGTAACTTATTTAATATGGTATCGAGATAAGATATATTAGTCTTTCGGGATATAAAAGACTATAACTTTATAGAGGTTTTATATGATATTTTACATTTTTTTTTTATGTCTCCTGATACGAGTACCAGTACTAGAGTTTACACTTTCTCTTTTTACTTCTTATAAATGTGACTTTGTGTCAAAATTTAACAAAGAAGTTCCTATATATTTTTTTAATTAGTAATGAAATCACCCCTTCGTGAACCCGATTCCCTAACTTCACCTTCCTCTGAAAGTGAAATATAGAAATACGTAACAAACTTAAAATCGGTACGTACAGTAATGAAAATTAAATTTTTGACTTAGTTAAAATTACTTATCAATTTAATTATTTTATTGATCGTTTTTACCATTTAGTTAAATTTGATATTTTCGAATATAGGAAAACAGAACTTTAACATGAAAATTAGTACACAGGATACTTTAATGTTCGGGTACATATGGTTCTACACACATGTTCTTTTAAGTGACATCGTAATAAACATTGAAGTCTCAACCTTCGTTAAATTTACGGGTAACTACCACTCAATCAGTTTATTTGATATCATGTGGATATGTTACCTTATACTTTGGGGTTTTACTTACTCCACCCATATAATGATTTGTAGACTACACAGGTAGTATAATTCGTTTAGTATAATTTAGTTTAACATTTTGATGTACATGTATACACACGTAATGAAAACAAAAAATTTGATATGTGTATGTAATGTGGACACGTATGTATGTGTGTAATATTTAGGTGTCCTTTTTTTAAGATTTTCTTTTTACTGTGGAGACACCTCTCCTATATTCCATCCAAAATGACGTATGAAGTACATGAAGACATAATAAACTCAAATAAAATAAGTGTTGTTATACCTAACGTAAATATTATAAAAATTTATTTCTCTACAAAATTTTGATGAGACTTTACTTTAATGATTACTAATCGTGGAAACGGAACTAAGAATAATTTATTATTTGTGGAAATAATTTTATTTGGGGAACAAATAAAGACTCTATAGATGTTGATGTTACTTATGAACAAATAATTTGAGTCCATCACAAGTACCAAAAGTCGTTTACAAGGGGGTTTCGGAACAAGAGTACTTATATATTTATATATGTATATATTAAATACTCATTTATCTAAATAACTCTTAATATTGGATCATTACACGAGTAATGTTAAATAAAAACTTTCCAGTATTAGAAAGATACCTTGTATTTATTGTTAAATAATCCGTTTTCGACTTCGATCTGTACATCATTGGTGAGGATAAATAAGTCTATTAACGGGAGAAAAAGGGTCTACAGACTACCGTCGTACCTCCATCTTCTTTAAGACACCACAATATCAAGGAAGTCACCCCTCGTCCGTCACTAGTATCGACTATTGGTCCACCCAATCGTCGTCGTCGTTAAGCGAAGTTTCCTTCGAAGATTCTGTCACAGAGTCTTGTAAAAACCCCCGGTGTATGAGGAAACTCCATCAGGACGTTCGGTACCTCCCACTTTTCTTACCGAAACGTTGTCCTGTCTAGAAACAAGTTTAGGGATCAGGCGATGAATAAACTACCCACTGGAAGTCGTTAAATAAATTTGAGAGTCTCGGAGAGAAAGGAGTAGGTATTTCACGGACCGTGTGTCGTTCCTGAGTCATTTTCCGTCGTTAATACAATAAAATCTTATACTACTTTCGATGTCTGACAGGAGTCCCCCTTTTTTAAGTGGAATGTAAAAATCGTACCACGTATGGTAGAGTTCCCGAAACGAGTGGGCAGTTTCGGTAAGACGTGGAGTCCAATCTTTGGGGATCAGATTCCAAACTTTTCTTGTAAACTTCTGTGCTCATATTATTTTTATTGTAAAAGATGAGGAAGATGATTGACAATAAAATCCAACACAAAAGAAAACGAACAAGTAACATAACCTAATAAACATATAATACAGGTGATGTTCTCCTATCTAACATGTAATTTTTCACATGTTTTCTCTTTTTTGTTTACTCCCGGCAGATTGTGAAATTGTGAAGTCAATCTAAATCAGTAAATGGTCGTTTCACATCCTTTCTGGTAACGGTAAGTGACCGGTCTAATCCGAAAGTTTCTGGTGGTGATTCATATACCTAAATTATCTCGGTATAAAGACCAAGGAAGGTAGTTTCTATTTCAATGAACTTTGACGAGACTCACTCGACAAGTCCGAATTAGATGATCAGGGATCGAGTCAAAAACATGCCTCGGTCGAACCTGAAAAGCGAAAGTAAAAGTTCGGGAGTGTTGTCTCTTTTTGGTTTACGGAAGTCCATCATCGAGTTTCCTTATCGAGAGGACAAGGAAACGTAATCAGAATAGAGTTTCTTTATGTCTTTCGAAGGTCTTACACGGAGACGGTAATTGAGTTTGTCGTAGGGCTGGTAACCACTTTTAGATAGAGGTCTCAGTCATTCTCGGGATAATCCGTACCTATATCGGGGATTAGGGAGAGATGGGGGAGGGTTTAGGTATTCTTGTCATTTATTATAAGGAGATTCTTATTTATTTGTAAAGTCCTTTACTCTTTTTTAAGATAGACCTACGACAATAGTTACTGAAGTGGGTACGAAACCGACGACGACTGTTACTACCTCTTCTAACCTAGACTCTTCACCCCAGTAGGTCTCTTTTTGTTAGAATTTAAAGGAGGAATTTTTACCTTTCTTTATGTACACATTAAGGTTTTTGGGTTAAAAGAATGTTCTCAAAGTAAAATTTACCAAGAGGGTGTAGTGATAACGAAAGTATTCTTTTTAATTAACCATATGGTTATGATAAAGGGTGATTTTCCCTGACCCCAAGAAACCATTTTACCGACTCAGAACCCGAATCACCCTTTTCATGTTCTACTCGGACATTGTGATCATAACACGATCTTTGATTCCTTCATGATTTTTTTATTACCCTTATACAATTTTCCTGTGTCTAACTTCCTGAGGGTGACCGGTTTAGACCCGGTTAGACTGGTACTTTTATTTACTATCGTTGTCTAACATTGGATAACTTATTTGATTCTCAGGTACTCAGATACGACTATATTTGTATATTTGTTAGTCTCCTTATTTATTTATTTACACCTTCTTCTTCTGTGAGAAGGAGTTTATCTTATGATTGATTATTTATACCCTTTTACTACCTCAAGATTTTTAGTAGTAAAACATCAGTAATATTATTATTCACCAACTCCGTACTTAGTAGTTATCTATATTTAGATGACCCACTTTCAAATTATTCTTGTGCTATAACTGTATCAAAGGTTTATAGAGGGTCCTTTAATGAATTAATGTTTCCTTTTTTTATCATTGAAACGTCACCTCTTTAGATTGTCAGTAATAGTCTTAGTTAACTAGTTTCAATGGTAGTCGTCATTACTCTGGTTGACCGTAGTACTTTCCGTCCCTTTCTGTTTCCTAGACAAGGTCTATCTTAGATATTTCTGAGTATCGATTTAGTTTACGTACTAGACTCAACCTAGGACCTGGTTCATTTTGTTCTCTTCAATAATCCTGTTAACCTATTTAAACTTATACCTGATACTTAATCTATAATTATAATATAGTTACATTTTGAAGGACTAAAACTGGTGACATGACACTAATACATTCTTTTAAAGGAATAAGAGTCCCTTAATGTGTGACTCTATAATTCCCTAACTTTACTTCAGAATATAGACGTTGAATTAGAGTTTAATAATTCTTTATTAAACACACATACACACACACCCACACCCACACTCTCTCTCTCACACATACCTCACCCCCTTTTATTCCTCTCGCTCTCCCTCTTTCTATTTCGTATACTCCTTTAACCTTGTCAGTTACTTCGACCCATCTATTATATGTCTTTAAAAAACGGGATAAGAACTCTAAAAAGACATTCAAACTTAAGTATAGTTTTATGTTCTGTCTTTTATTATAAACGAGATTCAATTTTCTTTTTACTGTTTTGACACCGTTGGAATCCGGGGAGACTCCTTCTGTCTTGAACTCGGATCCTCACCCAACAAATCTCAACGATTCTTTCTGTTAAGTAGTCAATGTCGTCGCGTCAAAGTGTAGTTGTCAACCTTACTAGAACAACTGCTCGGTTTGTAGAAAAAGGGTTAATTTGTGTAAAGGAGAGTCTGTGAAGTATTTGAGAAGTAAAGGGTCCTACACCAGGGTCTCAACTTTCATCATGTTCGACGACCACTTGGATCCTTGGTCCGGAACTTAGACCAGTAACGGAAAGAACTCTTTTACAGGATCTTGGTCTCAGGGTAATCCGCGATCCAAGACACCAACTAGGTATTAATGGTCATAGGAAATAAGTCCTTATCGAGATTAGACGGGAAAGTGTGGTAAGGTATGGTCGGTATGACACACGGTGACTTTACCTTAGTCCACCACTGCCTACACTTTCCAGAACGGTTTCAACATGTGTTAATCAACGACTACTAGAGGGCTCTCAAGTTCAAGATACAGAAGAGACGGGTTCTTTCACAATAATCATTACATCCTCTTTCGGTAGGTTAGTGAACTAAACTGTGAGTGTTTAACGTCTAGTTCCGGATGACACTTAACTGAATCAGGTCCTTATAACAACCAGTCCGAAACGGTATACACAGTCGAAACGGTATTTTTAGGTCGGAAAAAGGAAAATCACTCTCACGTAGACAGGTGTAAACCCCCTTCCCTTTTCTCTTTTGTTTACTTTAAAGTCATTGTTTTTTTTTTAGTTAAAATTGTAAATTGTAAATTGTTAGATAAAATTGTAAAATTGTAGAACATGTTTAGGTCTAACATGTTCTGATAATACTCAGTTATGACCACTCGTATTCGGTTTTCTCATCTATAATTTTTTTTTTTTTTTCTAGTGGAGATAAACTGTACACTGAAATAAAACCGTCTTCTCGAAGAAGGATTAATATAAATCGGACCCTATCATACTTTTCAATCTAATCACAAGGGTCTCCGGTGTCGTGTGTGGTTGACTTGTTAGACCCCCTCCCCCGTAAATCTTCACACACCGATCACTACCCCTCTCCGATCCTTTTCCGTCGAACCTTAATTTTAAACGACGTGTAGTATGAGTGAGTATGTTAGTTTTCTACTGGTAAAGGTAGATGAATTGACGGAATAATATAAGTGTAACGTTGTCGTTAAATAAAGAGGTTACGGAAAACGACTAGGTTTAATGGACTAAATAAGACGGAGACCTCTACCGAAGAGTGACTCCGTGACTGTCCCCGGACTTCCTACCTGTTGTGACCTCGACGTCCCGAAGACAAACGTAAGTCCTCCCCACGTCACCGTGACGGGCCTCACGTTGGACTAAGGGAGGATGGTAAAGGAGTGATTCTCCCGACGTCGTCGAAATTCTCCGAGTTCTACCGGTACCTGGACCAATGGTAACTGAGACCTCAGTCTGCTGGACCCAACCTTAGGGTCGAGATTGTGAGAAGTCCATCCAGTGAAACTCGTTCATTGGATTGGAGGGTTACGCAGTTACAAACGAAGTCATTTTACTCTTAAATCCCGGTGTTTCAACGTACTTACGTGTTGGGTCCCAGTCGTGGTTTATTCAGAGGATGGATAGTCGGAATTTTCTAACTAACTCCTAATTCACTCTACTACACACAAGAATTTGTAATGACTTCCTGTACACGTAACCAGGTCAGAAAACCGTCCGTTAAACCGTCTTAGATTCTTCCTGTCTTATTTCCTGTCTTTACCATACGTGGATTGTGTTCGTCTTCGATAATTCTTTTCCACCGTTCTTATGAGTCTTGATATGTTTTTTCAGAAGTACTGGGTCTATTAATGCTACCACACTAGTGAGTGGATCTCGGTCTGTAGGACCTTATACTTCAGTTCACCCGGAATTCTTCGTAGTGATACTTGTTTCGATCACCTCCACTACCTTAAGGTCAACTCGACAAAGTTTAGGATTTTCTACTACGGCACTTTCACGACGTGAGTTATACGGTCGTTTAGACCTTTTGAGTCGTCACCGGTGTCCCGACCTTTTCCAGTCAAAAGTAAAGTTAGGGTTTCTTTTCGTTACGGTTTCTTACGAGTTTGATGGCGTACTAACGTGAGTGGAGTGTACGATCGTTTTATTACGAGTTTTAAGAGGTTCTGTCCGAAGTTGCCATGAATTTGACACTTGAAGGTCTACAAGTTCGACCAAAAGTTTGTCCGTCTCCTTGGTCTCTAGTTGAACGGTTGTAGGCGACCTAGTAGTTTTTTCGTTCTCTCAAGGTGTTTTTGAAAACGAAATAACTGATACGGTTTCGGAAACTGATGCACCTAGTGTTGTTTGACACCTTTCAAGAAGTTCTCTACCCTTATGGTCTGGTGGACTGAACGGAGAACTCTTTGGACATACGTTCAGTCCTTCGTTGTCAATCTTGACCTGTACCTTGTTGTCTGACCAAGGTTTGTCTTTTTCCTCATGCAGTTCCGACATATAACAGTGGGACGAATAAATTGAAGATACGTCTCATGTAGTACTCTTTGCGACCCGACCTCCTTCGTGTTCGACCTTAGTTCTAACGACCCTCTTTATAGTTTGGAGTCTATACGTCTACTGTGGTGGGAATATCGTCTTTCACTTCTCCTTGATTTCTCGGAGAACTACTTTCACTTTCTCCTCTCACTTTCTCAACCAAATTTTGAGTTGTACTAGACTCTTTTGATTCTAGTACCGTAGGTCAGGATAGTGAAGTACCGTTTCTCTACCCCTTTGTTACCTTTGTCACTGTCTAAAATAAAACCCACCGAGGTTTTAGTAACGTCTACCAATGGTGTCGGTACTTTAATTTTCTGTAAACGAGGAACCTTCTTTTCGATACTGGTTAGATCTGTCGTATAATTTTTCGTCTTTGTAATGAAACGGCTGTTTCCAGACAGATCAGTTTCGATACCAAAAAGGTCATCAGTACATACCTACACTCTCAACCTGGTATTTCTTTGGACTTACGGTTTCTTGACTACGAAAACTTGACATCACAACCTCTTCTGAGAATTCTCAGGGAACCTGACATTCCTCTAGGTTGGTCAGGTAGGATTTCCTTTAGTCAGGACTTATAAGTAACCTTTCTGACTACAATTACGACTTTGAGGTTATGGAACCGGTGCATTACCTTTCTTGACTGAATAAACTTTTCTGGGACTACGACCCTTTCTAACTTCCGTCCTCCTCTTCCCCTACTGTCTCCTACTCTAACAACCTACCGTAGTGGCTGAGTTTCCTGTACTCAAACTCATTTGAGGTCCTCAACCACTACCTGTCCCTTTGGACAGTACGACGTCAAGTACCCCAGCGTTTCTCAACCTGTACTGACTCTCTGACTTGACTTGTTCCTATAAATAACGTCGTAACAAACATTAACTCGTTTTTTATCCTTTTAGAGATACAGATAGTTCTTCACTGATCAATTAACGATAGACATATGTTACCTTAGTATTTTGTATCATCTACATATCTCAACACCTCTTTAAAGGTTTCAAATGATAATACACTTTACCCTCAATGTATTTACCGTCTTTCATAATAGATACACGGTCTAGGATAAAGTTTTTATTCCCTTTTTACACACATGACCGTTTATAATCTTTTTTTAGACTTTCTTATATATGGTTTGTCCATTCTTACTCATAGAAATCCAAACTCCCAAATCCCCCTAAAAATGAAAGATACAATAAATAAAGTCATTACAAATGTTAGAAATATTTATTCCGTAATATAAAGATTAGTCTTTTTTCCACCTACACACCTATTTACTATCTATCTATCTGTGGTGAACACCGGCATGAACCCCAAGACGTCTATCTCCATTGAAGACGAACACACACACAATCAGCGAGTTAGTACAGGTCGACAAACGTAGGGGTACCTGACATCGGACGGTCCGAGGAGACAGGTACCTTAAGAGGTCGGTTGTTATGACCTCACCCAACGGTAAAGGAAAAGGTCCCCTAGAAGGGTTGGGTCCCTAGCTTCGACCCAGAGGACGTAACGTTCGTCTTAGAAATGGTAGACCCGATGAAACTCGTCTTCACACCACATCACTTTGGGTATTTCCGGTCTAAGTCCGGGGTCAAAATTGGGAAGGGATCGACGTACTCGTACCCTTTACTTACGTCCATTTTCGTAAATTTATAAAGTTTTTAAAAATAATTTTATATCAACTAAATGTTACAACAAATCCGAGTCCACGAGTCGTTTCCCTAAGTCTATATATATATGGTCACTTGGTTACTTCAACAAGTCAGTACAGGTGGAGAAACACTAGGGTACCTGACATCGGATGGTCCGAGGAGGTAGGTACCTTAAAAGGTTCGTTCTCATGACCTCACCCAACAGTAAAGGAAGAGGTCCCCCAGAAGGACTGGGTCCCTAGCTTGGGTCCAGAGGGTGTAACGTCCATCTAGGAAATGACAGACTCGATGGTCCCTTCGGGTACATATGTGTGTGTGTAAGAAAAGGTCTAAAAAAAGGTAATATCCAATAATATTCTATAACTTATATTAAGGGACACTATATACCGATAGATACGACATATATTATTTCACATATATCATCACACATGTACAATTAGGATTTAAGGATTAAATAGGGAGAGGGTACACTTTCAAAAATTCTGTCATAGACCGTGTATCATCACGATATACTTACAATTTATTTGATTGTAGTGAAGATATACGGAGCAAGGAGGTACCATTTTGTCCTCCTTATTACTGGATGGAGAGTCCCTACAATACTTTCATCTAAGTTATTCATTGTTTAAGTCCGTTTTTGATTACGAAGCCAGCGTATACACTCTTTCAACTATTTGACATTTCGGGGTATATTTACAGTCGACGGGACAAACGGTAACAGTAATAGTCTCCAGAGAAGAGGGTGGTCGAGAAAGCGAGGGAGTGTGTACGTTCGTGTAGGTGTGACTCGGGAAAGACGTCGGAGGTCCGGGGTTCGTCCCGAGGTTCCTCCGACCCGACGCTACTCCACCCTGTCCTCGAAACAGGACAAACCGGTCGGTTGGTCGCGAGAGACGACCCGGAGAGGTCCCGGACGAAGTTTCGGTGAACACAAAAACGTATACTAATTTGATAGGTGACGTCTACAGACGAACCTACGACGGTAGACAAGGGACCGTTAAAAGTTCAAGTTTAACGTACTAACGAGGGGACTTCACATAAGAGAGAACTAAACCGAGGAGACACAGAGAAACGGAGATGGGAGACAAAGGAAAATAAAATTTAATGTAAATAACAAAGAGGGGAAAATCTTTTTCTTCACACAAAAAAAAGGTAATATTTTCACTATGACATGTATAAAAAATTTTCTTTTTTTACCTTTCATATCTTTCATTTTTCTTGTTTCAGTCGGTCTCGGGGTGGTGGGTCTCTGTTGGTAACATTTGTAAGATGTTATAAACGAAACAAGGTATGTACCCAAAACGAACAAAGATACAATGACTCTTGTATAACACACTTTTTACACCACGGGACGAAAGGAGTGAATTGTAATACTGTATACACACGAGGTACAATCCTTTTGGGATAGCATTTGGAGTAAAGTTACTGTTTCAATGTCGGTGGTCCTCACGGTCCGTGACAACATAAACATAACTATTTTGTACATATTGTATTTTAAGTGGTAAAATGAGTAAAATTTCACATGTTAAGTCACTGTAAATTATGTAAGTGTTACCACATGTTTGTAGAGGTTATAGATAAAGGTCTTGTAAAAGCAGTGAGGGTTTCCCTTGGGACATGGTTAATTCGTCAGTGAGAGGAATCGAACCGGGGACGACGACGACGACGATTCAGCGAAGTCAGCACAGGCTGAGACACACTGGGGTATCTGCCGTCGGGTGGTCCGAGGGGGTAGGGACCCTAAGAGGTCCGTTCTTGTGACCTCACCCAACGGTAAAGGAAGACGTTACGTACTTTCACTTTTCACTTTCACTTCAGCGAGTCAGCACAGGCTGAGAAGTGTTGGGGCACCTGACGTCGGATGGTCCGAGGAGGCAGGTACCCTAAAAGGTCCGTTCTCATGACCTCTCCCCACGGTTGGTGATTAGACAAAAAACAGCGACACCTAAACGAATAAGAGCTGTAAAGGATGTTTACTTTAGTATGTTACACGGAGAAACACAGACCGAATAAGGTGAGTCGTATTACAGAATTGCCAAGGAGACGCAGTATCGTACACAGTCATGAAGTGAGAAAATGTACCGACTTATTATAAGGTAACGTGTCCATATGGTGCAAAGTTTTTAATTAATTAGATAATTACCTATAAACCTAACAAAGATGGAAAACCGATAATACTTATCACGACGATACTTGTAAGTACGATAAACAACACGAACTTGTACAAAAGTAACGAAAACACACATATTCCTCACCTAGAACCTCATTAAAATACAAATTGAATGACTCATTATCGGTTTGACAAAAGGTGGTCATTAGATACTCCCAAGGTTGAAGAAATGGAGGAACGGTTGATAACAAAGGACCCCAAATTCTTTATAATATCGGTAGGATGTCCCACACTCACCGTAGAGCAACACTCAAACTAAACGTAAAGGGATTGCTGATTACTATAACTGGTAGAAAAGTACACAAACAACCGATAAATGTATAGTAGAAACCGCTTTTCAGATAACTTCAGGAAACGGGTAAAAAATTTGATCTAACAGAAAAACAACAATATTCGTGAGAATTACATAAGACACATGATCCTGGAATACTTTATACAACTTTATATACTGGACGTATATAAAGGGGAAGACATCCGACAAAAAAAGAAAAAGAAAAGAAAAAACCGGTACGGTACACCGTACGTCCTAGAATCAAGGGGTTGGTCCCTATCTTGAGTACAGGGGACGTTGTTTAACGTCTCAGGATTGGTGTCTTGATGGTCCCCGAAGGGTCCACCACGATCTCCATTTCTTAGTCGGACGGTTACGTCCTCTACGTTCTCTACGTCGAAACTAAGGACCCAATCCTTCTAGGGGACTTCCTCCTGTACCGTTGGGTGAGGTCGTAAGAACGGACCTTTTCAGGTACCTATCTCCTCGGACTTCCCGATATCAGGTACCCTGACGGTTTGTGTTGACCCGTTGACTTGTGTCGTGTCGTTGGTGACTTGACGGTCCCTTCAGGGACATTCGATAGAAAATTGAAAGCACTATTACAGAAAACTACGTGATTTCTAAAATTAAAACTACTTCATATTAAATGGATAAAAGAAAACAAGAACAAGGAAACCACAGTAAAGATTTTTAAATGACAGTTTAGATGAAGTTCTAGTACTACTAAATGGAGATACGAAAGATTATTTTTAAAATATCAACATCAAGAATATAAATCGAGAAAGTAGGTACAATTAGAAACATATACCACACTTGAAGTAAGAAAATGGACACAAATGTACATAAAAATACATATGTTACCTATATACAAATATATAGGTCAAAAGGGTAGTGAAAAACAACTTCTAATGAAAAGGAGTAACTTACCAGAACCATGGGAACTTTGGTAAGTTACTCCCTTTTCATTAATTAACTGGTCTGTATATACCCAAAGAAAGCCCTGACATTAAGACAAGGTAATTAGGTACAGATAGGAATACGGTTATTACATAACAAAACTAGTAACATCGAAACATCATTCAAAAATTTAGTCCTCCATACTCAGAAGATTAAAACAAGAAAAAGTTCCCAAACAACGGATAAGTCACAAGGAACGTTAAGGTATACTTAACACCCTAGTCAATAAGGTATAAACATTTTTTCTCGTAACCTTAAAACTATCCCACACGTAACTTAGATCTCTAGAGAAACCCCATATAACGATAGAATTATAATTTAGATATTTGTACCCTCGAAAAGATAAATAAATCCAGAAGAGATAAAATCGTTACAAACACCAAATTCACATCTTTAGAAAGTGGATGAATCAATTTAAATAAGGATCCGTAAAATAAGAAAATCTATCATAACATTTGTTTCAACAAAAGGATTAAAATAAAGTCTACGAGTAACGACCACGTATCTTTATGGTGATTAAACACATGCAACTATAACATAGGACGTTGAAACGACTTAAACAAACGATTGAATTTATAGGAAAAAAAAAATTTTATTGACTCCTACAAGAAATACACTCTAATATAATCGACACTTATATCAAAATGAAAAAGAAAGGTCAAACCTACAGAATAAAGAAAAAGAACGGGTTAACGAAACTGATCTTGAAGGTCATATTATAACTTATCTTCAGCACTTTTACCTATAAGATCAGAACAAGGAGTAGATCTCCTTTTCGAAAGTCAAAAAGTGGTAATTTATACTACAAGTGATACCCCAAAAGTATCTACGAGAAATGTTCAACTCCTTCAATACAGGATAAAGATCACACAACTTACGAAAATAGTACTTTCCCACAACCTAAAACAGTTTATTGAAAAGATGTAGTTAATTATACTAGTACACAGAAAAGGGAAGTTAGATAAGTACGTCACATAACATAACTGTGTAATTAAAATACATAACTTGGTGGAAACGTAAGGACTGTATTTAAGATGAACCAGTCCCATCGATTAGGAGAATGAGACGATAACCTAAAACAGACAATCATAAAACAATTCTTAAAAACGTAGACTCTGTCCCACGAGTCTCGGCCTCGTGACCCTACTGGGACTTCCTACCCTACCCCTCCCTCCACCCTCCCCCTAAGTCCTACCCCTCGTGTACATGTGGGTACCAACTAAGTACAGCTACATACCGTTTTTGGTGATGTTATAACATTTCATTAATCGGAGGTTAATTTTATTTAATTAATTAAAAATTTTTTCTTAAAAACGTAGTTTTAAGTATACCCTATAACTAGACATAAAAAGAAAAGAGTCCTACAGAAAAAGACAGTTGATGGTAAAAATTTGAGAGATCGTCTAACTATATTGTTCTGGTACGGGGTCCAGAAAGAGACCGTCTCGGACTCCCTTTCATTATAAGAACGGTGTTATCAATGAGTCATACATTAAAACAAAAAACGATTCAAGGTTTCGACAAACGGACTACTACGGTTCAAATTCGTTAAAGATTCGTCTTAACTTAAGTGACTCGTAATTTGTTACGGTGAAAGGGGATCTTCCGAGGACGAAAAATAATAGACTAAAAGTCCCGTCATCATATTGACCTCGGAACCGGGGATGACGGTCAAAGGTCACGGGTCGTATTGTCAACCGTGTATCATCCAGGAAATAACGATATATGACTTATATTACCAACACGGGACATAATCCCGTGACTCAACCTCTGATTGTTCACCCATCTACCTCCCGACAGGTAACACGTTTTCAATAGTCGCTACACTCACTTCGTAGACCGTATCCTACTGTTTAAGATTTGATGTTTGACTTGAACACGTGGGACGGGAGATAAAATCTTTTAGAAACCGTTTTATAGTCCTCTCTCAAGTGAGAGGGATAGTCTAGGGTTTTCATTGTTTATGTAAGTAGCATTTTCAGTCACTCCCTTAAGGAACCGTCTGGTCACCAATCCTGAACCGCGACAGTGACGATACTGGGTCCAAATAAGGGACCAGCTCCTTGATCTAGAACGTTCGTCGTGTCGGTTTTTATTTATCTATTATCTATCTATCTATCTGTTTAAAATTTTTTATTTTATTCATTTTCAGTCACTTATTTTTCAAATCTTAAGATCCCTGAAAGGACCACCAAGTCACCAACTCTTAGGTGTGAAGGTGACGTCCTCCGTACCCAATCTAGGACCAAACCCCTTGTTCTAGGATGTACGGTACACCGGTGTGTGTGTTTTTTTTAACCTTGGGATTCTCCATCTATTAGTCTTACTAAAAAAAAAATCGTTTCAGAGAAACAAAAGACTTCTATCCTAATCATTAGTAGTCTAATATGAACGAAAGGACAGGAGAGAACCATTTCTAAGAGGAACTTTACAATTTTACAAAGTTTCCAATCCCCTGACTCTAAAGTCCTCGCGACGAGACGTGGTAGAATCCTCCTCACTTGTTTACCCCAAGGAGGGACCGGTGCGTGACACCCGTACTGGACCAGTGACAAAGAGGGGGTATTTCATTGGACGAAAGGAGATGAAATACGTTCTCAAGACTAGGTCTCTGGGACTGGTTCATAGACTCGCCTTCAACGGTGAGTCCCTCGACATTCGTTTCATGGTGTTTGTTGTCTTTACATAACAGAGTGTCAAGTCCTCCGATCTTCAGACTCCAGTTTCATATCCGTCCCAGCAAAGGAAGACTCCGGGGATTCCCTTTTTAGACAAGGACCGGAGAGAGGATCAAAGACCACCAAATGACCGTTATACCCCACAAGACACCGAAGACGATGTAGTGGGATTAAAGACGGAAATAGGAGTGTACCGGAAGAAGAACACACGAACAGACACAGGTTTACAGGGGAAACATATTCCTGGTGGTCAGTATAACCTAATTCCCAGGTATGATAATGTCACATTGAAGTAGAAAAATTATTACATGATTAATGTAAACATTACTGGGATAAAGGTTTGTACCAGTGTAAGAGTCCACGACTCCCAATTCCGAAGTTGTATACTTAACACCCTCCCTATGTCAAGTTGAGTATTATGACGTATTCCGAGTTTCGGGTCGATTGGTGGACCGTTATGGAGGACAGGTTCCTTCCTCTCCTTAGTCTCGACTAAACTCCCTTCCCCGAGGGATCTCAACAACCGACATGGTTAAGACATTTCTTAGACGGTTAAGACTTCCACTTGTAAGACGGTTCCTATATGGTACGGACGGAGTTTCTTCCTTTTCAGTAATGAGTATTATCCCGAGAAGACCGAGAATCATGTGTTTAGAAACGTTTTCTTATAGGTTCTCGTAACCTTTTAAATCATCTGGTCGGAACCGACAGATTCATCTATATCATCTATGTACAGACTATGACCCCTCGAGGTAATGGATACAGTGACACCGGTAGTATATCTGTTGGTAGGTGTACTACTACCGATGACAGTAGGTGACGGATATGAAGGGTAACCAGAACACTCATTGGTTGATAAGAAATGTATTTGGGAACATGTGACAAACACTCTAACGTTTAACCACGTAAGTGATACCTTTTGTCACACCTCGAGGAGTTTTTTGATTTTTATCTCAATGGTATACTGGATCGTCAAGATGGTAGACCATATATAAACCTTTTTTACTTTTGTGACTAATCTTTTCTATGTACGTGGCCACTAGTTTCATCGTGATAAGTGTTTCGGTTTTATACCTTCCTTGGATTCACAGGTGACTGTCTACTTGTCTATTTCTTCTACACCATGAATACCATGATAAAGGTTTGACTTGGAATTATGACTATGTCGAATTATTCCGTTTCCATAGGACTGTTACAACCATAATGATTATAAAACTATAATAACTGTTATTATAAAATATATTCATAATTGTAAAAATTTTTCTATATATATGTGTGTGTGTATATTTGTGTTACCTTAAAATATGTAGGTATTTTTCTTACTTTAAGTCGGTGAACGTCGTTGAGTCTACCTAGATTTCTTATAATACAAATCACTTTATTCAGTCTGTCTCTCTCTATGTCATACTATAGTAAATATGTACCTGAGATTTTTCATTGTGTTTACTTACGTATACGTTTTGTCTGAGTGTCTATATCCTTTATTTGTTCGTCACCTCCTTCCCTATTATATCCTTATCCCCTAATTCTTAATATGTAATAATACATGTTTTATTTGATATTCCTATATAATATATCGTGTCCGTTAAGATCAGTAATAGAACATTATTGAGAATTACTTAATATTAGACATTTTTATAACAGTGATACGACAGATCGACTTTGATTATATTATAACATTTAGTTAATATGAAGTTATTTAAAATTGACTAATTTTGTCTACCATATGATTAGACCTTGAAATGTGTATCTTTTTTTTAAGGATGGTAGTTACTTATTTAAACGGGGGATGTTTACATTTTTGTTTTTACTTTTTTTGTCTAGAAGGCATATATCTTCGTAGGTTGAAACTCGGAGTAAAGAGAGTGGTCAGGTCAGTGTCTCAATAGGCTGTACCGGAGAGGAGGTCTAGTACATACACCGAACGGTTCTCAAGAACCTTATCCTCCGTCTCCTTAGTGGAAGTGTTTCCATTACTCTAACAGGGAAGTTTAGAACGTAGGTTCCGGTACAGAGTGAGTTGTTTTATCTACAAGAATAAGTATTTCGGTCTTCGTAGGACCTTGTAAGTAAATGAGTTGTTACTACCAGTAACTCGGGACTAGTACACCGTCACAACCTTATGTCACTATCTCACTTGTGTACAGGTGTGATCCAGGGACCGGAATTGTAAGGTCTCTCTCTCTCCGTTAGTGAGTTGTTCTCTTCTTAATGCTTGAGACTTGACACGAGACTTCCTTTTATTTTCCGACTACTCGATCTGTTACCGCCCCCCCCCCCCCCCCCCCCCCCCCTTCTCNCCCCCCCCCCCCGACCCTTAGTCCTTACAGATGTAAGTTAGTCTATCAATTCCTGTTGGAGAGACTTCTTTTCAGTGAAATCAGGATCCCCTACTTTTTCTCGATCCCAATGTTTCTACACTTCATTCTCACTGGGTCTGTACCCATTATCATTCACGTTTCCGGGACTCTACCCTGACACGAACGGTGTGAGCTCCTGATCCTTCCACACAGACCTCACTTTCTCTCCTTCACACCATCCCTTACTCCGGGTTCTCCGTGACCCTTTGGTCTGGTACTTCGCGAAAAATCCCGATTAATGTCTCACAGGATTAACACTACCTCTACATGACTGTTCAAAACTGATTTTCTCACTGACTGAATCATGGAATTTCCGAAAGAGACTAACGAGACAACTCTTATCCGATAGTTTCTCGCTTTCATTTTCGACCCTGGGTGTTCAGGTAAGGGACACAGACACAGAGATAAGGACGGGACGTTTATCTGTCGGTGACCCTTTGTCGACATAGTGTCCCTCGAGTCGACACAACTGGATCTTCCCGCTTTTCCCCCTACGACCCTCCCTCCAAGTCCTCCCTCCCCTATGTACATATGAATACCGACTAAGTGAAGTAACATGTTGTGTTTAATTATGTTGTAACATTTCGTTAATATGAGGTTAAAAATTTTTTAATTTTTAACAAAAATTTTTCGTCCCTCGGGTCGTCGATAAAGACGAAATAAGAAAGGGAAGAGAAAGGGGAAAGGGGAGGTAAGACGTCGGTAAGTAAAGGACTGGAGTCAGAAGTGGGGGAGGAACGACCGCGACGAGAGTGGGAAATCCGGAATACTGTCTAAACCAAAGAAGAAGAACTGGGAACTATAAGAGAGGTACCTGCACCAAAAGGAGGTATGAGACCGGAGTAGGTCACCACCGTAGACTTAGTGTAAGACGGGTTAGATCCGAACTGGGGTGGGACAGAGGGTGCTTCTGGGAGTGTCAACCCCTCGACCTCTGAGTAGACTTCAGACCACCCCTGACAAAGTTCTTGGTAAAAAAAAAGGGGGTCCTTTTTACTACTTAAAGAGTGGTTAACTTCCTGTTACCTATTGGATTTTCTTTGTGGACCTCATTGTCCGTTTAAACCGGAAGCTCATGTCTACTTCGTTCCGTTTCCGATTATCTCAAGACGGTTCTCTTGCGTGACCAGTATCGTTTGTGGGAGAAGGTTGTTGTGTTCTCTTCTGAGATGTGTACCTGTAGTGGTCTACCAGTTGTGGCTTTAGTCTAACTAATATAAGAAACGTCGGTTTCTACCTCTTCGAGATATGTCAGTCGTTTTTGTTCTGGACCTCACCTGACACCGAGGAATAATGGTTTAAGTCTGAATTTAACTTCTTTCATCCCTTTTGGTGATCTGGTAAGTCCATACTGGATTTAGTTTAGGGAATACTGATATGTCACCTTCACTCTTTATCTAAATTCCCTGATTAGACTATCTGTCTCACGGACTACTTTATACCTGTCTCCAAGCACTGTAACATGTCCTCTCTCCCTAGTTCTGGTAGGGGTACCTTTTCTTTACGTTTTTTCGTTTTATCGACAGACCCCTCCGGAATGTTTATCGACACTTTTCTTCTCTCCACTTTTCGTTCCCTCTTTTCCTTTCTATATTCGTAGACTTACGTCTCAAGGTTTCTTATCGTTCCTCTCTATTCTTTCGGAAGGAGTGACTAGTTACGTTTCTTTATCTCCTTTTGTTGTCTTACCCTTTCTGATCTCTAGAGAAGTTCTTTTAATCTTTACAGTTCCCTTATAAAGTACTTTTCTACCCGAACTATCTCCTGTCTTTACCATACCTGGATTGTCTTCGTCTTCTATAATTCTTCTCCACCGTTCTTATGTGTCTTCTTGATATGTCTTTTCTAGAAGTACTGGGTCTATTAATGCTTCCACACTAGTGAGTGTGAGTGGATCTGGACCTGTAGGAACTTACACTTCAGTCCACCCGGAACCCTTTGTAGTGATGTTTGTTTCGATCACCTCCGTTACCTTAAGGTCAACTCGATAAAGTTTAAGATTTTATACTACGATACTTTCACGACGTGAGTTATACGGTCGTCTAAACCTTTTGACTAGTCACCGGTGTCCTGACCTTTTCCAGTCAAAAGTAAGGTTAGGGTTTCTTTCCATTACGGTTTCTTACGAGTTTGATGGCGTGTTAACGTGAGTAGATTCAAGTCAAGTCAAGTCAAGTCAAGTCAGAGAGTCAGCACAGGCTGAGAAACGCTGGGGTACTTAGCGTCGTGCGGTCCGGAGGGACAGGTAGTGGTTGAGGGCCTCAAGTGAGTCTGAGTGCAGGTAGTTCAGTCATTACGGTAGGTCGGTAGAGTAGGAGCCAGCAGGGGAAGAGGAGGACGGGGGTTAGGGAGGGTCGTAGTTTCAGAAAAGGTTACTCAATTGGGAAGCGTACTCCACCGGTTTCATGACCTCAAAGTCGAAATCGCAGTAAGGAAGGTTTCTTTAGGGTCCCGACTAGAGGAAGTCTTACCTGACCAACCTAGAGGAACGTCAGGTTCCCTGAGAGTTCTCAGAAGAGG